>JADMNL010000028.1:115672333-116295166 GCA_016271365.2 Neoceratodus forsteri
AATGCGATTTTATTAATTACATGGAATGAATATGTTATGTGCTGAGTTTGTATGTATGGAAGTATGTGTTTTGTACCTTATGTATTTTTTAACGTTTGTCCATATTGAACGCAGTTGTAAATGAGAGATTTCTCTCAATTTGCCTTCAATGAATGATAATGATCTTTGGTCCATGAGCTGTTTCCGAAACCCAGGCCACTGGCATGGAAGTGCAGTGCAGTGCATATGGTGGCACCTGGTTGTTCAGTCCTGTCAATATCTTTGATTATAAATCACTAACCTGATTCCAGCCAGTCAGCACACAGAACTGCTATACCTCTTATCCATGTACAGTGTGCTCTTGTGTTGGAGTGCTTGGTGGGAGTGCTCCACTTTAAAGTTAAGGGGGAGAAAGACACAATAAAATAAACAAAAAAGACTAAACTTATTATAAATCACTTGAACTAATCTTGAGTGATTTATAAGTTATTAGGGCCTCCAAGGAATGTCTCTTATGTTATAAGATATTCCTCTCCTGAGGTCTTGGCAGACAGAATGGCTCAGCTTCGATTCACGGTCCTCTTGCCAAACCTTGGGCTCGGAGTCTCTTATACCATAAGCGATATCCCTCAGAGGCCCCATTAACTGATCATATGTGGAAGCTGAGATTGTGTCCTGCTTTTCTACAACGTGAACATGTTAAGAGCCACCAGCCTTTTGTTATAACTTGTCATCTATAACCCCAATCATTTTGGAGACCCTGCATTGTGACCCCCTGACTGCCCCAGTGTCCTTAACTGCAAGTAGAACTCAAGCTGAGGCCTGACCAGGGTCTTGTAAAGAGATAGAATGACTTCTTCTGCCCTCTAGCCACCCCTTTTTTGATGCACCCCAGCATTCAGCTGAACCTCTTGACAGTGGCCGCACCCTTCTTGTTGGGTGTTGTCTATGAAACAACGCAGGTGGGTGACACTCTCTGGTGTGGCTGGCATGAGCTGCAGGGTTGACCTCCTTTGTTGCCCCCACCCGGCAATGTGAGCCAGACCTGGAGGAGTTTAAATAACTGAATGAATTAATCTTTTATTTGTACCCAGCAAACTGGTCATTACGAAGCAGCCCTTTTTTCAAGGCTGTCCTACAAATTTCAAGTTTGCTGAAAGGCTATTTGCAATTGTATTATTTATTTTCTTTTTCTTTAGTTTTTGTTAAATGAGAAAGTAAAGTTAGGAAGTCCTGTACTTCCTGTTTTCAGCCTTGTCCGGCAAACTGACTGGTATTGAATCAGGTTAATTTGCTGGATTAATGACTAGGTGGAAATTTGGCCTGGATACCAGAGAAATTATCCTGTTCTTTTTAAAAAGTGCCAGTGGATCTTCAAGGTTCACTAAGAACAATCACCAGAACAAACAGAGGGGACATTGGTTTAATGTTTCATTTGAAAGACAGCACCTCAGATAGCACTATGTCCTTCCAAACACCATACTGGGGCATCGGTATGGTTACTTTAAATAAAGGGGGAGGGAGCGCCCCCTGCAGAGCTGCCAGTACCACTTCCTGCAGCACCTGGTGTCAACTGTCTTTCTCCCATCCTTCTACTGGCAAGACCTGACCCTCTTTACCTTCTAAGATCTGATAGGATCAGGCTCCAATGTGGTAAGGTTGGGTACAAGCAATTTGAATCACCGAGACTTTTAGTTCCCCATGACCATGTAATCTTACCTGGCCGAGAGGTGAGACTGCTAGCACACCGACAGAGCCACTGCCACACTATGAATGACAGTGCCCTCTAGGCTAGCTGCTATTGAAATAAGAAGGTGATAAGACCAGAGCAAAAGCTTGTGCAGTGTAGTTGTCTGGTGTATACTGTCACAACAGCACTCCTTTATGGCACGGAGTCAAAACTGCACCAGATTATGGTGACTGACACAATCGGCGAACTTTCTGTACCTCCCTCCCCGAAGTCTAACCCACCGAGTTGGTATGTTTAGTAAGGGGGGTGTGGGGGGCACAGTACCCCGCCCTGCAAACAGATAGTTCGCTGATTGTGTCAGTCAACATAATCTGGTGCTGTTTTGACACCGTGCATAAAGGTATTGCTGTTATGCCGTGGAACTGTTATCTGGAACTATGCAAACTGGAAGGGTATAGGATCAAGTCGGACTGTAGGTATGCAATGCATTGCTTGCATCCAAGTTATATCCTGTTTGATACCCAGTATAACACTGCATCCTAAAGCTATGTGGAATGCAGACATCCACCTCAGGAGTTCATGTGGGATGGCAAATTTTGCTCCCGAAGTGCTTTTCAAAATTTCTTTTCAAATTCCGAGGAATTCCAAAAAACATTTCTATGTAAACCATTGAATAACTTTTCATGGATTATGTAAACCCACATAATTGTTTACCACAGATTACATTAAAGGAATGTGCAGTATATATAAACTATGGATTACTAATCCACGAAAAACATTTCACTTTCAAAAATTTTGTAATTCTGCTACCAATGGAATTCGGCAGAATTAAGTTGAGATTTCTGAAATTTCATTAAATTCCATTCCATCAGAATTTGAAAATTCCACACAGCACTATTGGGTCCATTTACACTCGCCCATCACTGTGAGCTGCTTCAGCTCCCATGGAACATCACGTTGCCCTAATGCATTTTCAGGTGCATTCGCTTTGACCGTGGTGCACTGTTCTGGAGAGGAAATGCTAGCCAACCAGGTGACATGATAAGAGTGGCCAGAGTATCGGGTATTTTCAACAGGAAACTTTGCAGGTGACAGGCAACATCTGCAACAAGCCTGAGAAATTCCCACATGGTTTTGGCTCCCCATCATACCTGTAACTTGATGATTACATAGAGGATAATGTATGGGCAGCCATACACAAAACAACCTGTGTCTGCATTGATAGATTTCTCCGGCAACCAGGAACGTGGAGAGCGAAGAGCTGCAACACAAACCTTGAGATGAAGACCCAGTCTTGTCTGTGTATGGCTGCCCATACATTATCTTTCATAGTATATGGGCTTCCTTTCAGTGAACTGGCAGTTGGGGGGCACTTGAGGATTTGTTTGGGTTTAAATTACCTATTCAACATGTGGCTAATGACTGCAGCTATAGCTGCTTCTGTAAGTTAAATTTTTCTGAAAAAACAACAAAAAACTGCTTCCAGCTAGAATGACTAGAGGAAAGCAGCTGTGTGGCGACATTCAAAGTTGTGCTGCAGTAGAGACATCACTACTTCAGCACAACATAAAAATGTCACCACTGCAGCAACACAACATACTGATGTCACTACTGCAGCACAACAACATATTGATGTCACTACAGCAGCAACACAACATACTGATGTCACTACTGCAGCAACATAACATACTGATGTCACTACTGCAGCACAACAACATATTCATGTCACTACAGCAGCAACACAACATACTGATGTCACTACTGCAGCAACACAACATACTGATGTCACTACTGCAGCACAACAGCATATTGATGCCACTACTGCAGCAACACAACATACTGATGTCACTACTGCAGCAACACAACATACTGATGTCACTACTGCAGCAACACATCATACTGATGTCACTACTGCAGCACAACATACTGATGTCACTACTGCAGCAACACAACATACTGATGTCACTACTGCAGCAACACAACTTACTGATGTCACTACTGCAGCAACACAACATACTGATGTCACTACTGCAGCAACACAACATACTGATGTCACTACTGCAGCACAACAGCACTCTTCTATGCATGGATTTCCATGCAGAACCACATTCCACTATACGGTTATAAAACAGTTTTGCTCTGGGGCATCCACAGAGCTGAGTCTAACAGGTGTTTAGTTTTTCCAACTCCGAAATGCAAAACTGTGCACGTGTAAAGCACCTACATGATAGAGCAAATCTGAATGCTACCAAAGTGTTTAAGCAGCATGAGAAATGAAAGCAAAATCTGGGAGCAGATAACAGTTTGTTTTCATAGTCAGCACATACACTACATGTTGTACAATAAATAACTGAAGATAAAATGAATTACTTCATCCTGGTTTTTGGAGTTTTCTCAAGCAGTGTAGTTAATAACCTGTTTACTAAGCATACTGGCATAAGTTTAAATCCTGTTTGTTGAGTGTCAGATTTTTCATCTCCACTGACACGACCTATGTTTCTCAGTAAAGGAGGGTGGATCATGGAACCTGGTGCTTGCCTGGCTTGTAGCATTGACTGGGGACATAGCAACCAGGGTCTGTCTATTGGGGAAGGGGAGGAGTGGCAGCCACTGAATTCCTATGTATGGGAGCATGTGTGGAGCCATCTTGGTAGCATTGTATGTCCATTTCTCTAGGAGGGAAGGAAAATAGAAAAAGGGTCCCAGCTGCTAGCTGACTCCTAGCTATCCACAGGCTCTTTACCCAACCAGCACTCAAGCCATGCTACTTCATCGTGAGTGTAAGTCCTGGAGGAAATTCATAGTGACAGGACTGGAGTGACTGGTATGGAAGGAGAATTATCCCGGCACGGGGGGAAAAGGACTGCCTTAAAAAATCATAGCTGTATGGGATTTCATAGGCTTATCATTGGAGCCAAGAATCCCAGGGCAGAGTACTACTTGAGTGGAGACCAGGTATATGCATTAGAGGAGGAGAAGGACCTGGGAGTGATGATCACTAGTCGCCTGAAGTACTCCACACAGTGCAAGAAAGCCACAGCAAGGGCAAACAAGATGCTGGGATGCATAGCTACAGGGATCAGTAGTAGGAGAGAGGAGGGTATACCTCCCTTGTACAGGTCACTGGTGAGGCCACATCTAGAGTATGGAGTTCAGTATTGGTGCTCACACTTTAAAAAGGACATTAACCTGCTGGAGAAGGTCCAGAAGAGGGTTACAAAGATGATAGCAAATCAGCAGGGTAAGGCATATGAGGAGAGGTTAAGGGCATTGAACATGTACTCCCTGGAGGAGAGGAGAGAGAGGGAACATGATTGGGACCTTCAAGTACTTGAAAGGGATAAATAAGGTGGATAAGGAGGGTCTCTTAGCTGAGTGGCAACCATAACACAAGGGGTCACAGTCTTAAACTGGAGGAGGGAAGGTTTAGGAGGGAGGTCAGGAAGCACTTCTTCATGGAGAGGGGATTGACATTTGGAATATGCTGCCTGAAGAGGTGGTCTCATTGCAGACAGTGGGCAGCTTCAAGAGAGGCTGGGATAGGCATGGGGGAAGGTAAGGATCATGGGTAGGGAGGATGGGAGGGGGGAGGGAGGGGAGGGAGAGGGCAGAGACAGTAGCTCAAGCTGTGGATCCTTCAATACGAGCAGACTAGATAGACCGAATGGCCTTCTCCTGCTGGCTGCTTCATGTGTCTCTTGAGTTGGTTGGCCACAAGCACTAGTTTTCAAAAAGCTGCCAAACTGATCATTTAATCGGCAGCGTGGTACCAATTTGGCTGATTTCTGCCAATCAGCTTTGTGTAGTGCGTGCAAAATTTTCAAATTCTGCTTTTGATGAAATTCTGTAGAATTTAGGAAATTCTGCCTAATTCTGCAGAATTCCATTAAAGAAGAATTCCAAAATTCCAAAAGTGAAATTTTTTTTTCAACTATCTTTATCCGTCGCGGCAGGCCACTGCTGTCCTCCTCCACCCTTACCTAACTCAGGGTCTTTCAGGCTCTTCCATATGCTATGTGCATCCTGGTGGAACTCCAGAGCCAGCCCAGAGGCTTCGTCATGTGGTGACCCCCAATTTTCCACCTGTTTTTCTCCCCTTAGTTATCCGGGACACCGGAAGTGAGGACACATGTGTGGAGGCATGAATCCACCTGGCAGATCCAGTTGACAGCCCCTTCTACCCATCACTGATCTGGCACCGAGCTCTTGGAGTTGGCTCTGCCACCCAGCCTCCACTGGGGCGCAGCCAAGCACCAAGAAGCCCTCCGGAACCCTCCAGAGGAGGAAAGCTGCCAGCCAGCAGCTACTCAATACCCTCTCACCCCCGCTGACCTGAGCTCCTTCCTGAACCCAGGTTGCCAGTGTGGCACGAGGTGTGGCATCCAGTGTCTCAACCCTCTGCACCAACGGGTCAGCCGATCCAAAAGTGAATTTCAACTGGAGAAATTGTGCAGAATAGCAATTTTGCTTAATTGCCGAATGTGCTTTGGAATTTATTTTCTAATTCCACGGAATTCTGAAAAGCATGTCGACGTAAACTGCAGAATAATACTTCATGGATTATGTGATCTGTGGATTATTATTCCAGGACTTGTGGAAAATGAATCCACAGTTTATGTAAACTGCAGAATACTATTCGGGGGTTTCTGGAAAGTGTACTTTCTCTGTTGCAGTGATGTATTAATGAGGTGCAAGGGAACAAGTCATATTAGATGCAGTTCTGGACAGCTTCCTGGTGCAGTTGGTCCACAAAAAGACTAGGGAAGGAAGATCTCTGGACCTGGTATTATCAAATGGACAGACTGTAAGGGATCTGGAGGTGGAGGACCCTCTGGCTAGGAGTGACCACCACACGGTGTGGTTCATGCTCAATATGGGAATGGAAAAAGTGGGTATGGAAACCAGGGTGATTGATTTCAAGGGAGCGGACTGCCGGGTCGTGCCTGAAAATAGTCATCGCTATGGTTAGTTCACCTACCCGGTAAACAAAAACTAAATAAATAAATAAATAAAATGATGAGGGAGATTGTGGGTAGGCACCTGGTAAGTATTCATCTTAACAAGGATACTTGTCAAAAGTAGGAGAGTATTAAAACAGGGCTGGTGGAGGCTACTGGGACATGTGCAAAGACACAAAACGAGAAGGGCAGGGCAAAAAAGCCCAGTTGGTTAACCCAGGAGGTGATGGAGGGGGTGACGGCCAAGAGAAATGAGGAGAAAGGGGGGCAGGTACCTCGGGGGAGGAAAGGGGTGAGCAGGGGTTGGGGTGACTGATACAGGGATTACAGAGGCCAGGGTTCTGTAGGGGCTAAGGGCACTGAGAGTGGACAAGGCACTGGGTCTGGACGGCATTCACCCTAGGGTGCTAAAAGAACTGGCGGCGATCCTGGTAGGACCACTGGCTGATCTGTTCAGTACCTCCCTGGAAACAGGATGTGTACCAGAAGACTGGAGGATGGTCCATGTGGTGCCCATTCACAAAAGTGGCCATAGGGATGAGCTGGGGAACTACAGACCCATGAGCCTCACATTGATTGTGGGAAAGCTCATGGAGACAATCCTGAAGGAGAGACTGGTGGCATTTTTGGAGGACAATGGACTCCATGATGTTCAGCAACGTTGGTTTGTCTTGGGAAGATTGTGCCAGACAAACCTTGTTGAGTACTATGACTGGGTGACCAGAAAACTGGACAAGGGCCATGTGGTGGATGTCCTGTATTTGGATTTCAGCAAGGCTTTTGATTCGGTGCCACATTGGGAGGCTGGGGGGGAAGCTGGAGGATACTGGGGTGGGAACAAAAATGGTCAAATAGATCACCAATTGGCTGAAAAGAAGGCAGCAGAGGGTGGTAGTAAGGGGAGCTCTCATCACCAAGGGATGTGATGAGCAGAGTGCCACAGGGATTGGTACTGGGACCGGTACTCTTTGGGATATTCATAGCAAATATCTCACAGGGAATCCAGAGTAAGAGCAGTCTGTTCACAGACAATACTAAAATGGGAGCTGTGGTAGATGACATAGATGGTTGGAAAGGGCTGCAGGATGACCTGACCAAACTACAGGAATGGTCAGAAACATGGCAGCTGGGGTTCAACACCAAAAAGTGCAAAGTATTGCACTTTGGAACTAGGAATCAGAGGAGGAGCTATCAGCTTGGAGGGGTTCAGTTGGAAAGCACTGGGGAGGAGAAAGATCTCAGGGTGATTATCATGGGGGATATGAACAACTCAGCACAGTGCAGGAAGGCAGCAGCAAAAGCCAATAAGATGCTGGGGTGTACAGTGAGAGGTTTCTCTTCCAGGAATAGGGAGATGATCCTTCCCCTGTACAGGTCACTGGTCAGACCGCACCTAGAATAGTGTGTGCAATACTGGCGCCCATTCCTGAAGAAAGACATCAGATTATTAGAAGGGGTACATCAAAGGTGACAAAGATGATCCAGGGTCTGGAGGGTATGTCTTACGAGGATAGGCTGGGTGAGCTGAACATGTATTCATTGGAAGACAGGAGGGATAGTGGGGCTAGGGCTGAAACTTTTAAATACTTAAAGGGGATTAACACAACTGACACAGAGAGGATCCCCCAGATTAGAAGTGGGAGGGACATGAGAGGGCATAAATTGAGATTGGTGGGGGGAAGATTCAGGAGGGAAATCAGAAGACACTTTTTCACTGAATGGGTGGTGGATAAGTGGAATGCCCTGCCTGAGGAGGTGGTAGCATGTAGTATGGTGGGGGTTTAAGAGGGTGGGACAGAGTGAGGAGGGTAATTAAGAGGAGGGAGGGAGGGTGGGGCAGCTGCATGTTGAGGGGCTAGCTGCACAATCGAGCAGACCGTTAGGCCTGTTTCTGCTGGTGTTTTCATATGTTCGTGTGTTTGTAGGTTCCATATGTACGTATCAAAGAGTGTTATGTGTTATGATCACTGTGACAGATGCACTGTCCCTATAAAGGTGCTAGGAACCAGTTTATAAATTTTTAGATGCTTTGTCCTCTTGTTTACATTTCTGTGTTTATAGTACTTTAATATATGGATATGCAATTTAATACTACACTAAAGCATACAAAAAATTCCCGGTAATAGTACTGGACAGCAAGTGGTAATACTATCGGTCACCAGTGATAACAGCACAGTTCAAAAGTGATAATAGTATCGTTCAGAGCCTGTAATACTATTGTTCAGTGCTCTGAACGATACTATTATCACTGAAAATGAAGCAAGTGTATGATCTTGATGCCTGGCCATGTTGGAGATTCCAATCAAACAGCATGGTCCATCATTGGCCACTTTCCTCTGTAGGCGGGTGGAACATTTTTAAAAAATTGGCGGCATCTCTCGGTTAGCGAGAGCGGATTCTGTCCTCCGCTGTTTTGGCCCCCCCGAACATGGACATAGCTCGTTGATCTTTGTGTGCACAGAACCTAACAACAGGTATGACTAAAAAAGAAAAATAAAACAATTTCTGTTAGTCTGCTTAGCAAGCGGGAGGGCGAGCAAGTGAGTGGGGGATGGGGGCATGAAGTAACGACACAAGAGCGAGACAATGCGGCTGTCAGTGATGATCAAACCTTTTCTGCACCTGCCAACTGTCCCTTAGTGAAACACAAAAACTGGATCCATATATTAAAAAAATAATGGACAGGTTAGTGTCCATTACCGGTAATCCCATCTCGAGGTTCTGGACACAGGAACCTCTTGAGCTTCGCTCTCAAGGTTGCTATGTGTCCAGAACCTCTCGATGGTATTATTCACCTGTAATGGACACTAACCTGTCCATTATTCTCTTTGTATTTTCTAAT
Source organism: Neoceratodus forsteri (assembly GCA_016271365.2). Classification (NCBI taxonomy): domain Eukaryota; kingdom Metazoa; phylum Chordata; order Ceratodontiformes; family Ceratodontidae; genus Neoceratodus; species Neoceratodus forsteri. The sequence goes on from JADMNL010000028.1 coordinate 115,681,803, forward strand.
ATGTTTGACTGTTTCTTGGTAAATAAATAATACCTTTTTTTGTTATATTTTTAACTATCTTAAAAATAATCTCTCCTCAGCAGCTACTTCCGTTTCTCTTCATACTACCTGCACTTTCTGACACCAGTTACAGCATTACAGATCATTCAGATGCATAGCAGGGAATGGCCCGAAGTAATGGAATGTCTTGGGATATGAAAAGAGAGGCCAGTAGCTGCTAAGGAGAGAAGCAACACAATGTACATCTGAGGGTACTTCAAATCAAGATTACTGAATGTATCAAAAAATATTCAAAGTGAATCAGAATGTGTAGATGGCATGAAAAGGAAAATGGGTCGGGGTAACTGTATAAAAATGATTCCCCATCCCACTCAAAGTATACAGCCCCAGTGAGCACCAGACACCCGCCCCTCTAAACCACTGAATCTCTGTGTTGGGGAAAATATATTCATCCCCAGGTAAAAAATGCTTAAAGTTTGATTTTTGATGAAAAGGGGTTGAGAATCTTGGTATCCTGATTGCGACCCCAACAGATGCTTAGGAAAGACAGGTGCCTGAATGCCAATTGAAATCCTAGAAGTGGATGTATTCAGCTGAGGTTTTTGTTTTGACAACAAGTTAATATACCAGCATGTCATAAGACAGATAATTTAATAAATGCCTTGAGCCCTATAACCCCCCCTTTGAAAGCTAATGGGGAAAAATGGAGTGTGAGAGACAAACAGAAAGCTAGACAGAGTTAAAAAGAAAAATTAAGTTTTAGATACAATGACTGTCAAGAGTCTGAAATTTAGATACAATAACACCAGTTAGGAAATAGGGAAATAAACACGCTGGGACAGGATTCAGTTCTAAACTCTGTATGCAGGGAGTTTCTAAGCAGTGTCTGTAGCGTCATTTCATTAGATTCATAGGGGTTGCAAAGCTTCTCCATCCATTACATTTTATATGAATAAATGCAAGGGAAACCTTATTTAAAGGTGTTTCTAGGGGTTGCAATTGACATCATATGGGTTACAAAGGCATCATAGGGATCTCAACTGCGACCCCTGGCTACTCCTAAATGATGCCCCCTGAGCAGTGTATATTGCACTTTGCCTTATCCATGCTTCCACTGACCAGTCATTTGAAAGGAAAGGGGATTGTGAAAGGGGAAATTGTTTAACATGCGAAGGCACACTAAGCCGGAGCTTGTTTCAAGGTGCAACCTGGAAGCACAAGAAAGTAAAGTGACTTGCTTAGGGTCACACAATATGCAAGTGGGGGCTGATGGGATTCAAACCCAGGTCTCCAGATTTGCAGCTCAGTGCCCTTAACCACTATGCATAGCCCTGTGGCTTTGGATCTTGTGGCTTTCCTCTACCTTTAGCTCCTATGGCTTCTCTCTCCCAACTTGATTTTTCTCCACCCACCCACCCCGCCCCTGGCCTCTATTAACTACTCATTAGCTCCTCCCTCTTCCTTTCCTCTCTTATTGGCTCCTTCTAAGACTACACCTCTTTAGTTTACTGTTTCTCATTCTGCCTCAAGCTGTTATATTTAATCACAATCTCAGCTTGCTATTGTAGTCTTATCTCTCTTGCTTATAGAAGCTTTCTTACTTGCTCCTATTTCTCTTTATACCAGTTGTTGCATCTTACACTCAGGGTGCACCATCTCCCCTACAGCATAGTGCTCCATTGGACTCTTGCTCAGCAGGTGTCCATGTTGTTTTGGTATCTGTGCAGCCAAAAGCCCTACTTCATGTATCATTTCACATTGCTGCTTTTTATCTCCCCCATTCTGGACCTTTACCCTATCAAGTTGCTGAGTACAACCAGCATGCACCCTTGCCCTATCAAGTCACAGAGTACTAATGGCATTTACCCCAGCATCCCTTGCCCTACTTCTCCCCTACTGGCACCGAACATCCAGCCAACAAGACCTTCCCTAAAAATCAGAAACCTGCCAATTACTCCAACGCCCCATGTGTCCTCCCTGCCAGGGTGGTCCTTCATGCCTTCCTACCCCTTATCAATCATGCCATGCAGCCAACTATATGATCCACCCCGACTCAGTCAAAATGGGGTCAGGTCTTGTGCCTTAAAGTCCTAGTTGGTGCTCTCAAGAAGCTTCTATTCATATTCTTATTATGTTCGGGGAATGTGGAACTAAATCCTGGCCCACAGACATCTATTCTAGCACCTTCCAACTTGGCCCAGACTAAAGGCTTAAGTTTCCTCCACATAAATGCTTGTAGTCTCCTAAGGAAACTGGATGCTATCCAAGTGTGGGTCTATCTCACTGAGCCAGATGTTTTCATTGTATCCGAAGCCTGGTTAAAATCCCATACTCCTGACCAGGTCATAAATATCCCCTCATATAATGTGTTCAGGGCTGACAGACCAACAAGGGGAGAGGGAGTTGCAATATATGTGTGCGACAAATTCTCAGTCTCTCTTATTAACTCTACCTCCATATACAGAGAATTCGAATGTCTCACTATTAAGGTTGGTATTTCCCCAACCGAGTCGTTAAACATTGCTGGTTGTTATAGGCCACCTTTAGGGGGCTGAAACTGCTTCAGTACCTTCAAACATTCTATGGAATTGGTTATTACGCGTAACTTGAACCTGGACTGATTCTCTCCCTGCTCTTCATCCCTAAAAGCCCTCTGCGACACACTTGGTCTTTCCCAGCTAATTACGGAGGCTACTTGTATCAATTCCAAAACCCCCGCAAATAGCACCTTACTCAACCTCATTCTTGTTAAAAAAACCACAATTTTACCCACACAGGGGTCTTTTTTAATGACATAAGCGATCGTAGTGCTATTGCATGCATGAGAAACTTACCAAAACCCACCTCCTCCTCTTCCATCTATACATAGAAAAGAAACTGTAGTAATTTCAATTGTGCTAACTTCTTGTCTGATCTAAGCACTACCAGATGGCAAAACTTCTATCTCGCACCGTCAATGGACTCAGCGTACACTATGTTCAAAACCCTATTACTCCAGGTTATAAAAACACTGGTCAGGATTAGAACCAGGAAAAAGTCACGTCCATGGTTTAACGATTCACTTAAGGCAGCCCTTCTCAAAAGAGATGCCTTTTGGAAAAAAGCTCTCAAAACCAGGCTGCCAGCTGACTGGGTGGCCTCTAGAGCCTCTAGGAACCATTGTACAAAATTAATCAGAACTGAAAAAGCAAAATACTTTCAAACTGCCCTGGACTCCTCTAGTAAAGATCCCAACAAATTTTGGAAGACCTGAAAGAAATACAAGGTCATAATTCTCCCCCTTCCCTCCCTGCAAAGATCTCCACCAGTGATACTACTGTAACCCCTAGATGGCGCTATCCCAGGGGCTGCTACCCCTGCCTGATTTGCCACTAACAGGTTGAGGGGCCTGGATCCAATGGTGGGTGCCTCCACCCAGAGGTCAGGGTTTGCAGTAGTTAAACTTACTTGGTCACAGCCCTCTGGGACACTGCAACCACCCTTTCTTCCCACTAGTGGCCCACACAATATATCAGAATTACCTTCACAGTATACACTTGCCCCCAGGGCTGGTCCAGGCACCGGGACCTCCTGTAAAATAAGATACAGTGCAACAATCACAGTACAATACTTTAACATAGACAAATACCTCAGGCAGTATAACTTTGCTGAAACAAGCAGCTCTGATTTATTTAGGGGGAATATAACAAGAACAGGGGGAAATCAGGTTAATTAGCTTATCACTTTACTATCTACCTATGGCTCTGTGCAGGCCTATCCTCACCAGTTACTGTCCTGGCACCCAAGCCCTGTGGCTAGGTCCAAACCGTGGCAGCTGGTAGGGCCCTTTCCCACAGAGAAAAGAAAAATTAGTTTAAACAGTCAGCAGTACAGTGATTCCATTTGATTTATTGTGAATTCAACAGGGAGCGACCCTGAATTAGTACTCTACCACCTCCAAACAAGATAGGGTCCTTCAATGTCAGCAGGGCTACTCTTGAGCTCCACGGTCTCCTCACACATTTATATAGCAAAAAGAAAGTACTATACCAGGCAGGCTGCTTCTCTATCCCGATCGCAATTACTGCACAATACCCGGGAGAACACACAGCAGATTCAGTTCCTGACAGACCGAGTGCAATTCAGCAATTTCTCCAGTCTTCTACAGGGTGAGCCTGGTTTCCACTCTTCAGATATCCTTTGATTCTCTTCACAGGACGGATTCAGTCCTAACAAGCAGTTACACAAGCTGCAGACCGGAACTCTGGGCCTTACACACGTTTCCCGACTAAAACTGCACTGAAGGAGCACAGGGTTCCTTTCCCCTTCACTGCCAGAGCTAAAACTGAAACTCCAACAGACAAAACTGGCACTTCCTTTGAGTTCCTCCCAGTTCTTGACTGGATTGGCTGTCACCACAATAGACTGCCCTGTTGGTCCAAAAAGGCCCAAGTCTAAACTACATCTCCCAGAGTCACTGCCCATACAATCCTCTTGTGGCTGGCTCAGATTATGAGTCCAAGTTCTGATTCGTCCAAGGCACCATTTTAGAGCTAGCTTACCCTACACTGATTGGTCCAATTCAGCAGTTCAAAACCAGAATGGGAACTAGGCAGACACAGTTCTGACTGCAAAGAAAGCAGGTTAGACAAACTGTAATTTCATTATTACTCTAAATGATTTCTGGCAAACAGTTACATCTTTCAGATAGGTTCCCTTTGCACTCCTAGTGACTGCAAAATGGAGTGAATTGGCAGCAGCTCGAGTGGTACTCAAACAGAGAAGCACACAGTCCCCCAAACAAACTAATTATGTCTGCAAGCAGACAGCTCTTAAAGAGACAGTACCAGAGGCTCTAAAAACACTCACTGATAAATGGCTTAAACGCCAAACACCATTCAGGCTTGGAGCATTCAAGCAAGCTCCTGGAAGTCTTTTGGGAACCCCCATTTGCAGGGGGGTTACACTACTACCACCAGCAGAAAAGATATCCTTAACCTCTTACATAATCACTTTGCCATGGCGGGTCTTGCCGTCGCTCATCCCCTGCATATTCACTACACTCTTCTCTCATTACCTCAGGCATCTCTCACCCCTCTATCAAGGTTCCTTCCATGTAAATTCCTTCAGTTTTAGACCTGTCACCTTTAAAGAGGTATCCAACATAGTGAAACTGGGGGGGGGGGGTCTATAGGCCTTAGGTGCATAACATGTAATAAGTTTAGTACAGATATTGTGAACAAGGTCTTAATCTTTACCTGTATGGAGTGCCTAGAAATGAAAGACCTGAGACAGATGCTGCTTGAGGCAGAAATGAAAATAGTTTCACTTAGCCAACCAAGACTAATACAGGAGGTGGAGAAAAATTTGTCACAGATTAATAATTGACATGTTGGATCTATACAGGATAATAGGAAGAGAGGCAGTGGAACAGAACTAGAGGACATTGATTGGGAAATTGAACAAAGGAAGTACAAAAAGGGTCAGAGAAGAGCTATGGGTTTCGGCATGGCACTTGAGAATAGATTTGAACCCTGGTTGTCAAGAGGGGAAGAAAACAACAGAAATGTAGAAGAACAAACAACAGATAGAAAGTAGCACAAAAAGTATAGCTGCAGGCACCAGTGCAATTCAGCAGAAAATTACACCAAATTCAAGGGTCGTAGAGGTGGAAATCCATCATCATGAGGGTGCAGAAACTGAAAATGCAGAGGATACAAATGCTAGTAATACGAATGTAGAAGCCAATGGTGAACATAGAGGTGATATCAGTAGTGGGAGTAGAACAAGAGCCCAACAAGACGAGGGTAATGAGGAACTACTGATGGATTTCAGGGAGCAAGGAGGGGATGTCATTGTCCACCTAGGGACAAATGACGTGGCTAAGAAAGGGATCAGAGCAGTGCAGGAAGAGTTTGTGGAGTTGGGGAGGGGCCTTAGACAAGTAGCACACATGGTAACCGTCTCGGAGGTGCTGCCTGTCTATGGCATAGGTGAGGCTAGGATGCTCCACACCATGGGATTCAATCAGTGGTTGAAAAACTGGTGCAGAGCTCAGGGATTTGGCTTCACTGGGGACTGGGGGTCCACCTGGAGTGATGCAGGCCTATACTGGTGTGATGGTCTGCATCTGTCCAGGAGGGGAACCAGGATCCTAGGTGATAGGTTTAAATGCTTCTTTGGCAAGCATTTAAACTAGCCAAGGGGGGCACTGAAAAGGAGCAGGGAAATCCTAGCCCCCAAAATCAGGGTACTAAGTGAGGTAAACACCAAGATAGAGATGTCAATAGGGAGAAGGGCAGGGGTAAATGGAGAAAGTGACAAAGGCAATAAGGATAGGAATGGGGCAAAAAGGGGTAAGGCCATCAGGAAATGGAGGGTAATGAGTACCAATGCCTGTAGTCTGGGCAACAAGCTCCCTGAACTGGTGGCCTTGATGGAAGAGGGATGCCTGGATATCGTAGCAGTCACAGAAACATGGTACACAGAGAACCATGACTAGGATGTTAACATACCAGGGTACACAACCTACAGGAGAGACAGGGAGGGGAGAAGAGGGGGAGGAGTAGCTCTCTATGTAAGGGAAGGGATAAAAGCAGCTGAACAAAAGAGTAAACAGGGAGCAGAGGAGGCACTGTTGGTCACCTTAGAGACTGGAAATGGCACCACAATCCACACAGGGGTTGTATACAGCCCCCATGTCAGGGGAAGGGAATGGACAAGGATATGATAGAAAGCATTCTTAGGATGGCAGAGAAAGGGGAGATACTGTTGATGGGAGACCTGAATATGCCAGATGTTAACTGGAGCACATTTGCTGCAGCCACATCCAAGAGCAGGGCCATTCTCGATGCCCTACAGGTGGCATGCCTCAGACAGCTAGTTTTGGAACCCACTTGTGAGGGAGCAATCTTAGACCTCATACTCTCAAATGGGGACAGTGAGAGGATCTCAGATCTAGAAGTGCGTAGCCATCTGGGAGAAAATGACCACCAAACAGTGTGGTTCATGATAAACTCAGCTACAGAGTCAAGTCATACAAAAGTGAGGGTACTGGACTTCAGGAGGGCTGACTTTGGCAAGATGGGAGAGTGCCTTAGAAAAGCACTAGCAAACAGGCTAGAAGGAGGGGTGGAGCAACAATGGGAAACATCAAAACTACCATCACAGAGGCAACAAGCCTTTGTATGAAGCAAATAAACAAATTAAAATGAAAGAAAAAGCCACTATGGTTCTCAAAAGAGGTGGCGGGGAAGGTCAGGGAGAAAAAGATAGCATTCAGGAAGTATAAGGAAACACAGAAGGTGCAGGAGAGAGAGCTGTACCAGTTAAGGCAGAAGAAAGCAGGGAGGGAAGTCAGAATAGCAAAGACCCAAACTGAGGAAATGATAGCCAACTCGGTTAAGAAGTGGGATAAAACCTTTTATAGGTACATCAGGGAGCATAGAAAGACAAAGGGAGGGCTAGTGAGGCTGAATAGAATGGATGGTGGGTGGGCAGAGAGGGACAGTGAAAAAGCAGGGATACTGAATGAATATTTCTGCTAAGTATTCACAAAAGAGGAGGAGGGAGGTGCCTAATCCAATTAACAGAAGCACTCTGGATAGGGGGGTCGATCCCAGTCCTTTCACAGGAGAAAGGGTTCTGAAAGAACTCCTAAAACTGAAGGTGGACAAAGCAATGGGGTCTGATGGAATTCACCCCAGAATTCTAAAAGAATTAAGGGGAGAACTAGTGAAACCACTGACTACCCTTTTTAACAAATCATGGGAGGATGGTGTGGTACCTGAGGAATGGAGGAAGGCAGAGGTGATTCCCTTTCACAAAAGTGGGACCAAGACAGAGGCAGGAAACTACAGACCTGCCAGTTTGACCTCTGTGGTAGAGAAAGTGATGGAATCACTTCTGAAGGAAAGAATTGTTGAGTACCTAGAGGCCAGTGGGGCTCAGGACCCAAGGCAGCATGGGTTCACAGCAGGAAGTTCATGTCAGACGAATCTAATTGATTTCTTGACTGGGTGACCAAAGTAGTAGACCAGGGAGGGACTGTGGACATGGCCTACCTAGACTTTAGCAAGGCATTTGACACAGTCCCACACAAAGATTAATAGTCAAATTAACCAGCCTGGGAGTGGGTTCCAGGGTGGTAGCCTGGGTAAAACACTGGCTGGACAACAGGACACAGAAGGTAATTGTAAATGGAGTCCACTCTGAAGAAAGACGGGTTGCTAGTGGGGTACCGCAGGGTTCAGTACTGGGTCCAGTCCTTTTTAAAGTCTTTATAAGTGACATTGCAAAGAGACTGGAAGGAAAAGTATGCCTCTTTGCAGATGACACAAAGATCTGCAATAGGGTTGATACACAAGGAGGCATGGAAAGGATGAAAAGGGACTTGGCAAGGTTAGAGGAATGGTCAGAAGTATGGCAGCTTGGATTCAATGCAAAGAAGTGCAAAATAATGTACCTGGGAAACAAAAACCTGGGGAAGATTACACAATGGGGGGGGGGAGGGTAGTAACAACAACAAAAATGGAAAGGGACCTGGGGGTAATCGTATCAGATGACCTTAATGTTAGCAAGCAATGTGAGAAGGCAGTAGGGAGGGCTGGAGGGATGCTGGGATGTATAGTGAGAGGCATTACCAGCAGAAAACAGGAAGTTGTTATCCCTCTGCACAGACATTTGGTGACACCCCATCTGGAGTACTGCATTCAGTTCTGGAAACCCCATCTCCACAAGGACATAGACAGGATAGAGGCAGTCCAGAGGAGGGCAACTAAAATGGTGCAGGGTCTGCAAGAGAAGCCATATGAGGAGAGACTAAAGGAGCTTAATATGCATACCCTTGAGGAAAGGAGGGGGGACATGATAGAAACTTTTAAGTACCTCAGTGGAATCAACAAAGTCCAAGAGGGTAGCATCTTTCAGAAAAAGAGACGTGCAAGAACAAGGGGACACAATTTGAAGATAGAGGGGAGGTTCAGGGGCAATGTGAGGAAGTATTTTTTCACAGAGAGGGTGGTGGATGCATGGAACAGCCTTCCTGAGGAGGCTGTGGGGTCTAAAACTGTGGGAGAATTCAAGAATGCATGGGACAGACATAAGGAATTTTTTGTGGGGGATAAGAAGAAATAGGCTGTTGGTTAATGGATCTGCAGCTTATCCTGTAGGTAGGGAAATGGGCAGACTAGGTGGGCCAAGCGATCCTTATCTGCCGTCAAAGTCTATGCTTCTATGTTTCTATGAAAATAGCATGGAGGGAGTCACAGATACAGTAAATGACTGCAATAGTAAAATGGTCTACATTCTGGGAGACTCCATTATAAAATACACGGACAGATACATAACAGGTATAAGCAAAGAACTGGTTACTTCTAGTTATTTTTCTGGGGCAAGGATTAGTGACACAAAGAACATGTTAAAGGATATAGTAAATGAAAGAAATGGAACCACCACAGTAATACTGCATGCAGGAATCAATACTCTGAAAAGACAAAGTGTATCTGATATCATTAGAGAATATAAGGAAATAAAGAGAGAGGCTAGCAATTTAAATTGCACTATCCGTTTCTCAGAAATCCTGCCTGCTCCTAGGGATGGGCACTTCAATATGGTGAAATTGAAGAAAATTAACATTTGGCTGAGGCAACGGTCTTTACAAGAGAATATAAAGTGTGTAAAGCACTGGGAGGACTACATTGATAAGCCGGATTACTACTGCATTGATGGTTTACACCTGAGTAAAAAAGGGGGTAGGAAACTGGGACTGTCATTAAGAACCTATGTAGTAAAGATTTTAAACTAAAGAATATGGGGAGAGGAGAATTAATGTGTGGAACGGTCTAAGGTAACAGTAACGGCAATAGTAAGCGGAAGGGTCAAGCGGAGATAAAGGTTTGGTCACTGAATGCAAGAAGCTTAAATAATAGTCAGAAGTCTGAATTGGAAGTTTTACTATACAAGGAAAAAATAGACATCTGTATGATAACAGAAACTTGGTGGGATCAGGGTGTAAAATGGGATAGGGAGATAAAGGGTTATCATCTTTTTTTATAAAGACAGAAATAAAAAGGGTGGTGGAGTGGCAGCTTATGTTAGAAATGATATAAGTGTTGCAGTATGGACAAAATTAATGGAATCTTCTATGGAATCACTATGGTTTGCTGTGCAAAGACCATCAAACAAGAACTTTTTTTTGTGCATTTACTATAGACCCCCATCGGCAATGAGGGACATGAACATCGCTATCGAGGCAGAAATTTCTGAAATGGCTATGTTAGGGGATATTAATAGTAACAGGGGATTTTAATTACCCAGAGATTAATTGGGGGACAGCAATATATAAGCCAACAAGGGGAAATAACATCTTGGACCTTGTAATAACTAATAAAGAGAACATGCTCAGTAAGGTCAAGATCAGGGAACAACTGAGTAATAGTGACCACAATACTGTTGAATTCTCTGTACTGAATATGTTAAACCAGAAAGTCAGGGGATCCACTATATTAAAAAACTATAAAAAAGCAGATTTTCCAAAAATTAAAAAGGAATTACTGGAGTGAAATTGGTCAAGAGAATTGGTAGGTGAGAACTTGAATGGCATGTGGCTAGCATTAAAGAACAAGTTGTTAGAACTTGAAGAAAAATATGTACCTAGTGTAAGGGTATACACAAAAAGAGGTAAACGCTCAGTATGGTGTACAAGCAAGATCCTACAATTAAGTGCTGGGAAAAAGAAAGCATATACAGTCGACTCCACCTAATACAGAAGGTTTTGATGGACAATCAGTTACTGTGGACAAATAACGCTGCCCCAACCCAAACCGTATCTTTCTCTTTAATTTACAGCCTGTTTACACGGACGTTGTTTGTTGCTTAGCTCGGACACATGTCAGTGTCTATTAGCACTGTTCTGGCCACATTTCACACTCTTAATTGCTCTAATTGGCATGCTACTTAAGTGCAACGATAAACATGTCTCTCAGACACATACACACTTCCATTCACGTTATTGCGGAAGTAACTTTCTGTGTGGTAAACTGAGATGTCAACAAAACGACATGTCGTATCTCTCAAGAAAAAAGCTGAACTTATTCGGCAGATTGGTTCTCTACTGAAAATGAGCATAAGAGACATGGCTGTCCGTCTGAGCTTGCCAAAATCAACAGTCTCTGATCTGTTGAAAAGCAAAGAGGAGCTGCTTACAGAATGGCATGGAAATCAAAACCCGAATCGAAAAAGAAAACGGGAATGGAAGGACGGAGAGGTGGAAGAGGCTCTCTTACATTGGTTCACTGTGGTAAGGGAGAAAGAAGCTTTAATTAGGGGGCCTTTACTTAGAGAGAAATCCAAGCAGCTTGCTGTTGCACTTGGAAAGGAGGACTTTGTTCTGACAGACAGGTGGTTGCAGCGTTGGAAGACACGGCATAACATTTGTTATTGCCGTGCCCATGGTGAGAAACTCAGCGCTGACAGTGGTGGGGCTAATTCATGGCTAACAGATGTCCTGCCCAACTTGCTACCCGGTTACGAGCCTGAAAACATATTCAATGCAGATGAAACCGGTGTTTTCTTTCATTGCATTGGATATGGGACACTCGTGTTTAAAGATTCACTCCCACAGGGACAAAAAAAAAAGCAAAGGAACGCCTATCAGTCCTTGCTTGCTGTAATATGGCAGGGAATGAAAAATGTGAACTTCTCGTGATCGGCAAGTCTGCCCGACCAAGATGTCTTAGAAATGTTCATCACCTACCTGTGCAGTATCGTAGCAATAGATCAGCATGGATGACTGCAGACATTTTTATTGAGTGGGTAAAGAACTGGGATCACCGACTGAGAGGAAGAAAAATGATCCTACTGTTTGATAACTTTAGCGGTCATGCTGATGTTGCCAAACTACATAATATCTGTTTAGTTTTCCTACCCCCGAACACCACTTCTATCATTCAGCCCTTGGATCAGGGAGTGAATTATGCATTCAAGCAGCATTCCGTTCATGCTGTGAAGTAAAGGATTTTAGCCGACCTGGATGGGGATGGGGAGACATTCAGTGCTGCTGATTGTGTGTGAAAAATTACAGTGCTGGATTCTGTGAGAATGATGAAGATGGCATGGGACTGTGTAACAACTCAGACCATAGTGAGCTGCTACAGAAAAGCTGGCTTTAAATTTTCTGATCCACTAGCCATCAGAGAAGAGGTCAGAGAGGAGATCATATTGCCACCTGTCAGCCTCTCAGAGATTGAATTTGATAGTCTCGCCAGACTCAGTGAGCGTGATCCAGAGCCCGTCATTGATGATGTCCAAGCAGTGATAGAAGCGATGAAGCCAGAAAAAGATGAAGAAGAAGAAACCGACTCAGATGACAATGAGAATGAGCCACAACACCAGGTGACAAGCTCAGAATTTCGGCATGCATTAAACACTTTACACCGTGCAATGGAGCAATGCCTGGATATTGTTCCTAACTGGAGCATGCTTGCAAGGACAGAAGCATACTGGAAGGCGTACACAGCGGTACAAGTGAAGCAACCAGCATAACGGCATATATTGCTCAGCACCCCCCTTCAGAAATGTAGCAAACATAAAACATAATGTTCCACAAGCACAGAGCACAATGTTTTTATCATGAAGATACAAATAAAAGCTAAGTTTTGAAATGATCTCTTGCCAGAATAGCTGTTCACAACTGCACAGTAAAGCATAGATACAACCCACTCAAGTTATGATGAAATCATAGTACAATACCCCACTCAAAAACGACAATCATTCTTAAAAAAATAAATCACATAAGTACAGCACTGAACTATGAATCAGTTAATACAGCTCAGTACTATATTGCATCTTGGGGGGGGAGTGCTTGAAAACAGTACTTTACAGTACAGAGCAAGCCACTTTACAGTGCGGTAAACTTATTCTCGGGTAATACGGATGTCAGTTACTACGGTCATTTTCTGCCGACATCAATGAGTCTGCTATAAGTGGCTTGCACTGTAACAGGATGAAGGAAAATGATTCAGAGATAAATATAGCACTATATAAGGCATCTTTGAAGAAATTAAAAAAAACAAAGAAGAATAGCTAGAAGTATGATGGAATTCAAACTAATTCATACTAATGGTGGTGGGAAAGGATTCTATGCATATCTGAACAACCTGAATTGAAGCGATAGCAAATTAAGTCCTAGTTCAACTAACGGCAATGAAATTAATGATCTCAAAGAAATGGCAGAAGTTTTTAATAAATATTTCAGTACTGTTTTTGAGGCAAAGAAAGGTAATGGAGTTGGGGTTGAGGAGAAACAATATAACAGTTTGGTACTTGAAACAACTACAGAAGAAATAAATGAATTACTAAATAAAATCAAAATAAACAAAGCAGCTGGAGGGGATCGGCTAAGCCCAAAACTGATTAAAGAGACTACAGGATATATCAAATTTCCCTTAACTTACATAATCAATACTTCTCTCAAGGAGTGTAAAGTACCTGATGACTGGAAGCAGGCAGTGGTCATACCACTATATAAGAAGGGTAATAGAGGTTTGACATCTAATTACAGACCGATAAGCTTGACATAGATTCTGGGTAAAATCACAGAAACTATATTAAAGTCCAGAATAGAAGAAAACCTTAAAATACTAGGGTATGAAGATAAGTAGCGGCACAGATTTAAAACAAAATAGGGGTTGTAACACTAACCTATTAAGTTTCTATGAGTACATAAACAGGGGAGTGAGCAATAATGTACCCTTGGATGTTATTTTTTTAGACTTTGAAAAAGCATTTGACAAGGTACCTCATAGAGGCTTACTTCAGAAAGTGGAGGTGATAGGTCTAGACAGTAGAATAATTACATGGATTGGTAATTGGCTGGAAGGGAGAAGTCAAAGAGTGAGGGTGTTGGGAGAATATTCAGACCCAATGGATGTGACTAGCAGAGTTCCGCAGGGGTGGACAAATGGGGCCTGATGGGATTCATCCTAGAATTCTAAAAGAACTGAAGGGAGAACTAGTGACACCACTGACTACCCTTTTTAACAAATCATAGGAAGATGGTGTGGTACCTAAGGACTGGAGGAGGGCAGATGTGATTCCCCTTCACAAAAGTGGGAGCAAAGCAGAGGCAGGAAACTACAGGCCTGTTAGCTTGACCTCAGTGGTAGGGAACATGATGGAACCACTTCTGAAAGAAAGAACTGTTGAGTACCTAGAGGCCAGTGGGGCACAGGACCCAAGGCAGCATGGATTCATAGCAGGAAGGTCATGTCAGACGAATCTAATAGATTTCTTTGACTGGGTGACCAAAGTAGTAGACCAGGGAGAGGCTGTGGACATGGCCTATCTAGACTTTAGCAAGGCATTTGACACAGTCCCACACAAAAAATTAATAAACAAATTAGCCAGCCTGGAGTGGATCCCAGGGTGGTAGCCTGGGTTAAAAACTGGCTGAACAAAAGGGACACAGAGGGTAATAGTAAACAGAGTCCACTCTGAAGAAAGGGGCTTACTAGTGGGGTACTGCAGGGTTCAGTACTGGGTCCTGTCTTTTTTAATGTCTTTATAAGTGACATTGCAGAGGGACTGGAAGGAAAAGTATGCCTCTTTGCAGACGACACAAAGATCTGCAATGGGGGGGGTGGAAAGGATGAGAAGGGACTTGGCAAGGTTGGAGGAATGGTTAAAAGTATGGCAGCTTAGATTCAATGCAAAGAAGTGCAAAATAATGCACCTGGGAAACAAAAACCCAGGGGAAGAGTACACAATGGGAGGGGGAGGTATTAACAATAACAACAATGGAAAGGGACCTGCGGTAGTCATATCAGATGACCTAAAGGTAAGCAAGCAATGTGAGAATGCAGTAAGGATGGCTGGGGGATACTTGCATGTATAGGGAAAGGCATCACCAGTAGAAAACAGGAAGTTGTTATCCCTGTGTACAGGACAGTTGGTGAGATCCCATCTGGAGTACTGTGTGCAGTTCTGGAGACCCCATCTCCACAAGGACAGAGACAGGATGGAGGCAGTCCAGAGGAGGGCAACTAAAATGGTGCAGGGTCTGCAACAGAAGCCATACAAAGAGAGACTAAGGGAACTTAATATGTATACCCTTGAGGAAAGGAGGAAGAGGGGGAACATGATAGAAACTTTCAAGTACCTCAAGGGATCAACAAAGTCCAAGAGGGTAGCATCCTTCAGAAAAAGAGATGTGCAAGAACAAGGGGACACAATTTGAAGATAGAGGGGGCTGGCTCGGGGCAATGTGAGAAAGTATTTTTTCACAGAGAGGGTGGTGGACACATGGAATGACCTTCCTGAGGAGGCTGTGGGGTCAAAAACAGTGGGGGAATTCAAAATGCATGGGACATACATAAGGCAATTCTGGTGGGGGGTAGGAAGAAGTAGGTTGTTGGTTAACTAGGATCAGCAGTTTATCCAATAGATATGGAAATGGGCAGACTAGGTGGGCCAAACAGTACTTATCTGTCATCAAAGTCTATGTTTCTATGTCAGTATTGGGTCCAGTCTTATTCCCATTATTCATAAGTGACTTGCATTGGAATATACAAAACAGGCTGCTGTTGTTTGCTGATGATATCAAACTTGGAGGACCAGTAGCACAACTCGACAACTTAGGACAACTCAACTTGAAATTGGATCTAATGAAAATAGAAAAATGGTCATTAAAGAATAACATGCCTTTCAGTGTCAACAAATGCATGGTGATGCATGTAGGAAGAACAAACATACACCAAAAGTATAACTTGAATGGAAAGGAATTATTAACTACTAAAGTTGAAAAAGACTGTGGCGTTTGGGTAGATGAATCCATGTGCTTTAAAGATCATAGAACAGCTGTTTTAAGAAAAGCCAACCTAATGATCAAAAATATATGGAGAGGTTTCGTAAACAATAGTGAACAGTGTCTAATACCTCTTTATAAGATGCATGTTAGACCACATTTAGATTATGGCTCACAAATATGGAGTCCTTATACACAAGGGGAAATAGATAGAACAGAAAGAATGCAGAGGAGATTTACCAAACTAATAGGACCTCTGAGAAAGTTAAGCTACAAAGAGAGACTAATGAAAACAGGTTTATTCTCGCTATAGCTGAGAAGAATTAGAGGTGCTCTAATGATGATGTATAAGATCATGCATGATGAGTGCTTAAGAAAGGATATGGGAATTGACATACAGATAAAACCAGAAGGTTTAAGGAGGCATAAAATGCAGTGTCAGTGGCTCAGTAGGTAGCATACTCGGCTCTGAGGCTGGGAGATCAGAGGGCTGTGGGTTCAGTTCCTACATCTGGCACTTGGGTTAATATCCCAGTACTGACACTGTAGTGCAGCATGAGAGGGGTGCTGCACTTCTGAAGTGCCGTCTTTCGGGTGAGATGTTAAACTGAGGTCCCACCTGCCTGGATTGGTGGTAGTTCAGGTGGATGTTAAAGATCCCATGGCACGTATCGAAAAGTGTAGGGGAATTTCCCCAGTGTCCTGACCAAATTTCCCTCATTCACTAAAAATACCACCAACAGCTTAATCTGGTTCAAGGTCAGTTGGCATTCATCTGTATCCCCGTCACCCGGGTCATGCCTGAAAATAAGCAGGATTTGTCTAGTGCACTTACCCGGTCAACAAAAACTAAACAAAATAAATAAATAAATTAAATTGAATACAGCTAAAACACATTTTTCATTTATTAATAGAACTGGTGGACTGTTGAATCAATTACCGTCACATATAGTAGACAGTAGTTCATTGGACAATGTTAGGAAAGGAATTGATGTATGGTTAGTGCAAAATCGGGGTCTTGTGTCCCACTAATGTGGGGAATGGTGAATATGGGCTATATAGCCTTCTACCATTCTAATACCCAGTATAAGAACTCAGTATAAGGTAGAAGACTTGATATTAGCTCTTGATATAAACAAGAGTGCCGGGGAAGATCAAATTGACCCTTACTTCTTGAAGATTGGTTACCACCGGCTGACTGCCCCTATCACACATCTCTTCAACAAATCTCTTACTGAAGGGCTCATCCCACACAAGTGGAAAGTAGCAGATGGCATCGCACTCCTTAAATCGGGTGACCCAAGTGACCTGAACAACTACAGCCCTATATCCCTCTTGCCGACCCTGTCCAAGCTACTGGAGAAAATAGTTAACTCCCAAATCAGAGACTACCTAGAGACTCACAACATCCTGAACCCAGTACAATCCAGCTTTAGGCCCACACACAGCACCATAACTGCACTAGCCAAGGTAACCAATGATTGATAACCAGTGTTCGATGACGAAAAACATATCTGTGCTCTATTCTTAGACCTAAGTAAAGCATTTGATACAGTTGATCACAATCTTCTCCTGAATATGCTGTGGAACATTGTCCTAAATGACACCTCACTTAAGTGGTATACAGTACATCTTATTTAATAGGCAGACAGCAACAGGTTAAAGCTCAGTGTGAATTCTCCCCGCTGAAGACCCTTATGAGAGGAGTTCCAAAAGGCTGTATGCTTGGACCCTTACTATTTGCAATATACATCAACGACATAGACCTTAATCTCTCCTCAGCAAATATATATCTCTTTGTGGATGGCAACCTTCAAAACCCTACTTTGCCACATGTTGGAAGAAACCTGCAACTGTTTCCGAAGGCTGTAACAGCTACATCTGACCCTCTATAGCTTCTATCTTCACTTTATACCCCCCAAGGACTGGCCCAGCCTCCGAACTCCACAGCTAAATAGGAAATGACTTGCTGATCAGTCACCCCTCTCATGCCTCCCTCCTCCTCCTCCCCACCCCTTCCCTCTCTGCTTCCCCTCTCCCCTCAACCTCATATGCCATATGTTAACTACCCTATCCTGCTGTTTCTCTACCACTCCCTCTACCCCCTTACCCCTGTTCTTTTTGTTTCTCTTTCAGCGAATTGTATATATTGTATATTTAGTCCTACTTTATATATGAATTTTCCCTGTGTTTATCTATTCCTTTCATATTTTATGTATTTCTGTTTTGTATAATTAATGTATACTATATTGTATATGCTTTTTCATACTGTGTTTGTCCACCTAGGACAACTTTGCAAATGAGCTTGCTCAATGGTGTTTGTCCTGGTAAAATAAAGATTGATTGATTGAATTCTGACATTAGCACTGCCCCACTCCCCTAGCATCAGTCATTTCTCCCTGTTTATTATTTTGTTGCATTGCTTACTGTTTTTGTTTGTTTGCATGTTCCACAATTCACTGTGTGGTAATTTACAGTTTAACAATTTATTGTTTATTGTTCTTGAATTGTATTTTCCATATACCGGACTTTGTATCTGTTCCAGTCTCCTTTCTCTCCCTTCCCCCATTCCCGGACGCTTCTGGAAACGAGCTGATACTAGCTCAGTATGACTTTCACGATAACATGTTTGAAATAGATAAATAAATAATAAATAAATAAATAAATTCTGTTATGGGAGACATGTTATTTGCTCCAGTTGCTCCAGTGGGTATACCTCTCAACTGTCCTTCACAAAAAGTGATATTCCTCATTTTACCCCTCAGAAGTTCTCCGTCGCACATTGAAAAGGATCTGTCCATTAGCGGATCCAGTTATGCTGCAAAGCCATCAGTGCTCCCAGATCCATGGGGATCCCCGTCCTGGGTCGTGCCTGAAAATAGTCATTTTATGGCTAGTACACCGACCCGGTAAACAAAAACTAAATATTAAAAAAATAAAAAATAAAAGTTTTACAGGATTTATGGGTTGAAAACGGGTTACGGGAAGGAAAACTGTATTTGATATTTACGGGGGAAACACAGCCCAAAGGTCATTAGATAAAATGTTTCAGGCTGAATGGTATAGCTTTCCTTTGAAGGCATCAATTTCTTTTTGACAGTTGGGCTGTGCCTGCTTTCCAAACATAACAGATAAGAGCCTGTCAAGTACTGACTAAACTGCTTTTTGTTACAGTATAGTAAGTGTGTGTGTGTGTGTGTGTGTGTGTGTGTGTGTGTGCGCGTGTATGTGTGTTGGAGGAGGGGTAGAGAAACATTCAAACTCCTGGCAAGGGAGACCTCATCTAATGAATTAACTGCTGACAAACCAGGAGAGTGAGAAATTAATCTGTATAATTATCTGATTCCTTATGTTCCCATATTAAGTTACAAAAAAAAGTTAGTCAACATAACTGAGAAAGAAATTTGTAGGGGACAATAGTTGAGTTTTTCTTGTGTTTTGGACCTCCAACCCTAGGCTGTGGAACATAAATATATTGTTTGTGGTTGGAATGAGCAATCTAAACAGTAAGAAGGTCTGAACAGTAATATTTTAATTTACTAGTAATGTAATCTTGCTTAATTTCTATAAATAAATTTGAGGTCTGATAATAATCTAGCTAGGGTATGTATTAGCTTACTTTGTTCTCTCACAACATGATATATAATGTGCTAGTTTTGAGAATGAAAGAGATCTTACTATTTATTAGGAGGAAAATTAATGGCCTGGATTTTCAAACTGCGCCAGGAAAGGATGCAAGTGGCTGCTCTGCATGTTGCACTGGAGCAAAAAAGTGATATATTCAAATGAGATGCGCAATTGTGCATCCCGTCTGAATATATCAAAAGATGTGATCCTCGCAAATGCTGGTCACCAAGGATTTTTTTTCCAGTTGTTTAACCAGTAGTAGCACACTTAGCTGAAAGCTTGTTTACAGGTGTGACCTGGGAGCACAGGGAAGTTAAGTGACTTGCTCAGGGTCACACAGTATGTAAGTTGAGGCTATGAGGTTCAAACCCAGGTCTAGTCTGCTGGATGTCTCCAGATTTGCAGCTCAGAGCCTTAAACCACTGCGCTATACTGCCTCCCTAGCAGGCACATCCCCCTAGTCGGTCTGAATACCTGGAATGGGGATGTGCGGCGCATCTTGTGGATGCGCTAGGCACACATTCCAGATATTCAGACTGTGACATGCAAATGGGGCCATTAGTCATGCAAGGCACAAATGGGGCCCTTTGCATGTCATTATGTCCCCAAATGCATGTCTGGGGTAGGGATGTGCCTGGCAGAATGCGCCGGGTGCCCTGCACAGTCCATTGCCATTAGGAAACCCCACATCTCCCTGGTAGTCTAGTGGCCCCCCTTCCAGCCAGATCATAAGAGTACACATATAAAACCACATCTCCCTGGTAGTCTAGTGGCCCCCCCTTCCCTGAACCATGTCCGATGAATAATCCTTTTTCAAATCACACTGGTAGTCTAGTGGCCCCCCTTCATTGAACCACGTCCGATGAATAATCCTTATTCCAATCACCCTGGTAGTCTAGTGGCCCCCCTCCCTTTCCTAAACCACGTCTGATGAAAAATCCTTTTTCAAATCACCCTGGTGGTCCAGTGGTACACCCTCCCAGCCCCGATCGTAACATGTAGTTCAATCTCAAGCCCTCCCTGGTAGTCCTGTGGACCCCTCAACCCCCCCACCCACTGAGACATCCACACTCCACCCAGCTCCCCCCATCCCAGCATGGTCAGTGTAGCTAGTGGACAGTAAAATCCACCTGCACACCTCCACAGCTGACCGCAGACTGCACTGTCACTGAATGACAGCTTACAGTAAGTACTGCAATACCACTGGTCGACACTGTTGTCCAATGGACTTGCAATGTGTACTGTAAGCTTTCATTCATGACTTTGTGTCATTCACAAAGTTGTGAATGAAAACTTACAGAATACACTGCAAGCCCATTGGTCGACAGTGTCGAACGGTGGTATTGCAATATTTACTGTAAGCTGTCATTCACTGACAACGCAGTCGTCAGGCAGCCATGGAGGTGTGGGGGTGGATTTTGCTGCCTGATGGCTAAACTGGCCATGCTGGGATGCGGGAAGTGGGATGGGGTGTGGGTGTCTCTGTGGGTGGGGGGTCCACATGACTACCAGGGAAGGCTTGGGATTGACATACATGTTACAACTGTGGCTGGGAGGTGGATACCACTAGACCACCAGTGTGATTTGAAAAATAATTATTCATTGGATGTGGTTCAGGGAAGGGAGAGGGGGCCATTAGACTACCAGGGTGATTCAAAAATAGTATTATTCATTGAACATTGTTCGGGGAAGGGAGGGGGACCACTAGACTACCAGGGAGATGTGGGGTTATATTTGTACTTTTATGATTGGGCTGGGAGGGGTGCCACCAGACTACCAGGGAGATGTGGGGTTATATGTTTACGTTTACGATTGGGGCCTGGAGGGGGTAGCTACTCAGGGGCTGGGCTGCTGTTTTGCACTGTGCAATACAGCAGCTCACCTGTGGATGGCTGTGACCTAGGCATGTTTTTTCTGTGCCTATCTTTGTGTGGCATATCTCCAAGAAGTGTGGGGAGCTATGCTGCACATCTCAGCTGAGTATGGAGATGTGCCGTGTATGCAGAGGAACGCCCCCTCCGGATGCCCTGCATACATTATTTTTGTGCTGCAGTGCATCCGGACTTGTGCGGCACATCACTCCCATTTGAATATAGCCCGGGGTGCAGTTTGGAGGTGCGCCTCTGCAACTCAATTGTGCTGGGCACATCTCCTTTGAATATCTGGGCCATTTTATTATGTTTATATTTTTGGAGGTTTCTTGTAGGCTTGATATTATTCCTGAAATGTGAGAGATCTTCCTAGGGAACTTGCAAGGTACTGGCATATACTGTAACTATACCATTTGCATAAGGTCCTGATCGAACAACTGAAAACAGAAGACAGTTTTTTTTGTCACTTTATAATATGATGTACCGAGTGTGTATTTTTTAAAATTTATTTATTTACTGAGAAATCAAAATTACAACCCTTTGAGTCATAGACTTTTTTGCAAAGGCTCCTCATCAGTTAACATGGTGTACAGACAGAACACAAGATGGACTGAATAAGGGTACAGTACTAACAATCAGTCATTATGACACATTAGGCGAGGAGGAAAGAGGTAACATAACAGATTAATATTACACGCCGAGGGCAGAGACAGCCCAGTGTCTGGTACACACAAGAAATATGGAATTAAGGCAACTATTCAACCATATCAATTAATACAGTGCAGCAAAAAATACAGAAATAAGGCAACTTGTAAACCACTGATAATAGTACAATGCAGAGAAAAATACAACAGGTAGCTTAACAGAGATAGGGAGTTTAGTAATATAGTGCAAATAATACAAACTTACTGGGGACAATCACACGAGGAGTTTTTAGCTAAAAAAACCTTGAGGAAGGTTTTGAAAGGGCCTATCTTAGTGCTGGCAGAAAGATCAGCAGGTAGGCCATTTAGCCAGTAGGGGGCTCTGTGATAAAAGGATCTTTGGCCCTGTGATGTCCTGCAGTGAGGGACCAGAAAAGAGGCATTAGAGGAACTCCTGGAAACTATCTGGGGTAGGGAGGGCTGGATGAGACCATGCAGGCTAGGGGAGGGAGGGTTGAGTTTCCACCTGATTTTTGGCAAGGGGAGTATGATATTTAAGCCGGCATTCAAAAGTTAGTTCGAGTGACTGTAGAGGTTGCATGTGTGGGTCATTCTGTCACAATCTGTCACTAGACTACAGGCTTTGTTAAGAGCTGTCCTTATGCGACCAAGAGCAGTAGTATCTGCTGAGCCATAGAACACAATTCTGTAGTCCAGCATGGAGAGGACAGAGGATGACAGAGCAAGGCGATGTGCTTCAGGGGGCAGACAGTGTTTGAGCTGATAAAGGAGGTCTATTCTGGAATTGATGGTGGAACAGAGGAGATGGATATGTGCATGATAAGTAAGGGAGGAGTCAAGGGTGATGCCCAGGTATTTAAAAGAGTTGACTTGCTCAAGAGGAGAGCCTTGGGAGATGTGGACAGATCATGAAAAGCCATTGTAAGGGTTTTGGCGGTGGGCAAAAATCATAGTTTTAGTTTTTTTATAGTTTAATACAAGCTGGTGCTCTGTGCACCAGGCTTCAGCTTCAGTGAAGGACTTCTGGCAGGCATCCTGCAAGGGTAGAGGATGAGGATTGTTCCAGAAAATGATAGCATCATCAGCATTAAGAAATAACATTCTGGAGCAAGCCCTGGGCAAGGAGTTTAGATAGAGGCTGAAGAGAAGAGGACCCAGGATGGAGCCTTGCAGGACACTGGACCGAACTGGGAGGCAGGAGGAGAGGGTAGAGACAGTTTTAACCTGTTGTGACCTATTAGTTAAATAGCTCTCTAACCAGGTCATAGTGTCGGTAGACAGTCCCACGGAGGTAAAGGATTTAAGGAGAAGGGTATGATGAACGGTATCAAATGCCTTAGTTAGGTCAATGTAGACCAACCCAACTAAGTGTCCCTGATCAAGGGCCTTGTTGATATAGGAGGTATATTCAAGTAGGGCTGCGGTGGTGCTGTGGCTCC
Source organism: Neoceratodus forsteri (assembly GCA_016271365.2). Taxonomy (NCBI): domain Eukaryota; kingdom Metazoa; phylum Chordata; order Ceratodontiformes; family Ceratodontidae; genus Neoceratodus; species Neoceratodus forsteri. The sequence goes on from JADMNL010000028.1 coordinate 115,705,186, forward strand.
TTCAGAACCCATGCTGCTCAGGACACAGGCGATCATATTTAGATAAGTGTTCAGTGAACTGGTTGGCTACAATTATTTTGAGGGCCTTTGAGAGAAGGGGCAAAATGGAGATGGGCCGGTAATTAGAAGAGGAGGTACGTCCACCACCCTTTAGAAGTGAGGTGATGACAGCCCACTTCCAGAGGGCAGGAAATTCCCCTGAACAAATGGAGTTGTTTAGGATTTTAGTATGGTGGATTTGGACAGCGTCGAGAGCTAGAGGTGAAGGAGTTTTAAGTCAAGGGAGTCACCACTGTGGTGGCTCTTACACAGGACACTGGAGATGTAAGTCTTGGCCTCTCTGAGTGATATAACATGAAGCCTGAAAGGTGAGAAATTAGCAGGGGGTGTGGGAGCAGGCAGGGAAGAGACACCTGTAGGGGGTGGAGGGCTGAAAAAGTTTTGGGGGAGTACTCTGCTGAGGTCAAAGAAAGAGGAGTTTAAGATACTGGCAAATTGCGGCGAGTCATGAGTAATGATCCCATTTACTGAGAGCTGGGAAGGTGGAGGGGACAAGGATTTACCATTTAGTTCTTTGATAGTAGCCCAGGGTCCCCAGCAGAGGTGAGGGCATTCCGATAATAAGTGGCCTTGGCCAGTTGCAGGGCACTGGTACATTTGTTCCTTGCTTCCCTGTACCATTGTTTGTCATGGGCTAGCCGTGATACAAGGGCCCTATACCAGAGACTATCCCGATGGCTCATGTGATCTAGAAGTGCCTGAGATAACCAAGGTGTAACATGTTTTTTTACAACCTGTATAGAAACAGGTGCAAAGAGGTCACAGGCAGAACTGAATATGGTTATGGAATAGGCAAGGGCAGTATTTGTGCACCCTGCTATGTCTATGGGCGACCAGTCACAGTTTGAGAGGTGTTTTTTTTAGCCAGGCCAGTGCACCTTGCCTTAGTCGCCGGTAGAAAATAGTTCTGAGTGGTGGGTTGGGAGCCTTGCAGGACCACCAGCATAGTACAGGGGAGTGGTCACTGAGGAAACCAGGGAGCATTAGGACCTTAGAGATTCTCTTAGAGTGGTTTGTGAAGATTAGGTCCAGCAATGCTGCGGTCCCAGTGTTGTGGTTAAGTCTTGCAGAGGATTGGACAACTTGAGTCAGATCTATGGTCAAAGTGGCATCTTTAAAGGGGACAGCAGGTGGAGATAACCAGTTTGTGTTGAAGTCACCCATGACTAAGATCTCACTTTTGGGGGGAGAACTGAGAGGCAATTTAAGACTGCAGAGATGGCTGGTGTCTGACTATGTGGGGGAATATATACCACCCTGACATAAAGGGTTTTACCAGGGTTAGCCAGAGAAAGCTTTACTGAGAGTACCTGGGCCCCGAAAGAAGGAGGGGGAGTGTGGATGATCATGGCCTGGAGGGAATTCCAAATAGAGAGATCACAACCCCCCCCCCCTTTTACCCTGATGATCTGACTGAAAAGTAAAGTACCAATTTAGGGTCACATGGGAGTCCCTGGAGGCAGCGGAGAGCCAGGTTTCAGTTAAAGCCAGGATGTCAGGTTTATGCTGTACAATCCAGCCCTGAAGGAGTCAAACTTTTTTAGTAAGCTACAGATATTTAAGGAGGCGAATAGGAGACCCTTCTTTTTTCACCTAGAGAGGGTGGTAGTGGGGATGGCCCTGGGTTAGGGTGAACATTCCCAGATAATAGAAGGAGGAGGATGTGATGAGTTAGGGCAGTTTTTAGTAGCTTGCGTTCCTGGGCAGTGGCAGAGGGGAAGGTTATGCACTTGGAACCAAAAACTGCGATAGGAAGTGCAGCGATGTGCGAGACCATGAGGAGTGTAAAGGGGAGGTGGTAGGACGGGTGGTGAATAGTGTCACTGAGAGGTAGCTTCAAGTGGGGATACTAGGAGGAGCAGGTACCACTGAAATGATTACCAGTGAGAGGTAGGAGAGTGGAAATAGAGGGCCATAGGGATGAACTCAGATTGGGGGGGAGGTGATGGTGGGCAATAGTCCAATAAGGAGTAAGTAAACGGGGGGGGAGCCATCAAAGGGGGGGGAGGGAGAGTGCTGCAAAATGGGTGACTACTGGGACAAGAGCACAGAGAGAATCAGGAGATAGAGTACAATAAAGTGAAAGAGGGAGAGCAATATGGAGCTGGAAGGAGAAAATAGGATTCAATGGGAGAGAGAGAGAGAGAGAGTATACAGAGGTCAGTCTCAGACTAGCGCAGTGGTAGGGTGTCCGACTACGTTGCGGAGGGTCGCAAGTTCAAAACCAGATAGGGGGAAACAAGGGACGGATCTGAAAGCAGGCAGAGTGTGGGAGATAAACTAGAATATAAGAGTTGATTGGGAGATAGTATAGTGAGAAAAGAGCAAAGGGGAGCAGGAGAGGCAAAGGATTCAGGCAGCTCAAACCTGACCCCTGGTGGTCAGAGAGTATAATTTGCAGGTGGAAAAATGGGCACTTACTCAAAATGATCACACAATCAGTGACGTCAATAAAAGTAAGGTTGGCCTTGAGTGGGGTGGGTGGCTGGGGCAGGTAGGTTGTTGACACGAAGCGTCGTCGGGTACACACCTTGGAAGGCAGAGAAGGGAGGCTGTGTATTGCCTTTGGTGTCAAGCCCAGGCTGTCCACTCTTGTTACAGTTGCTCCGATGATGGAGTAAAGGTAGAGTGAGGATGGGGGGTTCAAGCGCGCCTAGATAAGAGGGAGAAACAAAATAATCCAATTACAAGAGCACTGGCGGGACCCCAGTACAAAGGGAGACACACTGCGCATGAGTGGTGTGCAATGTTTGGTTGGGACAATTGGGTATTTCATTACAAACACATGTAGGGAACATTTTAAACTAAAGAGAATGGGGAGGGGGAATCAATGTGTAGAAAAGCCACAAGTATCAAGAATGGCAATACCAAGTGCAAGGGTCAGAAGGAAATAAAAATCTGGTCACTGAACGCAAGAAGCCAAAATATTAGTAAGAAGTCTGAACTGGATGTTCTATTATATAAAGAAAAAATGGAGATTTGTGTGATAACAGAAACATGGTGTGAGGGTAAATGGTGTACTGTCTGAAGAGGTGGCTGTTGCTAGTGGCGTGCCACAGGGTTCAGTTCTGGGCACTGTATTGTTTAATATTTTTATTTCTGATATGCAGATCAGCTCAGGGAATTTACTATCTAAATCTGCAGATGACACCAAGTTTGGTGGCATGGTGGGCTCAGATAAAAGTAGGGTAACACTCACAAATGATCTCTTAACATTAGAATCCTGGGCCCACACCAACAAAATTAACCTTAACATTGACAAGTGTTCAGTCCTTCACTTGGGTCACAATAATTCCAACAAACATATATGTTAAATAACAAAATCTTAAAATCCTCCTCATGTGAAAGAGATCTAGGGATCTGGATAAATGACAGACTTACCCCCACAAACCATTGTAGCCATATAGCAAAAACGACAAACTCACTTTCGGGTAGAATCAGACGTACGTTTATTTCAAGATCTGAGGAATGCATCATTCCCTTGTTTTGATCTCACATTAGACCCTATACAGATTATGGGTCACCTGTATGGAACACTTGTCTGGTCAAATATATAAACATTATAGAACAAATACAACAGAGGGCAACAAAGATGGTTCCTTAGCTTGCATCTTTACCCTACCCAGAGAGACTAAAGAAAACAGGATTACACTCACTGAAGTTCAGGAGATGTAGAGGGGATCTTATTTTTTTGTATAAGTTATTAAAATCACCCTCTGTTATGGCCCAATGTGGCATTCTTATGAGTGAAAGGAAAACATTGCCAAGGCTTTACAATAAACAATTCTTAATCAGCCAAGCAAGAACCAACAGAAGGTTACATTTCTCTACTGTGAGAACACCAAGACTTTGGAATATACTTCCTCAGGAACTAGCTGACAGTGAGACTGTTAACACATTTAAAGTAGGGATCGATATCTGGCTCACTGAGATCAACACATGGTTTAAATTCCCACGGTTATGGAGGGACAATCTCGATGGGCCATGTCCTTCTTTTGTCTATACATACCTAGTCACACCTAGTTATGGTGGGACCAGGATGTAAAATGGGATAGGGAAATAAATGGATATTCTCTTCTATAAAGACAGGAATAACAAGCATTTGTCAGTGCCGAATGTTTGCTTGCTGATATTAACATGGGAAATGCAGGAGTTAGACAGATGCAGAATAGGAGTGGCAGTGAAGTATAGAACATCACGTGAACCCCACCTCCATCCTGTACAAGCGGACAGGATGTGGGGTAAGTGTTTGGGTAGTTGCCCATGATGGTCAAGCCATGTCACTTCACCCTGTTTTGCAGATTTTGACACATGTTGAGGTGTGCCTTAGGGTGTTTGGCTTTACAGTCACCCCATTCCATAAGGACATACTGTGAAATGGGTGCAGCATAGGAGAGTGGGGTGAAGTCTTGGGCCGAAGAGTGCAAGGTACACCTCAATGGCTGTCAGTGGCGGGGTTGGGGGGTGGGATGGCATGAGCAGTACAGTCAGCAATCCAAAGGCACACCCCGATGCCTGTCTGTCTGTACAGGGTAGGACGTTATGGTTAGAAACCATAATGTCTCTGGCGTTTGTTGGTATTCACAGTACAAATATTCAACATGGCCTTTTTGTGACCCCATGTCAGGAAAGCATTTGGGACCTCTTCTCATGAAGAGTGGCAGTGTGATTTTGTCAATGTGTCCCAAAACTGACTTGCAACAACAACAGTGCCATTCTACTGTCAGACGACATGTTGAAGAGAGCAGCTGTACCATCCATAAGGAGGTATGAAGAGATGGCAATATTGAAAATCTGTAGTGGGAATATTAAAAATGCTTGCAGTTCCGAGCATACGTGGAAACTGCGCAACGCAAGTGCATAACACAGTCACTTTATGGAGTTTTGTCACCAGATTTTCAACACAGACATTTTACGACCTGTGGTCATGAACTGTGTCACTGATTTTCTTAATGTGTCCCGAACACTAATGTCCCACAGCAACCACGGTATTCTGCGCTGGAACTGCAAAAACACATTTCGACCAGGATGTGAAAAATTATAGTTGTACTGTTCATAAGGAGGTGCAGAAAAATGGCAATGTTGAAAATCTGGACTTAAAATTTTGCAAATCTGCAAAGTTATAAGCGTGCGTGGAAAGTGCCCAATGCACATTCATAACACAGTCATTTGATGGGCTTTCATCACCAGATTTTCAACAGAGGCATTTTAGGACCTCTACTAATGAACAATGTCACTGTGATTTTTGTTATGTGTCCCGAACAGTGATTTCCTACAGCGACCTCGCTATTCTGCACCGGAAGTGCGAAAACACATTTCGGCCAGGATGTGAAAAATGACAGCTGTACTGTTCATAAGGAGGTGTGGAAAAATGGTAATGTTGAAAATATGGAGTGAAAATATTGCAAATGTGCCAAGTAAAGAGCGTACATGGAAACTGCGCAACACACGCTCATAACACATTCATTTTATGGATGTTTGTCACCAAATTTTCAACATAGGCATTTTAGGACCTCTGCTAATGAACAGTATCAGTGTGATTTTCCTACTGTGTCCCGAACACAGATTTCCCACAGTGAGCGCGCTGTTCTGCGCCTGAAGTGCAAAAACACATTTCAGCCAGAATGTGAAAAATGACAGCTGTACTATTCATAAGGAGATGCAGACAAATGGCAGTGTTAGCAATCTGGAGTGCAAATATTGCAAATGTGCGAAGTTACGAGCGTGCGTGGAAACTGCGCAATACACGCTCGTAACACAGTCATTTTACGGACTTTTCTCACCAAATTTTTAATATAGGTATTTTAGGACCTCTGGTAATGAACAGTGTCACTGTGATTTTCATACTCTGTCCTGAACATAGATTACCCACAGCGACTGCGCTATTCTGCTCCGGAACCACAAAAACTCATTTTGGCCAGGTTGTGAAAAATGATAGCTGTGCTATTCATAAGGAGATGCATTACAATACCAATGTTGAAAATCTGGAGTGAAAATATTGCAAATTTACAAAGTTACGAGCGTGCGTAGCAACTGTGCAACGCACGCTCACAAAACAGTCATTTTTATTATTTTTCCCACCAAATTTGCAACATAGACATTTTGAGAGCCCACCTCATGAACCCTGGCACTGTCGTTTCATTAATTGGTCCCGAAAGGTGATTCCGCGCAATGACCGCGAAATCACTTTTCGGGGCAGATTAACGCCATGATAATGAAAGAATTCATGAGGAGGGGTCCCAAAAACCCTAAGTTGAAAATTTGGTGCCAAAATTCCAAAACAAGCCTGAGATATGCATCAAAGAAACCCTATTTACTCTATTATACAGCTTACCGGCATTTCCTCAGTTCGCGGTCGGCTTTGAAGAATGCAGACGTGTTCCTGGTCCACTGAAGATCGTCGTGCTGAGCTCCGAAAGTAAGTATGGGGTGAGGGGGGGGTGTGGGGAGGCAGGGTGCGCAGTGGGTGGGTGCGGGTTGTTGGGGGGGCACGGAGATCACCGAGGGACCGTTTCCTTCTTTACAGGGGAAAAAAAAAAAAAAAAAAACACATTGCGGGATGGTTTTTGTTTTACAGGGACATCACAGTGGACATTTGGCATGCTGGGGTGGGCTCCCAGCGTGCCAACCTACTTCTTTGTTGGGGGGCTGACTGTACCCGATGGGGGATTGGGCACCCCTGTTGGCATATAGAGGGCCGCAGTAGCCGAGGGGGATTGGGCACCCCCTCGGCACACACATAGCTTTTGTTGGGGGGGGAATTATGCCGACGGGGAGTGGACTCCCCTGTCAGCACATTCATTGTGGCTGGGGCAGGTTATGCTGATGGGGAGTGGGGCCCCATCGGCAAACAAAACTGTTTCTGGGGGGCACATGCTGCGAGGGGATTGGCACCCCCTCAGCAGGGACGCATAATACTGTTTTGTGAACATGGCGGCAAGCCGCCTGCCATGTTCATAAACAGTATTAGGCTAGCTAACGTTCCACCCTGCTATGACGGGTCACTCCCTCAGTGCAGCAGAATGACTGACACTGCAATGACAAGGTGGCCCCTGATTGCTGCGGCGAAAACGTTTGTACTTGGTGCACTTTTGGAAGACCAGTGTCATCGGCACACTGTGCCTCCATTGGTCCACCAGTGACAAGCCCCCAAATGCAGTGCCTCCCTTGGCTGAAACAGTGCTGCACCTCCACAACCCGCTTCTCTCCTAAGCTGTCACATCATGTTTCTTGCGCATGCACGCAAGCAAACATAATAAAAAGGGAAGTGGAGTGGCAGCCTATGTCAGTAATAACATCAGCGTTACAGTATGGACAAAATTAATAGAATCTCAGACTGAATCACTATGGTTAACTGTTCAAAGACTGCCAGACAAAAAATTATTTATGGTTGTCTGCTATAGACCACCATCAGCAACAAAAGATATGGACACTGCTACTGAGGCAGAAATCTCTGAAATGGCCATGTTGGGGGATGTGGTAACAACAGGGGATTTTAATTATCCAGAGATTAGTTGGGGTCACCAGTTTGATACAGAAAGAAGTAGATCACACTTTGTAGATATGATAAATATAGTGGGACTGAAACAACAAATACATAAACCAACAAGGAAAAAATAACATCCTGGATTTGGTAATAACAAACGGAGAAAATGGTCAGTAAGATAAACATTAGGGAACAACTCAGTAATAGTGGCCATGCTATAGCTGAATTTTCAATAACAAATATGTTATACCAGAAGGTTAGGGGATCCACCATATTAAAGAACTATAAAAAAGGAAGATTTTTCAAAAATTAACAAGGAGTTGCTTAATTGGGACTGGCTAAGGGAACTCAAGGGGAAGGATGTGAATGACATGTGGTCAGCGTTAAAAAATAAGCTGCTAGAACTCGAGGGAAAATATGTACCCAGCGTAAAGGTATATACAAAAAAAAGGAAAACGCCCGGTCTGGTGTACTAGCAAGATCCTAAAATTAAGTGCTCAAAAAAAAAGCATATAGAAAGATGAAGGAGGATGATTCAGAAATAAACATTGCACTATATAAGGCATCACTGAATAAATTAAAAAAACAAATAAAGACAGCTAGAAGTATGACAGAGTTCAAATTACTTCATACCAAGGATGATGGGAAAGGATTCTATGCATATCGAAATAACATTAATAGAAATGACAGTAAACTAGGCCCTATTTCAAGTAATGATAAAGACATTAATGACCCCAAAGAAATGGCAAACGTGTTTAACGAATATTTCAGTACTGTCTATGAGGCAAAGAATGGTGATAAGGCTAGGATTAACAGAAAACAATACAATAGCTTGATACTAGAAACAACTACTGAAGAAATAAATGAGTAATTAAACAAAATCAAAATAAATAAAGCAGCAGGGCGGATCAGTTAAGCTCAAAACTGTTTAAAGAAACTGGGGGTTATATTAAATTCCCCTTGACTTATCTAATAAACAGTTCTCTTAAACAAGGAAAGGTACCAGATGACTGGAAGCAGGCAGTGTTCATACCACTTTATAAGAAGGGAGATAGAGATATAACATCGGATTACAGACCAGTAAGCCTGACCTCGATTCTGTGTAAAATTACAGAGACTATTTTAAAATCCAGAATTGAAGAAAATCTTTAAATACTGGGGTCTGAAGATAGAAGCCAGCATGGATTTAAACAAAATAGGAGTTGCAACACTAGCCTAATACATTTCTATGAATATATACATAAGGAGATGTACCCTTGGATATAATATTCCTAGCTTTCGAAAAGCGTTCGATAAGGTACTACACTTTGGCTTACTTCAAAAGTTAGGGAAGATAGGCATGGATAATAGAATTATTGCGTGGATCGAAGACTGGCTGGATGGGAGAAATCAAAGGGTGAGGGTATTGGGTGAATATTCAGACCCAGCAGGTGTGACTAGCAGTGTTCCGCAAGGGTCGGTACTGGGCCCGGTGTTGTTCTCATTATATGTAAGTGATGTGCATATGAATGTACAAAATAGGCTGGTGAAGTGTTCCAATGATATCAAGCTGGGTGGACCTGTAGCCACCTTTGACCAGCAAAGCAGCTTGAAAATGGACCTAAAAAGGATAGAAGAATGGTCAATGAATAATAACATGCCTCTTAGTGTCATATGCAGCGTGATGCATGTGGGAAGAACAAACAGTCTCCAGAAGTATAATTTAAATGTGAAGGAATTATGGACAACTGAAGTTAAAAAAGGCTATGGCATTTGGGTAGATGAACTTATGTGTTTTAAAGATCATAGAACAGCTGCTATAAGAAAAAACAACTTTATGATCAAAAATATAAGGAGAGGCTTTGTAAACAAGAGCAAACAGTGTTTAATTCCTCTAAATAAATTGTACATTAGACTTCATTTAGATTATGGCTTACAACTATGGTGCACGCATACGTTAGGGGACATATACCATCACCGCAGCGATTCCCTGATGGCGAAGACCAGCACAGAGCCAGAAATCGAGCACAACCCATCCGTCGCTGTGCTGGTCTTTGCGGTGATTGGGACTGCATTGCTGGGTGATTGCCCCCCCCCCCGGTCCAACTCTGACTCGGAGTTGAATCTTAGAGACCGGGTGGGGTGGGGTGCGGGGGTTCAGCCCCCAGTTGTGCATGCCGACATCCCCATGGCTACAGTGCTGACAGCTGGCATTGTAGCTGTCGCTGTAGAGGATGTCAGTGCTAGCGGTGTCGAAGCGCTAAGGGTAAACCATTAGGGGAAATAGAATTGACAGAACACACAGGAGATTCACCAAATTAACAGGACCACTTCGAAAGCTGAGTTATAAGGAAACACTAATGAAAACAGGTCTCTGCTCATTACATCTAAAGAGAACCAGAGGTGCTCTAATGATGATGTTAGGGATCATGCAAGATGAATGCCTAAGAAAGGATATGGGGATTGACGTACAGACAAAACCAGAAGGTTTAAGGATGCACAAACAACAAATTAAACTGAATATAGCTAACAATAACAGAAGTCATTTTTCATTTATCAATAGAACTGGTAAGCTATAGAATAAACTGCCACTTCATATAGTAGACAGTGGTTCACTGGACAAATTCAAGAAAGAGATGGATGTGTGGTTAGTGCAAAGTCAGGGTCATGTGTCCCACTGATGTGGGGAACGGTGAATATGGGTCATATAGCCTTCTACCGTTCCAATACCCAGTATATAAGCACCCAGCATATAAACCTTAACCAGGGCAATAAATACATTCCAAGGTAGGTCCCAAATTACTGCAAAACAGTATCATTTGGCAAGCAGGCTTTAGACACAGTACAAATCCCCAAAATACAATGTTTCCCCGAGAGATGCTAGTGCTGTCCCTGCAGCAGGTCCCACCCCACGGCAATAGCAGCACGCCTTAAAGTACCACCTAGGAAAGCCCCTGACACACAAACAACAGCACAAAATGTCCATAAGATAATTCAGTGAGTTGCTGTTTGCCAATAAAGGAACATCCAAGAAACACTTTGGAAAGCAGAGAAGGGAGGTCGTGTATTACCTTCAGTGTCAGGTCCAGGCTGTCCGCTCCTGTTGCAGTCACTCCGACGATGTAGTAAAGGTAGAGTGAGGATGGGGGTCCTAGCTAGCCCTTGGTGTCAGGCTCAGGCTGCCCACTTCTGTTGCAGTTGCTCCGATGACAGAGTAAAGGTAGCGTGAGAATGGGGGGTTCCAGGGGGCCTTTGGTGTCAGGCCCAGGCTGGCCGCTCCCATTGCAGTTGCTCCGACAATGGAGTAAAGGTAAAGTGCTGAGATTTATTGAGTTGCTGGTTCAGGGCTTTGAAAAAAATAACATTTATATAATTACTGGTGACCATAAATATCAACCGGATTACTGTTTTGTTAAAAATGCATATCGACCGGATTTTGGGTTATTATGCTCCAAAGGCAATAATAACCTGAAATCTGGTTGATAAGGCACTTCATAATTACCCGAAATCCGGTTGATATGACATTCCCCAAAGAAAATACTTTAAAACTGTTGCATTCCATTGTTTCACAAAAAGTTATTTCAACTCTCAGTATTTTCAACTGTGTTTTATTCATGTACAGTTCAATTTCTTCAAAAATAAAACTGCACTCTAGCTAAAAAAACTTATTTTTCTTTCAAGCTGCTAGAAATACAACCTAAACCTCCACACCAGCAATTATAAAAAATTAAAAGATGAATAAGTTTGATGTTATGGATTTTTTCACACACCCTCGGTGTGTGATGACCACATAAACTTCTCGAGCTTCGATCTCGAGGTTTATGTGTCATCACACACCTAAGGTGTGAGAAAAAAATCCATAACACACACTTACATATTCATTATTCTCTATGTAACTCATTCAAGATTCCATCAGGTTGCCATAAAAAGTCTATGAGAATTTGTCTGAAAACTAACAAATGAAAGATGCAAAACATAGCATCTGTATATATATATATATATATGGGGAAATTTGGCTCATTCACCTCCTCCCTCAAGGACCATCTCCTCCAATCCACCACCTATGTCTGCCCCGGTGGGTAACCCTCCTGAATGTCCACCAACCCCTGAGTTACCTTAGAGTTTATAAGTATCTGTATATTGGCTCTGTTGTTGTGTGCGCTGTATTTTTTTCCTATTCTAGATGATCCTGTCATATACACTGTTCCTACCATAACATTTTGCAAATATTGTTTTTACCTTTTCCTCTGTTTTATCGAATTTTTGTACCACTGGACATTTGTGAAAACGGGCATTTTTACTCACATACAGTACCTTCCAGTATAAAAATAAAATTGAATTGAATTGAAATTTCTCTAACTTATTTGCAATAAATTTGTTTACAGGTATTACTAGTATTTTTTGAAAGATTGGCCATCTTGTGATCATTAATTTTGAGTATAGTTCATGAAATAATGAGTGTAATATTTGTTATTTCATATATTCCCCCATTATACCTTATGCATATCATGTAAATCCAAACCATTTCAAGGCCAACTTGACATACAATATTAATACCTAACAGCAAATCAGAGCTCTTTCTCTGATAAAAGGCTGCCAACGTATTAAATAAAGAACAAAGTCATAAATAAGGAACCAGTGGCTTATGGAAAAATCTACAGGGATTTATACAGGGTTTTGATTCTGCCTCTACCGGGAAAATACAGGAAAACGAGGGCTTGTTACAGGGAAATGGTTATTTGGATCTGGGAGCACTGAGTCGTACCTGCTGCCCTCTTAGGCCTGAAAACAGTAGCTGTTTTAGCCAACCTGAGCTTTAGAAGAGAACATTTTACATTTGGGGTGAAGTGCTACCGCTTAAGAAAATTGCTACCACCTTGAAAGTATTCCAACTCCACCTGGTGCTGCCCACAGAGAGGAGATGCTGTAAACCCAATCTTTAAAGCAGAAATTCTTAATGTTCTATGATGCTAAAGCAAAATGAAACCTTTCAGCAAATAAAATCATTGATTTCCAGTGTTTTCAGTCTATATCTTCATGTTTGATGGTCTATCCCTCATTTTGAGGGCCAGTGTGTCTCACTTTGTCCCTCATTTTGAATGTGTGTTCCTCATTTCAGGGACAAATTATTGAGAGGTATGCCACGGAGACAGTTTGTCCCAGTGTTTAAAGTGCAGTACAGAGAACCTTGAGAGCTGAGTTTGACTCCCATCACTGCTGTGTACTCAATGACCCTGAGCAAGTCACTTAACCTCCCTGTTCTTCATTTCTGAACTATGTTTAATCTACAGTACCTCTGTGCTCTCTGAATCTCCCCATACACGGAAAATGGTGATAACAGTTTGTCACCCCCCTTTTCTGGATTGCAATGTTCTTTGAAATACAGTCTGTATGTAAGGTACTATATAAAACACTTTCCTTTGTTTCTTTGTAACAAAAAAACAGGGTAGGGGGAGGTATTTTTTTTGTTTCACCTGTCTGGGTTCCCTTGCACATGTTTTAGTTGTGACAACTGTGATGGCATTTGACACAGGTTGGGTTTGTCTGTGCTGGTGGTGCAGAGGGGGGCACTAAACTCCAAGGATTAATTGGACATAGATGGGGCTGGTGAGCAGAGGGCAGGGAGACCCACTAGGCACCAAGGATAACTTTGGCAGCTACGGGGCTGGCGATTGGAGGTTGGGGGGACCACTAGGCACCAGGGAGTACACATATCATTATGGGTCTGCCTGTCAGAGGGTAGGTGAACACTAGGCACCAGGGATTACATTGACAATTACAGGGCTGGTGATCGGAGAATGTGAGGACCTCTAGGCACCAGGGAGCACACATATCATTATGTGGATGGTGATCAAAGGGTGGGGGGCTAACACTAGGCACCAGGGATTGCACATACCATTACAGGGCTGGTGATAGAAGGGTGGGGGGAACCACTAGGCACCAGGGATGCCTTTTGCAGCTATGGAGCTGGCAACGGGGGGGGGCACTAGGCACCTGGGAGAATGTTTCTATTGTACGGGCTGGCGATCAGAGGGGGAACCACTAGGCTCCAGGGATGTCCTTCACTCCATGGGACCAGACAATGGTGGGGTGGTGCTGCACAAACCTGCCACCACTACCCATGCAAATGGCCCCTTAGTGCTTTGCATGCCCAATGGTCTCATTAGCATGGGTCACTCTGAAAATTGCAAATAGTACTCTGGCACTATCCACTCTGGTGGCTGTATTCCATACACAACAGGGATCCATGTAGGGGAAGCGCTACTTGACTTAGCACTGTACTGACATGGCCCTAGATTCAGTTGGATACTGCCGGTATGCTATCTGACTGAATATCGCATCCTTGGACTCCTGGACACTGGCAAAGTGCAGCGCAAACCTTTGCTCTCTGATTTGCACTTTTTTGAATTTCAGGCCCCTGATGTTATAATACTTTGCTTGCGACATCACAGTTATTCCCATGACAACAGACTATGATGTCACAACAGGGCATTATAATTTCAAATAGGGAATAAGCTACAGAGGCAGATGAACTCTAAGGGATAAAGATCTTGTTGTGGGAATTTCTTCAATAATAAATTAATAAATAATAGAGAGGGGATAGCCAGCCCAGTGGTGCTGAGGGTTGAGGAGCCAAATGCTACACCTCACGCCATGCTGGTGACACTGGTTCAGGAATGAACTCGGGTCGTTCGGGGGTCAACCCGGGGGAGTAAGCATTGAGCATCTGGAGGACTATTCTCCTTCCTAGTGGGGAGGGGGGATAGTGCTATGTGCTGTCGACTGACACCCAGCAGCGGCTGGGTGTCAGCGCAAACACAAGCACAAGGAGTTGGCCCATGTCCAGGGTGACTGGCTGCCTTCACAGAGGTGGAGACAGCCACACCACCCATTGCACGGGTGTAGGGTGTGGGGAAGTGGAGGAAAAATGGGACCTGGCAGACCCGTGATGGCCCAGTCGGTCCTGTCACGTGGTCCCAATTCTGGATTGCTGTTTCTGTGTGGTGGGTAGAGACAAGCTGGCACTCCTGCGCCTGGCCCTGCTGCCAGGGGAGGGGGAGCCATGGGGGAATTTTGGGGCGGCCGAGCAGGAGTGGTCAGAGGAGCTTGGAGGCACTCTCTGAGGGAGGGTCGAGTTCTGTCCTGTCCATGGAGGCAGAGAAACAGGTCTAATAAAAAAATAATAATAACAGAGAGGATAACTCTATAGAAGATACATGAAATACAAGTTGAATTGTGTGTGAATATGATGTTTTCAAAAGTTTTCTCAAAGGCATCAGCTGCTTTTCAAAACTCATTCTACCATGTAAGCAAGCAGTGCCGGGGTTTGTTTTCAGTTGCCGTTGGGGAGTACAGTGCAGTAGGAACTTTAAGGTGGCCTTTCCTACTGCCCCATTTTCCCAGCATTTTAAAATATTCTTAAGCCCACTAGTATCATTTGAGTGGAAGCCTGATTGAAACATTTCATTTGTAAAATGAATATCAGTTGGTTTGGAGGTGGGCTGGAGGCAACGTCAACAAGAAATCCCAAGGAGGAAAATGCAAGATCAGTTCAAAGGCAAACTCAAGAAACGATACAGTCGGCAGATTACACAGATTATGTACAGGGCCAAATGTCCGATTACATTAAAAAGTAGAATGCCAGATTTAATGTTCTCTTGATTAGTATACAGCAAGTCCACATTTGCCCAGATCTATGAGATAAACAAATAAAGTAAACTGGGTAATGGCAAGATTGGTACATCAGTCCTTACAGAGTTTTGTTCCAGATGTCAAATAGAGATGGGAACAACATGGATCACAACATATAGTAAAGGAATAGACAGCTAGTTTAAAGTTGGGTGGAGTACCCCCAATCTCGTTACATTCTTTCCCTGATGTTTGGTACACTATCTCATGGGCTTCTGCTAAGCCATTCTGTTTTAATAATATTAAGACATGGCCAGTGCTGTCAAGGAGGCAGCTAGGGTTTGTCTGACAACCAGCAGGACATGAAAGTGGACAAAACATTAAAGCTGTTTGCGTAGTCCTTGGGGTAAACAGACTTTAGTGGTTTTACAATTTTCAGAACTTTCAAAGCTACAGAAAAAGCACCAGTTCTCTAAATGCTTACTATAACTACAGGTTTTCACAAAAAAGAGGCATAAAACCATGGTCAGATAAATATTTTAAACCCTTAATCCATCTGTATTCCTAGTTTTAACAGATGTTAACGGTTTATGGCGATTTATGTGAAAATGATGCCTCATCAAAATGTGGCTTTTGGCATAATGTTGGACAAGTACTACCATAAAGGAAAAAAACTGGAAGAAAAATAAGGGTACCAGTTTCCAATGAGGGATGTGTATAATTACACAAATGAACCGTGTACTGCACAATGAACTCCAATGAAGTAATGAATAAGTAATTATACATTTTAGATTAATTGACTTGGATCAGGATATATTTATTCAGGATTAATTAAATGCTTTATTTCCAAGTACATTACTATTGAAGGGTTATGCAATAGAAGAATTACTCATGCTTTTTGCACTTGATTAGGGCTGTGACCAAACTAGGGCTTAACGAAGGCTAAGATCCAGGAGAATGCATTTAAAGCAGCATCGTTACTCGGTAAAAAATTTCCCCCATAGTTTTTTACAGTTAATATATTTTTGGCACAATTCAATTTATCATCGTTATATTTTTATTTCTTCAGATGTTTCTAAAGTAACTTTTTTTTCCATCCAGCTTTTTGCCCCTTGTGAGGCTCATCAGCTCATGTTCCCATCACCCTTTGGTGGGCTCTTATCTCTTACCTGGAGTTAATCCTCCATGGCTTATGCACTCTGTGGCATGGGCTGGAGAGGGAGGGTCATTCCCACCCACCTGAGTACAATCCAGATACTCCGAGGTGTCCAGGTGGTGGTGTGGGTTAGAGAAAATGCACAGGGCATAGCTCTCGGGTTCCTTTGTCCAATTTCCTTCCCATCCCCTGCTGTGGCATGAAGTCACTGTGTGCACATGGAGGCACGCATGTCCTGCAGATCTGCAGCCATGCCCACTGAGCCATTCATTATCTGCACTATCACCAGGCCTCCACCCAGTGGCAGTCAGAGGCCAAGACAACTGGCCACCCCTCCTCAGAAGAGGAGTGCAGTCTTTTGGGCACACAATCCTCTCCCTCCTCACTGATCCTCAGCAGCTTGTGCTCGTTCCCGAACATGGGTCACCAGTGTGGCAGGAGGTAAGGTGTTCGATGCCTTGGCTCTCCACATCACCAGGTCGGCTTCTAAAACAACTTTTATTAGCAGTTTTATAATTAACGGCTCAAGTCATTAAAGATGGCCACCACAAGCAAATTTTAAAAATCCCTTCCCTCGAGGTTACTCTTTGACTTTACATGCTGGAGTCATACTTCCACACCAGTGTGCAGTTCTGGCACCCATACTTAAAGAAAGACATCAATCTACTGGAGGGGGTACAGCGTAAGGTGACAAAAATGATCCTAGGCCTGGGGCATGCCATATGAGGAAAGACTGAGGGAGCTCAACATGTATTCCATGGAGGACAGGAGAGAGAGAGGTGATATGACTGAGACCTATAAATATTTAAAGGGCATAAATAAGGTAACTTCTGAGGTCATGTTCAGACTAAGGGGGGAGATACGAGAGAGCATAGTCTGAAATTGGAGGGGGTAGATTCAAGAGGGAAATGAGGAGGCACTATTTCACAGAAAGGGTGGTGGCAAAGTGGAACCAACTGCCAGAGGAGGTGATTTCATTGGCAACTGGGGGCAGTTTTAAGAGGGGGTGGGACAGGGTCAGAGCTAAGGTTACAACTGAGGGGAAATAGGGCAGGGGGAGGCAGTCTGGGGGGATAACACAGGTGTTTGGGGGGGCAGCTTTAGTAGATTAGACTAGGAGCTGCACACTCGAGCAGACTCAATAAATCACTATGGCCAATCTGCTGGCATTTTTGTATGTTTGTATACTGTGGATGTATTAGGATGGTGCTGACCCTAATTTCTGATGTCACATCTGTCCAGTACATCGGCTTGGATGCCCTGTCTCTTAGATGGTTTGAGAACTATCTCACAGGCCACTTTCAGCAAGTAAAGGCTGAAGGTGAAGTTTCACCACTAAAACCCCTCCTGAGGGGCGTACCTCAAAGTTCCATCTTGAGGCCCCTGCTATTCGCAATTTATATAAACAGGATCGATGCTACCATAAATAAGGCCCAAATACACCTATTTGCGGATGACACAGTGCTCTGTCAGTGGACCTTCCCCTGATGTGGTGTGTACAGATCTCCAGGATGAATTCAATCTGCTGCAGCACCAACTCCTAAACCAGAAGTTGCTTTTGAATGGCAGGAAAATTAAAGCAATGTTCTTCTCGCCCTTTCTCAACTCACCTAAACCAGCCATGGTTGGGACTCTCCCCCTGATTACTACCATCCTTGGTAAACATTTGGAGTATGTAACTAAATTCAAATATTTGGGAGTATGGCTCAACAATAGACTCTCCTTCCTAGGACACATAGAAGAGCTGACAAAAAAACTTCATCAGAGGCTTGGCCTCTTCTTTAGGATAAAAAAACTCCTGCCCAGGGATGCTAAGATGAGACTAGTCCAAACCACCTTTCTTTCCTCATTAGACTATGCTGATTTCCTTTACAGTCAAGGGCCCGCCGGTGCACTCTCAAAACTTGATATGCTCTACCACAGAGCCCTAAGGTTTATAACGAGTCTGTCCTACTCCACCCACCATTGTTCATTGTATACTACAGTAGGATGGTCCTCTCTTAGCTTCAGACGACAAAGAAATACTGCCAACTGGACCTATAAAGTCATCTTAAACAAACTGCCTGACTATATCTCTGACTGCTTACTGTTCTATACTCTAAGTAAGTATGCTTTGAGAAGCGCCTCCTACATCTCTCTGAAGGTATTCAAGGCCAGATCTCACTTTGGCTGGCTTTGTTGCTCCTTCCCATTACTTCCATCCCCTGACCTGGTTTCTGGTATTGTACCTGCCTTCCTCTACTCTCTGTCCCTGCTGTATTGTTCCCCTTAAAAGATCATACTGCACATTTTTGCTTATGTGGACTATCGATCCCTATCCACTATCCCTTCCCACATCTGTCCTTCTCTCCTCCCTACCTCCCTCCCCTCTCCTGCACCTAGTTCAGCCTCTGACTTGTTTCTCTGGGGGATCCGGATGGAACACCTTTTGTTATTGTCCACTATCTACATCATGGTTGTTTGATTATCTACAATGCTGTTTGTTTTGTACATATTGCTTGATTGTATAATATTGTTGTATTTTAACCTGCATTCATTTGCACTTGTGCTGCCCATGCCTTTTGCTGATCATGCCAGTGTACTGTAACTGTTGTGTTTTAACTTGTCATCTTGTACTTGTTCATCCCAGGTCCACCTCGAAAATGAGCTTTGTTCAATGGTGACCACCTGGTTAAATAAAGATTTTGATTGATTGATTGATTGATGGTATACAGTACAGCACCAAACCACACCACACCAAGATATTTAATTTATTCATAGTGGGCACTGCTAGAGAGCAAGGACTTTAAAAACTTTAAAACTCCGTCTGCGTTCAGGAGTAAAATACAATGAAATAACAAGCATTTGTCAATGCCGAAAGTTTGCAGTTGGTATTAATTACTGCCTCATACCTCACTTCCTGAGGTGTGCTGTCATCCCACAGTAGTACACATCCTGTCATGCCTTATTGTTTAAACAGTCTACATTTTATGTTCAGCTTTGAATTAGAAGTGATGTAACTATTGAGTTCATGTTCATATTATTAAACTACCCTGCTATGAATGCCGTAGACATTAGTTGGAGAACCAGACTTCTGTTTTGTGTGGTAGCCAGATGAATAGCCACATGGAGGGGGGGCACACAGAGGTTAAAGTGCCAGTATTTGTTCACTGCAAACAATTTCATTATACAGTATAGATGTTTCAGTAATAATGTATTTCTGACCTCCTTAAATTAATCGTCAGTATATTTTTAATTTCCTCTGATATTTTTCACATTTTTTTTTACTCATTTGGTAAGGGATCAATGATGATGCTAGTATGCATTGTTGGTGGTGAACAGCGCAGCATCACACTAAGATGTTCAATGTATTTATCGCGGGTGTGTCTAGCGAACAGGAACATTTAAAATGCTCAAAACCGCACAGCTGCTACCCAACTAAGATCTGAAGTCATTTATTCTGTTTAGAAATTAGTAGTCAGCAGATGCACACTTAGCTGTTGCTCATTTCCAGCTAGGAAGCTGGAGGATGAGTACAAAGAGAAACAATTAAACAATAAAGAGATTGAGTAACAATGTTATGCCCATAATTTACATTTGAAGCAATGCAAATTAAACATATACTTGAGCAGGGTAATCAAAAATGCTGAGACAGCAGTAGCAAGGGAAACTGTGGTTCATCAGTTAATACAGAATACTTCAGACTTCCAGAGCCAAGTCTGCAAACGGACCAAATTATGCAACACTGTCTTGTGTGATAATGAGTCCAGGACAGAAACCTACAACAAAATACTGAAAATGAAGCAGGCATTTAGTTTGAGGGAGACTTCTTTTTTACATGTTGTAATTGAACTTCAACTTACAGATTTAAATGACATTTAAAGTATACTTCTTTTTTATCGTGAAATATTTTATTATTTTTCCAGCATTAGAAATAAACAGTACATTGCACATGGTGAAGTATGAGGCTACAAAAACATACGTCAACACTGTGTCATTCACCTGTCTGCAAAATAATTAAATTATACACACCTCATCACAGCAAAAGAGACTGTAGGGAGAGAACATCAACAAACCGATTAAAAAAAAGAAAACAATTGCAGATCTTGCATTTAGTTTTGTAAAATAAAGAAGTATTCCCTACAGGACAGACGAGATCATTTTCTTTACCAAAAAGAGAAAATGTCCATAATGGACCAAAACTTTATACCATATTCATTCAGTACCAAGCGTATATTCCAGCTTGATCAAAAGTGACAGTGAAAGAGGGACAATGGAGCAGCCAGGCGCCAACACAACCAAATAGGCGGTTGCCAGGCGGTGTAGGCGGCACCGAGCATAAATGAGAGTGAAGGTAAGCATCCCATTTGGGAAAGTATTTAGGCCCTTTATAGAGACTATTGTAGGAAAGCTGTTCAAAAATAGATGGTTGGGCTACCACCTCATGCCATGCTAGCAAAGATGGAGGGGGGGGTTGTCTCCACTTAATGAGGAGGGCCCGCTTGGCCTCCATCGGAATTGACATTACCCATTGTTTTAGGTGGGTGGGAGTGGATCTAATGTGGAAGTGTCCCCTAGCAAAATAAGGTGGAGGGGTCAGAGTGATATCACTTCCTACCACTTTGGCACAATCCTCCAGAATTCCTGCCCAGAAATGGGATATTTTTGGGCATTGCCACAGAACATGTAAAAGGTGGGCTGGGCTCTGCTGACATCTCCAGCATTGTGCATTAGGGATAAGGCCCATCTGATGTAACTGTGCAGGGGTTCGGTACCTGCGGTGGAGTATTTTCAATTGTATCATTTGGCTTTTTGAGTCTCTGTTGCCAAGATGGGCTTGTTTCAAACAGCAAGCCCATAGCTCAGGAGATAACGTGATTTGCAACTCCTGTTGCCAGTGAGTCCTGCAGTTATCCAGGTTAGGAAGACATGAATCCCGCAGCACCTTGTATATTTTCCCTGTGACACCCTTCTGACCCTCAGGCTTGTGTAGGGCATCAAGCAAATCCCATTTTGTGCCTTAGCCAGAGGATACTGGAGAGACTTCAAGGCATCCCAGAGCTGTAGGTACTTCCAAAAATCCTGCTTGGGGAGGGAGTACCATTCCTGAACCTGTTGAAAAGACATTAGTACCTCCGTGGCAGGCACACATAAGTTCCCTACCATGCATATCCCTTTGCCTTCCCATGAGGGCTAAGAGACTGAAAATGAAAACCATAAGCCTTAGGGTATTCAGTCCATTTGAGTCTAATTTAGGTGAAACACATTAAAAAGCATGAGACTGGTAGGGAAAGGGCAGCATGCAAGCCACTCAAACGCAGCTCAGTCATGCTTCAAAAGGGAGATTGAAATGGGCAAAGCTGAATATTTCTCTTATTCTGCCAGCTGATCTGTCCTTTCGGTGGCTTCTGTAAGTCTCCCTCATGTTCTCTACCCCCCTTTCTCTTTTATGCTCTCTTTCTCTACCTCCCTGTCCCTCTTTTATGCTCCCTCTGTCTCCCACATGTGCGCTCTGTCTCTCCATTTCTCTCTTCCCTTCTCTCTCTACCTCCACTCTCTCTTTCCCTCTTTTACCCTTCTCTCTGTCTCACTCCTTTCTGTTTTGCACATGTGGTGTGAAAGCCATTTAAAACATGAAAGGTAAGGTGTTCAATGTAAAACTCTCTTTCTGTCTCACACTGCACACACACACGCACACACACAGCACGCACACACACACAAACACACACACACACACACACACACACACACACACACACACACGCACACACACAGCACGCACACACACACAAACACACACAGCACACATGCACACACACACACACACACACACTGTCTTCCCCCCTCCCCAAATTCATTTCAAATAAATTGGCATGAAAAGAAGATATACCGGTATTGCCAAGCACTTATACATAAAAGTATCATAACATATAAACATACTACAATGCACTTTTAATACATCTATATTGGAGTACTCTCCCTCTGTCTCTGTCACACACTCTATCCCATCTCTCAATCTCCCTCTTGGCCCTCCCACTGTATCTTTCTTTTTCTCTTTCCTCTCTCTTTCCTTCTGTCTCTCTCTCTCTCTCTCTCTCTCTCTCTCTCTGCTTCAAGAAGCTGAATGTAAGAACAACAACAACAACAAAAAAAAAACAGGGTGTTGTCAGTCAGCCTGTTGGGTGTTGGCATTTGATAAAGCTATTCTTAAATAAAAAATGCATGAGACGAAAACAATAAAAAAATGTGCTTACCCTTAAAGTGAACATCCACTAGTATCTTCCGACCATTTCCCAAAAATAATGTGCAGTAATATTTTACAGTGCTCTAAATGATATTTTGAAAGTAGCAACATTTTAACTGTTATGCTGTTAGATGAAAGTTTGGAGTCCAGTCAACATGAATAAGTCCTAATGATAATGGCCCTGGGTGTTTTTTATATGTCCATATTTTGAAGATGTAGCATGATCATGTATTGAGTGACACCTACCTTACTTGACAGCACATTGTCATTAAAAACACAAACAAACAAAGTTCTAGTCCTTAGGGTCCCAAAGTTATTCAGTTTCATAAAAAATATATTTGAAAAGGTTAACTTTGGAATGGTGGGGACTACAACTTATTATGTTATTTTAAATGAAAGTCTGGAGGCAAACTGGTAAAAATCAGTTCCATCAATACCATTTTTGCGTTCGCTTGCGCTCTTGCGTAAGGAATGTCTTGTGCTAGTAGCACATTTCAGAGGTGTGTCTGTGTGGGCTAATGCAGGACATGCTATTGTAGGTGCATCCCCATTCCACAATAAGCCAGCATGCTAGCACTGACACAGGCATTATGTTAAGTGGACACAACTTGTAAGAAACGTGCTGCTGCAATCAGAGACAAGCTTGTCATGCAGCAGCACTGATGACACACCTCCCGACATGCCTTTCCTAGTGAAGCATTTAAATAAACATGGCGGCTGCCGCCATCTGCCACACACAATCCCCAAAAAGCTGACTTCAGGGGTGCCCAATCCCCCTGTTGGCATGTTTAATTCCTCCTCAAGACTGTGTGGCACACTGGGAGTCCACCCCAGTGTGCCTCCCTGTGTTCAGAGGCCGATCACCAACAGCATGTTCCTGCCCCTGCCCCACCCCATTGTGTGCCACACTGGGAGCTCACCCCAGTGTGGCCAGCATCACCCCCCAAAAGTCTTCAAAGCCGACTGCGAACTGAAGAAATGTCAGTAAGCTGTATAATGGCATAAATGGGGGGGGGGGGTTCAACTTAGGTGGCTAGCTCAGCCATTTTTGGGAATTTTGGTACCAAATTTTCAACATGGGGTACTTGGGACCCCACCTCGTGAACACATGCATTGTCATCTCGTTACTTGGTCCCAAAAGGTCATTTCGTGGTCACTGCATGGAATCACCTTTTGGGACTGATTAATGAAATGACAGTGCCACTGCTCATGAGGTGAGGTCCCAAAAAGCCTATCTTGTAAGTTTGGTGGAAACATTCCCAAAAATTACTATGTTACGAGTGTGCATTGCACAGTTTCAATGCACGCTCGTAACTTCAACAATTTTTAATATTTTCACTCCAGATTTTTAACATTGCAATTTTTTCACACCTTCTTAAGAACAGTATAGCTGTCATTTTTCACATTCTGCCCAAAATGTATTTTCGCGCATGTGGCACACAATGACGTGGCCGCAGTGCAAAATCAATGTTCAGGATACATTAACAAAATCAGTGACACTGT
Source organism: Neoceratodus forsteri (assembly GCA_016271365.2). Classification (NCBI taxonomy): domain Eukaryota; kingdom Metazoa; phylum Chordata; order Ceratodontiformes; family Ceratodontidae; genus Neoceratodus; species Neoceratodus forsteri. Next base: position 115,729,222 of record JADMNL010000028.1, read on the forward strand.
TCATGAGCAGAGGTCCCAAAATGCCTATGTTGAAAATTTGGTTAAAAAAATCCCCAAAATAATTACGTTACGGGTGTGCGTTGCGCAGTTTCTACGCATGCTCGTGACTTCACCAATTTTTCATATTTTCACTCTAGATTTTCAACTTTGCCATTTTTGTACACCTCTTTATGAACAGTACAGCAGTCATTTTTCACATCCAGCCTGAAATGTGTTTTTGCACATGTGGCGCACAATGGCGCTGTCGCTGTGGGAAATCAATATTCGGGACAGATTAACAAAATCACAGTGACACCATTCATGACCGGTATTCCCAAAATGCCTATGTTGAAAATCTGGTTAAAAAGAAATCCCCAAAATAACTGTGTTATGGGTGTGCGTTGTGCAGTTTCTATGCACGCTCGTGACTTCACCAATTTTTCATATATTCATTCCAGATTTTCAACAATGCCATTTTTTTACACCTCCTCATGAACAGTGCAGCTGCCATTTTTCACATCCTGCCCAAAATGTTTTTTCGCACCTGTGGTGCCAAATGGCACAGTTGCTGTGCAAAATCACCTTTTGGCTAACGAACTCATAGTGCCACTGTCCATGAGATGGGGTCACAAAAGGCCCATGTTGAAAATTTGGAGTGAAAATATCAACAAACACTAGGGGCATTAGGGTTTCCAACCATAACGCCCCACTCTGTAGAGATTGACAGGCGTCAGGGTTGTGACTTGGCATTGTGGGCTATAATGCTAATGCCATTCCACCCCCACCCTGCAGCCAGTGACAGGCATTGAGGTGTGCTTTGGACTCTTTGCCCCAAAGTTCACCCCATTCTCCTATATTGCACCCATCTCAGCATATCCCATCTTCTTCCAAGTTGTGTACAGGAGTGCTTGGAAACAACTGAGAAGCTGCATGGGATATACTATTTTGGACGAATTATCTGTAACTAAACTCTCTCTCTCTTGCTTACACCTGAGAGAAGTTTTCCTCACTTTTAAAGTGGCATTGCTTGGTATTTGTTTTAGTTTTTAATTCAGAAAGGGGGTTTTTAAAACTGCTTATCTTGTCAGCATCCTCAGAAGGGCTGAAATAACTGCATATTTGATTTTCCTTTGTGGCTAACAAACCACCAGGCTGTTTTGGGGCTGGAGAGGTTTACCTGTGTCTGACTTGGATGTCTGGATTTTTCTCTGTTTGATTAGCAGGGTACTTTATCTGTCAAATTGTTGTGTAGGGTATCTTGCTGACAGGAAGGCACTCGTTGCAGCGGTGGGTGAGAGCTTTTAGTCGATTGTTTTGTGAGGACACAGTTTAGGCCCAACCCCTGGAAATAGTTCCTTTATACCTGAGGTTCTGACATCATTTCCTCAAGTGCAAGGTGCATTTCACTGTCATATCCTCTCTAGCACACTGCACTGATAATATAAGCATACACGTTGTATAATATATATATATATATTTCATATAACAAATCACACACGCACACGCACACACACACACACAAATACAATAAAAAAAAAACAACTAGATAAACATGTGGGGAGTAGTGCAATGTAATGGCTGTGGGGCAGCAGTCTTCCGGGAGTCATTCTGGAGGCTGAGATGCTGCCATATTTGCAGACAACTATCTGCCCTGAGGGAGGAAGTTGCCCGTCTTCAGGCCGCACTGGACAGTAGTAAGGAAACCTTCCCCCAGGCCACACTAGACAGTAGAAAGGGAACCTCCTCCATCCAGGGAGCACTAGCGCCACCACCACTACCTCAGAGATTGTGAAGAAAGCACAGCAGTTGGACCACAGTGGGCTCAGGGAGGGTGAGGAGGGTGGAACAGAGGCACACCCAGTCAATTGTTCCACTCCACAATCCACACACCATTCTGGGGGAGCATAGCTCCCCTATGGATGCACCCGCAGAGAAGACTGATGATATCTGTCACAAGGGAGGCCCACAGAAAGGAGGCAGAGGGCACCAAACGGAAAGGAAGCAGCTCCTGGTGGGGGACTCAATTATTAGGGGTATAGAACTGGGGGGAGCTGGGAAAACTGAAGTAAGGTGCCTACCTGGTGCCATGGCTTGGAGGGACAGGAAGCGCATCCTCAGGATCACGAGAAGAGCTGCAAGGGATTCCGAGCTGGACGTAATTGTCCACCTAGGGACAAATGACTTGGCTCTTCATGAGATTAGAGCAGTGCAGGAGTACATTGCAGAGTTGGGGAGGGACCTAAGACGAGTAGCGCACACAGTATCCTTCTCAGAGGTGCTGCCTGTCAAAAGCATGGGGGAGGCGAGGGCAATTGGCACCATGCAGTTTCATGAATGGTTGAAAAAATGGTGCGGAGCACAGGGGTTTGGCTTCATTGGGGACTGGGGTTCCACCTGGAGGGACACCAGCCTATACTGACAGGATGGTCTGCATCTGTCCAGGAAGGGAACAAGTCTTTTGAGCAATCGGTTTAAATGCTTCATTGGCAAGCTTTTAAACTAGTCAAAGGGGGAGGCACTGACAAGCAGCAGGAAAATCCCAGCCTCTCCCTACAAAACAGGGTACTAAATGAGAAAAAGACTGAGGTAGAGCGGTCAGTGGGGATGCTGCAACAGAAGGTAAAGCCATCAAAAATGGAGAGCAATGAGTACTAATCCCGTAGTCTGGTAACAAGCTTCCTGAATTAGTGGCCTTGATGGAGGAGGAACATCTGGATATCGTGGCAGTCACAGAAACATGGTACACAAAACCATGACTGGGACATAAACATACCAGGATACACTGTCTACAGGAGGGACAGGGAGGGTAAAAGAGGAGGAGGAGTAGTTCTTTACATAAGGGAAGGAATAAAGCAACAGAACAAAAAGGGTAAACAGGGAGGAGAGAAGAAGCACTGTGGGTAAATTGGAGACAGGCAATGGCACCACAATACGCATTAGGGTTAGATAGACCTCTCTCAGGGGAGGAAATGGACAGGAAATGATAGAAAGTATACTTAGAATGGCAGAAAAAGGGGAGATATTGCTGATGGGTGATCTGAATATGCCAGATGTTAACTGGAGTGCAGTTGCAGCTGCCACTTTGAAGAGTGCAGTTATTCTAGATGCCCTACAGGGGCATGCCTTGACAACTAGTACTGGAGCCCACTTGAGAGGGAGCAATATTAGACTTGATTCTCTCAAATGGAAACGGAGAGGATTACAGATGTAGAAGTGGGTAGCCATCTGGGAACTAGCGACCATCGAACAGTATGGTTCACAATAAACACAGCAATAGAGTCAAGCCATACAAAGACAAAAGTACTGGACTTTAGGAGGGCTGACTTTGCCAAAATGGGTGAGTGCCTAAGGATGCACTAGCAAATGGGCAGGAAGGAGGGTGGAAGAACAATGGGAATAATAAAACTGCCATCACAGAGGTAACGGAGCCTTGTGTGAAGCAAATAAACAAAACAAGGCGATGTAAGAAACCACAATGGTTCTCAAAGGAAGTGGCAGTGAAGGTTCAAGAGAAAAGAAAGCATTCAGGAAGTACAAGGAATCGCAGAAGGAGCAGGACAGAGAACTGTATCAGTTAAAGCAAAAGGAGGCTGGAAGGCAGTCAGAACAGCAAAGGCCCAAACCGAGGAAAAGATAGCCAACTCAGTTAAGAAGGGGATAAAATCTTTTATAGGTACATCAGGGAGCGAAGGAAGACCAAGGGAGGGATAGTGAGGCTTAATAAAGGGAGGGAGGGTGGGCAGAGGAGACTGTGAAAAGGCAGAGATACTAAACAAATATTTTTGCTCAGTATTTACAAAGGAAGAGGGGGAGGTACATAAAACAAACAGTAGTTACACGCTGGATACAGAAGTTGATACTGGCCCATTTACAGAAGAAAGGGTTCTGAAAGAACTCTTAAAACTGAAGGTGAACAAAGCAATGGGGCCTGATGGGATTCATCCCAGAATTCTAAAAGAACTAAGGGTAGAACTAGTGACACCACTGACTACCCTTTTTAACAAATCATGGGAGGATGGGGTGGTACCTGAGGACTGGAGGAGGGCAGATGTGATTCCCCTTCACAAAAGTGGGAGCAAGGCAGAAGCAGGAAACTATAGACCTGTTAGTTTAACCTCAGTGATAGGGTAAATGATGGAATCACTTCTAAAGGAAAGAATTGTCGAGTATCTAGAGGCCAGAGGGGCACAGGACCCTAGGCAGCATGGATTCACAGCGGGAAGGTCATGCCAGATGAATCTGATCTGATAGATTTCTTTGACTGGGTGACCAAAGTAGTAGATCAGGAAGAGGCTGTGGACATGGCCTGCCTAGACTTTAGCAAGGCATTTGACACAGTCCCACACAAAAGATTAATATACAAGTTAGCCAGCCTGGGAGTGGGTCCCAAGATGACAGCCTGGGTAAAGAATTGGCTGGAGAATAGGACACAGAGAGTAATAGTAAATGGAGTCCACTCAGAAGAAAGGAGGGTTACTAGTGGGGTACCGCAGGGTTCAGTATTAGGACCGGTCCTCTTCAATGTCTTTATAAGCGACATTGCAGAAGGACTGGAAGGAAAAGTATGTCTCTTTGCAGATGACACTAAGATCTGCAACAGAGTTGATGCACAGGGTGGGGTGGAAAGGATGAGAAGGGACTTGGCAAGGTTAGAGGAATGGTCAAATATATGGCAGCTTAGATTCAATGCTAAGAAGTGCAAGGTAATGCACCTGGGAAACAAAAACCCAGGGGAAGAGTACACAATGGGGGGTGAGATACTAACAACAACAAAAATGGAGAGGACCTGGGGTAGTCATATCAGATGACCTAAAGATGGGCAAGCAATGTGAGAGGGCAGCAAGGAGGGCTGGGGGATACTGGGATGCATAGGAGAGGCATCACCAGTAGAAAACAGGAAGTTATTATCCCTCTGTACAGACAGCTGGTGAGACCCCATCTGGAGTACTGTGTGCAGTTCTGGAGACCCAATCTCCGCAAGACATAGACAGGATGGAAGCTGTCCAGAGGAGGGCAACTAAAATGGTGCAGGGTCTGCACCGGAAGACATATGAAGAGAGACTTACGGAGCTTAATATGTATAGCCTCGAGGAAAGGAGGGAGAGGGGGACATGATAGAAACTTTCAAGTACCTCAAAGGAATCAACAAAGTCTAAGAGGGTAGCATCTTTCAAAAGAGGTGTGCAAGAACAAGAGGGCACAATTTGAAGATAGAGGGAGGCAGCTCAGGGGTAATTTAAGGAAGTATTTTTTCACAGAGAGCGTTGTGATGCATGGAACGGCCTCCGAGGAGGTTGTGGAGTCAAAATCAGTGGTGGAATTCAAGCATGCATGGGATAGTCATAAGGCAGTTCTGGGGGGTGGGGGTAGGAAGAAGTAGGCTGCTGGTTAACTAGGATCTGCAGCTTATCCAGTAGGTAGGGAAATGGGCAGACTAGGTGGGCCAAGCAGTCCTTATCTGCCGTCAAATTCTATGTTTCTATATTTCCTTATGGAATGGGGTGAGTGTAAGGCCCGAAGACCCCAAGGCACACCACAGCACTTGTTGGTGTCTGGGGGTAGGGTGAGGTGAAATGGCATGAGCGTTATGGCCGATGACCCAAAGGCACACCCCAATGCCTGTCACTCTGTGCAGAGTGGGGCTGGGGTTGGCGTCAGTTCACTACTTTACTGCCAATCCTATTGTGCATCTCTCTAACTCCTGCACTACCAAAGCCAATGCCAGCGATCCAACATTTGGCATTGACAAATGCTTGTTTGCTGAGAGAGACTGAGGGGGAGAAGAGGAAGAAAAGAAGGGAGGAGAGAGAGAGAGAGAGAGAGAGAGAGAGAGCGAGAGAGAGACAGAGGGGAGAAGAGATAGAAACAGAGGGGAGAGAGAGAGAGAGAGAGGGGAGAAAGAGAGGCAGAAAGACAGAGAGAGAGAATTGGAGGGGGGAGAGAGAGAGAGAGAGAGAGAGAGAGAGAGAGAGAGGGAAAGAGGGGCCATACTGCTCAGCTTTCCTTGATTTTCAGGGGTGTCCCTGATTTTGCCTCAGAATGCTCCTGTCCCTCCTAAAATTTGTGTTTCTGTCACTGAAAAGTGGCTATACTGTATCCTCACAATGTTGTCAAACAGAGTTACAGACTTGCTCTTCTGCAGACAAAGTATTTTACACCAATACTCTTATGCTGCCTGCTTCAGGGGATAGAACCAACTGTTAAACTGAGTCCCTCATTTTACTTCTTTGTCACTGATTTTTTTTAAGCCATGTCCAGGTGCCAAACACCACTTCAAATACCTGCAAGCAAATGTTCGGCATTGACAAATGCTTGTTGTGTATGTGCCGGTACTAAGTTACTGGCTTACTGTATATGTAGTGATAGTATTTGAACTGAAACTGCTTTTTAAGGACATTATTGATACTTTTTAGTTTTTTTTGTTGGGACAGAACAAAAAACAGTAAACAGTGTTTGTGCCACTATAATCTACCTTAAATTAGATGACTGTGTAAAAAAAATGATAACTTCTTTTACTTTAATTCTTGGTAATACACATTGCATCTGAAAGACAGAAACTGAGTAGTTTGTAACTTAGGTTTCAAACATCTTATTCTAATCTTATGCCCTTAAAGAGCAGCTTTGGTGCCTGCTCTCCAACTCCCCCCCCCAACCCCACAAAGAGATCCTTATCCCCATCTGAGTTGGAGGTTGCATTCATAAACCTTCTCAAATAGCAGTATCTAGGGAGTAAAGGAAAATCACAGGAACTGAGAAATGGACCTGCCCTGGGAAATGGGAATTGGGCACAAGCAAGCTGCAAGCATGGTGCTCAGTCCAGGCCTGGCAGTGACAGTGTAGAGAGGAAACATTTGGTAATGACCAGCTATAATTGATCTTGGTATATCCAGCAGACCTGGGTATGATTCCCACAACTTCCGCTCCACTTCCTTGTTTGCTTGTTTTTTTTTTCAGTTCCAATAAATAAGCTCTGAACTGTCCATGACTAGTGAGGGACTGCTGCTGCCTGCCGCTCATAAAAAGATATAAAAATAAATAAGAAATAAAGTGCCAGGCACTGATTGAGCTAAGCAGTGAGCAGAAACTGCTACTAACCACTACACAGGGCAGGCTGAGTCGAGCGAGCGGGGTTCAGAGAAGCTCAGCTCAGTGCTTGGCATTTAGTTTAATTTAATTATTTATTTTATTCTTTAACTTGTTCAGGTCAGGCTGAGTTGCGCGAGTGGGGTCTGGTCCAGGGAAGGAAACCAATGGCATAGGAGCTGGATCAGATTCAGAACTTGGGTGGGGATTAGTAAACCCTCACTCATGGCTGGGAGGTGGGACATTTTTATTCCAGGGTGACCCCACGTCCCCACCTCTGACCTCCGCTCCAACAGTCTGTCCTCACCTCCTCCCTCCCTAGCAGGCACACAGAAAAAAAGAGCACACGGGCAATAGGCAAATATGTATCCCTCAGTCCAAATGAAACCAATGATTATGTTTAGGAGATGTATGCCGAGGGGAAAGGGAGAAATCATCAGGGGACTGCCGGACCAGGACCCAAAAGCCCAGGATTGGTGGCAGTGTCAGCGCTCGCTCCAGAATTTAGAGGAGCTATTATGTGGCAGAGGCAGACAGTGCTTGTTTTGATCTTTTTACTCACAGGCACAACACAGAGAATATATTCAGTTTCATTTTTTTCATATTAAACAGAGCACCCCCCTCATGACAAGTCTGCTGCCAGGCTGCGCCTCCCATTCCTTACCTACCACTGCAGCATTCAATGAGCCAAGGCAAAACGCAGTCCACTGCAGTGCCCCACTGCCATAACGAGGGAGTCCAGTCCGGAGAACAAACAAAAAAGCAAGCGGGATGGAGGAACGGAGAGCAGGAATGCTTGGCCTGGTGAGTGCAAGCAGGTCAGAGTCAGCACAGCAACAGCAAAAGAACCAGCACCAGCAACCACCAACAAAATGGAGGGCTAGCATTTAGGAATGGTCTATGCGTGGCCCCTCTACTTTTATACCTGCCACATTGCCTACTTCCGGCATCATTCCCCTTATGTCCCGAAGACTGCTGATTGTTTGCTGAATTGCTGCCAGTTTTGCAGCAGATGTGGAGGTGCCAGTGCAAGGGGCACATCAAACAAGTCCCTAGCCCATTCCCCAAAGAGTTGTAAACTGGCCTGGCTTGGGTGGGTGCTTATTACATTATCAGGATGCAGGCACCGCTGGATGCCTGGAATGGAGAGTCAGTGACAGTCATGTTAATGATGGTAGTACTTCGCAAGCACTTGAAACATCCCGCAAGGCATGGCAGCTTGGCACCTATTTGGTTTTCTGTGGGCAGCAGGGTGGGGCACAGCACACTCAAACAGGACAGTCCCAGGTTGTAGCGGGGCACTTCTGTAATAATGTAATAATGCTGGGAATTGGACAATGTCGCAACAAGCTAGCTAGCCTGCTGGATTTTAAGACTGAAAATTATTTGAATCTGAAAGCAAATTAAGTCATTCTGTTAATTGTTAATGTTAATGACTATTCTGCAGTGTTCGCATGCACCTGCTTGAGTCTTCTTGACACTTCCCAACCCCAGAGACTGGAGAGATCAGAGTCAGTTAGACATCAAACAAGCTAGCACCATAGACACTTTTGTTTGTGTGTGTGCGTGTTTGGGGGAGGGGAACGACAGGACAATTTTACAAATTCTCGCCATGGCTTGGTGGCTACTGCAGCTCTTGTGTTCATTCTTTTTTAATTATTTGTTTAACTTGGGCACTCTCCTTTGGCCCAAAAATGTGATGGGGTGGCTGTGACCCCTTGCCCCATGGTTCCTATGCCCTCCGGTGGTGTGAGAACTGAGAGCACTTACAATGAAATATGGGGGAACTGAAGTGGAACAAACTAACTTGAAGAATCTCACAGTGAGAGATGGGGCTGTAGGTTTCAAACATTTACTTACACAACACTTGGTGAGCTCTGTCTTGCTCGATAATGAAAGGTCGGTGAGGGAAGGGACTGCTGGGGTGGCGAAGGGGGGGCATCAGCCAGGCTGATCAGGACACCCGACAGCTTTTGCTGGTTGGTGTCCTGCAGAAAAAGCCGTGGTATGATTGGTGTGGCTTTTTCTTTTCAAGTGGACACCATTTCAGGCAAAACACTATCATGATCAGCTTGGCTGATGATTGGTGTGATACTGTTGAGCCTCTTGCAGACCACTCTGCATTAGACAGACAGTGTCACACCCTTCAAAAGTCACTTATAGCAAGAAGTTTGCTGCGCATGCACGCACGACGAACTTAAAAAAATGGATATAGTGATGGCTTTTGCAAGAAATACACTATTCTTTTCCCCAATATGCATTTTTCATTAAGTTTCAGAAATCAAATACAAACATGAAATCAGAATATAGTACAATCAGGTAAAGTGGAAGAAGTATAACACAGTAAATTAGCATTAACAAGATACATGTAATAAAGCATCTTCAGGGATAGTAAAACTGTGTTACAATACAGATATTCAGAAGGAGACTTAAAGGTGTTAGTTTGAAACTGAAGCCTCTTACTTAACAATTATAATAGTACAGTACACGATGTCAGTTTATGGAACATCATCTCAGTAATTTCCTTTTTTTGTTTGCAAAATGGAACATGATAAAGTTGGGAAAATGGTGAACTGGCCCTTTAAGAAAGTTGACCTTCATGAGCTCCTTCAAGGGAATCCGTACATTTCCATATGAAACTATTGTAAAGGTTACTATGAGGATCTAGTATGTAAATTGCTGGGTTATATTTAGAAAATGTTTTCAGTAAGGCAGAAAAATACATTTAAAATTGTGATGTGGAGGCTTCCATTTTGTGAACAGGAAGGGTGCTGTGATGATGTCACTGCCTCACCAACTCTAACACTATGCAGTTAAACAGGTTAAAACAAACTGCTCCTACAGACAAGGATTCTTGTTCTATCATGAAGAGAAGCACTGGATTCTTTTCTTGCACTCTGCCAAACATAAAATCCTGGGTGTTCCTCAGAATACAATAGTATCCCTGCCAACACAGTTGAACTGTTCTCACCTGCTGCACTGCACACTGTTAACACTGGTGAGGCAGTGACATAATCAAAACACCCTTTCTGTCCACAAAATGGATGCCTGCACATCCCTATTTAAAAAGCATTTTTCTGTCTTACTGAAAACATTTTCTAAATGAAACCCAGCAATTTACATACTGGATCCTCATAGTAACCGTTACAATAGTTTCATAAGGAAATGTACGGATTCCCTTTAATTATCTCTGTCTTTCTGATTGAAGACAGCAGAGGGGGAAGGACATTTCAGCAACCTCAGTGCTGTACTTGGGAAGGAAAGCCTTTCAACTGGGCCTGGTTTTTCAGGGGCATCCATGATTGTGCCCCTCAAAATATTTGGTGTGCCCCCCAAAATTAAAGTTTATACCACTGAAGAGCAGGGCTCAGGTTTTCAAATTGTTGTGCATGACACAACTGCAATTTACCTCAATATTGGGACGCAGATAGCAGCTGCGTCTGCTAAAAAATTATGGTTGAATCACTATCTGCTGCTGTGCCACTTCAGCATCAGAAAGGTGACTTACACCATATCTGTGTCTGAAAAATGACACAGCATATCTTTGACAGAAAAATGGCTTTCATCGGGTTTGTGTCAGAAAAATGATTTTCATATCTGTCAGAAAAGTTAGGACATATTTTGTAGTAAAATGACACACCATATTTGTGTCAGAAAAATGGCATACCATATCTATGTCAGAAAAATGGCTTTCATCAGGCTTGTGTCAGAAAAATGATTTGCATATCTGTTAGAAAAATGATTGCACCATATTTTGTCGAAAAATGACTTGCACCATGTGTGTGTCCGAAAAATGACTTGCACAATAATTTTCTAAAGAAAAAAATTACACTGTATTTGTGTCAGAAAAATGATTTACACCTTATCTGTGTCAGAAAAATTACTTGCACCATATTTGTGTCAAATGACCTGAACCATATTTTTGTCAGAAAAATTACATCATATTTGTATCAGAAAAATGTCTTACACCATATCTGTGTCAGAAAGATGACTTGTGCCATATTTGTATCAGAACTATAACTTACACCATGTTTCTGTCAGAAAAATGGCTCTTACCATGGGCTCTAGTCACAAAAGCCTACGCATCATGTATGTGCAGCATGTAGACGTGCCTATGACTGAATGTCATGCAGACGGGTCCATCAGACCTCCAGCAGCATTCACTACAGTTGCACTAGTGCCTTGTGCACAGGGTTCCCCTGTCCATTGGTGCAGGTACGCACCACAGGTGGTCCAAGGGCATGCCAGGGGGTGTGCCTGCACTCCACGCCATTCACTACAGTGCAGAGTGCCAGGCTGGGGGTGCAACTTATGTGATGGGAATCCTGCCATAACTCTTACATGCCCCCCTAAGTTCCCCTGCTTGTGGCAATGGGACCCCTGCCACACTGCTGCCCAGCCCACCAGGCTGCTGTGGCAGACTGGGGGCAGATATTTGGGCAGTTGTATATCAGACTCAAAATCTCAAGGTCCGCACCTTCCTAGGATCCCCTTCATGCACGCAGCAGGGGACCAACTTTGGGACCCAAGACACGCATCCTGTTGGATACTTGCCTGCATCCCATGCTTCGACCCCATACAGCAGTGATCCACCACCTTGCAGTTGTGTGCTGGGGGGGGGCAGGGCATGGGCAGGTGGCCAGGAATGGTGAATACTGGCTGGTGCACTCTTGTCCTGGGGTGTGGAGCTGTGCCGGCTCTCTATGCATGAATCGCATGTACATCCTGCACTTTTGTAAATTCTGACCCATATTTGTGTCAGAAAATGGCTTGCACCATATTTGTGTTAAAAAATGACAAATCATATTTGTATCAGAAAAAATGACTTGCTCCATATTTGTGTTAGAAAAATGACTTGACACCAACTTTCAAAGAGCTCTATGCACTATGGTGCTGGTTGCCTATGCGGAGGCATGGAGGCAACTCTGAGTAGAAATACTATTCAGCTTGTGTCCTGTACTGCATCTCCCTGGCTAGTCCCACAGCTACACACACACACATGTATGGTCTGGGGGAGTGTCGGTGGTGTACCTGTACTCCATGCCATGCACAAAAGCGTGTAGTGCTGGGCAGGGGGCCACAGGATACAGCAGCTGGGACCTGCCATAATCATTGGATGACCCCAACAATGACACCTGCCGATTCTGGCGGATATTTAACAGTAGTGTTGTACAATACTCGCGGGATCAGGGAAAGACGGCAACTTGATGATGATGAATGCCAGAGCTGACACTAACGAGAACATGATGACTTATACAGTATGTGCTATTTATTTCATCTACTACAATCCAGCACTTACACTCCGATTGTTGTATGAAATTCTCCAGTCTCAAATAAAGCCTATTAAAAACCATGGTATAAGCCATGCTGGTGGTCAAGTGAGGTTCAGGTAGCGGTCAGAGAAAAGAAAGCTGCCTACAAAAAGTATAAAACAACGAGAGTGGATAGGGAAAAGGAAATGTACCATCTTGCATCTAGAAAAGTCACCCAGATGGTGTGGGGGGCAAAGTCCAGTAAAGAGCAACGGCTGGCACAGGGGATACGGGGAGGGGAAAAAGGGTTCTTCCGGTACATTGGGGAGCGGAGAAAAACTAAGGGGCCATCTCGGCAGGTTGAGATCAGAAGGAGGGTGGGTGGAAGTGGCTAGGGACCAGGCAGAGGTATTAAATCAGTACTTCGCCTCTGTGTTCACTAGGGAGGGGGATAGGATAGCTACAAAGCAAGGCATGATGGGGATAGAAGTGGTAGTGAGTGGGATCATGGGAGCAGCAGAAATGGAGTTAGAGGGAGGGAGAGGTACCCCAGGGGTGTCACATCAGGATAAGGATAAAAAGGCCAGTAAGGTGGAGGGGACAGATGATGTTATCTCCACCAAAAGGGTGTGGTTAACCCTTAAGGGCCTAAAGAAAGATAAATCTCCTGGGCCAGATGACATTCATCCGAGAGTACTATGGGAACTGGTGGACATACTGGCTGCACCCCTGACGGAGCTCTTCAACAGGTTGCTTGAGACAGGGAGGGTACCTAGGGATTGGCGAGAGGTACATGTGGTGCCAATCCATAAAGGGGGGGTCGAGGGAAGTACCAGGTAACTATAGACCCATCAGTTTGACCTCGGTGGTGGGAAAACTAATGTAGAGTATACTAAAGGAACGATTGGGGATTTACTTGGAGGAGGTGGGAGGTCTGGACAGTCGGCAACATGGGTTTATGCCAGGTAGAGTGTGTCAAACCAATCTTGTGGAGTTCTACAAATGGGTAACATCAGAACTGGACAGGGGAAAGCCTGTGGATGTATTATTCTTGGACTTCAGCAAGGCGTTCGACTCTGTCCCCTACAATGGTCTGGTGGAGAAGCTGACGGGGTTGGGAGTAGGCACTTTGATGGTCAGATGGATTGAAAACTGACTAGCTGGACACACTCAGAGAGTAGTGGTCGGTGGGGAGCTCTCGAACCCTAGAGAGATCGGTAGTGGGGAACCGCAGGGCTCGGTCCTGGGTCCAATCCTGTTTAATGCATACATTTCAGACATCAGAGAGGGTATAGGGTGTGAAATGAGTCTCTTTGCTGATGACTCCAAGATGGTAGCAGTAGTTGAGGGGGAAGAGGGTAGGTTGGCCCTGCAATGGGACCTGGACACCATGGAAAGGTGGGCTCTCACATGGAAATTAAATTTCAATATCACCAAGTGCAAGGTGTTACATCTTGGGCGGGGAAACCCTAAACACAGATGCACCTTGGGAGGGGAGGCGCTGGAGGCCTCAACAGGGGACAAAGACCTAGGGCTCATGGTGGATGCATGTATGAATAACTCCGAGCAGTGCAGGAGAGCGGCTAGCAAAGCAAACAGGATGTTGGGATGCATCATAAGGAGAATCACCTCTAGGAGCAGGGAAGTGATTCTGCCACTGTACAATGGATTGGTTAGACCACACCTTGAGTACTGTGTACAGTACTGGAGACCTTGAAGAGGGGACGTACAGCTCCTGGAGAGGGTACAGAGGAGGGCAACTAAGATGATACGAGGACTAGGGGATTTGACCTATGAGGACAGACTTGAGGAGCTCTGCGTGTTTTCATTGGAGGAGAGGAGAGACAGGGGGGACATAATTGAGGTCTTCAAGTACCTCAAGGGAATAAATAGGGTAAACACGGAGGGGATCTTTATACTAAAGCAGGGAGGTATCACCAGAGGGCATGGTTTGAAGTTTGAAAGTGGAAGGGTGAGGGGGGAAAAGAGGAGGAGGTTTTTCACTGAGAGGGTGGTGGATCCTTGGAATGTGCTGCCTGGCGAGCTGGTTCAGATATCCACAGTGGAGGGCTTCAAGAGAAGGTGGGACAGACACCGAGCGGATGTATCAGATGATGGCTTGGCCGGGGGTAGGGATGGATGATGAGGGGTTTCTGGAACACAAGGGGTGGAGGGCCTCGGTACCCAACTAAAGATCTGAGGTTCGAGCAGACTCGATAGACCGTAAGGCCTAATCTGCTGGCAATTAGTATGTTAGTAAAACCATACTGGGACAAAAGTCTGCATTTATTTTGAATATTTTCTCCTTGTATGCCACCACATTCTGTAGTACCAAGAATGTCTGTATGATGACATGCTCTTTGTGTCTGTTACGTTCCCTCTGTCTTCTGACCCCTGTTGACGACACACACTGTGCTGTGTGATTACATGCCAAAATGATGTTACAATAGTGATGCTCAGTGGTGTCAGAACAAGTGGAGGTTCGGCAGGGCACTTACAGAACAGTGGGGGATGTGGAGGTTTGACAGTACACTGATAGTAAAAATAAGACATCTGTAGTGAGTGTAAACAGTATAGGGCTATTGCTGTGGTACTGACACCTATCAATTTGTTTGCATATATATTTTATTTAATTATTTGTATTTGTTGACCGGGTGGGTGCGTTAGGCAAGGACCTGCCTATTTTCAAGCACGACCTGGGAGGGTACAAGATACAGTACAATCAACAAGCAAGACATAGGAGGAATACAAACAGTTATTGAAGTTATACAACAGATATCCTTGCAGACAATACCAGGAAATACAGCATACGTGTTTAAGACAAATAAGATACAGACAGTAGTGAGTGCTTAACAACACAGCTATCCTCACAGGGATAGAGGGGGTATAAACCAACAGATAAACAGCTCATAAAGTACTACAAAGAGGTAACTGTAGCAGGGCAAATGCATGCCATTAGTCATACACACATGTACTTAATATGCAAAACATAGAAAACAAATGTGCATGGAAAACCAAAGAGTCTTCAATAGGATTTTGCCAACCTGACCGGGAATCCCACGCCCTGATGTCCCAGCCCTCCTAGCTGCATGGTAGGGCTGGGGGCAACCCTTCAGGCACTCGCCCTTACTTTCCAACATCCTGGGACCTACATCTGCCCAGACTCCCCTGCTCATGTGAAGCAGGGGATCCACTACAGAACCCAGGAATGGCATATGATTGGATGTCTGCTTGTGTTCTCTGACCCACCCCCCATGGCCATGCATGCCAAGGGCACAGGACCACAGACAGGCACCCAGCATTTGTGAATAGTGGCCACTGGGCTCCTGTCTGTGGGCATGTAGCTATGTGGGCTGGTTATGCGTGTATCACGCATTGCACCCATGCCTTAGTGCATAGAGGCCCATATTTGCATCAGCTATTTACATCCCAATTATGAAGCAAATGCTAGATCACGAAAAAGGTGGTCTAAGTCATGTGGCATGTATTAAAGCAGCAAAGCAGGTTCCCCCAAATCAAAGGGATACCTGATAGGAGACACGAGAGAGGGAGAGATAGAGAGAGAAATAGTCATATCACTGCATAGGCATGATCACGGGCTGGGTACATGTGGTAGGCACATAGCCGGCCTGCGCACATCTGCATCCATGGACAGGTGCACAGGGCACAGCATTCACAACCACTGGCCACCACAGAGTGCCTGACCGCAGCCCCGCCTCCCCAATGCACTGGTGTACATGGGACGATCGGTAGACACAGGCAGGGATCCGGTTGGATACCTGTCCTGGTCTGATAGTGGATCCCTTGCAGTATACCATTATGTCAGTGAACCAAACAGAGCAACTTGAAAATGAGCGACTCGGTTTGGGTGCCGGCAGTGAAAATGTAGCGAGGGGGTTGGGATAGTGATGGATGAGGGACAGAACAGTGAGAGTGAATCATAGGGCTTTGTGTGGGGGTGTGGATTAAATAGACAAGTGCATCCTGGTGCTGCCAAGGTGGTCACCTGGCATGGCGGCTATAGATGCCACCTGCAGTGCAGATGGTCTTGGGTTCAGGACTACCTGCGATTAGTATTTTAAGACCGTGTGGGTCTCTATTTATTTTTTTCCCGGACTGCTGCCCAAGCCGCAGTCTCCTCCCTGCTCAGTGTCCACCTCCTCCAGAGTTGATTATATTTAGATGGGGATGCGGGGGGCTATGCCGCTGCATTAAACATTTATTTACTTGTCAGCACTGTTTTGGTAAGTGCCGAGGTGGATACTTGCTCAGTGTGAATTTGACAATATGTGCTCGCTCTTTGTGGAAGTCGCCAAAGTATTTTCACTATTATGACATGGAACCATCCCCTGCTTAGCACAGAGCAGAGAACTGAGGGACTCTGCACATCCTTTAATGTTGGAAATGTCAGTCGAGTGCTCAAATGGCTGCCCCCAGGCCTCTCTGCCTGACTAGAGGGCTGCAGCAGCATGGCTGGGACGGGCATCCAGTTCCGCCGTGACCAGCAGTAGCACTTTGTGGGGGGCGCACAGTGGCTATGGCGGAGTCTCTGCTCATGCAGCCTGTGCTGCCCTCACCCTGCTCTCTGCACCTTAGTGAATGGCGTGGAGCATAAGCATACTCTCTGGCCTCTCCCCTCGTACATCCATGTGCGTAGTTGCACAGACAAACAGCG
Organism: Neoceratodus forsteri; assembly: GCA_016271365.2. NCBI lineage: Eukaryota > Metazoa > Chordata > Ceratodontiformes > Ceratodontidae > Neoceratodus > Neoceratodus forsteri. Next base: position 115,746,211 of record JADMNL010000028.1, read on the forward strand.
GATCCAGTGCAGAAGGGGCACACACCCCTTCCATGAATGTCGCGAGGGTCCATAGTGCATAGGGGCCTTGCTTAGTCCCTGGGCCATGCTTGGTCCTTTGAAAATCTGGCCTCAGATCTAGAAGTACTGTACACCGCTAGCTTTGCAATTGTAAATGAAACTCTAGCTCTTTAAAGCAGCGGTGTTTGTCAGTCACCTTAGAGTTATTTTTCAGCCGTAATGTTTTTTTTCTTCTGGCAAAATATCAATATACCCATTTTTCTTTTCGTTTTCTTTTATTCCTAAACTGAGATATGGGATTTTGAATTTTTTTAAATCTCTCATTCCTGTGCCATGCCAGCCATGAAAACATTGAATATCTTGGCACCATGCTGTGTTGTTTACCATCAGAAACATGTGGCATCACCATCCTAATACATCCACGGTATGAATCTATCACGTACCTTCAACAGGTAACCTCAGCAGGAGTATGTTTTAAAAACTGCAAGTGGCAGCCATCTTTAATTACATTACAAAATAAGAAAACAGCTTTTAAAAAAAAATGTTTGTTTCAAATGTTTGACTGGGAAAGACATACTGAGCTTGTAGCAACTCATTTCCAGATGCGTCGGGGGTGGGGGATGAAGGAGTATACCTTGCAAAAGGTGCAATGGAAAATAAAATGCAATACCGTACGGAGTGACCAAAATGTATAACAGTTAAGCAGACACAAAATATAGGCGGGTGGGCAACACATCCCAACAAAGGGTGTGAGGACCATAATACAATGCAAAACAATACAATACGGCTTGAGTGCAATACATTTCCAGGTGCAAGCACAGGTCTAGGAGCAGATTAATAACACCCAGACTGAGTGGCATTGCAAGAGTGGTGGCACAAACACCGGGGACTATGCGCAGCTGTGGGTTGGGTACACCCGAGAGGTCTGCACCTAGCACATATGGCTCTGTGCCCATCAACAGGCATGCATGGCTGGCATTCAGGATTGCTGGCCCCTGCCGTGCACCTGCCCATGGCCCAGCCACCCTGGCATGCGGGTGCACATGGGGCAGATCGGATGACACAGGTGGGCATGCAGTTGGATGCCTGACCTGGTCAAATAGTATTTCCCCTGCTCTGCAAGGAGCAGGAGAGTGTGGGATGGTGTGGGTCCCAAATCTGAAAAGTGTCAGGCGAGCACCTGAATGGCTGCTACAAGCCCTTCCTTCCTGACTGGAGGACTGGGGCAGCATAGTAGGGGGGTGTTACGTCGCGCCGTAGTCAGTGGGTGTAATCTGCAGTGGGCCCACAATGGATACAGCAGCGTGCCTGCTGCTGTATTGCATCCCCCCTCACCCTGCACTCTGCATCTTTGTGAATGACATGGAGTGGGGGCATGCCCTCTGACACTCCCCAGACCATCCATGGACATTGCTGCATGCACAGCTGGGGGATCAACTGCGGAAGGGCACGAGTCCCTTCTGTGAATACTGCCAGGGTTCTGCAGGATGTCTGATCCATGGCTCTGCAGCTTAGGCCTGTTTACACTCCGTGGATCCATGGCATGTAGGCATTACACCCCGTAGTGCACAGGGGCCTGTGAGCAGATCAGTGGCACACAGACTGAACAAACAAAATATCTGAGAAAGCAAGGATGTCAGAAATACATTTTTGCTAAGAAACTACATGATGAACGTTTTTGCAGCCTAACAAATGCTGCTGCTTGCAATGTCTAACAGGTGTAAGGTAAACATGATTAACAAATCTGGTACAAATTTCTGGTAGAAGACCAGTAAGATGTGGCACAAAAGCAGAAAGACCTCTTTCAGCATTAGTTTCAGCTGCAGCAGATGTAAACTTTTCCCCGGGAGACACTTGTCTATTTGTGTTTATTTTCTCCATTCTAAAGTATTATATCAAATGATAGGGAGGTTCAGTTAATCCTTCTCTTGGTACATTAGTGGTGCCCCTTGAATTTAACTTAAGTAGAATATTTTCACTTTACAGATGCAAAACTGAAATCATAGCCTGGTCTTCTGGCATTATTTGGGAGACCTGGACTGCAGAAAAATCTCTGGACCTCCTGAAGGACTTGGGTTGATAAAGGTTGGGAGTGTTTTAGAGATAGTGTGCTTGGACATGGTGGTGGTGATGGGGGGGTCAGTTGTGACCTTCTTGGATACTCTACTTGCCAGCCATGAAGTATAGTAGTGCTGGAGGCCACTGAGAGTGGTGAAACACCCAAGCTTCTTTCCTAGTTGTAGGGAAGGTTCAGATGCAACTGCTGACAAGAGGGAAGGACATGGAGCAGGTCTTTCCCAAAGCATGAAATACGACCAGATGCTAGAAGCCTAAGGCCTAATTAGGAGTCTTGGTGGGAAGACCAGGCACCAGAGGCTAATGGTATCCTGCAACACATGGGCAACAATACAGTATTTGCTGCTGTGCAAAAGGCTATCTTTGCATTTGCGAATTTATTGAGTAGTCACAAATGTTTAGTAAACATAGTAGCCTCCCACAGAAGAGGATGGTTCCACTCTTTGCCATTCAAAACAGTCAGGGACAACACCTTGAACCAGTGGAGACCTTCAAATACCTTGGAGCAACTCTCAATGACACCTTGGGCACGTTTCCAGAAGGCATGGTGCAAGTCGCCAACAACTGCAACTTGCGTGAAATGCGGATGCACCAGAACCCTGTGCCCGATTCTAGAACAGCTAGGGTCCCCGGTGGCTACGTTCGCGATTTGCGGCACCCTAAGCATTGTGCCAAAGGGAGGGTGCACCTCAGCAGGGTGCTGCAAGCCACTGTAAAGCCCACCGACAGGACGCAAGCCCCCGCCCCAAGCCCCAGTCCCCAAGAAATGCCCTGCAGGGCTGAACATGTCTCCCCCCATACCCAAGATGTGCCCTGCAGGGCTGAATATGTCTTCCCCCCCATACCCAAGATGTGCCCCACAGAGCTGAATATGTCTCTTTCCCTGTACCTGAGATGTGCCTGCAGAGCTGAATATTTCTCCCCTGTATCTGAGATGTGCCTCGCGGGGCTACACATGTCTCCCCATCCCAAGCCCGATTCGATCACCAGCTCGCTAATAATATTAAAACAGCCATGCCAGATTCCCTGGTAGTCTAGTGGCCCCATCCCCCACTCGGCAGGTGCCAGTCCACCCCACCCCACACACCCATTCCCAGTCGGTGACTGGCACATCCCACCTCTCACCTCCATGGCCAGCATCGGCCGAGGCTCCCACTGAATGCATACTACTGTATACAGTATGCGTTCAATGAATGACAGCTCACTCATTGAGCGCGTATTGTATACAGTAATACAAGCTCAGTGGGAGCTTAGTCGGTGGCTGGCCGTGGAGGTGAGAGGTGGGATGTGCCACTTGCCGACTGGGAATGGGTGTGGGGTGGTGGGGGTGGACTGGCACTGCTGGGTGGGGGGTGAGGGCCACTAGACTACCAGGAATTAGGGGCATGGCTGTTTTAATATTGTCCCATTGAGCTGGGGATCGGGGCTTGGAGGCAGGGGACATGTGCAGCCTGTGGGGGACACATCTCGGGTATGGGGGAGACATATTCAGCCCCGAGGGACATCTCTTATGCAGGAAGACATATTCAGCCCTGCAAGTACATTTTGGATATGGAGAGACATATTCAGCCCTGTGGGGCACTTCTCGGGTACAGTGGGGAAGACATGTTCAGCCCTGCAGGACAATGTTCGGGGATTGGGGATTGGGGCTTGGGGGTGCCAATGGCCTGCAGAGTGCTTTCCAGGGCATGTGCCAATGGGGGACAGGTGGGAGGGCTTATGTGGAAATGTGGGGGGAGTGACTGTTGGATGCACATGGTACAATGGTGCACCCCTGGTGGACATAAAGTACATTTAGACCAGCTAATAGCTGGTCTAACTGTACTTATACCAATGTCCTCAAGGGGTTCTCCTGGAATAGCACATGTGCTGTTCAGACAGCCACCCTCCTGGAATAGGGCATAACTTCTGCCATAAATCCCCCTGCACCATTTCATAGGGGGTTTATGGTATAACTAGTGGTGTAGGACCACTTTGGTGCAGGCAGCCTGCGACTTGGAATATCGAATGTCGTTTCGCATGGCGCAAAGTGCTACTTGCATCATTTTTTTTGGCACGAGTCACTTTGCGACATGCGTAACCGTTCTGGAATTGGGCCCCTTATCTTTTGCCCTCCAATGTTGACAATCTGGTGGCCATAGTTAACAGAAGACTGGGTGCCTGTACTGTAGCTGAAACAGTCTCACTGGGGATGCTAGATGCCTTATTATGGTCAGTTCCTTTATGTCACTTATAGATTATGGCCTCCTTGTCTACACAGCTGCCTGTGACATAGTGCTAAACAAAGCAAAGCTGATCTGTAATAAGACATGCCGCTTTCTGCTTGGTGCAGATAACCATACTCGTAATTGTACCCTTTACGCACTCACTAACTGGCTGCCTTTACCCTACAGAATAAAGCCCCACACCTGTTTGCTAGCCAAAATGGCACTCCTGAACCTAACACCTTCTGGAGGCCTAGGAAGAGAGCCAAATTCTTGCTCAGGAGAACCATATGGTTCTATGGATTCTCCTCCCTCCTCATCTTCAGAGTACATTTCTGCTCCTCCACTGGCATTAGAAATGGAACCGGAGTCGGGGAGGGGGTATATTAATGAAATTCCCCATAGTCTGGAATGGCTGGAAGAATTGCCATGCCTTTGTGATATCCTCTAGGGAGGGCATTTTAGCTATGTACACTGGTGGCTTCTTTCCTTCTTTAAAAGGAGTGACAGCGACATGCTTTTCTATTTGTTTTTTCTTGTCAGGCACTGTCTCCGGTGTCTGCTCTGAGGCTGTTTTATTATTTTTTTAAATAAGAATTTTATTGAATTTTCCAGTTTTAACAGTGTGACATTACTGAATGCACGTCCATGTATAATTCATACAGAAGGGTCAGTATAATACCTTACAAGATAATCTGACCATACAATCCTATAGTAACCAAAAGAAAAGCATTAATTAATTCCTTAGGTCAAATGATAGTTTAGACCTTCCACCTTATTAAATGCACATCAGTGCTGAAAAGTAAATAATCCAGAAAGACTTGTAACCAGCTTGTTAAATATCCATGTGTCGCAGATTAAGTAAAGGGAAAGGAATAAAAGAGAACAGAGGAGAAGATAGATATAAGTAAGAGTAAAGATGGAAAAAAGAAAAGAGAAAGAGAGAGGAATGCCTGAGAGAGTTGGGGCAGGGAACAGACACTGTAGGGGACCACCTACAGCTTCCTGTTCATAATCAGAGTAATTCTGCTAAAACTTGTAGGATGTCTTTATGTTCCTTCAGGGCTTTAAAATGCAAGAAGGGGAACCATTGAGCTTTAAACCTATCTAAACTTGTCCTGAGTTTTGCTGTGATATTTTCCATCATTAATATCTTTAAACAAATAGAATACCAAAGCTGCTCTGTGGGTATGGTGGGGGAGAGCCAGCATCTCATGACGGCTTTCAGAACAGCTGCAAGTAGCATGTGAAACAACAGTGTTTGGGATTTGGTCAATGTTGCTTTGGGCATATAGCTGAATAACCAGGTTTCCGGCAATGTCAGAAATTGGAGATCAAAAATTTGGTTAAAAACCAAACGCACATGATCCTAATAGGGTTTTATCTTGACGTAATTCCAAAAAATATGTATGTGAGATCCAATCGATCCACATTGTCTCCAATAAAAGTTAGTATTGGATGACCTGAGATGTTGTGTAACCATGGGGGTGAGGAAAAACCTAGTGACCACCTTCCATCGAAATTCCCTTAGCCATAAGGCAGCCGAGGTGGTATGCACTCCTGCCCAAATCCTTGACCAATCCTCCTCTTGTAGCTTTATGTTGGCCTCCCTTTCCCATTTCAAAACAAGATCCAAGGGGCAGGCAGAATCTTGTTCTACCAAGCCCTGTACTAATCTGGAGATTAGTCCTTTCTCTCTTCCCTGGGCAAGTAAGGATTGCAATGAGTCAAACCGGGGATCTACATCTACTTCCCCCTGGATGTCCTCCCTCTTCCCCCGTAGATAATGTCAGATTTGTTAAAATCTGAAGAAATCTTGTCTGGGCAAATTGTATTCTTCACATAACTGTTGAAAAGATTTTATTACACCACCATTCAAAAGGTGTTCCACCCTAGTTAAACCCCGTCGGAAGCATCTAGTGAAACCCATATCTAAGTGGAGGAGGGTAAAATCTAGACATGCCCCTAAGGGGGTAGAGGGACCTAAGCTCAGGGGCACCTTCAGTCTCTGAGATATAGCTATCCATACCTGCTTAACCACTGCAGACTGAGGGTTATTAAAGGAAACCTCAGACAACCAGTCTTTATCCATATATAACAGATCTGGCACTTGCAGCTGGGGGGGGTGTAGTTCCCTCCATCAAGGTCCACAGAGGTGGGTCCTCTTTTTCATTGAATTTGGCTACTGCCCCCAGTTGTACTGCTCAAAAATACCTCTGGAAATCTGTTACACCTAAACCCCCTGTCATCTTACGTTCTCAGTAAGGTAGACCATTTTATCCGTGGAGTATGGTGTTTCCAAACAAAACATACAATGGAGGATTTTAGTTCCTTCCAGAAGGAGTTCGGGAGTCCCAAAGGGAGAGCAGATGTATTGTTCAGAAGAGACCGAGGTGCAAAAAGGGGGGGAGGAGTGGCCCTGTATGTTAATGAAAATATCAAAGCTACAGAAATTCAGAATACACATAAGGAGCCAGAAGAACTGTGGGTCACCCTGGAAACAGGAAATGGGACAGCCATAAGAACTGGGGTTGTCTACAGGCCCCCAGACCAGAGGGAGGACATAGACACATTACTGTTAGAAGATATACAAAACATGACAGCTAAAGGGAGGATCTGATAATGGGAGACTTCAACATGCAGATACAGATTGGTCAATACCAGCAGGAACATCTGCCAGAACTAGACTCATAGTGGATTCCCTGCAGGGGAGGGCCTCAAACAACTGGTACAGCAACCCAGAGACAGGGCTATCCTAGATCTAGTACTGACTAACAAAGAAAGGATCACAGATCTCAGGTAGAGGTCACCTGGGGCCAGTGACCATCACATGGTATGGTTCAATTTGGCTACTACATCTAAATCATCCCATTCCAAGGCAAAAATATGGGACTTCAGAGGAGCTGACCTTGATAAGATGGCCAACAGAGTTAAGCTAGCCCTGGCAAAAAGAAACACAGGTGAGGAGGTACAGGCAAAGTGGGCAAGCATTAAGGATACAATACTTGAAGCAACATCCCATTGTGTTAGACAGGAAAGGAAGTGCAAAAGAAGAAGGAAACCACTTTGGTTCTCAAATACAGTAGCAGAAAAGGGCAGAGCCAAAAGGCTGGCCTTCAGAAAATGTAAGGGAACACAGCGGGATGAAGATAGGGAGGCATATCAAACTGCCCTAAGGGAAGCAGGTAAGGCAGGCAAAGTCCCAAACTGAGGAAACACTCATACGAACAGTAAAAGAAGGTGACAAGACTTTCTATAGATACATTAGTGAAAGGAGAAAGTCCAGAGGGATGTGCTAAACTTAATGGAGAAAAGGGCATGTGAGGAGGAGGACCCTGTAAAGGCATCTATCCTAAATAGATACTTTGCTCAGTATTTACTGAAGAGAAGGTAGGCAGGGCCCACAGCTCAGCATCATGGACACAGGGGAGGGAGGTGAGCTATTCTCCTTCACAAAAGAAAGGGTCCTACAAGAGCTTGCTAAGCTCAGGGTGGATAAGGCAATGGGACCTGATGGCATACATCCCAGGGTACTTAAGGAGCTAAAGGAGGAACTAGCAGAGCCATTAGCAGAATTGTTTAGTGAGTCTCTGAGCACAGGAGAGGTCCCAGAAGACTGGAGAAGGGCTCATGTGATCCCACTCCACAAGAGTGGTAGCAGGGAGGCGGGAACTACAGACGGTCAGTATTACCTCAGTAGTGGGCAAGATTATGGAGCACTCCTTAAGGAAAGGATAGTGCAACACCTGGAATCCATAGGGGCACAGGATCCAAGACAGCATGGGTTTACAAAGGAAGGTCCTGTCAAACTAATCTCATAGATTTCTTTGACTGGGTAACCAGAGTGGTGGACCAAGGGGAGCAGTTGATGTCGCCTACCTTGACTTCAGCAAAGCTTTTGACACTGTTCCACATAGAAGATTGATAAATAAGCTAGGTAGGCTCGGGCTGGTAATTGGTCAACTGGGTGGCAAACTGGTTGACTGGCAGAAAACAGAGAGTGGTGGTAAATGGTATACAGTCAGAAGAGATGCAAGTCACAAGTGGGGTACCTCAGGGATCAGTCCTGGGACCAGTCCTATTCAACATCTTCATTAGTGACCTCGCAGATGGACTAGAGGGTAAGGCTTGTCTGTTTGCAGATGACACCAAGATCTGCAACAGAGTAGATGATCCAGATGGGGTGGGCAGAATGAGAAGAGATCTGGATAAACTAGCAGAATGGTCAGAAGAGTGGCAACTGGGATTTAATGCAAAGAAGTGCTAAATCATGCACATAGGGAAGAGAAACCCTGAAGCCACTTATAGGCTGGGAGGGGAGTTGCTAGCAGTCACAAAGGAAGAAAGAGACTTGGGCATCATCATCACTGATGACCTAAAATCATCCAAGCAGACCTCTAAAGCAGTAGGTAAGGCTAGGGGTGTTAGGGTGTATTAGTAGGGGTATCACAAGTCGTAAGAGGGAGGTAATAATCCCTCTGTACAAGACATTGGTTAGGCCCATCTAGAGTACTGCATGCAGTATTGGAGGCCACACCTTCACAAGGACATTAACCAAATTGAGGCAGTCCAGAGAAGGGCAACCAAAATGGTGCAGGGACTGCATCAGAAGACATATGAGGACAGATTAGCAGACTCAATATGTATACCCTTGAGCAAAGGAGGAGAGAGGTGATATGATCGAGACATTTAAACACCTTAAGGGCATAAACATGGTGAAAGAGTCTAACATGTTTAAATATAAGAAAAATAGCAGGACAAGAGGACACAGCATGAGATTAGAGGAGGCCGATTAAGGGGAATGTGAGGAAATTCTTTTCACAGAAGGGTGGTAGATGCATGGAGCGGCTTACCACAAGAAGTGGTGGCTATGAATACAGTGCAGGGCTTCAAACAGGCATGGGATAGGCATAAGGGAGCAATACAAATGACTATGAATAGATAGGTCACTGACAGAGCAAAGGCCGATGGCACATTTATAAGGTAGAAAAAGAAATGGGCAGACTGGATGGGCCTTGCGGTCCTTATCTGCCGTCAACTTCTATGTTTCTATGTTTCTATGAAAAGAAATCTCAGCAAGACATTCATGCAGATGCATTCTAGTCTGCCAGAGAGAGAGAGAGAGAGAGAGAGAGGGGGAAGTAGATTCCATCTATGATAATCTTCCTGTACCCTTTGCAAAAGGTGACAATAATTTACCTTGTACAATCTAGAAACCTCCCAGGGTATATGAATACCAAGATAACGAAAACTGTCTTTGACCCATTTATAGTTGTCATACATGGGAAGGGGATGGGGAGGCCTCTCGACAGCACAGGGAACATCTCAGCCTTTGTATCATTAACTTTGAAGCCCGAAATCTCCCTAAATTCCCAAAGCATGTTCTCCAGTAGGGGAACAGTGTGATCTAAGTCAGAAATATGCAGAAGTGTGTCATCTTCATATGTAGAAATCCGTACCTCCGTTCCTCGCACCCCAATCCCTTTATAGTCCAGAGACTGTCGAATCAATGCCGCAAATGGCTCCATACTCAGAGGAAAGAGGAGGGGAGAAAGTGGGCATCCCTGCCTGGTCCCTCTTTCAATTCCAAAAACATCCGACACAACACCATTAACTTTTACCTTGGCTTTAGGCCTACTGTATAAGTTTGCTATCCAATCCATAAACTTTCCCCTTAACCCGAATTTGTTAAGGGTGCATTTTAAATAAAACCAATCTAGCCTGTCAAAGGCTTTTTCTGCATCTAGTGCAATAACCGCATTAAGTATATCTGGGGGGAGGTGATCAGCAACTGAAAGGGTATTGAGAAGGAGGCGAATATCGTCATATATGTAGTGTCCAGGGATTAAATCGGTTTGATTGGGATGGATCAACATAGGGATAATAGCTTGTAGTCTGTTACTAATCAATTTAGTGAAGATCTTAGCATCCTGACTGAGGAGGGATATGGGATGGCATCCTCTGTAGTCTGTCAGGTCTTTCCCTTCTTTAGGGACCAGGGATATATAAGTCTCATTCCACGTGTCTGGAGTAGCTTCAAGGTCATGGGCTGAGTTACAAACCTTGGTCAGTAAGGGTGTAATTTCTGATGCAAAGTGTTTATAAAACTCTGCAGAAAAACTGTCAGGCCCAGGAGATTTCCCGGTAGGTAAAGATTTGATTACTGCCAACACTTCTGCTTCTGTAAAGGGATGCTCAAGAGCCTTACTCTGGTCCTCTGTTAAGATGGGGTGGTCTACCTGTTCTAAAAATTGAGTTACCTTCTGGGCGTGACCCAAACTCCTTTCTTCTTTATACAAAGTAGCACCATATGTGGCAAATTCCTGTGCTATATCTTTAGGTTTGGTGAGTAAACTAGGGGGATTTAATACTGAATTAATTTTTGTGATAAATATCTCTCAGTCTGTTGCTTCCTAAGTCTGAGAGCCAGTAGTTTGCCCGCCCTTCCCCCTCATAGTACCTCTGATTAGTAAATCTCAGAGAGTTTAATGCCCTATGTGTAAGCAGTTGATCCAGGGAGTGCTTGGCTTTATTCAATGCAGCTATGACCTTTACGTCCCGAGATGCCTTGTGCTTTGCCTCAAGGGAGGAGATTTCTTCTAGGCTTTTGGTTATTTTGGCTTTATGCTGTTTGTTCCGGTAGGCTGAATAACTAATAAACCTTCCCCGGAGAACAGCCTTCAACCCATCCCATATATATTTCAGAGCTGTGTCAATTTCTCTGTTTTCTTGAACATAATGTGTTATGACATCCCTCATGTCCTGTCGAAAGGCCCCCCCCCACCAAGCCTGGGTCGTATCTCCAACCTCCCCCACCGACCACCCTCATAAGCCCAGCAGACCTATGCTTGAACCATAGAATGATCCAAAAAAGTGACTGGTCTAATGGTGACTGATGTGAAATAATGAGCCCCCATTTTCCAGTTGTATATATGATCTAGCCTGGAATAAGACTGTGACGCCGGGGCATAAAAAGTATAATCCCGGGTGCTGGGGTGCAACCATCTCCAAACATCCAGAATCCCCTGCTCCTCAACCAGGGTGCGGAGGTGTCTGGAAGTTCCAATGCCCTGCCCCCTCGCACTGGTGGATCTTTATCTAACCTCGAATTTTCCACTATGTTCCAGTCACCTAACAGGCACAGCTCTGTGGGAGGTAGTGAAGCATTACGATCAAACAGGGTAGTGAAGAATGCTCCTGAAGAGGGGGTAGGTGCATAAACTGAAACAATGTGCAGAAGGGCTACCTCTGAGTTTGTGCAAAAGAATAACCCATCTACCCATGCCCTCCCTTTGTACTCCTGTCACCCTGAATAGCAACCCTCTGTTAACCAAAATTGCTGTGCCTGCCCTAGTCAAGGTGGGATGGGAGTCGGCAAAAACCACCCCCACCCACATACGTCGCAATGTCTCATGCTCTTTATGGGACAATTTGGTCTCCTGTAAACATCCTATCTCACAGCCCATCCTCTGTAATTCCTGTAGAAGCTTAGTCCGCTTAACAACATTGTTAATACCGTTGACATTCAGTGTACAGATATTAAGAATACCCATTGCAATTATTAATTCCATGGTGCAGCAATCTCCCCCCTCCGTATCTAACTCCCCCATCAACTTCCCCCAGGCTTGTAGAACATGAAAACAGATAGTTAATAAAGTGAATAAAGCATGATAACAACCTAAAACTTACCCTGCTTAAAACTACAGGGATAACAGTTGAACTAATGGAACATCGTCCGAGGCACATATGTGTGTCCCCGGGTGAAACCAACTGTGTCACAAAACCCCGTGCAGAGCCACCCCAGAGGTGAGAGTCCAAACATGGAGCTTTCTCGCAAATTGCGAGAAAGAGAGGAGTAAAGCACCAAAGTGCTGAGAGAGAAGCCTCAACCTACGCTTGGGCTGCTAACCCTCCTCCTCTAGACTGTAGTATGAATCAGGTGGCATAATCCCAGTCCCACTCCACCAGGTCTGATACTCATAAGCATGAACATAAACATCACATGAATCGTGCCATCTTTACTGTTAAAACATCCAAAATGAACTGGGCCCCCTAGTCAAAGCCACATAGCAAAATAACTTGGTGAATAATAGTATTGGGGAACATTAAAACAAAGTGAAACACCAGATCAGTGAATAGTATAATCAGTCAGTTGATGATGCCCCAGTTCCCCTGCTAGTGACTAGGAGAGAAAATTCTACCCTCCCAGATCTGTGTTACTTCACACAGCCTCCCCAGAAGGAAGTGGATCATTTCAACTAAACTATGCCATAGTCCACCAAGTGCAAATATTGGTCTGGCTACTACTGATCTCTCTGGTACTGTCAGGAAGGAAAAGTTAAAAGTACTTGCAAGTAATCAGTCCAAATCAGAGACTCAGCTCGAAGTTCGCCAGTTTTCCATAATTAGGCGTATGATTCTCGTTCCTGCGCGTGGGGGATAGAAAATAGGGAGGACCAACTCAGAAGCACATGTGCATCTAAGTACCCGGGGAACTGTGCCGCTTACAAAAAGTTCCAGGTTCGGCTCACTTATTAGGACATCCATTGCAATCATAGCGGGAAAACGCTGAGAACTCTGCATAGCGTCCCATCTCCTCTCTGCACAGAAAGGCACCGCACCTACCAGAGGATGACAAAATCGAACTCCAGCAAACTAAACTATCCAGGTAGATCACTTATTCACATGTTTGGGTAGTAGCCATTTTGTGATATCAGCATGAAGGGGGAGCAATGCGTCCACTCTGCGCCTACCCATTCTTCTCGCCCCTGGAGCTAACTGCTATAACCTCTCTTCGATTTCCTGGTCGGCCAGTTCCTCACTAACATCTGGCACTGGGACGTTGAGAGCATTCAATTTGCGTACAGCTTGCAGGAGGGATTCGAACACCTGAACCCCCTCAGTATCTTGCAACCAGAGTTGCACTGGGTAATGCAGGTATGCCTTAAAACCTTTCTTTCTGAGTGCCTTTACCACTGCAAGTACCTTTTTCCTTTTCACTATCATGTGCGGTGGGAAATCTTGATCTATGTAAACTCTTTGACCATCGATGTTAAGGTTTTTCTTTTCCTGGGTGAGTTTAAGAATTTTCTCCTTGGTAGTATAGTTTAAGAATTGGACTAGGATAGCTCGTGAGGGGGCTCCAGGTTTTGGTTTGGGGGTTAAATTCCGGTGTGCTCGTTTGATTTCTAAAGCAAACTCCTCAGGAATATACAGTTCTTGATGTAGCCAAGAGTCAATAAAGGTTGCCATATCAGCTTGCTCTGAACCCTCTGCAATCCCAGCAATGCGGATATTTTGTCTACGTTCCCAAGCCTCTGCATCTTCTGCTTGGAGGGTAAGTTCTCTCTCTCTCTCTCGCAGGTGAAGAAAAGCTAAAGAGTGCCGGTAGGCCATATGCGCGTTCTGTACCAAATCTAAGTGTCTCCACTGCAGTTGTCTGGGCTTCCAATTTTTTGAAGTCAGTTTTTAAGCCTGAGATTTTTGCATCTATTTGATGCAGGATTTTTAACATTCGATTCCCATCTGCTTTGGTGAATGTAGAGGCAGAGCTGGAGTTAGAATCAGAGCCGGAGTACTCCTCATCGGCTGAAGCCATCAGCATAGAGGAGCAGGACATGGCTGGACTTGCAGACCATGAGGTAATTTGCCGCATAGCTGTATGGCCTGGCGTAACCAAATCCTTTCTTCTGGATATCCCCATTACTTGGACACTACCACCAATTGACGGTGAGATGTTTAGCTGAGGCCCATTATCGGATGGCACCGGGCTCCGCAAATCTAGCGACCTGATGAGGAGAGCAGTGAGTTTAAGCCACCATTTAGGATGATGCCAGAACCGGACGTCTGGCTGTTTTATTTTTACTGGATTCAGGATTCCCCATTTCAGATACCCTGAGTTCTGATCCATCTTTTGCAGCTTTATCTTTCCTGTCTGTCCCCTTTGAAAGAGACTGCTGCTTACTTTGAAGGGTGGAGCCTCATCTGAGCCTTTAGGTGACATGGAGGCAGACTGAGAAGCCATAATATATTCTCATTTTTTAGCCCTTTTCTTTGGTGTTTTAGGGCAAAATTTAATACAGAGCTCACAGTTAGGAAAACTGAAGTCTAGACCCAGGCACCAGGGGATAATGGTATCCTCCAAAACACGAACAACCTTATTTCCTGCTACGCAAAAAGCTATCTTTACATTTGCAAATTTCTTGAGTAGCCACAAATGTTTAGTAAATAAGAAAAAGGTACTCACCATAGTAATAATGTTTCCTCCAAAGGGATCACTCACTGTGCTTAACAACTGCAGTCATTCTCATTGCCCTAGTACAAGCTGCCCGGAAAGTTTTAAATAATGCACCTGGGAAGAGGGAACCTGGAGCGAGCTACAGGATGGGAGGGGAGTTGCTGACAATCAACAAGGAAGAAAGAGACCTGGGGGTATTATATCAGATGACCTAAAGATGACTAAGCAGAGTACCAGGGCTGCAGGGAGGGCCAGTGGCATGCTGGGCTGCATAGGCAGAGGTATCACTAGCAGAAGGCGGGAGGTGGTGATGCCATTGTGCAAAACACTGGTCAGGCCACACCTAGAGTACTGTGTACAGTTCTGGAGGCCACACCTCCGCAAGGATATTGCCAGGTGGAGGCAGTCCAAAGAAGGGCAACTAAGATGGTAAGGGGCTTACACCACAAAACGTATGAGAAGAGCTTAAAGGACCTCAATATGCACTTGCTGGAGAAGAGGTGGGAGAGGGGGAACATGATATAAACATTCAAGTACATTAAGGGCATTAATAAGGTGCAGGGGGAGACAGCTTCCAACACAGGATGAGCACAATAACAAGGGGGCATGATATGAAATTGGAAGGTGGCAGGTTAAGAGGAAATATGAGAAAGTCTTTCTTCATGGAGAGGTTGGTGGACGCATGGAATAGTCTGCCACAGGAGATGGTGGGAGAGGGTACTGAGCGGGGATTTAAGAATGCCTGAGACAGGCATAAGGGAATTTTAGGGGTAGGGCGGAGGGAGGGAAAGCCACTGACCAGATAGGGTCAGAGGACAAAACCAAGTATTGAGTTACAGGCAGACTAGATAGGCCTAGCAGTCCTTATCTGACATGAATTTCTATGTTTCTATGTTTTAGAATTTTAGTGCTAATTATGGAATGTAGGACGAAATTAAAGTTCAAACCATAATTTTACAATTTGCCATTTTATGCTTAGAAAAAAGTTCAGTCTGATATGCCATGTCTGCTAAAATCCAGTATGGTTATTTGGTACTATATGTAAACATTTCATCAAATACAAACAACCTGCCTCTGGCAGCTACCCTGAGGGTTCCATTGTACTTTCTGAAAAACTAGGCAAGCTAGCTCTGTGTCCTGGCCTGTGTACTCCCTCTCAGTCTCGCAGGTCCTAATGCACTAAGACTGTGTGCATGTTTAATTAGTGTGCTTGATGGCTGTGATGTGTATGTTGCATGCATGCAGTCCTTGTGCTACCAATATCCAACATCAGCTTTGTAAATAAGTGGGAAGAAGCTTAGCTTAGTAGTTAGAGTGCAGAGCTATGAACCTGTAGACCTAGAGTGGAACCTTATAGCTGCCATAGCCTCACTGTGTGACCCTGAGCAAGTCTGTTAATCTCCCTGCTTTTTTTTCCCCCATCAGGAATTTAATCCTCCAGGCCATCAGGCAGCACATATTAGTCCTGGTCCTCCCAGCCCTGTCACCCAACTTCTCTGGGGCTTACCTCTCTCTCCACCAGGTCTCCCATGGCTTACCTACTGTGGCAAGAACATCGGAGCCGGCCAGTCCCATCTGCAGCATAATCCAGATTGCCCGGAGGAGGACCTCAGCCAGCGGTGTGCGACCTTTGGAGTACCGGCACGTGATCCTGCACAGTCTGGTGCTTTCCTCCAATTTGTGCCCCAGGGCCACCAATTATGCAGTAATATGCATCGCTCATGCATGCGGACACATGCACGAGTGTATCGGCATCCAAAAACGGGCCCTCTGCAGTAGATGCTCCCACTGGGCTGCCAACCAGATTTCACCAGTGGGCAAGCAAGCAGCAGAGTAACCTGTCCCTCCTCACCTAGGGAGGATAGCAGTCCATAGGAGGCTCTATCCTCTATTCCCGGCTAACCCCCATGTTACACTGCATCCACCCATGAGCTTGGGTCCGTGGCACAGGAGGTGATAGCATTACTGGGCCACAGGCTGGCTAATCTCCCTGTTTTTAACCTCTGCAAGGTCTCGATCTCTTATCTTTGCTCTCTGAATATACCTGTGCACTGGAAATTAAGATCCTCTCCCTCCTCTCTCCTGCGTTGTTAAGTGCTTTGGGATACACTTGGTATGAAAGGCACTGTACCACATAAAAACATAGAAAAGCAATGGACAAAAAAAGGCTTTAACAGGCCATCTGGTCTGTTCTAAGTAAAAAGGTCCCATCAAAATTCCTTTCTTTTCTTATCCTACAGCGCTTTGGGACACAGTTTATATGAAAGCTGCAATACACAACAAAACTCTATGCTAGTCTTTAGTTATCTTGGAAAAAAGTAACACAAAAGGCAGGTTAGGGTGGGTTAAACACATTCCAACTGTAACCTACATGCTGAAACAATTGCCCCTGCCTTTCCTAATTTGTTTCACGTTGCACAATTCACCGTAATCAGTATTCTTGTTACAGCAGCAGCTTTACGTTCATTCTACTAAACGTTATCCAAAAGCAGCTGAACAGGCTATGTCCTGCTATTAATAGCTACTTAGCAACTCTTCTGAGACAAGCTGAAATGCAGTCATTCTCACAAACCTTTGACCACTGGAAGGGTAATGAAGCTGAAGTCTATTAGACTGCAGCTTTACTGGATATTTTTAACTTGTTCAGGGACCCCTCGGGCTCTGAATTGTTTTTGCCTGTCCCAGCTGTCCAGGTTAATATTTGAGTTTGTTCCCTGTTCTTTCCTGTTTGTATTCAAATGGCGACGGAGAGGATCATTGCGAAAGGCAAACAGTGTTTATTTGCATTGGCTCTACCCAAGCAAACCTCTTCCCTGACATTAAATATCCTTGGGTTTCCCTTTTTCTGGTTCAGTGGCTATAGAAAAGAAAACCAAAGAATGAACTGGAATGCCATGTTTTGTCATATTTTTTTTTAAATAGGCTACTTAAGTCCTGAGACCTTGCTGATCAAACTACATCACATGAAAGTGCATTATTTCCTTACAGCCGCACACCTTATTTGAACTACATGACTTTCATTCATTTTAGATTTAAGCTAGTGTCCATTTCATAAGTAGAGTAACCCATTTAAGGGTTTGTGGTTGTAGGCAATATATGCTCTTCTTGGGAGTTTAACAGCCCTTAGCTCTGCCTTGTGCCACACAGCCTCTGAAGTGTCCAGTTCTGGAGACCCCACCTCCACAAGGACATAAACAGGATGGGGGCAGTCCAGAGGAGGGCAACTAAAATGGTGCAGGGTCTGCAAGAGAAGCCATACGAGGAGAGACTAAAGGAGCTTAATATGTATACCCTTGAGGAAAGGAGGGAGAGGGGGACATGATACTTCAGTGGAATCAACAAAGTCCAAGAGGTTAGCATCTTTCAGGAAAAAGAGATGTGTAAGAGCAAGGGGACACAATTTGAAGATAGAGGGGGGGACGGCTCAGGGGCAATGTGAGGAAGTATTTTTTCATAGAGAGGGTGGTGGATGCATGGAACTGCCTTCCTGAGGAGGTTGGGGGGTCTAAAAGTGTGGGAGAATTCAAGAATGCATGGGACAGACATAAGGCAATTCTTGGGGGGGGTAGGAAGAAATAGGCTGTTGGTTAACTAAGATCTACAGCTTATCCAGTAGGTAGGGAAATGGGCAGAGTAGGTGGGCCAAGTGGTCTTTATCTGCCGTCAAAGTCTATGCTTCAATGTGTGTCTGATGGATGTACTTACCTTTACAGCTTTTTTCCCCATGTATATTTTAGTCTGTATGTTTCTTGCTTGACTATGTTAACCCATTGACTGTTATCCTCCCTGGGACCCCCATGAAAATGAGATGCTGCATCTCATGAGGTTACCTCGGTGGGAGTAATTTCAAATAAATATTCCCTTATGACCACATACCCTGTTATGTATTATCCCTTAAGTCACCATTGGCTTTAAAAAATATTTCTAAAGGGTTTTGGTTAAATGCCTTATATTTCAGAATCATCTGTGCTGCATAGATTAAGTTTTGCTTTTGATTAAATGTATGATTTATTTCGGAAGTGGAATTGCCATTCCCCACCAATGCTAATGGAAGTATTGTGCACTCCAGACAGCCCTATACAAAAAAACAAGATGGCAAGACTCGAGAACAATGGACTACAGTTTTCTTCTCAGCATGGACATTATAAAAGCAGTTAGCATTCATCCAAAGACATTAAAACTTTCATGTGAAATCCAGTGCAAGGACAGCTGAAACAGTGTAGCCCCACCACTTAGATCCTCATCTGAGCTTTGTCAGGGGGCTATTGGATGAATGTTAACTACTGTTTACAACAAGTCCATGCTGAGAATAAAACTTTGAAGCAATAAGCACTGTATTCCATTGTTGTTGTTTTTTAAACTGTCTTTATTCTCCTGTGGTCGGCAGGGATTTATCCCATATCAGCCCTCTGGACCCCTTTTAGGTTCAGCACCCCCCCCCCAGGACTTACCATTTGTCCAGGAGATGGTGGTTTATCCCCCATTGTAGGGCTCCCCCCCGAACCCCTTAGGAGGGAGGAGGACTGAGATGCTAATCCAGCTTCCTGGCAGTCCCTGGGAGGTACAGTGGAGTGGCGCTTGCTAGGCTCTGGCTTCATGCTGCTCAGCTGCAGAGACTTTTTTGTGTTGGTTCCTTCAAGGCAGAGCGGACATGCAGTGACATCTGTGTGACATCAGGCATGCTCCCACCCCTGACGTGGTGATGTTTGCTGCCCTGCCAGTCCCCTTGCAGCTGGAGTCTCCTAGGGCACAGGCCTCCGGCCACAACTAGGGGGTTGGAATGTTGCCCAACTATGCATCCCTCCTTCCCCCGAGGAGGAGAGCTGTCCATCAGATGCTGTATCCTCCTTCTCCCAGCTGAGCCTCTGATGCTCAGCGCTTGTTCCCGAACCTTGGTTGTTGTCACTGCAAGTGGTTGTGCTACCATTGCATTTACAGGGCGGCCCTTATTCCATTGCTTTTGAGTGCTTACCATCTTGTTTTGTGTGTTTTAATGCATGGACTTGTGACATCTCTTGGAAAATGAAATTTCTAGATTTTTTCTTGCCATTTTATAAGTACATTTCATGCATATCTTTACTGCGACATTGTAGATGGAACAAGAACTACAAGAATAGCACACAGCATTCTTATCTGCCCCCAACTATTTTCCGAGTACATATAGTAACACAGTAATTTTAAGGTCAGAAATGGCTCTAGGTCCCTTGCATCCCACAAGGATTATTTATTTAAACATCCTGGACAGGACGGACACACTGAACAAAGGCTCGTTTCAAGGTGTGACCTGGGAGGTGGGGGACATGGAAAAATAAAAAGTGCAATTTAAAAACAAAATACAGTAGCAACTTTTAAAGAAATACAGAAGTAAACACATCTCGGTCATGCTGATCAAGAGACCCTGATTGGCCTGCCCTAAGACCCAGTAGCTCTCAAAAATTATGAAATGTATTTTATTTATTTATTTATTTATTAAGATTTCGGGTAACACCTTTGAGCCAAGGCTCATTTACAAAGATTCCACATCAAATCACAAACATACAGATACATTTTTAGAGAAAAAAGG
The DNA here is from genome assembly GCA_016271365.2 of Neoceratodus forsteri. Lineage (NCBI taxonomy): Eukaryota > Metazoa > Chordata > Ceratodontiformes > Ceratodontidae > Neoceratodus > Neoceratodus forsteri. The sequence goes on from JADMNL010000028.1 coordinate 115,766,291, forward strand.
TGCAGATAAACATTTGGTTTCAAAATTACTGGAAGCTGCCAGAGGCTTTGTCAGTAGCATGAGACTACACTAAGTAGAACACCAGACAAATGTGGAATATGCCCCGCGGCAGATCCTGTAAATTGAGCGGGTAGTAAAGTGCATACAGGGCAAATAAGTAACAAAGGAAAAAGCCAAGTAGTAAATGGAGGGGGGGGATAGGCAGCACATTGCCGTTTGAGAGAAGAAGAACGAGAGTGGGAGGGGTAAGTGGGGAGGGCAGGGGGGATGGGTTTAAGGGGAAGGAGGGAGGGAAGGAGATAAGTAGGAAGAAGAGAGTGGAGTGGATGGGATTCATGAAATGGTGACACTGTCCCAAGAGTAGACCGAGGCAGTAAGGGGAGGGAGTAGAGAGCGGCTCTATGGGAAGAGGTAGTGCATGGGGAAAGGGGGGGGGGAGTGGGGGAGATTGTGGAAAAGAGGCAGTGTGGGGAGGGAGTAAAGAGCGAGTCATTGAGGGGGGATTTAGGCAGGACAGGGAGGGCAATGCAGGGCAGTTTAAGTGTAGCAGTCACAGTGGGCCCTGGTCACCAGGTGTTGGCGAAGTTTGCATTTAAAACTGCTGAGATTGGGAGAGTTGGAGATTTCTGCCGGGAGCGAGTTGAACCAGGAAGGGGCTCTAACTTTATAGGAGAGCTGTCCTTGTGAGGTCTGGCAGCGGGGAATGGTAAATGATAGGCTTTCAGCGCTTCTGGTTAGGCGGGTGGCACAATGTGAGGTCAGTAAGGACTGAACCCAGGGGGTGGCAGGCCCAGGGCGGACTTCTTAGCAAGGATGCAGGTCTAGTATTTTGGCCTACTTGATAGCTGGAGCAGAAAATAGAATCCATATGTATTTAATTATAAAAAAAGTCTGACCAGTGAAAAACCAATGAGCCATGGTTTATTTTTGTGATGCGAATAAGTACAATTTGTATAAACACTAGCACCATCCTTCTTCACAACTTGTTGCAATGTCTGTGTCTATAAAGGAGCAACCCTCAACTCTTATGGCTCAGGGCTGTGCAGAATTAGCAAATTCTGATTTTGTGGAATTTTGGTGAAATTCTGTAAAATACCAAAAAAATTCCACTGAATTTTGTGGACTTTCACAACTTTTTTTTAATTTGGTCATAATTCAGCCATCTGTTGAGATACAGACCTGAGAAGTGGCACACAAACATGTTGTTAGGTGTCCTAATGGCATACCTAACATCAGAACATTTGGATGAGTATATATATTTTATTCTGTGTTTATGCTCCCTGCTCATCTCTGGTCTCGGACTCATTCTGGATCCCCGAGGTACACTCCTGGGCACTTCTGCATCACTGGAGCGCTGCCTCCTCCATGCTGCCTTGGGATAACCCCTTGGCTAGGGTCAGGGTGTGGATTTACCCCCAATCTCGCTGTGCTCATCAGGAGGCACTCAACTGGTAGGTGGAGTGCAGCCCCAGATGTTCCAGGATCTTTCATGCATGGAGACCAGGGCCATTTTCTCTTTTACAGTCCTCACCCCAGGGACTCTGGCATGCAATGACATCAAGAGACATTCACTCATGCTGGGCACAGTGATGCCCCAATGCCAGTGGAGTCCTGCCCATCCTCAGTCCCCCAGTGCATTGCCTTGTGTGGTCACTCAGGTGGCAGTATTGCAGTGGAGGATGGGAACCCATCCACCCCAGAGAGGGACAGCATCCTGTGGGATGCTCAGTCCCTCTCATTGTGGCTGGCTGCAAATGATATGGGCTTGTTCCCGAATCCGGATCGCTGACATCACAAGCAGTAGTGCTACCAGTATGCCGACGAACTGGTGGATGAGTAAATTTAAAAGTACAAGAGCTAATATTCAGACATTTTTATTTATTTTTTTGTAAAAATATTTCTCTACTTACATCTTAGCTACCCGCAAAGTAGCTGCATACCCTTTTTTGAAGGGTCATAAAAACCACTCAATAGGGAGAGATTTGGTTAACTCAATTGTAAGTTACAGGGGTTCATTATTTCAATGTTTCCATTATATGTGAAACTTTGTAAAACTTTTTTTTGTTTAAATGTAGATGTTTTTAACTTCCCTACTATTGCAGGTGCAGACCTGACATACGGCATGCATTCCCAGTGTCAGCGGATCCTGGAATCTAACAAAGCTGGAGAAATTTGGTTCAGTAATTCTAATTCCACAGTTTACTAATTGCCAACATTGTCTCAAAAATGTATGGTTGTATAATAGGTAATGCCACCAAAATTCCACTTGTGGAATTTTACTTTCTCAAAGCACTTATCACCACTGCATCTCAAAAGCTGGGCCGAGCTGTTTGCAGTCCTGTAGTTCCTTTCTGAGCAACTGTTTCGTCTACCTGTTTGTTTCTTAACTGGACCAGATGGACACAGTGGAATTACATGTACCCAATAGTGTTGTGCGAAATACAAAAATTTTGCTCTGATAAATATTTAGTGTAATTTCTCAGTTTCGCGAAATGTTTCACCCCAGCAAATCTGATTTCACCTGGGTTTTCGATTTTGCATAATTGCGAAATTTCGCATAATATAGTGTAACCCCTAGGTGGCGCTATCCCAAGGGCTACTACCCCTGCCTGCATGACTAGTTGCAGGTTAAGGGGCCTGGGTACTGAAAATGGGTGCCTCCACCCGGAGGACAGGGTTAGTGGTAGAGTGGCTGACCTGGGTACAGCCCTCCAGGACACTGTGACCCCCCCCTTTCCCTTCTAGTGGCCTAAACAATGAACAGCATACACAGGTACAGTAGTCCCTAATCAGCATACAAATCCCCACTCTGTTTGCACTTATCACCAGGGCTGGTTCCACCAGTCCGACCCTGGAGACCCCTGGAAAATAAGGTTAGACACAGCAGGTAACAACAGTACAGTGCTTCTGATACAAAATGGAACCACAGTCAGGTTAAATGCAAAAAGAATTAGATCTGATTTATTCAAGGGGAATGAACGAGGGAGGGGCGTAATTTGGCTGATTAGTTCTGTAACTGATTCAATCAGGCAATCATGCATGCGCTTTAGAGTATCTTCACAGTCACACACTCTGGGTACCCAGTTGGAACAAAGGGGGCTAGCCTAATTCATTGCCCAGGTAGGCCGGCATTGCAGCTGGTCGGGGCCCTGTGATGGAAAGAAGAAGCATGCACAACCACACACAATTTGTAATCCGGAGCCAGGAGGCTCAGTTCGTGATAATTGGACAAAACAACTAAATCAGATGACACACTTTGATTGAGCTGTTGTTGCAGGGAGCTACCCTGGTGTTTACTCACGCTACCCAGTACAAGACACAGGATGGATGAAATGGAGACTTTAGGATGAAACTTGCTGGTTTGCCAGGAGAAGCATAGCCCACACAAATCACGAGGTGTCGTTCCTGTTCGAGGTGTTGAGCAGGGGTCTGATCCCCGGGCAGGTCTCTCGTCGATGGTTTTCTCTGCATCACAAGCAGCTGGCTGGGCCAAGTTGGCAGGGCCCAGGCTGGGTGAACAGTTCAGATTCAGTCTAGTAAATGCTGGATACAGCTTCCAGCAAGCGTGACACAATTAGGCAGTGAGGAACCAAATCGCGACCCACTAACAGAATTCAGCACACTTATAGTAAAAGAAAGCAATACCACAGTTTGGATGACAGTCCAGTTGCAATTTCAGCTTTCCTGAGCAAAAGTGATCTCTGTGGTGATCTAGATGTCCTGACAGGCCGATTGCATGGAGCAAATCTTCGGTCTTCTTCAGGCAAAGGTACAGTCACAGTTCGGTGGCTTCTGTCACAATTGGTTCAGATACAGTCTGGTTATTTAAGCACTCTTTAAGGATCCCTTTCAAGGGACAGCAGGCAGACAAGCCAAACTCAGCCTTTCCACCAGTTTTCCGTGCCACTACACAGGAGCAGTTGCTCGAATCACTCGAGCTGTTCACTCTCTCAACTCCAAACTCAGACTGACTCTCTGCTGCAGGCTGCACCGGGACTTCCTTCTGATCCAAAAGGGTTCTGTTGGTTGATTCAACTGTCTGTCAAAGCAAGGGCTCCCCTTCCAGGTCTATTTAGGTGCCAAAGTGAAAAAACTACAATTCCTACAGAAATTCACTCCCACAAGACCCCTGGGGACAGACTCCATTTTAAGGCCTCCAAAAGGTACATATTGGTGCAATACAGTAATGTCCATGCTGCAAAGAAAGGCAGATTAGACAAACTACAATACCATTGTTATCAGAGCAGCTAATCAGCAAACAATTACCAGTTCTAACACAGCTCCCTCTGCACCATTAGCGAAGGCAGAACAAAGCAATATTACTGCAGCTCGGGTGGGACTCGAGCCTGGAAACACTCTGCCCCTACCCAGATTAATTATACACTACAAACATAATGTCTCTTAAAGAGACAGGCATGAAGGCTAACAGGGCACTCACATGCAAGTACTTTTACACCTGTAAAGACACCGAACGCCCGCCTGGCAGTGGGCATTTGAGCACACCCAAGGAAGACTTTTGGGAACCCCCATTTATAGGAGGGTTACACCGGTTTCAGAGTGGGGCTGTACAAAACTTCTGGACTGGGACCACATTTATGTCTCAGTTTTCTGTAAAATTTCACATCTGATGTATCTGGACGTATAAGGCCTGTTCTGCACATCACAGCAGCAAGAGGCAACAAGATTCCTCCTGAAAATAGTGTTAAATTGTGGACAAAAGTGCACGTTTCAGTCCGGGTGGTGGTGGGGCTCAATAAAACTTCCAGACTGAAACCACATTCATGTCTCAATTTTTTGTAAAATTTCACATGTGATATTTCTGGACTTATATGGCCTATTCAGCAGAGCACATTGGGTACTGGAGGGGAGGGACCCAACTTGAGATTTGTGGCAAGCGCAGGACACACGTGCTAAGCACTGAAACCATATTTATATTTAACTTCACAATAAAATTGCTTATGTTTCTGTGATTGTTGTGTACATCTTCAGACTGATGCTGCATACAACCACAACTGCTGCAACATCACATAGTTTTGGGGAAATATTTTTGTTCATAGGAACAATATTTGACATTTGTGGACAGAAGGAGGAAATATATTAAGGAGTAACACAAAAGAAAAACAAAGGTAAGGTGTTTATGGGTACACTGACTATAACACATGACAAGGGGACAGGCAAGGTCAGGACAAGGGTAATAATATATATATATATATATATATGAGGGGGGAAAACTAAATCAGTGAACAAGGAAAAGGACTGAATACTATAGGGAACATTACATAACACACAAAACCACTGGACAAAGACATATCTTTATACCACAAGACAGCAAGAGGATACAGATGAAGACTAGAGGACAGAAAATATTTATTTGGTGTTTTTTTTTTTACTTTTTACATTTTTTTACTTTTTTTTCTAATTTTTTGAGGATGGAGATAAGAGAAGAATATCACTAACACAGGACACAGACAGGATAGGAAAAAGAAAAGAAAAAGAAGCAAATTAACAACTGAGTGCTGACACAGACACCACTTACACCATGCCAGAACTGCCACCTTCACCACCACCACCATGTAACTCCGCCAGGAGGTTCAAAACTTGCTGCAGAGCCTCCATTATTTTATTAATGTCCCCACTGGCCTCTCTAAACTCCTGGTGGAACTGCTCAAAGTCCTGCCTCAGAGCTTGGCCTTCATTCTGCATGGCCGGCAAGGCTTCTCTGGTGACTTGACCTGCTGAGGCCACTGTGGGCTCAGCATCCCCATGATGGCAGCGCCAGCGGCTGTGGGGTGATGGTGCTGCTGCCGTGTCTGAGTATGGCACCCCCTGTGTTGAAATCAACTCCCAGCACACAGAAGGGCCGTCTTCCTCCTGCTGGCCCCCTTCCTCTTCTGTGTGCCCCCCCACTGCTGCCTCCTGCTACTGCCACCTCTTTTTGCTTGGCCAGCCACTCTGCTGGGTGATGGTGCTTCAGATGGCTCCTTTGGCTGCCAGTGCCAAGATGTGCCCCTTTCTTCCCCCACCGAACAGTCCTTCCACATATGTTGCAGATGACGACCCTGCCATCTGCAGCATTTGTGGTGAAAAAGGACCACACTGTAGATGCCCTTGGTTGGTGGTGGAGGCGGGGCACCAGCTGATGTCTCGGGTCCACAACATTCTACTGCTGCTGGAGGGTGAGGGGCACAGGATCCTGCTGCTGCTGGGGGGACAACAGGCTCCTGATGCTGGGGGGGGGCAGAGGCTCCTGCTGCTGGGGGAGGGCCACTGACTCTGGCTGCTGCTGTGGAATGGGTGCTCGCCTGCTAAGGTGATCACTTTGACCAGCCTTCTGGCCACCAGTGCCACGTGCCCTACCATTCTCTTCCATTTTAATGAAAAAAAAAGTTTTCATAATAGAAAACTAATAAAGAAAAAAGATCTGAAAGAGAGAAAGTGAGGGAGTCACATACACACAAACACACACACACACACTCTCACTATAACCTTACTGAAAGAAAAACAATAAACACACACAAGAAGTCCTAGAGAAATTAACTATTTTTAAACAGCAGAATATGTAAAAACACAATCTAAGATCAGTGGTTCTCCTGCTGCCTAGCTCTCTGACTACCTTTGTCAGAAACACGAGCAAAAGGAAGCAGAATCAGTCACTTCCAGCCTGACTGCAGACATCCATGTGCCCTGCAGAAAGTAAATCTTGTGACGCAGCCTTTTTTCCCTAATTTCGCTAATAATAACACAGGCGAAATTGACTGATGAATTTGCCATAAAAGTGCGTATTTACGCAAAATATTTTACGGGGCAAAATTCATGATTTCGCTGGCATTTCTCAACATCTCTAGCCCCCAATATCCTACTTGCTCTTCACAATGACACATGCTATTTTCCCATGAGACCTATTCCATTGGAATAGCCGGAATTCCTCCTTCTTGGTGCCCCAGTCATTTTCTTCCCCCCTCTACCTCTCACTGAGTGCCACTGTGTCCTGATCTGCCTGGTTTATCAGGCCCTCAGGGTAGTCACTTTTGCCAGGTTTGATTCTTATATGATCTGCTTTCAAATCAAAAATTGTTGTGGTTTACTGCTCTTGTGTTTCCTAGCTAAGCTGTCCTTCTCTTGGTGAACCCATGCATCTAACTCTTGCCATTGGTGACACCCTGCACAAGCTGCCTCCTCAACCCCAATCCTTTAGTTCAAATCCCACTAACTGCTCTGAAGCTTGACATGATCAGTACTCCCTCCTTCTTGGCACGACTGACACCCATCCTGAGCATTCATGCATTCCTTGCCCCGGAATGGCCTTTAGTTGGCCAGAAAAAGTAGACCCTCCCACTTTCAACAGAATCTTAGCAAAAGTTAATTTAATTACTGTCATTGCCATTCCTCGCAGGCCCCAGGACCATGAGGTCTTGAAGAAGATCCCTCTGTCTGGATATCTTTCCTCTTAGAAACATCCATAATTCAATAAATGGCCTCCTCATGTCCTCAGAACTTGCTGCCCCATTACAGTGCAGACAACAGGCAGCTTATACTTCTAGCTGCAGTGCTGGCTATGGATAATGATAATTTCAATTTGACCTATGGCAGGCAGGCAAATCCCCTTACTTGCACTAGCAGCAAGGTCCTGCAATGTGCATCCAACTCTCCTGTGACTTTTACAATGGAATCCCCTATGAATCCAACCTTATTACCAATCTACCCAGCCTTTTGCCTTTTCCTCCATGGCATTTTACATGTATGGGGGTGGGCAATATTCATGGGTATGGCTTCTCAAAATTATTGCAAAATTCCACAATTTTCACAAAAACTCATGACATTTGACTTTAAGTACTGACGTTATTTTGCGGTTTTTCGCTGCTTGTACCATGGACATCCTTTAAGCAACAGATTAAAGTTTGGCACAGACAGCCTCCATTTTAGGGTCAATGAACCTGCTTAACTTGGTGACATTGTGTTCTCTAGTTTTAACATTACTGTGTCTTACAAGGTTGTGGTTTAAGAATTTGTGAAATATAATTTAAGAATTTTGAATTGTTTGACTGCTTATAGCTCAGCCCCTATTAAAGCTATAGATCTAATGGGTATACCCTTCCCCCCGACAGCGACACCAACACAGCGACCTACATCGCTGTCGACAAAATCGACAAATCACCAACAGGTCGCTGTGTTTGTGCACCTGGAACAGGGGCACACTGTCTCCCAGTCCTGCAACCCTCCCCGAATCAACTCTGACTTGGAGTTGATTACAATTAGAACAAGGGTGCGGGGGGCAGAGCCCTCTGCATGGGGGGGGGGGTTCAGGGGCAAAGCCCCCTGATAGAAACACGGACTAGGAAACAATTGGGATTTATGTCGACCACAACCTGCGGCTGACATAAATCCTGTTGCTGTGATGCTGGTTGACGAACGTGTTGTTGAACTGGCATCGTAGAGCTGATCTAATGCGTGTCACACATATATGTCATATGAAACTGCAAAAACAACAATGAGGTGACATTTGGATGAGTAGTTTTAAAAATACATGGAAATAACAGAAAATTAAAATTTGGTGACATTTCGTGAACCTTTCACAGAAGTTCTGCAAAATTTCATGGAAACAGAATTGTAATTTTAGCATGAATTCTACCAGTGGAAGTTCAAATTGCACACAACTCTAAGGCTGTCATTTCCTTTATCTATGGATTCATTGTTCTTCATGGTTACCATGAACCTTTTTTATACTGTTAGAAATTGTCATTCGTGTAAACGTTTGGAACAAGTGCTCAGGTATTCTGTTTTACTGCACTACAATTGAAATACTTTTGCAAGCTACTGTACCAACGGACCCCCATGAAAACAAGATACTGTTTCTCATGGAGATGTACTGTCAATCTATTTAGAAGAGCTGTTCAGAAAGTGGAATTCTGCTCAAGGAATTTGTGTCCAATTTAACTTCCAAAATGCCTTTTGGAATTTCTTTTCAAGAAAAAAATTCCAAATTCTTAAATGATTTTTGGAATTTCTTTTCAAGAAAAAATTTCAGATTCTGAAATGCTTTTTGGAATTGTGTGTGTGTGTGTGTGGGGGGGGTGCTGCGATTTACATAACTGTAGTTTTAAAAAAAATTCCACTTTTGGAATTATGGAAATTTCTGGCTTAAGTGGGATTTCTGAAATTCTGCAGAATTCCAGTAGAAGTGGAATTTGAAAATTCTGCCCTGTTGTGGTAGTACTGCAGTAGCTGTAGAATTAGATATGGCACCTTTCCAGAGCTCCAGGAGCTGAAATACAGTTACAAAATACAAGAAGACAGACAGAATGGGGGTGGGTGAGACAAAACATCAAACCAGCATTACATGTTGATTTAAAAGAGAACAATTTAAATCCAAACAGTCCATGTAAAATGCATTACAAATCACTTACTGCTCGTAATTTCAGCCAGTCAGTGCACAGGTGTACCTCTTATCCAGTCTGCATTGATCTCTCATGCAGGAAGGTCAGGTGTGGAGCATTCTACTTCACAACCAGCAGGGACACAGGCTTTATGTAACTTTTAAAAGAAAACAAAAATACTTAAAACGTCCACTGTACATCACTGTAGCTAACTCAAGTGATTTATAACGAGTTAATAGGGCATCAGTGGAGTATCTCTTGTGGTGTACGAGACTCCTCATGTGAGGTTTAGGTAGTTAGTAGAACTGCTTAGCTTTGCTTCATGGTCCTTTAACCAAGACTTTACACTTGGGGGATGGGATTCTAGAAGGATGGCACAAGTCACCGCCAAAGATGACTTGCGTCAAACGCAGCTGTGACATTGACCCTGTGCCCTATTCTAGAAGGGGCAGGGTCCCAGCGTCTAAGTCCTGTGACTTGCGACATACAGCCAGGTACACCGAACAGAGGGCGTACCTGGTGAGGACATCACAAGCTGCAACCACTATTCTGCAAGTCGCAAGTGCCCCCATACCTGTTCACTGGCGGAGCCCTGCAGGGCTAGAGGCTCCCTACCCACTGTCATGCCACCATGGTTCCCCCAACCCCTATCTGGATCACCATGATGACTGTGTACTGTACAGTATGTACAGTACATGCATAATTCCGATGTCTCAATGGCACACAGGAACAGACCTGGTAGTCTAGTGGCCTTATTGAGTGCATCTATACAGTAAGTGCTCAGAAGGAGCTCAGTTGACGGCTGGCCATAGAGGTGAGAGGTGGACTGTGCCAGTCGCTGGCTGGGGATGGGTGGGGGTGCTGGGTGGAGTGGCACTGCTGGGTGGGGAGGTGGGGGCCACTAGACTACCAGGGTGACGGGGTGATATTTATTTTAATGGTTTGCAGCACTGCAGTGACCTGTGCTTCGGGGTGAGAACTGGATACTGGGGAGGGGGCAGAGCTGCCCTGTGGGGCTGATAGCAATGTGTGGTTTGGGGGGCATGATGTGTGTGGGCTGCTCTGCATGGCATTTACGGTTTGGGGGTTCTGGGGGTGTGAGATGCCCAGCTGGGCACCTCTGCTATTGGGGAGCAGGGGCTGGGGGAGGTCGTGGGATACCCTGTGGGGTGGCAATGTGGGTGTTCTGGGCATGGGAAGACACATCATGGAGTGGGTGCAGCAGGTTTACAGAACCCCTGGAGGGCGTATGTACAGTTACACCAGCTAAATGCTGGTGTAACTTATGTTGACAGTTCTCCGGGGGTTCTTGTAGAATCCCAACACTGGGGACTTTGTTGCTGCCCTTCTAGAATAGGGCACAACTGCTGCCATAAACCCCCTAGCGCCATGTCGCAGGGGGTTTAGGGTGCAACTGCTGGTGTAACTCCATTTTGGCGCAAGTGGCCTGCGGCATGTCGGAGGCCACTTTGTAGAATCCTGCACATCACAATTGCTGGTGTAACTTGCTACTTGCGCCATTCTTTTTGGCGCAAGTGTGGTTATGCCAAGCGTAACTCTTCTAGAATCAGGACCATAGTCTTTTATACCATTAGAGACACCCTGTGAAGGTCCTGTTAATTTTAATAAGTTAATAAGTAATAATGCAACAAAGTTAATACATACATAGTACAATTCTGGGTAACATAAAATTGCATTCGTAAAATGTTTTTTTTTGTATGAAGTCATTTTTCCCCAAACTACCGGCAAGGCTTGGTAGTGGCGTGCTGACCCTCCACTCCATCCCCCCTTGTGGGGATCACAGGGCATGGTAGGGGGTGTGGGTTATTCCATGGTTACAGAAGTAGCTACAGGAAGCCCTGACCCCAACCCCCAGAGGGCGCTGGTGCAAAGGACCAAGGTCCAGGCAGGAAGCCATGCGGAGACATGGCTTTTGCCAAGTACCTAACAGCACCCTCCCCTCCCAACACTGTCCGTTGGACGAATCGGTGCCCAACCCTCCCCTGGAGAGGAGAGCTGCCTAACAGCAGCTCAATCTAGGTCCTCCTTCCCCCCACCAACCTCTTGATGATCCAGGCTTGTTCTCGAACCTAGGTCACTGGTGCAGCGCGAGGTGTGGTGTCCAGTGCCTCAATCCTTAATGCCACTGGGTCAGCATCCATTCATAAAATTTTGATTAATAACCTTAGCACAAAGTGGGATGGGGAGTCATGGGGCTGGGGTAATGATTTCCAAAGGACCTCAAATGTTTGGTCAACAGTAGATTTTAGTCTTGAAAGCAGCACTGACAACAGTCCCTGACCCAAGGTCCTCAGCGCCCTGGATGGTGTGCAGGCAGTCCTGAGATCATGGCTGTACTGAGGGCCCAACTCATTCAGGATTTTTCATACAAGTAAAGAAATCTGTATAAACAGCAGGATTTGATGCAGATAGCAAAAAATAAAGGGACGAATTCAGGAAGCCCTACCGTTGGAGATCCCAGCAGCGTATTGGCTGCTGGCAACGTGTAAGTACTGTCTGACTCAGAATGGCTGTAGGTGGTCCTACTCCCAGGATTTTTGTTTTAATTAAAGTTTATTCAATGATAAAACTCCCAACAAAAGCACATAAACACAATCCACAAATATATACACTATACTATACTATAGTATACAATATCGCAGAAAATTACAATATGCAATAAGAAACAAGCATTTGTCAATACCGTATGTTGGCTTGCTGGCATTAGCATTGGTAGTGCAGGAGTTAGAAATGCAAAATAGGAATGGCAGTGAAGTATTGAAGTAACGCCGCCCTCCCCCACAGAGACTGACAGGCATTGGGAGTGTGGCTTTGGGTCAGCCATAACACTGATGTCATTCCACCTCACCCCACCTGCAGAGAGCAACAGGTTTGGGGGGGTGCAGTGGGGTCTTCGGCCCTTATGCTTACCCCATTCCATAAGGAAATAAGCTGAGATGGGTGCAATGTAGGAGAATGGAGTGAATGTTAGGGTGACAGAACCCAAGGCACACCTCAATGCCTGTCAGTGGCTGTAGGGTGGGGGTAGAATTCTGCAAACATTATGGCTGACGGACCCAAGTTACATCCCCAATGCCTGTCAGTCTCAACAGGGTGGGTGTATGGCTGGAAACCTTAATGCCCTGGGTGTTTGTTGGTATTTTCACTCCAGATTTTCAACATTGGCTTTTTGGGACCCCACCTCACAAACTGTGGCACTATCATTTTGTTACTCAGTCCTGTAAGGTGATTTCACACAACTGCCCCATTAGGAGCCACATGAGTGGAAACACATTTTGGGTAGGTTGGGAAAAATGACAGCTGTACTTTTCATGAGGAGGTGTAAAAAATTGCAATGTTGAAAATCTGGAGAGAAAATATGAAAAATTTGCAAACTTATGAGCGTGCGTAGATACTGCAAAGCGCACACCCGTAATGCAATAATTTTTTTGGAATTTTTATACCAAATTTTCAACATAGACATTTTGAGACCTCTGCTCATGAACAGTGTCACTGTGATTTTCATAATCTGTCCCAAATATTGATTTCCCACAGTGATCGTGCCATTGTGTGCTACATGTGTGAAAACACATTTCAGGCAGGATGTGAAAAATGACAGCTGTACTGCTTATAAGGAGGTATGAAAAAATAGCAATGTTGAAAATCTGGACTGAAAATATTAAAAATTCTGTAAGCTACAAGCATGCGTGGAAACTGTGCAATGCACGCTTGTACGTCATTTTTGGGAATTTTTCACCAAATTTACAAATTGGCTTTTTGGGATCCCACCTCATGAACTGTGGCACTGTCGTTTTGTTAATCAGTCCCGAAAGGTGATTCCGTGCAGTGACCGTGAAATCACCTTTCGGGACCAAATAATGAAATGACAGAGACTGATTTCATGAGGTGGGGTCCCAAGACCCCCATGTTGAAAATTTGGAGCCAAAAGTCAAACAAATGGCCAACATATCCGCCTAAGTTGAAAACCCCTCCATTTATGCCATTATACAGCTTACTGGCATTTCTTCAGTTCGCAGTTGGCTTTGAAGAGTGCAGGCATGCTCCTGCTCCACTGAAGATTGCTGTGCCAACCTTCAAAGGTAAGTATGGGGTGAGGGGTGTGTGGGGAGGTGGGGTGTGCAGAGGGTGGGTGCAGGTTGGGGGGGCACCGCAGACAAGGTGGGACTGTTTTCTTGTTTTGCAGGGAAAAAGAAAAAAAAAACTTCAGAGGAAGTTATTTTTTTTTTTACAGGTGACACCAATACATTTGGTCACACTGGGGTGGGCTCCCAGTGTGCCACCTGAGTTTTTTATTGGGTGGGGGACTGGAGCCAAAGGGGATTGGGCACCCCGTCGGCAAATAAAGCGTGTCTATGTTGGAGGGAGGCATGATGCCGAGGGGGATTGGGCACCCCCATCAGCAAACAAATAAAACTGGGGGGGACATTATGCCAACAAGGATTTGGCTCCCTGTCGGCAAACAAATTGAACTGGGGAGGGGGCATGCTGACAGGGGGATTGGGCACCCTGAAGTCAGCTTTCTAGGGATTGCGAGAGGTGGACAGCGGGAGCCACCACCATGTTTATTGAAATGTTTCACTAGGAATGGCACGTAACGGAGGTGTGTCAGATCTGCCGCTGCCGTGATGAGCCTGTCTCTCATTGCAGTGGCGGATTTCTTTCAAGTGGATGGCACTCTCTGAAACTGCCATCATTGGCAGCATGCTCACTGGTTGGCAGCTGAGGGACGCTTCCGCTAAAGCATCCCCTGGATTCGCCACAACACTGACACATCTTTGACAGTGCTACTACAGTGCTACTACCACAAGATGTTGCTTGCGCATGCACGCTAGCCAACATAAAAAGTACAGAAAATAGATCATGCATAACATGCTACTACAACATGAAACAACAGAAAAAAAAAACTAAATCAATGGGGGGTAAATTAATTCTACATATACCTGTACACCAAAGCAGAACAAGATAACTTCTCAAAACCTGCATAAATCAACTAATATTGAGCTTGGGGGACAAAAGATCAGACCATAACTAGCTTGGCCCATAACTTAGAGGGCTCCCCTCAAATAAAGTGGGTCCCTAAAGGTGAAAGAGCCAGGAAACTGAGAACATTCTGACCTTCAATCTCTGCCAAAAAATGAAGAAAAAGAAGCCAGCAGCTTTTGAACTGCTCTAATTGTAATCCTCAGCTGGGCTGTCACCTGCTCCATAATTTGTATTCTACAATAGTTCTTAAACCATAGATACACAGAAGGAAGAGCAGGAGTTAGCCGTAACTGAATAAATACTGCCGCCACTAAAATATAAAATAAGTATTTCTTCCCTTTCTCTACAAGACACGAAGCGGGGGATACCCAAAATCTAAACTTGGATATGGCAGGATTGCTCCCAGGATTAGTACAACATACCATATAACACAGGTTGTGGTGCTTGTGTGCATTCTATGCCGGACCACCAACCTCATTTAAATACTGGACATGTCACCTGCATTCCGGAGCATGGTATTCGGGAATGGCTGGGGCACTTACCAGGGGCACAATGCACAGTAGTTAAGCTGGGAAATTTCCCTCTTTCAAAGGGTGTTCAGACATAGAGTATCTACTCCTCCGTCATTGCCACACCATGGCTAGTGGAACACTATTGTGCAGGGTACACAGGACAGCTCTGATGGAGCAGCTGATGGTGGGTTTTAGGGACTGTAGCAGGATAGTTATTTCCTACATCCTAGCCAGACCAGCCATTGCCGTATAGGGAATATACACGGTTGTCCCACTGTCCTAGTACTGCATGTCTGCAGCACCATACCACATCATAAGTAGTGGATCTGCAAGGCAGCCTACGGGCTAATGAATAATCATGAGATGGCCACCCGCCAGATGCAGAGGTGTTCTACCGCAGCATGCTGCTGCTGGGAAATGATACAGAGGTCAAAATTAAGTTTCCCAGTCACTAACCAGTAGGCCCAGTGACTGGGAAAATCCAGTAACCCAGCAGAATGTTTCACTAGCCCAGCTGGTGTGCTTATTGAAATGTTACCTCCTCCAGTACAAGCCCACAGGGCTAGGTAAAGGAAAATCTTATTTGCCCAATGCAAAATCTACAAGCATTTGACTAGTGGGCTGGTGTCAATTTCGACCCCTGCCTATATACCACAGAAGGTAAGCAATGGTAGCTTCAACATTGCCAACAGCAGTAGGATTATGATTCATGAATCCAGTTCAGAGATTCTTCAGATCAGACATTCTATCCTGGGGATAATCATATCTGATGACCTAAAGGTGGCCAGGCAGTGTAACAAGGCAGTCTGGAGGGCCAGTGGTATGCTGCGGTGCACAGGGAGGGGTATCAGCAGCAGAAAGAGGGAGGTGGTGTTGTCTCTATTTGGATCACTGGTAAGACTGTATCTAGCATACTGTATCCAGTTCTGGAGACCACAACTCTGGAAGGACATTGACAGAGTGGAGACAGTCCTGAGTAGGGCAACTAAAACTGTACAGGGTTTACATCAAAAGCTCTATAAGAACAGACTAAAGGACCTCAATATGTACACTCTCAGGAGAGGAAGGAGGGGGCTATGATATAGTCCTTTAAATACCTCACTGGGGTAAATAATGTACAGGAGGGAAGTATTTGTCAGAAAAAAAAGGTGCTCAAAAACAAGGGGACATGCTATGAAGTTGAAAGAGGTGGATTCAGGAAAGATGTGAGGAAATACCTCTCAGAAAGAGTGGTGGATTCGTGGAACAGTCTTCCAGTAGAGGTGGTGAGAATGAAAACAGTGGTGGGGTTCAAGAATGCTTGGGATAGGCACCATGGAATCATAGTGGAAAGGAAAGGGGAGAGAGAGAGAGAAGGAGCTGTGGATTGGTCACTGTCTTTGGTTATAATGTAGGTTGGGAAAATTGGGCAAACTGGGTGGCCCAAGCGGTCTTTATCTGCCATCAAATTTTACATTTCTGTTTCTATCTGCTAAAGAACAACTCTGCTGTTTTAATGATACCTTTCCTAAATCTGAGTGGGGTTTTAATGTTTATGGCAGCTGATGGAGAAATGGCACCAGAAACCCAGACTGTTAATATAGGCAGGTTACATGTAATGTGGAAAGGCATGTGTGCAGTGCTGGGATCCCCAAGCTGTTCTGTCAGTGCACTACAGATTCAGTATAGATCCCAAAGGGAATGATTCTTCTTTAGTTTTTCCATTCTCTTGTCTTGTTCCCGTCCTAGGGTAGCAGGAGAGGCACAGAGAGAGAGAGAGAGAGAGAGAGAGAGAGAGAGAGAGAGAGATTGATTAAAAGCAATGCTAAATACTGGATTTGGAAGCAGTGTGGACCAGGAGTTAAGCAAAAGAAGCATGAAACAGGAGATCTTAGTTCAGGACTCCAGCACAGCCACTGACTCATCATAGCTATGTATGCAAAACCACTCTTGTTAAGAAAAGACATGTGTTTTTCATGTAGTGGGTCATTCCAGTGCTTGGCTTTTATGTACGAGGATTCATTGTTGCCAGAAGAATTGCTGACCAAAAAAAAAAAAAATACATCAGGAGAAGTGTTTTCTCCTGATAGTGATTAGCCCAAGAAAAGAGGGTTAACTGAAGGTTTGGTTAAGGAGACAACTTACTTGACAGGCTTTGGAAAAAAGATATGTATACCTACTTTATTTAATTTGGGCAAATTAGTTAAGCTACTGTACCTGCTTTTCAGTCATGTGCAAAACGACTGGTCAGAAGTGACTATGGTCCTGAGAATGCACTTGAAAATGGAGTGACTTCAATACACTTATGTGATCAATTAAAAACAAACAAACAAACAAGAGGGACTCTCAATTAAAAACAAATGAGTAAATAAGAGGGACTCCAATACAATATTGCAGCTCTGCTATCTTAGGTAAGTAAAGCTTGGGACGTTCACTGATGTCTCTGTACCCCATGTCAATGTTTAATTTTCTGCCCAGTGTATGATGGCTATGGATACATTTAAGACCCACAGAACAAACTATGGGTTGCCAGGTTTGTTTAAAATCCACAAAATAAACTATGGGTTCCCACTTTTATTTAAAATCCACAGAATAAACTATAGGCTGCCACATTTGTTTCTGAGTTACACGGTGAGACTTAATACCTCTTGCTAGAAAAATAAAACAGTAAGCAATCAGAACAGTAAGGGGTCAGATTATTTTTACTAGTTATAGCATTGTTTGGGTGTCAACATTAGTGTGAAACAAAAAGATGTAAACCAGGACACAGCAATTATCATGATGTGTGTGTGTTTTTTTTCTACCAAAGCAAAATAAAGTGTAAATTGCCTGTACTAGGACATCTTGTTGAACTAACATTCCAAAAAAGATTATACATTTGTGTATGTTTTTATGCATAAAACCATATAAATCCCATGCTATTTTCATAAAACCTTTTTGATAGCTGTAGCATATGGTTTTCAGTATAGCAAATGAAAGAAAAATGCTGCTTATGGCTGTATCTGCTTTCAAAGTGACACGTTCAGAGGAGGTCAGCTCAGGTCAAAAGTAAATAAAAATTGCAATAAAAATAAAGCTTGCCAGAAAGTCATTCCAACAATTTAAAAGTATATAGAGTTTGTCAAGGACTTTAGTATAAAAGAAACAAAGTAACCCCGGGCAGAACTGCACTAAGAATGTCTTGGAAGATGCCGTTGTTTACAATTGTGGGAGCTAATTTGTTCACCGTCATCCCATGTAGGGCCTTAGCTGGACATAACGTAATAAGGCAAATCATTCATCTAGTAATGGTTCCATACATATATGAAATGCTTTGTGCCAGTAAACAGCCTTCAGCCTTTAAAATATTTTTGGGTGCAATTACATTTGCAGTGTCAGTGGCTCAGTAGGTAGCACACTTGCCTCTGGGGCTGGGGGATCAGAGGGCTGTGGGTTCAGTTCCCACATCTGGCACTTGGGTTAATATCCCAGTACTGACACTGTAGTGCAGCATGAGAGGGGTGCTGCACTTCTGAGGTGCCGTCTTTCGGATGAGACATTAAACTGAGGCCCCATCTGCCTGGCTAGCTGGTAGCTCAGGTGGATGTTAAAGATCCCATGGCACTTATTGACAAGAGTAGAGTAATTTCTCTGGTGTCCTGGCCAAATTTGCCTCATTCACTAAAAATACCACCAACAGCTTAATCTGGTTCAAGGTCAGTTGGCATTCATCTGCATCCCCGGTTGTGCCTGAAAATAGGCAGGATTTGTCTAGTGCACTTACCTAGTCAACAATGTTATCCTGGCATAACCTCCCTGCTGACTGTTTGTTGGAGCTACTCTAGCATCATTATCCATCTTCTCTTAAGAAACAAAAATATTTTCCCAAAAACATTCTTTAAAATTCTTTTTTTTTTATTCTGTGTATAACAACAAGCCATTGTATAATAGGAATAATGCCCTCCAGGGTCGGTGTTATGCTGGGATAACATCCCTTCTCAGGTGTTGGACAACCTCAGGCCCAACAACATTATGTAGGGTGTTATGTCAGCATAACACCAACCCTGTTGGGCATTATTCCTTTAGTAGAACATGGCTGCATTGTGACAATAGGTGTTAGTGTGGTTCAGCTGGTAGCACATATGCCCTTGGGCCAGAAGGTCATGGGTTCTATTCCCACATTGAGACTGGGTACATACCATAAACGCTAGCACTGAAGTGCAGTACTAAGGGGATGCTGGAATGCTGGGGTACGCTATCCATCAGGTGACACATTAAACCAAGATCCTGTCTGCATAGTCTGCTGGATGCTAAAGATTCCATGACACTTCTCAAAATGAGTAGGGGTATTTTCCTGACTGTTTATTTATTTATTTAAAAATCGGTAACCAGGAAAGGCATATTGAGCCAAGGCTTGTTTCCAGGTGCACCCAAGGGGAAGGGGAAGTTGAGAACACAGTTACAAGGAAATACAAACCAGGCCGATGATGAGATTACAAAAACAATGACTCAAAGTGCATAGTTGAGTGCAGTACAGACAATAATGTCAAAACATTGCAGTTAGGTATCAGATAAATAGCATACAAAAACAGCTGTGCAAAACAGGGCAGTTTCAAAAATTGAAGGGTGCCAGGATGATGGGATGCTGAACTAGTGCTTAAAGTGAAGAGCTGCGAAGGGTAAGGAAGGGATCAGGAAGAGGGTTGGCAGGAACAAGGGGTAGAAGTTTTTGTTGGCATCTGAGGGTGGGATAGGGGAAGGTAGCTGGTTCCAGAGGGAGGGAAGATGGTATGAGAAAGCAGATTTCCCTGCTGAGGAATGTGGATGGGGAGGAAGAATGTTTGTGGCTCCCTGGAGCACAGTATTGAGAGATCAGGAAAGCACAGTGGGACTGGCAACATGAAGACAGTGGGAGAATGGATAAGGAGGAATAAAGGGAGCAGTGTTGGATGCGGGGGTGAGTTGGTAGCAAAATGACAGAAGGCATTATACAAGGTGTCTAATCTGGGAAGGGAGGTGGAGGGGGCAGTGCCATAGACTACATCTGCACAGTGAAAGATTCAGAGAGCCATTTTGGTGGTTAATTCCCAACAGACCTGTAGAGAAAGGCAGTCCTTAATGTGGTACAGGGCACCAAGTTTGGGGTGGAGGTTGGTATGGATAACATTGATGTGAGCAGAGAAATCGAGCCTGCTATCTAACGACACACCAAGGTACTTGAATGCTGGGACAACCTCAAATGAGGGAGCCATCCATCATGGAGAAAATGTGGAGGGTGGTGGGCTGGGCCAATTTCTGGCTGGTACCAAAGGTCATAGTCTTTTTGCATTGACCCATAGCTAGTTTGACTGTAACCAGCACAGAGCACTGTGAAAGTCATGCTGGAGTGAGACTTCCACTGGAGCAGTCGAGGGATCTGAGGTGTAGAGGACTGTGCCACCTGCTTACATGTGAATATACGAGATGGCACAGGTGGAGGGGAGGTCATTTAAGAAGATCAAGAATAGGACTGGACCCAGGATGGAGTACTGTGAGACCCCAGCCTGGACAGGGAGTGGTATGGAAAGGGCTCCTTCTGCCTGTACTGACTGTTGACAGCTCGAGACATAGGATCAGAACCAGCTGACAGTGGGGGCTGAGAAGCCAGCAGTGCTCAGCTTATCCAGGAGGAGTGAATGGGACACTAAATCAAAGACTTTTACCAAATTATGAAAATGGCCACAGTAACGTTCACCTGATCCATGAGAGGATGGAATCAGTGACCCTTATGAGGGAGGTGATAATGGAATGATCCTTCCCAAAACCAGATTGGAAAGGGAAGAGGAAGTTGGAGGAATGGAGGAAGTCAGCAAGTTGTGAGTAAACCAGTTTCTCCTCCAGCTGTGCAAGAGAAGAAAGGAGGGAGATAGGGCGGAAGTTGACAACAGTGGAGGGATCACCCCCTTTGTAAAGGGGGAGAGAACCTTGGCAAACTTTCAAGATGGAGGGACAGTGCAAAGGGAGAAGGAGAGATTTTGGAGGTGAGTGAGTGGTGAGGCAATGGCTGGAGCTGACAAATGGAGAACTTTAGGGTCCAAACCATCAGGGCTGGATTTGGAGAGGTTAAGTCAGGAAAGGGGTGAGTAGGATCTTCTGGAGAGAGACAGGGAAAAGTCAAGACCCAGGGAAGGGTAAGGTAGAGGAGGGGGAGGAGGGGAGCCAAGGGGAGGGGAAAGTACAAGTGGTGAAAAACTCATTGAAGTGAGTGGCAACAAAGGGAGGGTCAGATTCTTTTGAGCCATTAACCAAGTGGACCACAGGAGAGGATTGGGTTGGGGGTGTAAAAATGGGAGTGAATCACCTTACAGAATTGGTTGGGGAATTAATGTTATTCTGCAAGTTGGCTTTGACATAGAGGGACTTGGCTGTATGAATGACCATAGTGCAAGCATTCCTAAGCACCCTGTAGGAGAGGAGGTCCTTCAGGAAGTATGATAATTTGAACCTGCCCCATGGTTGATAACAAGTTTTGCACAAATCAATGAGCTCACAGGTGATCAAGAAGTGGTGAGATGACTGGACCCTGGATTTCCTCGTGGGAGTGTTTTTATCTCAGACAGAAGTGTATAATGAGTAGAAGAGGGATAGAGCCAAATCAGTGTTTGGGGCGGGGATCATGAAGGACCAGTCAGTAGCAGCCAGGTCGCTCAGTGGAGCCTCTAGGTTCAGTGACCGGAGGAACAGTGACCAGATGTACTTTGGGAAGGGGGGAGTGAGCCAGACTTTTCTGACACAGAATGTCATACAGTGGTCACTGAAGACAATATACCTGCTGCAACCATGCAGTGGTGGTGTGGTGAGATAATCCAGTCCAGGAGGGTATGATTAGCTGAATGGGGATTGAGCAGGGTGGGTTCAGTGATGATATGCAGAAGGTTAAGAGAATCAATCCTATGGGTAGTTGACTTGGATGCTTTGGAAAGCCAATAAATATTGAAGTCACCCATGATAATGAGCTCACCAGGAGAGGAGTGTGAGGAGAGAACAGAAAGTGAATCCACCAGAGAAGAGGGGGAGATTCTCGGAAAATCATAGAAAACTCCAACAAAAATGCATAATGATGAGGGAAAGGAAAGTTTAGCTTGCAAAAACTCATAGGAGGAGGGTGCAGCCTGTCTGAGAGTGATGGTGCAAGAGAGACTCTGGAAGATGTGAAGGGCAACACCACTCCCTTGTTTACTCCTGTCCTGCCTGAAAAGGTGACAATCCAGCATGGCTAAAATAGAGAATCGGGAATCCTGACAGAGAGCCAGGACTGAGTGACACAGAGGAGGTCTGGAGAGTGTCGAGAGACTCATACGTAAAGAGGATCCAGTTTAGGGAGGAGGCTGCTAGCATTCAAGCAGAAAATATTAAGGCCTATAGGGATGGAGGAGCCATGGTTAAGTTTCACATCACCAGCAAGGAGAAGCAGGGTAAGGCATTGGAGAATCGAATCGAATTTCTGACCCCTAGGCTGAGGAGAAGTGGGGGATGAGAGGGGAAGGAACAGAAGAGAATGGTTGAGGAACACCAGGTTAAGGAAGGGGGAGGAAGATAGTCTAGGATGGATGGGGAAGGTGGGGCTAGAGGCGGGGGGGTGGAAGGGAGAAGGGGGAAGGAAAGAAGAGGACAAGGAAAGAGAGGGAGTGGAATGGGAGAGAGTTGAGGGAGAGGGAGGGAATAGGAAAAGGCAGAGGAAAGGGCAGGGAGTATGATTAGCAGATAGACTTGTACCCAAAAATGAACAGCTTGTACAGACACTGGCAGAGCAGGAAATACCCAAGAAGCCTAAGACAAGTGACAATAGTTGTTAGAATCACCCTTATGTGAGAGCAAAACCTAGGAAAAAAAGGCAAGAGAGGTTCAGACAAGCTGGATTGAACAAGTGATAGTCACAGGATTAGGCAAGATAAGGCAAAATATGACTGACCAAAATAGGTAAACTAAAGACAGTGCAGGCAGACAGACATAGGATGCTATGCTAACAAAGATGATTGTATCTAGGTGGACTGTGTCCCAGCTGGTGCAAAATCAGGCAATGATGAACAGACTTAACATAACAAAAGGAAGCAGGCAACTAGCTGTAAATAGCAGGTACACCAAATGAAGATGACCCAAAGCTAGTGAGGTGGTTAAATTCTAACGGAGAAGCTATGGCTGTAGTAAACAGTGATAGTTCAAACCAGGTACCTTAGTTGGCAAAAAGGCTGGGTGACAAGATGAACTTAAATGGCAATAATGCAAGCAGTATGCTAACTGAGGTACTAGAACTAGGAATGCTAGGTTTTTTATAATTCTGTTTAAAAAAAAAATCCTCCTCTCAGATCAGTTTTATTTAGAGCCCCTCAAATTTATAATACACTGCCTAATGAACTCATTAACTGTTCTACTATCAGAATGTTTAAAGCCAATTTGAAATCATTGTTACTTCAACATAACGTTTGTACCTGTTTTCGATTTAAGCAATATACCACAATATGGTGTGGGTGATGGCAGGATTTACCCACGGGTGGTGTGGGTTTGCTCACGAGGCACAGCGAGTGGGCAAACACCAGAAGTGGGTAAACTTGCCTACCCATATCGCTGATATTGCTATTATACAATGTAGGCATAAACGCTTTAGGGAAGTTTTATTTTGATTTTGATTTTCGCGGGTTCCTGGTTAGTGAGAAAAAACAATATTGTGGCCAGCGGCTTTGAATTCTGGTACCCTGATTGACTGGTACTTCTACCATGTGGTGATAACAGGATTTACAACATTGTAAATCCTGCAGCCAGCCAATCAGCATCGAGGATTTTTGGTACCCATGGAATAATAAGTGTTAAACGTATTTGTTGAATTGTATGTATTTTTTCATTAACATAGAAACAAAGAAACATAGACTTTGATGGCAGATAAGGACCGCTTGGCCTATCTAGTCTGACCATTTCCCTACCTAGAGGATAAGCTGCAGATCCTATTTAAACAACAGCCTATTTCTTCCTACCCCCCCACAAAAATTGCCTTATGTCTGTCCCATGCATTCTTGAATTCTCCCACAGTTTTAGACCCCACAACCTCCTCAGGAAGGCTGTTCCATGCGTCCACCACCCTCTCTGTGAAAAAATACTTCCTCACATTGCTCCTGAGCTGCCCCCCCATCTTCAAATTGTGTCCCCTTGTTCTTGCACATCTCTTTTTCTGAAAGATGCTATCCTCTTGGACTTTGTTGATTCCACTGAGGTACTTAAACGTTTCTATCATGTCCCCCTCTCCTTCTTTTCCTCAAGGGTATACATATTAAGCTCCTTTATTCTGTCCTCATATGGCTTCTCTTGCAGACCCTGCACCATTTTAGTTGCCCTCCTCTGAACTGCCTCCATCCTGTCTATGTCCTTGCGGAGATGGGGTCTCCAGAACTGGACGCAGTACTCCAGATGGGGTCTCACCAACTGTCTGTACAGGGGGATAACAACTTCCTGTTTTCTGCTGGTGATGCCTCTCCCTATGCATCCCAGTATCCCCAGCCCTCCCTACTGCCTTCTCACATTGCTTGCCAACCTTAAGGTCATCTGATATGATTACCCCCAGATCCCTTTCCATTTTTTTTGTTGTTACTACCCCCCCATTGTGCAATCTTCCCCTGGGTTTTTGTTTCCCAGGTGCATTATTTTGCACTTCTTTGCACTGAATCCAAGCTGCCATACTCCTGACCATTCCTCCAATCTTGCCAAGTCCCTTCTCATCCTTCCCACGCCTCCTTGTGTATCAACCCTGTTGCAGATCTTTGTTTCATCTGCAAAGAGGCATACTTTTCCTTCCAGTCCTTCTGCAATGTCACTTATAAGACAATAAAAAGGACTGGACCCAGTACTGAACCCTGCGGTACCCCACTAGTAACCCCTCTTTCCTCAGAGTGGACTCCATTTAGAATTACCTTCTGTGTCCCGTTGTCCAGCCAATGTTTTACCCAGGCTACCACCCTGGGACCCATTCCCAGGCTGGTTAATTTGACTATTAATCTTTTGCGTGGGACTGTGTCAAATGCCTTGCTAAAGTCTAGGTAGGCCATGTCCACAGGCCTTCTCTGGTCTACTACTTTGATCACCCAGTCAAAGAAATCAATTAGATTCGTCTGACATGAACTTCCCGCTGTGAACCCATGCAGCCTTGGGTCCTGTGCCCCATTGGCCTCTAGGTACTCAACAATTCTTTCCTTCAGAAGTGATTCCATCACTTTCCCTACCATAGAGGTCAAACTGACAGGTCTGTAGTTTCATGCCTCTGTCTTGGTCCCACTTTTGTGAAGGGGAATCACATCTACCTTCCTCCAGTCCTCAGGTACCACACCATCTTCTCATGATTTGTTATAAAGGGTAGTTAGTGGTGTCACTAGTTCTCTGCTTAATTCTTTTAGAATTCTGGGGTGAATTCCATCTGGCCCCATTGCTTTGTCCACCTTCAGTTTTAGGAGTTCTTTCAGAACCCTTTCTTCTGTGAAAGGACTGGGATTGACCCCTATCCAGAGTGCTTCTGTTAATTGGATTAGGCACCTCACCCACCTCCTCTTTTGTGAATACTGAACAGAAGTATTCATTCAGTATCCCTGCTTTTTCACTGTCCCTCTCTGCCCACCCACCGTCCATTCTATTCAGCCTCACTATTCCTCCCTTTGTCTTTCTACGCTCCCTCATTTACCTATAAAAGGTTTTATCCCCCTTCTTAATCGAGTTGGCTATCTTTTCCTCAGTTTGGGCCTTTGCTATTCTGTCTACTCTCCCTGCTTCCTTCTGCCTTAACTGGTACAGTTCTCTGTCCTGCTCCTTCTGTGTTTCCTTATACTTCCTAAATGCTATCTTTTTCTCCCTAACCTTCACCGCCACCTCTTTTGAGAAACATAGTGGCTTTTTATTTCATTTTGATTTGTTTATTTGCTTCACACAAAGGCTTGTTGCCTCTGTGATGGCAGTTTTGATATTTCCCCATTGTTGCTCCACCCCTCCTTCTAGCCTGTTTGCTAGTGCACTATCCTATGGGCACTATCCCATCTTGCCAAAGTCAGCCCTCCTGAAGTCCAGAACCCTCACTTTTGTATGGCTTGACTCTGTAGCTGAGTTTATCATGAACCACACTGTTTGGCACTGTTTGGTGGTCACTTGTTCCCAAATGGCTACCCACTTCTAGATCTGAGATCCTCTCACTGTCCCCATTTGAGAGTACCAGGTCTAAGATTGCTTCCTCATGAGTAGGTTCCAAAACTAGCTATCTGAGGCATGCCACCTGAAGGGCATTGAGAATGGCCCTGCTTTTTGATGTGGCGGCAGCAAAGGTGCTCCAGTTAACATCTGGCATATTAAGGTTTCCCATCAACAGTATCTCCCCTTTCTCTGCCATCCTAAGTATGCCTTCTATCATATCCTTGTCCATTCCCTCCCCCTGACATGGGGGTCTGTATACAACCCCTGTGTGGATTGTGGTGCCATTTCCAGTCTCAAAGGTGACCCACAGTGCCCCCTCTCCTCCCTGTTTATTCTTTTATTCAGTTGCTTTTATCCCTTCCCTCACATAGAGAGCTACTCTGCCCCCTCTTCTCCCCTCCCTGTCTCTCCTGTAGGTTGTGTACCCTGGTATGTTAACATCCCAGTCATGGTTCTCTGTGTACCATATTTCTGTGACTGCTATGATATCCAGGCATCCCTCTTCCATCAAGGCCACCAGTTCAGGGAGCTTGTTGCCCAGACTACAGGCATTGGTACTCATTACCCTCCATTTCTTGAGGCCTTACCTCTTTTTTGCATCATCCCTGTCCTTATTGCATTTGTCACTTTCTCCATTTATCCCTGCACTTCTCCCTATCGACATCTCTATGTTGGTGTCTACCTCACTTAGTATACTGTTTTTTTGGGGGGGCTAGGATTTCCCTGCTCCTCTCCAGTACCTCCCCTCCTTGGCTAGTTTAAATGCTTGCCAATGAAGCATTTAAACCTATCACCTAGGATCCTGGTTCCTCTCCCGGACAGATGCAGACCATCACACCAGTATAGGCCTGCATCCCTACAGGTGAACCCCCAGTCCCTAATGAAGCCAAATCCCTGAGCTCTGCACCAGTTTTTCAACCACTGATTGAATCCCATGGTGTGGAGCACCCTAGCCTCACCCCCTGCCATAGACAGGCAGCACCTCCGAGAAGGTTACCATGGGTGCTATTTGTCTAAGGCACCTCCCCATCTCCACAAATGCTTCTTGCACTGCTCTGATCCCTTTCTTAGCCAGTTCATTTGTCCCTAGGTGGACAATGACATCCAGCTCCTTCCCCTGTGCAGCTGCTCCTGCGATCCTGAGGATTCGCTCCCTGTCCCTCCAAGCCATAGCGCCAGGCAGGCACCTTACCTCCCTCTCCCTTTCTTCCCCCAGTTCTACCTTCCTAACAATGGAGTCCCTCACCAGGAGTTGTTTTCTCCCTGTGGGGACCCATGCCACCCTCCTGTGGGTCTCCTTTGTGGAGGTTCCCAGCATCCTCCTTGGTCTCCACTGTGGGTGCCCACATAGAGGAACCACACTTTTCCAGAATGGCATAGAAATTGTGGAGAGGTACAACTGGAGGGACGTGCCTCTGTTCCACCACTCTCACCCTCCCTGAGCCCACAGTGGTCCAACCACTCCTCTTTCTTGGCAACCTCTGAGGCAACAGCAGTGACCCTGGTGGTCCCTGGGTGGGAGAGGAGGTCCCACAAATCCTGGCCAACTCAGCCTGGAGATAAGCAACCTCTTCCTGCAGCCCAGAGAGGTGTCTGCAGATGGGACAACACTGCATCCTCCAGAACGTCTCCCAGAAGACTGCTGCTCCACAGCTACTGCACTGCACCACTCCCATCATGTCTTATTTCTGGCCCCCTAACTGTTGTTTAGAATGCTTACTCTTTCCTCTGCTTATTTCTTTTTTTTTCTCTCCCTACTTACTTACTGCCCATTGTTTGTATTTCCATGTATTGTTTGTATGATCATACCGCTAATGAAAATGGGCATTTAAGCTCATTAGCGTACAAGTATAAAAATGAAATGAAATGAAACTGAGGTAATTAGGCAAAAAAACCCATAGAAGACAGTGAACTTGTTTGGAGGATAAACCCAGACAGGGTAAAGCTGAGGATGCAGTATATCAAGCAAGACAAAATAGCAGTAACAGTTACATGTGATAGAGGACTGAAGGGTAAAGCCCAAAGTTGTTAGATCACCAGGGAGTGGAAGGAGAGTGAGGATAGGGAGTCTGTGGAGCAGCGTGGAAGGGCTGACAACTGACTCATGGCTGACTCCAGGCAGACTCCTCCTAGTCAATGTCCTTTGTGCTCGGACCTAAGCATGAGGGCTGTAGCACTGAGGGCTGCTTGGTAGGTGTTCCTGAGAAAGACTTGGAGGCTCCTCCCACAGCCCACCCAATTAGTGGATTCGCAGGAGATGGGCAGGAAAGTCCATCTGAGGCTCAGTAGAAGACTTCGACTGGTGTCCAGTAGTAGAAACGGAGAGGCTAGATGAAAAATGCTCCTCTCTGATGTGGAGTAGGCTGAAGTGGTTGGTGTTTGCAGCAGAAATGCAAGAACTGCACTGGCCAAATTTCCCCCATTCACTATAGATGCTACCACCAGTGTAATCTAGTTCAGTTTCAATTGGCTTACATCTATACCCTCTCCAACCCCCCCCCACCCCTGGGTCTAGACTGAAAATAGGCAGTACTGTCAAGCCCCCCTTTCCTGATAAATAAAAACTAACTAAACTAAACAATGGAAGAGCTTGAAAGGACATAGAATCCCTCATACAGTACCAAAATTATCCTTATTATTAATGGGTAAAACAGAAATGTTCACTGAAATTATTGAAAGGTCCCCAAAAATGGAACAGTAACACGTGGCCAGTGTCTAAAAAACTGATTTTACAGCAGTTACAGGCTGGCAGGGTAAATGCAGTTAAGAGCAATGTCTGTATGATTGGAATGGAATAAACTGGAATAGTGTGCTGCTGAACTTGGTGGCCCCACCAAGGGCTGTGAGACAGACCTCAGATAATTGAGCAGGCAGGATCAATCCATTTCCCCACTGCCCGTACCTTAGTTAGAATTCGGACCACCCCAGCAGAGAGGTAGGGCATGGAGAATGGTGCTTCATGCTAGGAGCTGGCACAAAAGAGCAACGACTGTATTATAACCCATAAAATCAAGTCCATTAAAGCAGACAATTGCACTTTGCAGGCAGCAAAGCTCAGAGGTTTGAACAAAGGCAAAATCTCACCTGCTAAAATCAGCCAGCTGTCCTGCTGTCACTGAGATGAATTTGTGTGAAAACCTGAAGAGGGAGGCCAAAGTGTGTGTGTGTGTGTGGGGGGGTGGGGTGGTAGCTGCTGGCATCACCTCTTTTTAACACCTCAGTCTGTGCCCCCCAGGTGCTTCGTGCCTTGTGGATAGCCCCAGTGGTTTCTCCCGCAGGGGAAGTACCAGGGGTTTGTCCCCACCTCGAGTGGAACTCTATCTGCCTGACTACAGGTTGCAGGGGAGGGGACACAAACAAAGGGAAATATGCTACCATACTTTGTCAGACTTTGAAACAGGTATCTATTAACTACAGTCCCAGAATTTGGAATGGAAAATATTTTTGATATTTGTCACAATGGAACTTTGGCCTCAGAAAATTATTGCAATACCACTACAGCTGTGCAGAACGAGGAATTATGCCAGTGGAATTCACTTCCCTAGTGCTTTTCAGAAACTCTTTTGTCTTTTAATTCTGCAGAATCTCTCAAAAATGTCTATTTAAACTATGGAAAAAATCTTCTGTAGATTAGGTAATCCATAGAATACTATTATGTGGTTTGTGGAAAATGAATATGTGGATTACGTGAATTACTGAATACATAAGAACATAAGAATGTGACGGCAGAAGGGGACTGCGAGATCCATCCAGTCTGCTCCATTTGTCTACTCCCCCACCTTATTTTCCTAGATTACCGCAGTGCTTATCCCAAACTAATTTGAAAGTAATGACTGTCTTAGACTCCACCACTGCTGTGGGGAGACTATTCCAAGGTCCAACCACTCACTCTGTGAAGAAGTACTTTCTGTGTTTGGATTTAAATTTACCTCCTATTAGGTGCATGTTGTACCCCTTGTTCATGCTGTCTTGTTTTCTTGGAATAGGCCTTCGTGCTTTACCTGATTTATCTCTTTCATGTATTTAAAGGTTTCTATCATATCCCCTCTGTTTCTTCTCTGCTCAAAGGAGCACATCTGCAGGTGTTTCAGTCTAGCTTCATATTGTTCATGGTGTAAGCCCTGCACCATCTTTGTAGCCCTCCGCTGTACTGCCTCAAGGTGATCTATGTCCTTTTTGAGGTGCGGACTCCAGAACCGCACACAATACTCGAGATGTGGCCTTACCAATCAATCAAGCAATCAATCAATCAAAATCTTTATTTTGCCAGGTGGAACATCATTGAGACAAGCTCATTTACAAGATGGACCTGGGGCAAAACAATTGCCAACAGGGTTAAGACATAGCAGGTTGAGTGAATGTACATAACAATTACATAGTAATAACAACAACATAATAACTTATAACCATCACATGTAACAAGATACTTCCACCTGAACATAGAAGTAGGTTCAACAGGAGGTAGTGCCATTTAAATACAATTGCATAGATACAGATATATGGACATAAGGTAATGAGCTAAAGTTTATACAGTAAACATCATTGGAGGAGTCATAGTGAGCAGGAGTGGCAGTTCCTCTAGCATCAAAGTGCGAAGAAGTTTGAGATGTAAGAGTCCTTTGATGAGTACTGTAGACATGGCCTGGCAAGTGGGGTGGGAAGGGGAGGGAGTATAGAGAGTGGGGAGGGAAGGTCAGATGAGATAAGAGAGGGTTGGACATGATGGCCTGGGGAGGAAGGACTGTTCTAAAGGAGAAACATGACAGATGTCACAGGCAATGGTTGGGGTTTAAGTCCAATATTTGAAGCAAAGACAGATCGTAATGTTGGGACCTTGATTTGGACAATGACAGAAGGGAGGACTCAAATGACGCCTCAGGCAATGGTTGAGGTTTAAGTCCAGAATTTAAAGCAGTAACAAATCATGATGTTAAGACCTTGACTTGAAGCAATGACAGACCTTGGAGAAGGTCCTCAGGAACAAGGATTTGAAGAGGGCGAACGTGACAGGAGATGTGAGCCTTAAGGTTTTCTGGATCTTATTCCAGAGCGTAGGAAGAGTGAAGCTTATTGAGGCTCTACCAAAGTGCGTTTTAACTTTAGGGATAACCAGAGATAAGATGGTAAGATTTCTGAGAGAATAGTCACTAGGAATGTAGGTAGTTAGGCAGCTTGTGAGGTACTGAGGTAATTTATGAGTGATTGCCTTATATGTCCATAGAATAGCATTCTTTTGCCTCCTGAAGCTAAGGGAGCTCCAGCCTACGGAAGAATAGAGGATGCAGTGGTGCGTGTCATAAGGGTCATCCAAAATGAACCTAAGGCTCTGTGGTATAGGGTATCAAGCTTGGAGAGAGCTGTGCTAGTACTATGGCCATATAGGAAGTCCGCATAGTCTAGGAGAGGCAAGAAGGTAGCTTGGACTAGGAGTTTTCTAGCCTCCTGTCCTGTCCTGTAGAGTAGCATTATAAGGCTGCATCTCATGTATTGTGTGCAGTTACTACCACAGATTACTAATATGCGGTTAAAAAATATTCTGCTTTCAGAATTTTGGAATTCCACTTCTGATAGAATTCATCATAGTTAGGAGGAATTTCTGAAATTCTGAAAAACACCTCTATGTAAAATATGGAATAATATTCTGCAGATTAGGGGGCTGATTCTCAAAGGAGGCTTAGAGCGGCACAAGCTGCGGCAAACAGCAGCTTGCACCAAAGCTGGGTGCACCAGGGACCCAACACCAGATTCTGGTACAAGAGGGGTCCCGGCAGCTAAGTCCCCACACCTGTGGCAATCCCTTCCATGTGGCAAATACAAGGTGCATGGAGGGGTTTGCTGCAGACCCCTTTGTGGCAATTGTAAGCTCTTCCCCAACCCTGATTCACGCTGTGCCCGTAAGTATCAAATATATGTGGGACCCCTGCCTGATTCCTGAAGTGCCCCACAGTTAATAAACATGTAAAAATCCCACCTAGATCCCTGATTTGCCCCACAGTAATTAAATATAACAGAACCCCCCACCCAGATCCCTGATGTGCCCCACAGTGATAAAATGTAACAGAACCCCCACCCAGCTCCACAATGTCCCCATCAGTATGTCACATAAAATGGCCCCTCACATTGGTGGGCCAGTGCCCCCATCCCCACCCCAGCTGGTAGTCCCCCCCCTTTCATCCCCAGACAGAGCCAGGGACTGGCACAGTCCTCCTCACACCTCTGCGTCCCGGTCCCCAACTGAACTGTCAATGAGCGTGTATTGTAATGTGTATGCGCCCATTGGTGAGCAAAAAGAGTGCACACATTACAGTACACGCTCATTGACTGTTTAATTGGGGACCGGCCATGGAAGTGTGAGGAGGGCCCTGACTCTGTCTGGGGATGGGGGCACTACTTACTGGGGTGGGGTGTGGGGGTACTGGACCACCAATGTCAGGGGCTCTTTATTTGTCATACCAATGGGGACATCAGGGATCTGGGCAGGAGGGGGGTTCTATATATATTATAAATGTGGGGTACAGTAGGGATCTGGATGAGGGGAGTCTTACATATATATATTAACAATGTGGGGCACATTGAAGATTGGGGTCTTCTATATGAATTATGAATGTGGGGCACAGTGGGGATCCGGGTGAGGGAATCATCTCTTGTATTTACATGTGGGGCACAATGGGGTTTGGGGAGAGGCATTCCGAGGCATTATTACTAGCTGCATCTCTCTCGGGGGAGATTTTTCTAAGTCCCCTTACACCAGTCCTGGCTGGTCTAAGGGAACTTAGAATGTTTTCCTCGGGGAGATTTCTGTGAACTGGTAGTATGGGGCTGTAGCAGCTTACATCTGCCACATGGCCCCTATCACCTTGTCGCAGCCCAATTCAGGGTGCAGGGATGCCGCAAGTCCCATTTGGGGCAACCAGCCTGCATTTCACTCAGGCTGCCTTTAAGAATCACTCCCGGCATAACTTTCGGTGCAAGGGGCACCTTGTAGCATTCTTTTTGGTGCAAGCCCCTTGCGCCATGCCGGAGCCTTTGAGAATCGGGCCCAAGGTAATCTATGGAATATTATTATGCAGTTTGTGGAAAATAAATAAGCAATTTACATAAACTGATGAATACTGTCACAGATTACAAATACACAGTTTTAAAAAACACATTATGCTTTTGGAATTTCAGAATTCCACTTCTGACAGAATTCAGCATAACTAGACAGTATTTCTGCAGTTCCACAGAATTTTACCCAGTATAGTTACCACGTTCACATGTTCTTTCCTTCTTGACTACATGGCACTCAACAAACACTGCAGCAGTTTTGTACACCTTGAGGATTAAAGAAGGGTACATGAGTCAGCCTGTTGTCTTCTAAGTAAGCAATGAGACCTGAAGGGCGTGGGGTATTGGTGGATATCTGCATTCCCAGGGGCTTGATGAGGGTCTTAAAGCCCCTGAAGTACAGGTATCCACCAATACCCCACACTCTGAAGGGTCTTATTGTGCTAAGAAAATGGGTTGGACAAATTAAAAAAAATATCTAAAAGATAAGAAGAGCACACAAATATAATAAAATGTTGCTTACAAAATATTAAATAGTACCTCCACAGACTTTTTTTCACCTGTCAGTCATCTGCCTATGTAAACATTATATAGAAGTTTTGATTGTTTACCACAGAATTTAAAAATTCAGTGTTCTGCAGTATACCTCTAGTAGAATGCTCCCCCCACACAAACACAGACACTATAATTGAATATAATGTATGGTAGAACATTGTTATAGGTAGAAATCTGTCTTTTATAACAACATTTTACCATCGATGTGGCGTCATGGTGTTGTTAACCCATTGATGGTACGTCACATTGATGAGTTAACAACCGGGAACAGTCTGGGCATGTGCGCAAATGGATCGGATGGCCTTGAAACGGCCGTGGCGGTGAGGGCAGAGCAGCGGCAACATAAAAAAAACTGCAGTAAGGAACTGCTTTCTTTTGTAAAAAAAACTAAAATGTACTATACACTATAAAATATAATCTATGGTACATCGATAGTTAACCATTTTTTTTAACTCATCTCGAGGTTGCCATGGAGACCTAAACCTCTTGAGCTTCGCTCTCGAGGTTTACATGGTTGCCCTGGTAACCTCTCAATGGTTAACAAACCGGTTAACCATTGATGACCATACATTATCCTCTATATTTAACATGGAATGCATGAATTCAAAATTCTGCAGTATTCCACTGGCATACACTCACACAGACAAACACAGGCCTCATATGGAGCCAGAACTTCAAATGTTTCTGGGACATGATTAGTAGCAAATATTTTTCTGTCAAACTGGTTAGGTTATGGGGGGTGTGGGGAGTCATGGTTATCAAAGAAACACCAGAAATAAAAACTGTGAATCATGCTTTATTTTTTAAACTGGTTTATGATATAAGGGGGACTATGAGTAGAAATAAAATGTATTATTATTATTATTTTTTTATTTAAGGGAGTCTTATTTCTAGGGTCTAGATTAAGGATTTTATATAAAGGTAAAGGTAAAGGTAGCAGCCATATTAGTGATTTAAATCAGGAATGGGTGACAATGGCTCATGAAGTCTGCATGTGATTTGTTCAAATTCCCTCTCACATGGTTGGAACTTTTTATGTTTGCAGCCAACATATTGCGGTAGTAGCAGATTAGGAGGCGCAGTCACTGTTGGGTGAATGCAGGGCACGCATCAGTAGGTGCGTCCCTCATTCCCCAATCAGCCAGCAGCATGGGGCAACACCCTGCATATCTAATGTGGCCACAACATCTGAGAAAAGGTCCGCTGCAATGAGAGCGAAGCTTTCATGCAGCATGACCACATCATGACTCCCGATGTGCAGGCAACATGGCGGCAGAGACTGCCGCCACCGCCGGTCACAATGCCGATGGGGGAGCCCACTCCCCATCGGCATAATTCCTCCTCCCCCATTTCAGCTGTGTGCCGAGGGAGTGCCCAATCCACCTTGGCATCATGCGCCCACCAAAAAAATGCTTTTCTTTGCTGACAGGGGCCCCGATCCCCATCGGCTTCAGTTCCCCCTCTTTCCCAGTTAGATCTGTTGACGGAGAAGCCCACTCCCCATCGGCATGATGTCCCCCCCATTTCTTCTGTGCCGAGGGGGGTGCCCAATCCCCCTCGGCTCATGTCCCCCACTCCCCTTCTGTATATGCTGACAGGGGTGCCCAATCTCCCATCTGCTACTGCATCCCCCCCAAAAAAAACACTTGGTTGTATGCTGGGCACCCACCCCAGCGTGCAAAATACCCTGTAAAAAAAAACTGTCCCGCTTATGTTGTTTTTTTCTCCTGCCTCCACAACCCACGCCACTTATGCACCCTGACTCCCTACATCCCTCACCCCATACTTGCCTCTGGAGTCCGGCGTAATAATCTTTGGTGGACCGGGAACACGTCTGCACTCTTCAAAGCCGACCACGAACTGAGGAAATGCCGGTAAGCTGTATAATAGAATGAATAGGGTTTTTTCAACTTTGATGCATATCTCAGGCATTATTTTGGAATTTTGGCACCAAATTTTCAACATGGGGTTTTTGGGACCCCTCCTCATGAATTCTGTAACTGTCATGGCCTTGTTCGGCCCCGAAAGGTGATTTCACGGTCACTGCACAGAATCACCTTTCAGGACCGATTAATGAAATGACAGTGCCAGTGTTCATGAGGTTGGTTCTCAAAAAGCCTATGTTGCAAATTTGGTGGAAAAAATCCCCCAAATGACTGTTTTACGAGCGTGCGTTGCGCAGTTGCTACACATGCTTATAACTTCTTGAATTTGCAATATTTTCATGCCAGATTTTTAATACTGCCATTTTTACATACCTCCTTGTGAACAGTACAGTTGTCATTTTTCACATCCTGGCCAAAATGTGTTTTCGCACTTCCAGTGCAGAATAGCATGGTCGCTGTGGGAAATCAGTGTTCAGGACAGATTATAAAAATGACAGTGAGACCATTCATGAGCAGAGGTCCTAAAATGCCTATGTTGAAAATTTGGTGATTATACTCCATAAAATGACTGTGTTACGAGTGTGCAGTTTGCACGCACGCTTGTAAGTTCATGAATTTATAATATTTTCACTCCAGATTTTCAACATTGCCATTGTTCTGCACCTCCTTATGAACCGTATAGCTGTCATTTTTCACAACCTGGCTGAGATTGTTTTCACAGTTCCGGCACAGAATAGCATGGTCGCTGTGGGAAATCCATGTTCGAGACACATTATAAAAATTACAGTGACACTGTTCATTAGCAGAGGTCCTAAAATGCCTATGTTGAAAATTTGGTGATGAAAGTCTATAAAATGAGTGTTTTACGAGCATGCGTTGCGCAGTTTCATTGCAAGCTCGTAACTTCATGAATTTGTAATATTTTCTCTCAAGATTTTCAAAATTGGAATTTTTCCATACCTCCTTATGAACAGTACAGCTGTCATTTTACATATCCTGGCCGAAATGTGTTTTCACATGTCCGGCTAAGAATTGCACAGTCGCTGTGCAAAATCAGTTTTCGGGACAGTTTCAGGAAATGACGGTGACACTGTTCATGAGTAGAGGTCTTAAAATGCCTATGTTGAAAATTTGGTGGTGAAAGTCCATGAAATGACTGTGTTGCATGTGTGCATTGCTCAGTTTCCATGCACCATTGTAACTTCACATATTTGCAATATTTTCATGCCAGATTTTCAACACTGCCATTTTTTCACACCTCCTTATCAACAGTATAGCAGTCATTTTTCACAGCCTGCCCAAAATGCGTTTCTGCAGCTGTGGCACACAATGGTGTGGTCACTGTGAGAAACTGCCTTTTGGGACACATTAACAAAAATCACAGTGCCACTGTTCATGAGGGGAGGTCCCAAAATACCTATGTTGAAAATGTGGCTAAAAAACTCCCACAAATAATTGGGTTATGAACGTGTGTTGTGCAGTTTCTATGCATACTAATGATTCCACCAATTTTTCATTTTTTTAACTCCGGATTTTCAACTTTGCCACTTTTGTACGCCTCCTCATGAACAATACAGTTGTCATGTTCCACATTCCTGCCCAAAATGTATTTTCGTCCCTATGTCGCCAAATGTCATAGCCGCTGTGCAAAACCACCTTTCAACTTACAAACTGATTGTGCCGCTCTTCATGAGGTGGGGTCACAAAAAGCCCATGTTGAAAATTTGGAGTGAAAATATCAACACACGACTACAGTGTTAGGGTTTCCAACTGTAGCACCCCCCCATAGAGACTGACAGGTGTCAGGGGTATGACTTGGGACATCAGCTGTAATGCTCACGCCATTCCACCCCAACCCCCACCCTGCAGCCAGTGACAGGCCTTGCAGTGTTCAACCACAAAGTTCACCTCATTCTCCTATACTGCACCCACTTCTGCATATTTACTTATGTAATGGGGTAAGTATAATGCCCAAAGACCCCAAAGCACACCACAACACTTGTCAGTGTCTACAGGATACGGTGAGGTACAATGGCATGAGCGTTATAGCTGAAAACCCAAAGGCACACCCAATGCCTGTCAGTCTCTACAGGGAGGTGGTGGGGTTGGTGTCACTGCAATACTTCACTGCCATTCCTATTATGCATGTCTAACTCCGGCACTACCAATGCCAATGCCAGCGAGACAACATTCAGCATTGACAAGTGCTTGTTTCTTTACAGTGCGGTATTGACAAATAAATATATTTTCATGGAATGGCAACAGCCAATCAGAATACAGTATTTCACTGGCCCATTTCTAAGTGATTTTGTTCACTCCCTAATAAATAAAACAATATCTGCTGCTTATAGTAACAAGTAGGTTCCCACCTCACTGTGTCCATTAACACAGACAATCTGAACTTCAGAAGTAGATTAGAAATACAAATGCGTTATGGAAAACAGACTTGCCCAAGAAACTGTGGGCATGAAAATCACTTTGTGGATTATCTAATCCTGAATTCCATTTGAAAGAAACTATAGAAATCTCATTTAGAATTAGGGGAAAAAGCTAGTGTTAACACCCCCACTATAACTGAGTCTAACTCAGCTCAAATGTCTGGGATTTCTTGTGGTTCTATTAGCCTCTTATCAATGGATATTGAAAGTTATAAATTTAGAAATTTCATTGGCCAAGAGACATCACCTGACTGTGCATTAAATCTCTATAAATGCAGGGTCAGGTGCTGAATTTCATTTTCTTCCCCAAACAACCTACTTAGAGCCATTTTATAAGTGTAATAAGTCCCTCCAGGGTGTATATCATAGGCTTTTAATGCACTTCCCAGGGCCATAAGAAACACTTGACCTTTGGCTTCATGCCCTACTACACTCCTGGGAAGTGCATTAAAATCCTATAATGCCCACCGTGTTGTGGCTTATTACTTACAGGCTTACACCTAGACTAGAACAAAGTGATGTTCGATTCCTTTATTCCTGTTTTTCTTGCACATAGAAGCCCTCCTCCATGTCCCATACAGGGAGCAACTGTCACCATTCCTAACCAGCAATGTTTTCTTTCCAGGTTTATGGTTAAAGAAAGCTTCATTGATCAAAGAGTAACCATAAAACCTATTATTTCTGTTGAGTAAATCCATGATGAGGGAAGATCTGTTTTCCTATACATATTTCAGAAACGTACATCACAAGACTCATGAGATTGCCTACTGACAGGAACATCATAAATTCTCTGGGCCAATATAATCCCTGCCCTCCCCTCCTCAATGATAGCAGCCGTCTACGAGTCATGAATAGTTGACTATATTCACATCAACACACTTATTTTAGCAGCTTTAGTAAATTATATCCTGCATTTTGAAATCCCCCCAAACACTCCAAGTGTAGCATCCTTAGGATGATAAATTGAGAGGCGTGGGAGGGTCTTTATGAGCCTTTACATTTTAACTGAACCTGTAGCATATTATTTTAGCTACTTTCATATGTAACATATAACATAATGTGGTTATCTTGTGGGATCTTTCAGTCAAATACTACTCTAATGTTTTAGTGCTATAATATCATGCTGTTTTGCATGCTTTGATTTTTTTAACCAAGCTCTTATTTAACTTGTGGTTATCTGGATGTGATCTTTAAAAAAACAGATATGAAGGAGAAAGGATTATGCAATGACATGACAAAACCCTGCCATCTATGCTGTTGACCTTTCGTGTCATGTTTCCAATAAATCCCGCAGCCCCACTCCAGACGAACCCTAACCCTAGGCCATTTCAGGGGGTAAATAAATCACATCTAAAGTTAAAAGCTACTGCTCCAGGCTCCTATCATCTCTCATATCTACACTATATATAACACTGTGAAAAGC
This sequence comes from Neoceratodus forsteri, assembly GCA_016271365.2. Lineage (NCBI taxonomy): Eukaryota > Metazoa > Chordata > Ceratodontiformes > Ceratodontidae > Neoceratodus > Neoceratodus forsteri. The sequence continues at coordinate 115,805,687 of JADMNL010000028.1, forward strand.
AGTGACATCACAGGTCTTTTTTCAATATGGGAAAATAGGGAGATCCCAGAGCTAGTGGCTGCTGGGGATTTCGACATTCTCTCCACTGCTGTTAACCATGCCATCCAGAAATTAATCCCTCAGGGTGTACACTCTGTTCTGTTTCAGACTCCATGCCAAGCTGCTATTCCTAGCAAGGCCGGTACAGTCTGTTTTGATTATCCCCCGCATCTAGGCAGACTTCTATTTTTCTCTCTGTCAGGAAAGCTCTTAGATAAGTCAGCAGGTGGTCTGAAACTGCAAGTAGTTTTAAACTGGGTATTAATTCATTCTCTAACCCATGTAATCTGTATACTCAATCAGCTGTTCATATTCATAGCTCTGTAGGAGTGCCACCAATGTGCAGATTGATGACATTTGAATGGGCGAGGTTATTAGTTCTCACGGACCTCTCTATATGAAAATACTTAAAGTAAATTACACAATGTACAAAGAATAAAGTGAAAGGCTTTTGAATAAATAACTGTTTCACATTATGGTAGCGATGTCTAGAGTGCATTAACTGCTCTGGTTAGAACTAAGCAGAATGTGGAATTCTGCCAGCCAGATTTGTGCCAAATGGCAATTCCACTTCCAAAATGCTTTTCGGAATTTCTTTTTTAATTCCATCGAATTCCAAAAAGCATTTCTATGTACATTGAATAATAATAATATTCCATGGATTATGTAATCTGCAGAATATTATTCCACAGTTTTTGGAAAATGTACCTGCGGTTTACAAATATATACTGAATACTGTTTGTGGTTTGTGTAAAACAGGAATTGCTAAGCCACAGTTTAAAAAAAAATCTGCATTCAGAATTTTGGAATTTTCCATTTCTGATAGAATTCGCTGGAATTAGGCAGCATTTCTGAAATTCTGCATAATTGCAGTGGAGGCAGAATGTGAAAATTCCACACAGGTCTCTGGATCACTAGGTATAGCTCAGGGATCTGTATTTGGGTAGATATATTCAGGTCACAGATAAGTTATCCAAACAGTCCTAGGTAACTTATCACAATAGTGACCCCTTTACCATATTATCTGCTCTAGGAAAAAAAAACCCTACTGTACAATTGCTATTACCATCATGGGGGGCCACTGGGCTTGGGGTATGTTTTAAGTCCCTGGACTGAGAGCAGTTCAGAATTTCCTGCTGGCAGGAGGACACTCCAGAGCATCAGTTACAGCAGGTCTTGAGGTGGCTGCAGCAGTGAGCCCCATTGTAGTGCTGCAAGCTTGCTCTTCCTGTCCAGAGCATATCACTGGGGCGCCTTAATCCAGTGCCCAAACCAGAAAATGGGTGTGGAACGTTACATTGTTTGGATGGTGGGAGTACCTTCAGGCATTGAGGATATGCAAGGCCTCAGGTTTGAAGTCTGAAAGGAAGGTGTTCTCCACAGATCAGCTGCTGTTGGGGGGGGTCTCCACATGGGAGAAGGAGAGGGGCTGGAGGAAGGAAAAACTACTAGTTCCTTTTGAACCAGTGTTCCTGTCTCGAGTACCAGGAAATCTCTTTACAGTGTGAGGAACCTCTAGTTTTCCACAAAGACACCATTCTTTTATGAAGGGGCTTCAGCAAACCAGAGCAAGTTTGGAATCAAGAATTTCAGCAGCACCATGGCTGTATTTCACACTACGTGTAATCTTTTTGTGTATTTCTTAACATTTGTGAAGTGACTTTTAGTGTCCATGACCAGTGTTGGTCACCAGTGGGGGAGTGAGCTTGTGAGTGTTGGGTTCCAGAGTCTCTCCCAATCATGCCTCCCATAGGTAATCGGCTACACCTGCACTGAGTTGTAATTTCACAGAGTTTTGTAACATTCACCTGAATTTTCTAGCCCCCACCTTGGACTTTTCTGTCTGATAGTTTCCCTCACTAATTCACTAATACCACCAACAGCTTAACCTAGTTCTGTAATCAGTTTGCATCTGTATACATATTCCCCTTTTCTTTCCTCCAGGTCACATCTGGAAATGAGCAGCAGCTCAGTGTGCCTCTCTTGGTCACCAAAGTTAAAAAAAAAAATAGTTGCAAAAACCCTGGTTGTCCACTTAATTTTTAAGTTAAGGCCCCCAGGGTCCCAGTGATATTTGCAAATTGTGCACTTTGAGAAGAGGAAAACTTCACAAATGTGGAAAATTTGAAAAAATAAACAAATAAATCAATAAATGACAATAAAAATAAGCCACTTTGCAAAGTGGGATAACTTTTCGCATCACCAACCTTCACCCTGCCCTAAAAGTGTAATCTTCTGGTTGGCCCTGATGATGTGGTGTGGCGAATGCATTCCTTCCAAAAATCTTCCATTTTGGGCCTCAAATTCAAAAATGTTTACATTTTTGTGGATGTAAAATTCCACCATGTTTTCAGTGTGAACATTACAGCCATAATACTGGGTGATTTATACCAAATATTGCTATCTGGAGAGTCTATTTGTGGGCAAATTGCAGTTTAGACCAGTAAATATGGATACCAAGATATATGTATTCCATTTTTTTTAAAGTAAGTGTTTTTAAATATAAAAAGGAAGAGGACTTATTATCTCCCACTGAATACATATGTGTGTGTGAGTGTGTGTGTGTGTGTGTGGTTCTTGATTATGAAGCTCGACAGATCACGCAAATGGTGTTGCATCACCTTCAGCCCACAAATGGATTTGAGAAATGGACACAGCTGTATAAAATAGGTTATCTGTGGGCCAGTTAATGGTTTGCAAAATTCAGACATGGATCTTTCCCAATTTTCAGTTTGCAGCTTTTTCATATTTAAAGTTATTTAAATAGGCCACTAAAATGCTTACCTTTCAACTAGTTCTGTACAAAATTTCAGTTCCTCTAGAGAAATTTGGGTGAAGCAACCCTGTAGTTACCCAAAATTTCTGTGGCATTTCACCAATGTTTTCAGTCCTTTCCATTTAATTTTCAAACACTCATTGCACCAGATTTAGCATGGGTGATGTACTGTTCTACCAAATGGGCATGTTTTCTAAGTTTCAGATCTCTATCCTTAATGAAGACTGAGTTATGAGCTGCCAGATAGTTTGAACATTTTCACAAAATTGAATGAGTAAACTGCAATATTTTATTTCCTTGTAATTTTCAAACTTGATAATGGAATGTTTAAGGCAGATCCTACATAAGAGTCTGTGTGTCAATTTTCTGATCTCTTCAATGGCCAGGATGTAATAAGCAACCACAAATTACAACTGTACATTAGCATTTAAACTCAAATTTTGTGAATTTTTGTGAATATTGTAACATTTTATGAAAATTTTGTGGAAGCCATATCCATAAACATTGCCCAGCCATACACCTGACCTGCCACTGAGGTGGAAAGAAAATACTGGGTTGAGCGACAAGAGAGTAGCAATCATAAAGGACTCCATAATAAAGGTAGCAGGAGAGTTAAAGGGGCATTGCGGACCATCCTGCCTATGTAGTTAAGGTGGTTTGCCTGCCCGTAGTACAGGTCAAATGTGTGCAATCCATAGTCAAGCAGTACAGCTAGAAGTAGAAGCTAATTGCTCTGTCCTTGATTGTATGTTAATACCACTGCTGAAACCACTGTTACAGTTGTAAGCGTGCTCTCATACGCATTCTTAGAGTATGAGAACTGTGACCTGAAGGTGAGCGGTTCTGATACCCAATCAATGTGAGACCACTCTTACAACTTAGTTTAAGAGCGGTCTCAGTGGTGGTATTAATATGTTATTGCTTGAGACTTATCAATAATTTATTACAGTTTTAAGAAACGTTTCCCAAACGTGCCTATTTCCAGGGCAGCTGTATGTGAGACACTCTTCCCAGAAAAAAACTGTCTCACACGAAGAGGATAGGAGAGTTCCACTTGGTCAGGTGTTACCTCAGTTTAGTATGGTATAAATGACATGGGGATAACAAGTTCTGATGCCTTGATATGGTCATTTACAGAACTAGGAACATTCCAAAGGGAAGTCATCCAGAGTTATCTTCTATTAGATTCCCATGGTCCTGGGGTCTGCGAGGAATTACAGTGCACTGTTAGGCAAACCAAGTCTTACAAACAGTCTGAAAGAGAGAGGGTCTTCTTTTCTTACACTGCTAGAAGACATTCTGGGACAAGGAATGCCTGCATGCCCAGCATGGACTGCAGCTGCAACAGGAGGGAGGGGGTGCTGGTCAGGAGAAGGAACAGGGCAGTCAACGGGGATTTACACCAAAAGATGGGGAGGCAGAGTGTGCTGGGGATCACATCATCTCCTGTGGCCTCTAAAGGGTGACAGTGGACTATTAGGCAAACTAACTGTTACTAAGAGTTTGTTGAAAGGCCAGCCCAGTGGCTGGAGGACTTTGGCGCTTGTTTCTCTCTTATGGTCACACAAGTGACCAGGGTCTGGGAGAGAATTGAGCATCTCAGGGATTAATCTTTTCTCCCACGGAGGGGTGGCCAACCTGTCTCGGTCTTCAATCACCACTGGGTGGAGGCCTGGGGTAGTACAGGCTCTGAGAGGCTTTGAAGGAAGGGGGCTGCAGTTCCGCAGTGTGCCGCTGCAGTCAATAGGGGACTGGGGAGAGAAAATGGAAAATGGAAGGCAGGTGGGCTTAATGAAGCCCTACCCACTCTCTCTTGGCCTGCACCACTGCTTGGTACCCAGGGCACTTCCGGATTGTGCTCTTTGGGGGGAGATGATGGCCATCCCTCCTCTGGCCCCACTGTAGGGGAAAATCCATAGGAGAATTTAACCCCACAGGACCAGGAGAGGTGGTAGCTGGTCATGGGAGGTGGGGATGGGGCTGAACAGCTGTCTGTCTGGCTTGCGGAGGATAAAAAGCTTTGAGGCAGGGTCGGCCCGCTGGTCCAGTGGTAGCACTACCACTTGTGATGCCGATGACCTGGGATCGGGAGTGATCTCAGGGAGTCAGAGGGCCAGTCGGGAGGACGAGGATTGAGCATCCCATGGACTTCTCTCCTCCTCTGGAGGGAGGGTGGGGAAGTCACTGGCACAGTACTGACCCCTTGCAGAAGCTGGGAGTCTGACCTCTGTGGCTGTATTGGGCTGGGAGGTGTGTCAGATGTCTGGTGCTTCTGCCACTACATCACTGCATGCCACACCTCCCCTGGGAGAAAAACTCCCAGCCTGCACGACGATGACTTCCATCCTCGCAGGCCCTGCACCCGCCTACTGGGCTCACCGGTTGAAATCGAATTAAACCACTTCTGGGATAATACGGGGGTCATGGGGGGCAAACTGAGGGGCACTGTGGACCAGTCAGTAAGTCCCAGAGACAGCGGGGTGATGGGCTGGAGGAGGAGGTGATCATAACGCAGCAGACTGGGTGGGGAAAAAGCATACTAACTTAAAAAAAAAAGCTTTGTGGCAAAAAACAGAGTCTGTTGAAAGCAAGAGGATCTTTTTTTCCAGCTTGCTAGACAGCATTCTGGGGCAAGTAGTATCTGCATGCCAATGATGGGCCATAGCTGTACCCAGAGGGGATACTGGTCTGGAAGATAGACAGGGCAGTTACTGGGAGATTAAAATTAAAGGATTGGGTAGGCAGAGAGTGCAGGGGTCTCTAGTGGCAGGAAGTAGATGCATGGGTTCACCAAGGGAATTGGGCTGGCAGTATAGGCTAGAGGTTAAGGTAACAACTGTGAATGAACTTGGTACATGCAGCAACCCTGGGTTTGAGTCCCACAACCTCCACTTGCATACTGTGTGACTCTGAGCAAGTCACTTAATCACCCCAGTGCTCCCAGATCGCCCCAAAATACAGGCACTTGTGCCTAGTGGGCCTTACCCTGTGACCCAAAGAATTTATTTATTCTTATTTCATTTTTGTTTACCAAGTGGGTTTACTAGCCAAAAAATGACTATTTTCAGGCACGACCCGGGAGGTTACATGAACAGTAAATACAAAAAACAATGAGCATGAGAATACAAAGAGAGCACATTTCACAGTGAATGAAAGAGCCAAGCAACATACTTCAATGACCAGGAATACAGGTTACAATGATAGGTATAAAGTGAACTAAAATAATGACTATTGTAGGAATAGCTATAAATAAGTAGTGCACAGTAAACAGGGAGAACATCAAACAACACAAAACATTATTTTTATATTGACAAAGCTGCAAATAATCTAGGCAGTTCAAGATTATCAAACAAATAGAGTTGAAAGCAGCAACTAATCTTCAGCAATTCAACTATCATGATAGATTAGTTAGTTTAAACCTTTATTCATTGTACTATCGTAGGTTGAGGGGAGACCTATGTTTTCTGTAAAAAAATATCAAGGACATTGAACTAATTCAGGATTTGGGATTTAGATTTAATCAGGGTAGGACCAGTACAAGGAAACATGCGACACAATTATGTCACCAAATTTGGGCGCATAACTTTAGGAAAAACTGGTATAGTCTGAGAATTGTTGGAGTATGGAATAATTTATCCACCAAAATTGTTAACAGTCCCACAATGAATGAGTTTAAAAACGAGGTTGATTTATATTTTGGAGAAAGTAAATTCCTTTTTTAAATTAGTAAAGGATGGCGAGCCTAATAGGGTAGGTTTATCTACCCTCGGCCCGTATAAACCTATGAAACCTATGAAACTATTCAAGGTTATCAAAATACTGTACAGATTGAGACTCAGCATACAGGAGTCATGAGGAGGGTAAGGGTGGATAAGGAAACCATAGGAGGTTATAAAGAGGGAGAGAGTAGGTGAAAGATAGTTGACTAGTAGGTAGGTCGGGGGGGTCAAAGCAAGAGCAGTGTAAAATAAATAAATAAAGGAAAAGACAGCAGAGCTGGGTAGCACAAGAATAGTAGCCCCCCCCCCCAGTTGGAGCAAGGAGGCATAGCAGGTCAGCAGTTCTCAATTGAAAGCAGGTTATATGATAATCACACCCAGCAAAGCTGATTAACTAGTCTGAGAGCCTGATGCACCTGGCAGGCCAGGACATATGGAACTTACAGAGACCTTGTGGGGGAAGAAAACGACAGGGACACCAAGATGCACAAATTAGGTGATTGATACCTGTTATTGAACCAACAGAGATTACAGAAAAACCTTAAGCTTTCCAACTCAAACTGAATTCTTCTTCAGAAGAAAAGGGACACCAGTAAAGATGAATTCTGGCTATTCTAAAGGGATAGGTCAAACAGGAAATGAGTGGGTGGCTCTCTTTTTAAGGGGGGCTGTCACTGTGAAGAACAGGAATTATATCGGGGAACAAACAGTTCCAGTGAGTCCATCTGGTAAAATTCAGAGAAAAGAGCCAGGAAAGGGGGTGGAGGCACAATGTTCACCCAGGATGTACTACAGGACTATAAACAGCTCAGCTTAGTGGGGACAGTTAGGAAGGCAGCCAAATCTGATGCAAGGGTGATTAGTGCTTTGCAAAATTAAAATTCCACAACTGAATTGTAATGGCATTAGTGATTCGGTTTCAATGAATTTCTGACAAAATACTGTCAATTAGAAATCTGCTGTATATCCACTGTAAATTGAAAAGTACTAAACCCCATTTTTCCAGCTTTGTTATTTTCCAGGACCCATTGACACTGGGTATGCATGCCAAATGTCAGCTCTATACCTGCAATGACAGCAGAATTGCAAGCATTTAAACTTTCAGCAGTTTCTCACAAAAGTTTACAAATAATTAAACTATGAAATTATGAAGCTCTATAACTTAATGATTATTTAACCAAATCTTGCCACGTTTAACATTTCTTGAGACCCTGTCAGAAAGAATATGCACGCTAATTTCAAGGGATCTAGTGCCAAAGGTGGCCAGTCTAGCTCATGGGGAGGAGGTGCTGCTCGCATGGAGAAGATCTTGTTTTCTCACATTGCAGACTCAGAGTTTACCACAGAAATCCATAATCTCTGATGCCAAATCAAAATTAAACTTTTCATGTATAAAATCATTAATGTCCACAGTGTTCTGAGCGTGTATCTCCATGACTTCATTTTGTACCCTTTCTTTCTGAGGCCCAGTGTGCCCCATTTGCCCACATTTTTAGTGTCCATTTGAGAGATATGTTCAAATGGCCTAGTGCAGAATGCCTTTGTATGCCATGCAAGAGACCTCAGTTTGATTGTTGATCCTAAACTTCTGGCCAGACCAGTCTTAGTTCAGTCCCCGCAAGATCTGTGATGTTTCTGGGGAGGAAGCTGTCAGCCTGCCCCCTAGCAGCCCAAGATGGGTATGCAGCCACACCCTCTCATCTTCCAGAAGCCCCCCCTGACACCACTGGGGACACCTGGCACAGAAGTGATGGAGTGTCCTGCCCTGGGTTGATATCACAAGTAATGATGCTTGTGCACAACATGCTCCTTTCACCAGTGGCAGCTGGGCAACGTTTCCTCCAGAGTATAACCTGCTCATGAAGGGGTGATTCTGGTGCAGTTTCACTGGCACTGGGTGCCTGGATGTTGCCACTGCAGAGGAGGGAGAGAGACAGGAGAAAGCCATTTGATATAGAGGTCAACCTGAGCATAACCCCAAAACATGGCTGGTTCTGAAAGTCAGAACTGAGAACAACCTTCCCATAACTAATCATTCAAATATTGCAGTCTCCATGTCTCAGTAAGCTATACACTCACCCCTGGGGCTAGAATATCAGAAGGTCATGGGTTCTAGTCCCACACCAAGACCTTAGGCTAATACATAATACTGACACCTTGGTGTGGCACTAGGTAGGTGCTGCACTGTTGAGATGCCATTCTTTGGATGCAATGTTAAACTGAGGTCTCCTTTTGCACATCTCTGGTGGCTGTTCAGGTGGTTGTTTAAAGCAGAAGTGCAAAAACATTGGGCAAAAAAACTGACCCTAACTTTTTTCACTGTTAAATATTCCAGGCATCGCCCAGTTTCATATATTTTTTTTTATTTTAGTCTTTGGTAAGCAGGTAAGGCCCACTAGGCACAGGTGCCTGTTTTCAGGGGTGACCTGGGAGCACTGGGCGGTTAAGTGACTTGCTCAGAGTCACACAGTATGCAAGTGGAGGTTGTGAGAATCAAACTCAGGTCTGGTCTGCTGGATGTACCAAGCTTGTTCACACCTCATTCCTCTAACCTCTAGGCTATACTGCCAGCCTCATTTAGTGGTAAAATGTTCTGGTTCCACCAAAATCTGAATATTTTTAAATAGTTCAGTTTCTTTTTTCTCAGGAAAATGGAGACAGCTGCCACATATGGCTTATAAATAGCATTGCAGACCTTGCAAGGGTGGCAGTTGAAGATCCCATCACACTTACTGCAAGAGTAGTTGATTTCCCATGGTGTCCAGGCCAGCATTCCCTCTGTCAATAAAACAGGTCCATGTAACTCACTCCCAGGATGTACCCCAAAATGAACTGTCACACCTCAGTGTTCTTTCTCTGGTTAAAAAGCACAAATATGTGACAACTGGGCTGTTACAAAGAATCGTTTATTGTTGTACAAGTCCTCATACAAAAAGATGAACAAAGTGGGTGGTCTGATGCAGTTTATTGGACCAAAACAAGATTTACAGAATTTTATGCTTTTCAGCTGCACAGAGCTCTTCCTCAGAAAATGACAGACAATACAAAGAACCCACTTTAAGTTGGTAAAAAAAAATGTTGGATATGACAGCTCTGTTGATCTAGAAGAAGAAGAATTGGATATTATTCAGAGACAAAAAAACAGTCTTTGAAATCCTACCTGGGTATAAATTAAATCCTCCCTACTGATGGAATGTAACAGAAAAAAAGCTGTTTGTAATGCAAATGAGCAGTTAGCATGTCATTGACATGTTAAAGTATGCAAATCAAAATAACAATTTTTAATTTTTTGTGGGAGTTCCAATTAGAACCAAAAAAGATACACCTATCCTTCATTCAGAGCAGTCCATAATATTACTAGTTTATCACTCACAGCTATTTTTTAAAATAATTATTTATTGCTGCTAGGAAGAGCCATGATTAAATGCTGATGACAAAAATTACATCATCAGAATGCTGTATGTCTGAGAGATAAAGCAAAGGGAAGTGATAAAAAATTATAGCCACATAGCCCCATGATTAGCTTCTCAGCAATTTGTTTATCATAAAAGCTACTTTATTAGTCCCATTTAAAAATAATACTAACTACACGTTATGTTTCCACTTTTGCATGTATGTCCCTGTCCCACACATGGAAGATTAGAGACTGGGAGGCAAGTCAAAGGGACCCATTCCATGGAGTATGGTATCTCGGTGAAGTGTGGGTGTAATTCTGAACAAACTAGCTGACCACTGCAGTATGTCTTTCATTATGGCTTTGGCAAAAACAAATAAAAATATGTGTAAAGAGCAATTCACAGCCGAAATACAATCACTGTTATAGATATATTTTACAGCAAATTATTGAAGACAGACTGAGCATGATAGTTTCCTTCGAGGCATCGTGCCGCCATTCATCATATTTTAGTCTAAGTATTCTGGAAAGTATTGAAAGGAAAACTTATTGTTTTAAATCTTTGAACTCTTACAGTTCCTGAATCCTGTATTTTGAGTGTTATAGCATTACAGGACATTTGCTAGGTGTTTAACCAAAGATCAGAGGAGACTTTTAATGTGTTCCAACCTTCCACCCCCCCATCCCCGCCATTCTAAGTTCCTCCTAACATTGACTGCACAGTCTATTGTGCAGTGAGTAAACCATTAAGATTAAAACTTGGTTGGCTATGCCGGAATGATGGTTGGTCCTTGCACTTACAGTGGTGGCAAAGAGCCATGATATTAGCAGTTATGAGTGGCCTAAAATATAGTATGGCTGGTAGTCAGGGTGTGGAGTTCTCATAAGATCTGACAGGGTGTCTAAGATGCATCCCATTACCACCTCCTCTAATTGACTTTGTTGTGAATGACTGACAGGGTGGCACTAGAACAGGGGAGTTCAGTTCACAAAAAATTTTGCTTGGACAATTTACGTTACTTGGCTACAGAAGTCAGCCATTTGGGGTTTCAGAAGTGGGATGTGGTTTTCAAAAGAGAAGCATCTGAAATGGACATGATAAAGCACTCACAGTTTTGTGTCGAAAGAACATATATTGGAGAGAAAAAAACTTTGTTCCAAAACAATTAATTATGAACCAGAATGTAAACATCTTTTAAAAAATCAACAGAGAATACAAAAGAGTACAGTGCAACTGCTGAACCAAAAATGCCCTAATGTTTAAACTTACAAGCTCTTAAACCTTTGAAAAGCATGCTGATCACATTGTAAGTCAGTCATCAGTAACGTGTGTGTCTGACATGGACTTTCCACCTAGGGGGGCCTAAAAATGGATTTCTAAATAGTTGATTGGTGCTAGACTGAAGGGATTTGATTAATATCACCAAAGGAGAACTACAAACTTGCATCATATAAGGAATATGTTTTTTCATTGGGTTGTGCTGCTCAAACTGCTAGTACCACTGTACTGTGTGTTAGACTTGGCTGTGAAGTGTTTTTATATTACAGCAATGTGGAAAGTGGAATTCTGTCTGCAGAATTTCTGCAGAATGACAATTCCATTTCCAAAATTCCTCGTATAATTTCCTTTTTAATTCATAAATTCAATTGTGGAACTGAAAGGAAACGTATGAGTCTCACTAGGACTTGAACCCAGGACTGGAATTCTGAAAAGCATTTCTATGTACCACAGAATAATATTTCATGGATTACATATGTCTGTGGAAAATAATCTGTGTTTAACATAAGCTACTGAATACTACTGTATTCAGTGGTTTATGTGAACCATAATTACTAATCCCCAGTTTTAAAAAATAATTTGCTTTTAGAGTTACACTTCCAATGGGATTCTGTGGAATTAGGTGGAATTTCCAAAATTCCACAGAGTATTCTACCCAGATGTATTTTACATATTTTGTTCTGCACTTCTTTGCAACCCCTGATGTTGTCCCCAGCTGTTCATGTTTGTTTCTGACTTTGTTTGCATGGCGTCATGTTTCATTTTGTGTTCACCATTTTAGACATTACATTTTAAGGCCTGGGGTTAGCTGTGATGCCCCAGTGTCTCATGAGGTCAGAGAGCAGTGGTTGTTGCATGCTGGTTCTCTGTAGTCCCAGGGAACATGATACTTAAACAAAGGGTGTTCAAAAACAGCTTAGAATACTGATGAAAACCTGGGTAAAATGATATTAAAAGGAGCACCCCTTTAATTATTTGAAAATCTTTTAAAAATGCTAAAGCAGCCTCAAAACAGGAAAAGGAGCAGAATAAAACAATCATTTGTCAACGCTGAATGTTGTCTTGCTGGCATTGGCATTGGTAGTGCAGGAGTTAGAGATGCATAATTTATTTATTTATTTGCTTTTGTTAACTGGATGAGCACACTAGACAACCAAGTGCCTATTTTCAGGTGCGACCCGGGAGATTACAATGGTACATTCATGAACAGGCAAAAAGAGTAAGATTACATTTAAAGTGCATCAAACAACAAGGTCAGTACAAGAAGACAGCAGGATTTTATCAATGCAGACAGCAGGTAGGATAACATTAGAGTAGTCTCAGGATAGGCAGGGGCCACCATGTCAGGTATTAACTTAGTAAAAACTAGTATGTAGGCAGAAAAGAAACAAACTAGGTTGGTGGAGGAGGCCCAGTGCATAATCCGGAAATAGGACACTAACTATGCACACACTGATTGAGCAGTTGGGCCTAAAGTGAATTAATCTATAGCTGGTCTCTCACTCGGTAGTGGAATAAAGGTGCGGTGGACCACTGCCATAGCCAGATAAGTTTGGTAGCGACTCAGCCAGTCAGAGCAACAGAGGTCAGGTGGGTTCGTCTAGTGCATAGGCAGGTGGAGTCCGATTTGAGAAAGCCCCAGAGGGAGGCTTTAAAGCCACGGTGGGAGGGGGAGGAGCAAGTGCTTGAGGGGAGGGAGTTCCACAACCTGGGCGCGTACACAACGAAGGCCCGGTCGCCCATTTGGGTGCAAGTCTCGGGCACCAGGAGGGCCTAAGTGTCGCTGGATCTCAGAAGGTAGCTGAGGTTAGCCGGATTGAGAGATTCAGCAAGGGCTAAGGGGGTGGCAGAGCTGACAACATTATCTATGAAATTGCCCAAGACATAGGAATGGTGCTTTTCTGGTGGGAGCCAATCAAGCCGGGAGTAGAGCTCACACCGGTGGGTAAGGCAGGGAGCTGAGAGCGCAAAGCGACATACGCTGTTATACGCAGTGTCACATTTTGTGAGACTAGTTTTAGCAATGTAGGCAAAGGTGACAAGCCCATAGCAGAATGTGGGTAGGAGGACTCCTCTGGCTAAGGCGAGTCGGGCAGCAGGGGTGAGGCAGTTTTTTTGCTCTGTATGCAAGGCCCAACTTGCAGTTGGAGGCCTTGCATGCATTGCTTATGTGCAAATTCAGGTCCAGTTGAGGGTGGAGCATCACTCCCAGGTACTTGACAGAATCTGTAACTTGCAGTGAGGACCCATTGGCACCTAAGATCTTAAGCGGGTCTTGGCTGTTGAGCCGAAGAGCATGGCCTGCATCTTCTGCAGGTTAGCAGTGAAGTATTGAACTGACAACAACCCCACCCCCACCCTGCAGAGACTGACAGGCATTGGGGTGTGCCTTTGGGTCGTTGGCCATAACACTCATGCCATTTCACCTCACCCTAACCTGCAGACACCGACAAGTGTTGCGGTATGCCTTGGGGTCTTCATGTCTTACACTCACTCCATTCCATAAGGAAATATGCTGAGATGGGTGCAGTATAGGAGAATGGGGTAAACTTTTGGGCCAAGACCCCAAGGCACACCTCAATGCCTGTCAGTGGCTGCAGGGTGAGGGTGGGGTGGAATGGCATGAACATTACCGCCGATGATCCCAAGTCACACCCCTGATGCCTGTCAGTCTCTACAGGGTTTGGTGGTATTTTCACTCCAAATTTTCAACATGGACTTTTTGTGATCCCACCTCATGAACAGTGGCAGTATCAGTTCATTACCGGAAAGGTGATTTTGCACAGTGACTGTGTCATTTGGCGCCACAGGTGCGAAAACACATTTTGGGCAGGATGTGAAAAATGACAGCTGTGCTGTTCAAGAGAAGGTATAAAAAAATGGCAATGTTACAAATCTGGAGTGAAAATATGAATAATTGGTGATGTCACAAGCGTGCGTAGAAACTGCGCAATGCAGGCTGTAATGTAATTATTTTTGTGATTTTTTTAACCGGATTTTCAACATAGGCATTTTGGGGCCTCCACTCATGAACAGTGGCACTGTGATTTTGTTAATCTGTCCAGAAAGTTGATTTCCCACAGCGACTGCTCAATTGTGCGCCAGATGTGCGAAAACACATTTCAGGCAGGACGTGAAAAATGACAGCTATACTGTTCATAAGGAGGTGTGAAAAAATGGCAATGTTGAAAATCTGGAATGAAAATATAAAAATTGTCGAAGTTAAGAGCATATGTGGAAACTGCTAATGCATGTCATAGCATGATCATTTTAGAATTTTGCACAAATTTGCAACATAGGCTTTTTGGAACTCCACCTCATGAACAGTGGCACTGTCATTTCATTAATTGGTCCCAAAAGGTGATTCCATGCAGTGACCACGAAATCACCTTTTGGGACTGAATAACGAGATGATAGAGCATGCGTTCATGAGGTGGGGTCTCAAGAGCCCCATGTTGAAAATTTGGATCCAAAATTCAAAAAAATGGCTGAGATAGCCACCTAAGTTGAACCCCCCCCCCACTGATGCCATTATACAGCTTACCGGCATTTCTTCATTTTGCAGTTCAGCTTTGAAGAGTCCAGACGCATCCCGCTCCACAGATGATATGATGCGGACCTCCGGAGGTAAGTATGGGGTGGGGGGTGTGGGGAGGTGGGGTGCACAGAGGGTGGTGCGGGTTGGGGGATGGGGTGCTGGGGACTACGAGGGACAGTTTCCTTTTTTACGGGGAAAAACAAAAAACGGACATTGTGGGACAGTTTTCTTTCTTTACAGGTGAACTAAAAAAATGTTGGGCACACTGCGGTGGGCTCCCAGTGTGCCCCATGATTTTTTTTTGGTGGGGAATGATGGGTACACTGGGGGGAGCTCCCGGTGTGCTCCATGAGTTTTGGGGGGATGTTGGGCACACTGGGGTGGGCTCCCAGTGTGTCTCATGAGTCGGGAGGGGGCTGATGCCGACGGGGACTGGGCCCCATCATAGAAACATAGACTTTGATGGCAGATAAGGACCGCTTGGCCCACCTAGTCTGCCCATTTCCCTACCTACAGGATAAGCTGCAGATCCTATTTAACCAACAGCCTATTTCTTCCTACCCCTACAAAAATTGCCTTATGTCTGTCCCATGTGTTATTGAATTCTCCCACAGTTTTAGACCCCACAACCTCCTCAGGAAGACTGTTCCATGCATTCACCACCCTCTCTGTGAAAAGTACTTCCTCACATTGCCCCTGAGCCGTCCCCCCTCTATCTTCAAATTGTGTTCCCTTGTTCTTGCACAACTCTTTTTCTGAAAGATGCTACCCTCTTGGACTTTGTTGATTCCACTGAGGTACTTAAAAGTTTCTATCATGTCCCCCCTTTCCTCAAGGGTATAAATATTAAGCTCCTTTAGTCTCTTCTCGTATGGCTCTGTTGCAGACCCTGCACCATTTTAGTTACCCTCCTCTGGACTGCCTCCATCCTGTCTATGTCCTTGCGGAGATGGGGTCTCCAGAACTGGATGCAGTACTCCAGATGGGGTCTCCCCAACTGTCTGTACAGAGGGATAACAACTTCCTGTTTTCTACTGGTGATGCCTATCCCTATACATCCCAGTATCTCCCCAGCCCTCCCTACTGCCTTCTCACATTACTTGTTTACCTTAAGGTCATCTGATATGATTACCCCCAGGTCCCTTTCCATTTTTGTTGTTGTTACTACCTCCCCCTGCATTGTGTAATCTTCCCCTGGGTTTTTGTTTCCCAGGTGCATTATTTTTCACTTCTTTGCATTGAATCCAAGCTGCCATACTTCTGACCATTCCTCCAACCTTGCCAAGTCCCTTCTCATCCTTTCCACGCCTCTTTGTGTATCAGCCCTATTGCAGATCGGCAAAGAAAGTGTGTGTGTGGGGTGGTGGGGTGGAGGGGACTGATTTATTTATTTATTTGAATGTTTCATCAGGAAGATAAACTGAGCAACAAGTTGATCATCTCCTCGTGCGACCTGGGGAAGGGGGTATATAGAGGATAGACAGTGTTTTACAGTAGACAGATAATTACAATAAACAGTAGATACAAACAGGGTACACAAGACAATATTACATGCAGTGAATTAGAACAGTGGGTAACTTAACCTATGGAAATATAGTGTAAGGGGGAGAAGCATTAATGAATATATAGTGGAGAGAAATAGCTAAGAGGAACAGGTAGATATAGACAGTGTGGAGAAGTTAGTCAAGGTAAGTGCTTTTGCATTTGTCTGTACCTCAAGTGCTGGGGGGGGGAGTTAGGCAAGTGGAGCAAGTGCCATACTGAATAGGATGAAAGTGGGTGGGAAGGGGAAGTTAAGCCTTTGGGTCCTTCCAGGATGTCGAGAACCCTGCAAGGGGTCAGGGGCTGCTAGAGGTGGAGAGGATAGGTAAGGGAGAGGAGGAGGAAAAGGGGGAAGGATGTAAGTGCAAAGGAAGAGGGGCCCTCCAAGATGCTTAGAACCCTGCAAAGGGCAAAGGGGGGGTCCCTCCAGGCTGTTGAGAACCCTGCGAAGGGGAAGGAGGGGTGTCCTTCCAGAATGCTGGGAATCCTGCAAGGTGTTTGGAGGGTTAAGGGATGAAGATAGAGGGGTAGGGGTAGTTGGCGGAAATTAGTTACATGATACCATGGGCAAGGGGTGGAGGAGGGAGAGCCAAGCCCAGAAAGAAGACCCCTTCAGGATGCTGGGAAGCCTGCAAGGGGGCCATGGGAGGCTATAAGAGATTAGAGAGGGGGAAGGGGTTGATTATGATGTTGAAAACATCAGTCCTGTGCAAGAATATAGTTTAGGGGGGGTCATGGCAAAAGCAGTTGGAAGATAGGTAGTTGTGAAGGGCTGAGCTGATAGAGTTAGTAGAGAAGGAGTGGCGGATTTAGGGAGGAAGGGAGTTCCAGATTTTGGGGAGGTGGTGGGAGAAGCCAGTTTGACCAATAAGGGTGGACCGCTGAGGGATCAATAAGGAATGGATATCGGTGGATCTAAGGGAGTGGGTGGGAGGGGAGGGTGGTGAAAGAGAGGAGAGGTATGAGGGAGTTCACCTGACCAGTGTTTGGAGGTGAATTTTGCACAGTGATATAGGCATCTATTTGTTAGAGAGGGGAAGGACAGGGCATGGTATAGATCACAATGATGAGTGCGGTTAGGAGCATCTGGTGCAAAGTGATAGAAAAAGTGGAATAGGTTGTCCAGTGTGGTCGGGGGGATTTGGGAGCAGCACCATAGACCACATCACAGTAGTCAAAAATAGGAAGGATCATCTTCTGGATGAGCTCATGCCTGGCTGCAGGAGGGATGCTACTGCAGTTTCTGTAGAGGACACCAAGCTTGGGGTGCAGTTTTCTCAGAATGGTGTCAATATGTCCACAGAAGTTGAGGTGTTGGTCAAGCCAAACCCCCAGATATCTAAAGAAGGAAGTGTCCTCCATTGGGATCCCATCCAGGGTGTGGAAGGAGGGGAGGTTGGGGAGCCTCGAGAGTCTCTGCCTGGTGCCAAAGGACATGGAGACTGTCTTCTTGGCATTAAGAAAGAGGTGATGGTTAGCAAACCAGTGCTGGATTTTGTTGAAATCATGCAGTAAGCTGGATGTAACCTCAGCAGGACTTGAGCCAGATGCATACAAGATGGTATCACTGGTGTGCATGTGGATGGAGGTGGAGGGGGAACAGACTGAGGGTAGGTCATTTAGGAAGATTGAAAAAGCAGGGGATCGAGTACCGAGCCCTGAGGGACTCTTGTGGTGATCGGGAGGGGGTGGGGGAGGTGGCACTGGAGATCCTTACTGATTGAGTTCTACCAGTGAGGTAGGCTCTGAACCAGTTAGTGGCAGAGGAAGACAGGCCTGCTGATGAGAGACAGTCCAAGAGTAAGGAGTAGGATACTGTGATGAAAGCTTTGACAAGATCGACAAAGTAAAGTAAAATAAAATTTTATCTTTTAAGCGCTTTTCAAAACCAAAGCGCTGTACAGAGTTAAAACTAACACTTTAAAAAACAGCAACAATTAAATAAACAGTAAGAAGATCAGTCTCCATATGCTTTATAAAACAAAAATGTTTTGAGCTCCGATTTAAAACTCTCAACGGTCAGGCATTCTCGTATCCGACGAGGTAGAGAATTCCACAGGCCAGGGGCAGCACAGGAAAACGCAAGTGCCCCAGATGTCTTCAAACGAACCCTAGGAATCTCTAGCAATCCCTCATCGGTGGATTGGTGAGAACAAGAGGGGCAGTAGGGAGTAAGGAGATCTTGCAGATATTGGAGTCCCTGTTCGTGTAGGGCTTCATAGGTCAGTAATCTGACCTTAAAGGTGATCTGCCACTGAACCGGCAGCCAGTGCAGTCTGCGCAGCACAGGCATAATATGACTATTTCTAGATGTCCCAGTCAAAAGCCTGGCCACCACGTTCTGCACTAGCTGCAAATGGTGGATATCAACTCCCGGTGACTCTAGGTACAGGGCATTGCAGTAATCAAGGCGGGTGGTCACGAAGGCGTGGACCAAAGTAGGAAGGTCAGCCAGAGGAACCAGGTGTTTCACCCAGGCGATATTCCTAAGATGGTAAAAGGAAGACTTGACAATGGCAGACACCTGCAATTTCAGGGTCAAACCGTCATCAATAATAATGCCTAGATTGCGCACCTGGTCTGAGGTCGAGGGCCGGACACAATTAAGCCATAAGCCTGACAGAACCCCAGCCTTACGAAACACCTCAAGGCGACCTGGGTCCACAACCAACACTTCAGTCTTATCCGGATTTAACCTCAGCCAGCTGGCACTCATCCAGTCTTTGATTTCAGATAGACAGCTGTTAAGCATAGAGATCGCATCATCCTGTCCGGGAGTAAAGGACAGATACAGCTGGGTATCATCTGCATAGCAGTGAAAACCCAGACTGTATCACCTAATGATGTCTCCTAATGGCAGCATATAAACTGCGAACATCATGGGCACCAAAATGGAGCTCTCCGGCACCCCATAGAACAGAGAGATGGCGTCAGAGGAATAAATTCCAGTGACAACCCTCTGTGTCTGGCCTGTGAGGAAAGATCGAAACCAGTGTAGAACTGTACCAGACAGTCCACAAGGAAGCCGCAGGCACTCCAAAAGCACACGATGGTCCACAGTATCGAATGCTGCAGAGAGATCAAGAAGGACTAGAATAGTACAAGCCTTTTGATCTCTTGCAGTTAGGAGGTCATTTAAAAACCCGGACAAGAGCAGTCTTGGTGCTGTCTTTTTTCTAAACCCTGACTGGAGAGTATCATAGACATTGTGATTTGTAAGATGGTCATTTAGCTGTATCGCAACCACCTTTTCAATAACCTTACCCACAAAGGGCAGGTTAGAGATACGTCTGAAGTTAGCTAGACAGTCTGGGTTCAAGGAGGGTTTTTTAAGGATCGGTCAAACGACCACCTCCTTTAGGCGATCAGGAAAGACCCCCGCTCCAAAGACTTCCAGACCATTTCAGCAAGGATCGGGCAGATAACATCTATGCAACCTAATAATAATGGCGTAGGGCCTGGATCCAAACTACAGCTGGTTGGTCATACAGTCTGAACAATCCTCACAATGTCCATGACCTCCGGCCTACTAAAGTCAAACCAGATATCACGGGTGTTCATTTCTTCCTGCCTATCTCCACAATCCCTTAAAGAGGGAGCTGGGCCGATGCCTGACCTAATGCTGGCAATCTTATCTGCGAAGAACCGAGCAAGCTCATCACACTTTATTTGTGAAAAATCTCTTCCAGACTACAGACAGAGTGGACTGCACAATCTGTCAACAGTCTGAAAGAGTTGAGCTGGTTGGTTCTGTGCTGCAGCAATCTCCCCGGACAGGAACTCTGCCTTCTTAGGGGTGATTGCTGATTGATAGACACCATAATGGTCCATCAATCTAAGCCTGTCAGCATCTAGGCCGGATTTCCACCAAGCCTTCTCTAGCCTTGGCCCCACTCTCCTCAGCTCCTTCAAAGATAGCTGAGGTGATTAGACCACTGTCCATAACTGTAAGGATGGAGTCAGTGAGCCTGAGCAGGGAGGTGGTGGTGGAGTGTTTTTTTCTGAAACCAGATTGAAATGGGGTGAAGAAGGAGGAATCAGTCAGCTAGGAGGTAAGTTGGGTAAGGCGTAAGTGTTCTTGGAGTTTAGCAAGGGAAAACAGAAGGGAGATGGGGCAATAGTTGCTGGGGGAAGAGAGGTGCCCGCCTTTAGGAAGGGGAAGGGCGACAGCATACTTCCAGGAGGAAGGGACTGTGCTTGAAGCAAAGGAGAGGTTTAGGATAAGGGAGAAGGGGTAGGCGATAGCGGGGGGAGAGAGAGAGAGAGAGAGAGAGAGAGAGAGAAGCTTAGGGTCCAGATAATCAGGGGAGGATGCCGACGAGGATTGGGCCCTGTCGGCAAAGAAAGTGTGTGAGGTGGGGAAACATGCCGACACGGGGGATTGGCCACTCCTGATGTTGGTATGGGGATTGTGTGTGGCAGACGGCAGGAGCTACCATGTTTATTGAAAAGTTTCACCAGGAAAGGTTGGGGAGGTGTGGCATCTGCTGCTGCATGACGAGCTTGTCTCAAATTGCAGTGGCAGATTTCTTTCAATATAGTGGAGTGTGCCCCATGAGTTTGGAGGGGCACTGATGCTGACGGGGATTGGGCCCCATTGGCAAAGAAAGTCTGTGTGTGTGTGTGTGGGGGAACTGATGCCAATGGGGATTGGGTCCTGTCAGCAAAGAAAGTGTGTGGTGTTAGGGAACATGCCGACATGGGGGATTGGCCACCCCCAGTGTTGGTATGTGGATTGTGTGTGACAGACAGCAGGAGCTGCCATGTTTATTGAAAAGTTTCACCAGGAAAGGCACATTGGGGGAGGCATGTCATCTGCTGGTGCATGACGGGCTTGTCTCTGATTGCAGCGGCAGATTTCATTCAACTTGGTGGCACTTTCCATAATTTCCGTGTCAGCGCTAGCATGCTCACTAATTGGGGGATGAGGGACGCACCTACTAATGCGTGCTCTGCATTTGCTAACACTGACACACACCTCAATGTGGTACTACAGCAAGATACTGCTTACGCCTGCGCGCAAGACAGCATAAAAATGTAGGTACTGAATGTTTCACCATAGTATGCACTGCTGCTTTAAGTCCTTTAAAAAGACGGGATTCCTTGCAGACTTTGGATGTAGAAGAAAATAAATATGTTGCAGGTGATAGCTTTTATTATGAGTCTTAAATAATTATTCATGAGGCAAATGCTCTCTCTGATTGGCTGCTACTGTATACTGGGTATTATTCCCTTAGAAATGCCCTGTACAGCTCTCAGCAGTGTGCGCGTTTGTACACTTAATTTAGAAAAGCTGTTTTACCCCATTGTTACTGTGATTAGACTTATAATTGCAATAATGACCTCATAGTAGTCTTATATTTGCAATAATGACCTCACAGCCTGTCATTTCCTGGGTATTAAAGACCGTCTGGGCCACTCTCCCCATCAACTGGTTGTTAATCCCCAGGAAATTACCGTCTGTTCAGTCATTATTGCTGATTATAAAACGGGTTAAAGAAATCAAGCTCTCTGATTGTCTAAAAGGAGTTCTAGCCATGCTCTTCATTTAAACTATAGCACAGTTTAAAAAAGAGCCAATACCTGTGGCCTCACAACCCAAGAGATCCATGCATCACCCGATAGAACTTTGCAAACCCATTTCACCACCATGTTGGTCTCCACTACATGGCAGCTTCCTGCCTCTGGTTTTTGAAAGTTCTAAAGAGAAAACTGACCTTTCTTGCACCCTAACACTTAAAATTACTTTCACTCTCCCTCTCGACCCACTCACTCTCCCTCCCAACCCTGACACTGTCTTTGTGCCAACTGCCCTCTCCCAACTAGCAGTTCTGTGACAGCCAGTATGTTCACGAAGTTTGCTACCACACATGGTAGTGTGCTGCTGGCAAGACCAAAATAAAATTGTGGTCTTGCTAGTGGCCTGGCATAGGGACCTTGCACAGCAGTAGCACCGAATGCCGCACAGCATAGCACCCCTAGTAACAGCCAGACAATCTAGGGGCAAGTGGAGGGACCATTAGTATAAAGCTGAAGTTTTTTTTTTTTTTACAATATTTTAAACTGTATCATCTTGCTCAACCCATACCCATTTTATAAGCACAATAGCACACTCCAGGGTGTGGGTTAGTCTGGATAAATGCACTTCTAGGGGGCAGTAAGGACACTTGGCCTGCAGCCTCATGTCTCACTGAGCCCCTGGGTGTGTGTTTATCCAGACTAAAGTCATACTCCATTATGTGTTATTGCTTAAATTTTAGAGTTCAAGCATGCAGTCACTGTAATTGCAACTCCTTAGTTTGGCTTGGCGGTACTGTATTACGCAGACTGGAGTATGAAGGCAAGTTTACAAAAGCAGGATATTAAGTCATGGCAAGCTAAGTTATTTCCTAATGTTTAATCATCAGATGAACTCCATTTATACTTACCTAATGACACGATAAAACCTGATGTGAAACTGCTTCCCCCTTGCTGAAAAGCACAATATTGGTCGGGTGCACAGGTATAGTCAGGGCAGGCTCAATACATTAAATGTAACAGGCTGGGATAATTAAAACAAATGGACTGAGGTTATTCACATTTTACACTGACATTTCTGGAGAGCGTTCCTTGTTAAAATAGGACCTTTTTTGGATTGTATTACTTGTACCTGTATTTTATTGTTTATGTACATGCACTCATTGTTGTCACTATATCTGGTGTTTCAATCTTTATTCAATTTTTATTGGTAAGCAAATTGAGGGGAAGCCCCTCTTTTATAACTGTGACCAATGACAGCACAAACAGGAGTACGTAACATTGTATCATCATATGGTATAAATATTACCATTTCAGTTTTCATCTATGACAGTCACAGTGGTTCTACGGTAAACCTGATATCAACGTTTTAAAGCATGACATGGAAACGGCACAGTGGCACAGAGGGCCATGGCGCTTAGTGCCTTGCCTCTCCCATGCTGGCAGCCTGAGTTTGGAATGAGTTTGGGCTGCAGGGAGCCTGCTGGCAGGGGGTGGAGAAGGATCAAGTGTCCCAGTGGACGCTCTCCTCCTCTGGGGAAGGAGGACAGTCAGCTCTGCTGCTCTACTGCCACCTGGCTAACCACAGGTGGCAGCGCAGCTAGAGTGGCTAGTGGGTGGGTGGACACTGGCAGGTGCCACACATTTGTGTGTGGGCATGCCTGGTGCTTCCTTGATGCTGATGTCCTAGGGGAATCAGGGAGAAAACAGAAAAATACCAGAGTAGCAGGATAATGCCGCCCAGTCCACAGGCCCCACACTTGGCTACCTAGGCAGGTGCCTCCCTCAATGGGATCCTTTCATGGTGGAGGTAAAGAGGGCCCCACCACTCCCATCAGAGGGTGGAAGCTTTGGAGGACCATTTGGAGGAGACCCATGAAGGTCCTATGGGATGCCAGGGTGATGGGGCTGAACTGCGGTCAAGCAGAAGGGGGCCACTGAAATTGTGTGTGTGTGGGGGGTAAACAGATACAGGTAAAAAAAAGAATAAAAAATGAAAAGAATCATGACATGCAAAACACTATTGTCAGTTTTGCAGTAGTATTGTTATTGCTGTTTCACTACTTGCCGTACCCCTTCCCCTTCCTTCCCAAGGGATACACCTGGAAACAAGCCCTGTCTCAGTATGCCTATCCTGGTCATCAAATATTAAATAAATAAATAAACTGAATTAGTCATTTTTATATATACAGTATAGTGACCCAGGATTCACCTTCTGTAAATGATATATTGTTAGGTAGTTTATGTTTTTTTATATACAGTATATGTGAAACTTTGTATGTTTGACATCTGACGTATACATTGTACAGGACACCACTGTAAATGAGCGTTACACTCAATGGGAATTTTTTTCTGAATAAAATGAAATGAATGAATACATTTAAGGCGTGGTTTGATGCCAGTACTGAAGTACAAGGAGGTCACGTGACTTGTTCAAGGTCATCTTGTCACCCACTGACTGTGGTGGGATTTGGAGCCTGTGATTGCCTGTTTCACAGTTCTGTACTCTCCCCAGTAGAGCAGTGGTAGCACTACTATGTGCTGCACCAGTGACCCACGTTCAGGGACAAGCACAGATCATCATGGACCAGCTGGGGGAGGGCAGATTGAGCAGGCCAGGGACTGCTCTTCTTCTTCAGAGGCAGGGTGAACAACTCTTATGCTGTGGCACTGCCCCCCTGGTGGAGACAGGGTGGTGGCACAAGTGGCAGCATGTGTGAGGGGAGTGGTTTCTGCTCGATGTCTTGGGCTGAATTTTCAGAGCCCCTGACATTTGCGCAGCTGCGTGAAAAATACAGCGCAAGTGGGTCCCCACTTGTGGAGCTGCAGTTTTTCCCGCAGCCATGGTGTTTTCAATTGTAGGGCTGGTTTATAACTGGATCCATGATATATATCAGCTTGTGGCTGGTTTTTTCACTGTAGCTGTGCTGAAATGGTACACCTAGTGGAACCAGGGTACCATCTCCCACAGTGGTGTGGGCTGAAAATACGGAAGTCCGCAGGTGCACAGATTTCAGTCTGCACTGGCAGCTACTGAGTGAGACTTAGTCCTGGGAGGACTGAAAATCCAGCCCCAGGTGTGTATGCATACCCATGCACATTTGCACCACAGCACACAGCACACAGCACCCATGGGGAAAAAACAGAAAAAGGTTAGGTTGCTGCATGTCGGCCCCACTTGCAGACTATTGCACTGCCAGCATGGCTGGCCACCCACCACACTGTGGTACACCAGGGTAAGTGGTGGATAACCAGTAAGTCCATTAGGGGGTCAGTGGTTGTGCTGAGGGGAGGGATGTCGTCAAGCAGACCCAGGGGTAGAAAAAGTATAAGCTAACAAAGAAGAAAAAAATATTTAGGTGTCCATTCGCTAGACACATAGGGGTTGCAAAGCCCTATTTTAGCAGAATCCCAGGGATTGTAAACCTCCTCCACTGACCAAATGTTTTATATATATGTTATATATATATATGTATGCATGTATGATATTATATATATATATATACACATATATATATATATATATGTACACACACACACACATATATATATATATATATATAAAATGTATATAATTTCTAGAAAAAAATTGTTTTACATGGACATCATAGGGGTTGTAAAGAAACCATAGGGGTCTCAACTGCAACCCTAGCTGCCTCTATATGATGCCCCTCTTCCAACCCATAAGTATCCCACCTTCTATTTTTTTCCAGTTCTGCAGAGATGGATAAACAATGAGGTCCATTAAAGGTCATCGCCCATCATCCTGACAGCAGACATAAGTTAACACGTTACAGAAACAAAAGGAACAGTCATTGGGTAACAAAGCTTGCTCTGCTCTTGCACATCACACAATGAAGGGAAAAAAAAAACAGTTTAGGTACTTGCGCTTATATTTAGCACAACATGATGTCTGAATTAGTTTGTTGCTGTGTTACTATTTTATGCACTTGAAGGAAAACATCTGCTCTGAGAAATGCGTGGGAAGTTACAAAAAAAACTCACACTCACCCACTGATTGTGCCACAAATGGAGAAGCTTATTCAACATCTGAAAAGATTTGGGGCAGGATTTTTAAAAAAACTCTGCCCACAATGCATCTGCTTAGCAGACATGTGTCAAAACCTGTCAGACCACCTATGAGATGCCCTAACAGTATCCAAAGTTTGGGTCCAACAAATGGACGCAGTTACATCCAAAATGGATTAGGATTACCACCTGTCCCCGTTTTCGCAGGACAGTCCTGATTTGGGCAGCTGTGTCCTGCAAAAAACAAGCAAAATGTTACATCCTGACATTATAGTAGAACATTTTTTTTTATTTAGTTGTTTAACCAGGAGTAGCACACTAAGCTGAAAGCCTTTTTTACAGGAGTGACCTGGGAGCACAGGGAAGTTAAGTGACTTACTCAGGATCACACAGTATGCAAGTGGAAGTTCTGGGATTCAAACCTCAGTCAGGTCTGCTTGATATCACCAGATTTGCAGCTCAGAGCCTTAAACCACTGCACTATACTGCCTCCTGAAACTTATTTCTGACTTTCCTCTACATGTTGCAAAAAACAATAATGCCTTAACTAAAATACCTTAAAATGATAAGAAACACTAGAAACAACGAAAAAATGGCAACAATTTGGCTTAATTATGATTATTTAGAGAAAATAAGTCTGTTGCATTGGTCAAGGTTACATATTGTTCTGTGGAAAATCCTGTTTCAGTAAGAAATGTCCCACTTTGGGCTTCTTAAAAGGTGGTAACCCTAAAATGGATGCCATTGCAACTTGAATCCATTTTCTGCTACAAATTATGTCTTTTCATGCCAAATAGATGTAACTTCTGAAAATAGCAGCAGGTCTACCTGGATGGAAGTGGACGGATGCAGACGTAGACACAGGCACAGCATGAATTTGCGTCTACGTGCAACCATTTTGGAAATCCCTCCTGAACATTAAGAGCAGTTTCTACAAAAAAAGAACGAATGGATCAAGGCTAGCAAAGTCGAAAATGAACAACTGCAGATTTCTGCACTCACATGGTTTCAGGAAATCTAAACTGTCTCAGCTACATTCCTTTGCGTTCTATGCTCTTTCGTAAATTTGGAAAAACAATGAAACAATATCGCTGCATGAAATGTAACGGTTTAACTCCACTGCGGTCATCTTCTTAATTCATTCAGTTTGACAGACAGTGCTTATGGACGTATGTCTTTGTGCATCTGGTTTTGATTCTGGGTGTGGGAGCGGAGACTAAACTTCAGAATTCATGTACATATATGTGAGTGTAGAGGTGAGTGGCCTTTGTGAACTCCTCCTCCTACCCTGAGACTGATACTATGAACACCGAAGGAGTCTCTTTGTACCATTGGAAACTTAATCCTCTACAGGTTGCAGATGACTAGGGTGCAACAGTATTAGAACAGCATCTCATTCTGTCTGCTGCAATAGATCCATGTAAGATTAGAACCTTTGTTTTTAATTCTTTCTTTCTCTCTCGGTGGAGTTGCTGTCTTTCTTCCTCACCCCACTCCCTAATAGAGCTGTATGAATTTTCAGAATTTTGCTCTCACCAAGATTTCTGAAGAAAAATATTGCCACATGTTGCATTTGGTAAAGATGGCCAAAAGCAACGTTTTTTTCCATAGCCCTTTCTTTTTCCACATCTTGGGGAGTTTGTGCTCGGTAACAAATAATACTGTTTGTTATCTATGACCTGGCTTTTTAATATACTGGTATATGTTATGTATTAGCCCCATCCATGTATATATGCCAGCAAAGATAATATTAGTTCATTTAGGCAGCCCCCTCCCAATTCCATTACACTCTCTATAGAGTGCCTGCAGCCCCGTTCACTACTTCACATCATAATTATGCTATTTTTAATGGTGGAGCTGCAGCGTTTGGCATCCACTTGGCTCGTCTCAGGAAGTTATGAGCCAGGCTTTATGTGTAAAATAACTTTTAAATCCCATGTCAGAAAATCTTGATTTATGGCTGAAAAATATCCTAGGGCAGGCAACTACATTGTATGAGCTGACTGCCTGGAGCACAAAAAACATGTCAGCTGCTCTTTAAGGCTTTAGCTGTGTATTTAAGCATACTGGACTCCATGCATGAATGGAGCAGAGTGGCTATGCGTGCGCATCTGGGGCGTGTACTCCCACCCACTGTGCCCCCTACGCGGGATGCACCAAGGGGGGTGTGCAGCCACAGTGCACCCACCCCCTCAGCTGCACGGACGCAGGGGGCATGCCAGCACTATGCACCATGCACTAAGGTGTGTAATGCTGGCTGTGGGGGTATGGAGGAGGGCACAGGGTATGCCAGGGAGCACCCTGCCATAAGCCCCCTATGCACCCAATGCACACAGCAGGGACCTGCACGGACAGGGCTAATTGCCCACCCACCCACCGGGACCACTGCGGCCATACGCCCCATGGCTGCCTGGCACCACCTGCCCCCACACACACTGGTGGTCAGCCCCCACCTGGCACCGCAACCAACACACACCCCACACTGGGGCACTGGGCCAAGGATGCACCCCCCCTCGATAGGCGCCAGCCCCTCTGGGCATATGGACGGGTATATTCCCCCCGCTACTGCCTGAGAAACCAAAGCCACTCTGTTGCTGCATTGCTGGGGAGGCGGTGGCATTGCCTCAACTCACCTCCACAGCCACCAGCCCTTGGACATCCATGGGACACATTGACAATGTGCAACCTGCAGCACAAGTGATCCACTCTGTGACCCGGTCTGGGCATCCAATTAGATGCCCAACTGGGTCTGCAACTCTGTCCCCAACTGCCCTGCAGTGTCCTGCACACCGGGGGGGGGCAGGGTCATGAACAGATGGCCGGCAGTTGTGAATGGCACCGGTGCACACCAATCTACAGGTGCTGAGCTCCGTAGGTGGGATATGCACCTCCGGCACATAATTCCTGACCCTATGTGCATAGGGGCCTAGTGTATGTATTCTGTTCCCCTGTATTTTGTATGTCTCTTTCCTCTTGCTTCTATCACCCCCCGAGAGTTGCACCTTGAAATTATTGCCTAGATGTATCTATCCTGGCCACCATATTTAAAGGGGAACAGTCAGCACTAAGAGCCTTACACCAAAGTGTGGGACTGATCAATTTGCATTTTGTGTGCAAAAACATTTTTTTTTACTTACTGTTTACTACAGTGTATTAGATTGGATCAGACTGATTCTGCTGACTTCCAAATGACATTTTCTTAACCAGGAATCCCAGAATCACCTGTAGCTGAATTCAGAGCAGGGCTGCAGCAGTGGGAGATTTTATAGCCTGTAGTGCATGTTAGAGGTTTTATAAGCTCCAGTCAAATGTTTCCCTGTTTCCCTGGGCCTCAGTTCAGCCTTTTGTGGATCTGAATAGGGCCTTTGATCTCATTGGTCAGAAGGTGCTGCAGCACAGACTGTACGAAGGGGATCTCGATGCCCATTATGGACAGGGCACTGTCTGTAAAATAGGACCAAAGTCACAAAACTCAAATGAGTTGTATTCTCCCACCTATAAATTCTGAACAGGGTCCCACAAGGGTCCATATAGTGCCCCCTCTGTTTCTCTATGTTCCAGAATGCACTTTCACCCCACTGTGATACCTCCCAGCTATTTATCTATGTAGATAACACTGTCCTCTACAAGTGTAGTAACAATACTCATGCCATCATTTGAGGTCTGGGTCTTGATTTCAACAACCTTGAACAAGGCTCATGCAAAAACAGCTCCAACTTAACAAGCAGAAAACTAAGTTGATGCTATTTGGTACCGCAGCTAGAATGAGTGACCAAAGCAGACTCCTTGCGTATGATCATTGGAGAGATCTACGACACAGACAGTTGATAACTTCAAGTACTTGTGCGTTAAGTTTTGGAACATTCCCTGACTTACAGGACTAACCTTGACTACTTAGTCAGCCACTTAATCAACAGTGCTGTGCAGGATTTTCAAATTCCGGAGGTACGAAATTTCACAGAATTTTTGAAATTCCACCCAAATTCTGCCGAATTCACCTGAAACGGAATGGTGGAATTCCACAGCAGAAAAATTCCGAATGAGTTTTTCCGTAACATTTCCACAGAATTTTATTCCCCAGGTCTCAATATTTTCCATGGAAATGTTTGTGGAATGGTTTTCTGTGGAAAACAATTGTGTTCCACAGAATATTATTCAGTGGATTTCAATATTTTCTGCAGAAATGGTTGCAGAATGATTTTCCATGGCAAAAATGCGGTTCCATGGAATATTATTCTGCAGATTGCAGCAGGCTGAATTCTGCAGAAGAACCCGTGAATTTCCATCGGAAATTCCATCAGCAGAATGGTCATTCCACACTAATTTTACTGGCAGCATTCCACATTCTGCACAGCACTAGTAATCAGGAAACTTGGGATGCGTTCAGAATAAATGATTACTTGCCTGGTGAGGCTTGCTCTGCCATTGCCAACTACAACCTCCTCTCACTGCTTGAATGCCATACAATTCTCTTTACCTCAATGGCCAATAAAGGAATGACATGGCTCAAAGTGCTATTTAATAGAATTAGATGTTTTGCACTAACAGCTGTCAAAAGGACACACCATTGTACAAGCTACACTAACCCAAACTGCCTACCACTAGATAAAAGACTGAAATATCTAACAGGCAATTTTATCCTTAAGATTTGTAGCACTGGCTTCCCTGATTGCCTGGTTAAGATGCTCACGATGAATGACAGACAGCTAATTTTATGACCCACTGCTCATAGACAGCTGTCAGTTCCTCTCTGCAAAATACACATGGGCTAACAATAATTTGCTTATGTGGCCCCTGTGGCGAGATAAGGCCATACTTTATTGTTCTAATCATATTTCATGTAATTCAATGTGAGAAATGCATCAGAGACACCCATGGTGGACCAGTGTAACTTAAAGGGGCCATGGGTGCAAAGAACCTCATGGGCCCGAAAATGATGTAATTTCTTGTTACTTGGCAGAGAAACTGTTAGCTGCTTAGCCAGAGACTGGAGTTTGATCAATCACACCCATTTTACACATTGTTAAAAAAAAGCCTGAATTCAAGTCCCGGTGTCATGAGTAGTATTTCCTAAAAATGTCATGCTATTTGGTTTTGTGGTTTTCTTTAAGGCAGCATTTGTTAACGTGCACTGCACTAACTGGAAACAGGCTGAATTCAAGATTTTTTTTTAACGATGTGTAAAATAGTTGCCATTGATCTTTAAGTCATTTAAAAGAAACAAAAGGGCTAATGAAGTATAGCTGGGAGGCCAGGTATCTCAACTTGCTTGTTAAAGACCCAGGCCTTTTGGCCTGAAAAGGCCTACCCTGACTTAATCTAGTTACAGCTAAATGGACTGTACTGAGTGTAGCTTAATTACAGCCATTTCAAAAGGAGGGGGCTGGATGTTCTTCTAAAAATTCCAGTTTAGATTAGTTAACCTCTGGATCCCTTTTTCTTTCCTATTCAGAGATGAACATTTGTTTTTTTTGTAATAAAATATTAAAAGCGGATTGATTGTGTAGCCACAGAGATGGAATGCTAGCCAATTGCAGGGCAAGCTGATATTCACTGGACCTGCCCTTTGAGAAGCCCATAAAGCAGGAGTGCAATACTTTAATCAGTGCCTTTTTGCCATTTTACCCTTTGACTTGGTGAAAGAACATTGCGCTTGGAACCCTGTTTTGCTGAGAGAGCAGAGATATTTCTTTTCAATAACTCTGCTGGAGAGGTATCCCTGACCCCTGTCACAGGAGGGTGGAGGCACCTTGGTCTTTTAAACATGGCTTAGGGTGTAACCTACTAGAGAAGTTTAAATGCACCTGTGATTCTTGACCACTACCTCTTTTACATGTATTTTTATTTTCTATTTATTTATTTTATTGAAATCTAGGATTACAAATACCTTTGAGCAGGAACTGCTTGTTTACAAAGGTTCCACATCGAAGGAATGGGGGGTATGCATACATACATACAAAGGTCAACATAATAATACATAGTTACACAATAAAAAGAAGTAAGAGACTGAGGCTTAGGAAATTCCAGTAATTCAAAATGTGCCAAATGTTAGGTAGCATGACATACCAGCCAAGGGCAATCTTAGAAATAAGCACTGCAGGTGAGGAGGAAGGGGGTATGCAGGCAGGAGGCCGTTGTCGGAGGGTAGAGGGTAAGGGTAAGAGCTCTAAAGGGGAGGGAGAGGAGGGATAGAAGTCAGGAAATGCCCAGGGAGGAGGAAAGGGAGAGGGGGCAAGGGGGTAGGCAGGTAGAAGGGGGCAAGGCGGGGAGAGGTAGCTGTCAAGACTGAAGTGGAGGGCAGTGAGCGGTGGGCCCCTGATTAGGTGAGTCAGTCACAATGACTAGTTGAAATGAGATGAAGTCGGAGTTGTCTCTTAAAAGGGCCAAGAGCAGCAGCAGTAAGAGTTTCTTTGTTGAGAGTATTGTACCACTGTGGGGCTCTGTGGGCAAAGGCCCTCTGACCCATGGTAGTCTGGCATCTGGGGACAAGGAAGGTGAGTTGTTGTGAACTTCTAGTTTGCTGGGTGCTGTGGTGGTCAATGAGGAGCTTTTCAATGTATGTTTTAACTGTGCTGCAACTATGATTGCCACCTTATTCATTCTGAATTATTTTACGTATTTCCCTGATGTTCCACTCACCCCTGTAAAAGGGCTTTTTCCCCAGGGGTTTACCCAGTTACCAAATACATTAATCAATCAATCAACCAACCAACCAACCAATCTCCCACCTGCCTGGTTTACTGCATTCCCCCAGTACTTGTGTTCCCATTCAGCATGAACAGCTCTGTGCTGTCTACTTTATTTTTCCCATGGAGATATATCTGCTCATCTTGACCATGTCTCCACTCTCCCTTCTTGCTTCCAGCGTGTACATGCGGAGACCCTTCAACCTCTCCATGTAAGTTTTTTACTGTTGACCCTGGATCATTTTGGTTACTTTCCTCTGCTCTGCCTCCACTCTTTCCTCATCATTCTTCATGTGTGGACTCCAGAACTGCACATGACACTCCAGGTGAGGATGAACCAGGGACCAGTACAACGGTATAATCACCTCACTCCACCAGCTACTGATCCCTCTTCACATACATCCCATCCCAGCCTCTCTTTAACCCTCCCCACTACCGTTTTACATTGTGCTGATGTTTTAAAATTGTCTTATATAATTACACCAAGTCCCTCTCCCATGGGCACTGGAGCATGGGGAAAAGTGGGGGTGCTAAAGTTTGAAAGGGCACAGGGTAAAAAGGGTAGTTTGTGTAAGCAAAGGGGCACTCTGAATGCTCATTGACAAAAGAAGGGGTGCTACAACCCACTGCACACACAGGTTCCTGTGCCTATGCCCCTCCCTCAGTTGTGTTTTCTACTGTCACCACCACCATTCTATATTGTTTTCAATTTTTTTTTGCCCCGTCTTGTATTTCCTTGCATGTCTTAACTTTAAATTTCAACTGCCATACCCTGGGCCACGCTTCTAGTCTTTCCAGGTCCTTTCTCATATTTCTTACCCTTTTCTCACTATCCACTGTTTCTCAGAACATCTGTGAAGAGGCGGATCTTCCTCTGGGCACCTCCTTTAATATCACAGATGAAGATGATGAAGAGGACTGATCCTGATTCTGATCCCCAAGGCAAAAGTTGTTGTGCACAGTTCAAATGTAATGAGATGTTGTTGTGCACAGTTCAAATGTCATGACAAGCTGTTATGCACAGTTCAAAGGTCACAAAAAGTTGCTGTGCATGGTTATTTCCTGTTAACTCCCCTGTACACATATAATTTACGTTTAATACATTATCCATGAGTGATGAAATGATGTAGGTGGGAGGCAAGCAGATGGGTCCCTTTTATTACTGTAAATAAACAGAAATTTTTACTTTTGACATGCAGTGAAATCATATACTATAAAATAATAAAGCAGGGGCAACCATGCTCAACCCGGCTCATATTTCTATTTCAAGCTCAGATGACATCATGGACCTCATGAGCTTTGCACCTGAGATCCACATGATGCCATCTTACCCCATATGGAAACACAGCTGTGTTGTGTATGGTTGCCCATGCATTATTCCGTATGTAGTCTTAATATACACATACTTATTCAGTGTAATTACACGCCACTTTATGTGGTAACAGAAAATTTAAATTTAAATCTGCTTTACAATAACTGTGTGGTACCAATTAACAATGAGAATTACATTTATGCAACTGACCATTTGGAATAAGTTATCTTCACTGACAACAGTTTATGGGCTTACATGAAGTTTATAATGTTTTTATACTTAGCATTTACAAACCATAAGGTTCCAAAAGTGTATATAAGGCTCAGAAATATCTTAAAATTATGCATGGCTTATCTGAAATTCAGAAGTGTAAGTGGTTTCCCTGTGCCTAATATCTGTGTGAGAAGGTCCCCTTGTTTCCCTTATTTACATGTATCCTATAGATATTTAGAAAGCTTCAGTCTAAACTGTCACAAGCTCCTCACCTTTCATAAACCCTACTTACAGCTATATACATTTTTTTTATGAAATGTGTGTTTCTGTCCAAAGAAACAAAACTGGAGTTAAAAAAGAATGAATGCGACTTAAAAAAAACATATTTTTGAAAACAAACTACCGGAAATATGACTGTAAATTATCAGACGTTAGATGAAGACGCTCCAGGTTGAACTAACTAGATTTTGTTACAGATGCTTGAGGTTTCTTGGTGGGAGGGTGTGATGTTATTTTAATAAATTCTGTAGAGTGCAGCCTTAATTAAGCTTTGGGGGAAATCATATTTTAAAATGTGGAATTGCTTGTCAAAGATCAATTTCCAGACATGTGAAATGAACATATCCCACTAGACATCTTGATGAAGATCACTTCAGAAGATGAATCTTCAAACTTTTCACCCGGAGTCATTTGTCTTCATCATTTACCACCTGCTTCTTACAGATTGGCAACATTCCTGAGGGCTCCATCCTCTTCCCATCTGTATTTTATTAAAAGAAAAAAAGTGTTTGTGGTCAAGGCAATGGTTTCCATGGATGTCCTCTTTAAAGGCCATTAGAACAGAAGATAATATTCCCATTGCTTTGAGGACCTTGACTATGGGGAAATCATTAACTTCATGAGGGAGCTATCAGTGCTGTCACTACTAATTTCAGAGTGATGCGCAGAAATAAAAAATGAAGGTTAAAACCTGGGGGGCACAGTTTATTTAAGCCAGGTGGTGCTCTGCTGAAGCCAGTAGTAATTTCATGTACAGTAGTATGTGTAGCTTAAAGCACATTTGCATTTATTGTTCTTATTCACTGCCATTCGAAACTTATTTTCTGCTCGCCGCATCAATGCAGTCACCTAACTGACACAGTTTTAAAATGTGGCAAAATTAAAACACAAAACCCTTTAAGGGGAAAAAAGGCTTTAAATGAAGTGATTAAGAATGCCTCAGTTCCGTTCCTAGTGAGTCAAAAGAAAGATTGTGAATTCACTGAAATAGTGCTGAGAGGAGCACAAACTTTGGCATTTCGAAGATCGGATGGTACTGATGACTTGACCTCTCATTGGTGATGGGAGAATGGTGAGTTTCATTGCAAGTGCTATCGCACATGCCCTTTAAATATCTGTTCTGGGAAATTCAACTATTTAAATGAGAGGAAAAACAAGAAAAGAAAGCTGGAACCACATTTACAACAAACAAAAAAAAAATGGAGAAACTATTAATTGTGTCTTTTTGTGGTGACTGCAGTTCCAGCCCTAAAAGTTTTACTGATATTATCTTACTAGGTGCTATAAATCCCGGGTCAATATGAAGGATATTTGATTAACAGTGAGTCAGAAGCATTAGTTTTCAGATTTAGAACTGGAAATTTGGGAAGATAATTTGTTTGCCCACTGAACACATTATATCTCAGTCTCATTTTTCCCCGACCTTTCTTCATCGGCATTTTGTGATCTTCCTCGGCAGAAGAGCCGAAGTGTTTGGCTCTCTAGGAAAGCTACGGAAACAAGCATTTGTCAATGCTGAATGTTGTTTCACTGGCATTGGCATTGGTAGTGCAATAAAAGCACTCAAGTTAAACATAAGTGTTGTAAATGTCACAGTTTTAGGTATATGTGTAGCTGCTTTAGTTTCAAGGAAAAAATGCCACAAAATTCTGTTTATGGGAACTAGGGAACTGAATTCCCGACACAAGACCCATACTTTGTACTTCTTGTTACACATATCTTTTTAAAATGACACTTGCAATTATTTTCCTCCATAATGAAACTCTGCTAGTCATACACTTACAGAATATTTTTTCACCATCTGTGTGAATTTTCCAGAATCTGTAAAATTTGTTTTGCCGCATTTCGCAAAACCTGCAAATTTTGTTTAGCAATGTTCCCCATCTCCATTTGTGACATCACAATCTGTTGCCATGGCAAC
Source organism: Neoceratodus forsteri (assembly GCA_016271365.2). Taxonomy (NCBI): domain Eukaryota; kingdom Metazoa; phylum Chordata; order Ceratodontiformes; family Ceratodontidae; genus Neoceratodus; species Neoceratodus forsteri. Next base: position 115,841,931 of record JADMNL010000028.1, read on the forward strand.
ACATCAGGTTCTTCAAACACAGAACTGTGACTTCACTGCATGCCCAAGTACTCTGAGTTAGTGATTTGAGAGGGTAAAAGTGCTCATTTATACAAAGCTGTCTTCCAAAAATACTGTATCATTAGTGAAAAATGGAAATATGGTGAATGCATGAATGGAAAAATAATTTTTATTTAATATTTTATTTTAGGTTTACAATGAGAGTCCCTTTTAAGATTACAAAATCTGACTTTAGCAACAGCTGAAGTCAGGTTAAATTTAGCTCAGTAAAATATTTATAAATGAAGATGGGTGTGTAAAGGTTCAAAACATTGTCTGTGCCTTTCAGAATAGTTCAATTGATGATGTTCTTTTGATGCCAACCATGTAGTGGCATGGTGGTATTTTAGTTTGCATTTTACAGTTGTGCACTGGCTCTTTACCATGTGTGAGAGCCTTTTGTCCTTTGCAGGCTCCCGTGTCATCACAGTTAGAAATGGCGCTGCTGGTAGTGGTGTGCAAAGCTGGTGAAACTGGCTTAACGAATCATTTCACAAATTTCTGTAAATTCACTTCACTGATGACTGCAATTTGCATATTTATTCACCCGGTGAGTTGCCCAAATTTGTGCAGCAGAACTATGAAAATTACTAATTTGCAGGTGAATCAGCAATGGAAGAAGTTCTACTGTGTGAATTTGTATAATTCGCCTGCAAAAAAAGACAAAGACTGCGGTGGTCGTATTAAATAAAATCCCTACCCCACCCACTATGATGTAATCCCACTTCCTCCCACCTCCCAGACACTTTTTCATCTCATAATAACCCCCTCCCATCCCCTTCGCTAGCACCCTTCTCTCTCCCCTATCCTGGTGAGTATCTATAAAATTGAAGTCCTGCCTGCTCGGCCTGCTCCAACTGTCCAGAAAGTTATTTATATACCCTTTCACCCATCCATGCACCAAACACACTCCCCCACCTCACTCCACCTGACCACACTATATTGCACAAGAAGACTCCTCACCTAACCTGCTCCAGGAGTGTTGTACGTGAGTGACTAAAATGTACTAACTTGCAAGTTACTGAGACCTTATGCGACCTCTCCTACAAAAAGCATAAACTTTTGCAAACTGGAAGTACACATTTTAGTGTTCCTGTAGGAGATGGACTGTGGCAGTACCGAACCCTGGAGACGACCCTTGTCATTACCTGTGTAGTCTTGGATATTGGCAGCTCACTTGGTTCATTATCTCTCATGGGGTGAACGGATGAAATTTACAACTTAAGTGGTGTAAAACAAATCCCATCACAGTGTGAGCAGTGAGCACTGTGGTGGTGGTGGGAGGGGGGAGGGCGCTTTTGCCAGGCTCCAGTTTGCACTTCCACTTGTGTGAGTGATCACTGTTAAGTTGTTCATATAACACCTACTCACCACACAGCAGTTGTGTTGGTGCCACTCATGTCTCATCTTGTTGCTTCAGGGGTGGTGTGGGGGCCTTGATATTGAGGAATGTCCAGTGGAGTAGCTTACTAAGAATTTATGGCAGGCTGTGCTGATCAGATTAAGGAGCCCTTATTTCTCCTGCTCTCTCACTGTCTCTTTCCCTCGCCTGTGCCCATTACTACAGTTTAAGATGTGCCTGGTGTCAAAACAGTACTCAGATGGTAAAAATTTAAATGAAAATTATTGTTTTTGTTTTTAGCAAACTTAGGAGTAACCTTGTTATTGTTTGTGTACTGATTTGACACCAGGAAAACTATCGATTTATAAAGCAGGACAGGCTACTCCACAGGATATTACACTGATGACTCCCAGAGGCTGGACAAGAGCACCACGCGGTGAACGGTTGTAGGAATGAGGGCAGCGAGCGGTGGAAAGAAACAAAGTACAGAAGCCCCCATACATTTAGCCCTTACAGCTGGACCAGATCCCTCAAGTCAAAATAGCAGATTGAGTGCAGGCCAGTGCATTGAGTATGGGTCCTAGTCCCTGACGATGAAGCCGTGTCCCCAAATGATGCAAGATGGTGAGAGGTACGAGCGGTAACCAGCTGGGTGCTCAGAAAGGACAGTAATGACTAAAGCACCAGGAAGGGGGAATACTCAGAGCAGTTGACCAGAATGGGGGAACGTTGATGCAGGGTGTAGCCAGGGATTTCAGATCTGCACACCAAGTGGACTCACTGCTACCCACCCACTCTCCCCTTGTTAGGATGTGCTACCCCTCCCCGGAGTGTAGCCAGACAATATACAAATGTACACCAGCACTGTGTTTGTTGCCTCATTTGGCACAATAAATACAGCCTCTGTATCTCATGACAGTGGTTGTTGCCATGCATGGGTAAATACAAATGCCATGCATTGTCCCTAAGATACCCACATACCAGTCCAGAGCCTGTAAAGTTGTATTGTCCTTGGGATGCAAAGAGAGTATTAGTGACCAGTCTTTCTAGTTTTGACTCCTATGATTAAAATTACAGAAAGGTTCAGCATTTTCTTTGTTAGTTTTCATGGAAAAAGGAAGAAGTTCAGAGCCTATTTGCTACCCCCCCCAAATAAAATTCCGCACCATTGAGTGCTTGGAGTATGCCTGCCTACACCCATATGCTGGCGCATTGTGGTGGGACTTTAGCCTGTGTTTGTATTTTATTACCTGCTTGCACTTTGAGGGCCTTGGAGAAGAATTATTGCAAAGGACTTCCACTGGACTGAGGTGGGGTTTCTTGCAGTTAAAAGCCTGCACTTCCCACGGGCGCGAGCACCATGGCGTGCCACTCGGTAACGAAATTTCAGGTTAGGATACTAAGTCATTTGTATTAATTGTTTTAAATTAGTTTGTAAAATGCACTGCTGTATTTTAATGCTGGGCTGGGTAATGTTTGGTATGTGTTTAGTAAACACTCAGAAATTGGAGGGTAATTGTAACAGTGTTTGTGAGGGTTTAGCCTATATGGTTTTGAAGCAAACATTTCAGGATAGCCTTTTTCAGTATGTTAAGAGACTAAATCTCTTTACAAATAAAAGGAACTTATTCCTTAGGTCCTTAACGTTTAAAAATAGCCCTTATTTGGGCATAAATTGCAGTACAAAAAGTTTAGTCTGCATCATTCTATTAGTTCAATGTGGGGATATAGAGAAAAACCCTGGACATGAGAAACTGATAGGATTTTCTGTTGTGCATGAGAATGTTACAAGTCTCATACACAAGATTGACCAGTTTAGGGTGTGGGCCTCAGTGCTAGACCAGGACATTATGATTATTTCTGAGACTTGGCTTCACTCAGGAATATCCAGTAGTGAGATAGCTCTTGCTGGGTATAGCTTACAGAGACAGGATAGGGCAAAAAGGGGAGGGGGGAGTAAAGTCATATGTAAAAGACACTTTAGGCCCAAGCCGGGTGCTGTTAGCTAATAATGTGGAAGGTGTTGATTGTTTACTAGTTGAACTACTGAAAATGAAAATCTTAATTGGCATTTTCTACGCGCCCCCCCCAAGAACTAAAATAAGCACATTTGAGACCTTGGCTGAATTGCTAATGGAAAAAATAGGAGATCAACGAGTAATACTAACTGGCGATTTTAATGCTACTTGGGAACAAGACAGAAGAATAAAATTAAAAGCTAGTTTTAAAATTTTGGGATTACAGCAAATAATACACCAACCTACAAGATGCTTAACTCATTGTCTCCAGCAGACACCTGTGGTCATCAGTAAAATACACTGGTGTGTCCTGAGGACGCCTGCAGAAGTCGGCTACTGACTCCCAGTGTGCCCTTGCAACGTCTGGAGAAGTCACTTATATATTTTAATATATAGTGTAACAGAATATAACATATATTTGACTGCATAGCACCGTTGGAATGGTAATTTTATGCTGAACAACTTTGCCACTGATATTTTGTGTATATCATGTATACTTTAGGAGTTATTTGCATTTGTTTATGGTATGGTGTGTATGGCTTATGTTGCCTGTTTTAATGAAAAAATTTTTTTTTGCTGTTTCAACCAGCATAGAAAAAAAATTACATATTATTATTTGCATACCACCATTGGAGAGGTAATTTTGTGTTGAACAACTTTGCCACTGATATTTTTTGTATATCACGTATACTTCAGGAGTTATTCACATTTGTTTATGGTACGTGTGTATCGCTTATGTTGCCTGTTTTAGTGAAAAAAAAAATTTTTTTTGCTGTTTCAACCAGCATAGAAAAAAACAAAATGACATATTATTATTTGCATACCACCATTTGAAAGGTAATTTTGTGCTGACTAACTTTGCCACTCATTCTTTGTGTCTAGCACTTACGGTTCTTGAGCTATTAGGATTTGTTTGTGGCATGCTGACTATAGCTTGATTTTGCTTAGAAAGGCCCAGGATTTACTGTTAACAGTATACAGGAGACAAGTGGTGCAACATCAGAGAGCTCCTGTGGAGGCAACAAGTTAAATAATAGAACCTTTGGTTCTATTTTGAATTAATTTTTTATTTCACAGGAAGTAAGAGTGGAAGACTGTAAAGTCCTCCCACTAAATCTGGGGGACCACAATCCTATCCAATGTACAATATCTCTGTGGGGAGTTCAGAGTGGTAACAAACAAGAGTTTTTGGTATGAAACTTGGAGAAATTCAATGAAGGATTATTTAGAAACAGTATCAGGGATTTTGATTGGTCCAGAGTATACTTAATTCCTGATTTAAATCTAGCTATTCAGGAATTTATTGACTCCTTTTTGGAGATTGTGCAGTTGCACGCCCCAAAAGCAAAAAGATTAAAAATAACAAAAATGTACCTTGGTTAAAAGAGAAATTAAAAACTCAGTTACACATAAGAAATAAGGTGTGGAAGAAGGCTAAGAAAAACAAATTAGAGGAGGACTGGAAAGTGTTTAAACAATGGCGTAATAAGTGTAAACAGAATGTAGTCTTAGCAAAACAAAGGTATTATTGTTATAGATTTAATAGAATGCAGGATCCAACTAAGTTTTGGAAAAACATATCTGATTTAAAAAACCCAGTAAAAATGAAAAGTTCAACTAGTTTGTTGGATGGGGACAAATTAATTGCTGATCCTTTAGAGGTCGCAAATTTATTGAACAATTACTTTAAAGAACTACCTGACCTGTCGATACCAAAATTGACCCAAAACAAAATTAGTTTTAAACAACAAAAATTAGCTGGTCCTGTGAATATTATTGGAGGATTTAATCTTAGGGAATTTAAAGTGAAAGAAATTGAAAAAGAGTTAAAGAATCTATCAGTTCAAAAAAGTGGTGGACTGGATGGCCTTGAAACAAGATTTTTGAAAATAAGTGCTGACCTCATTGCCCCAGTAATTACGTATTTTTACAACTGGAGTGTTAAATCTTCCTCGGTGCCTGAACTCTGGAAGAGAGGGGTAATTGTTTCTATATATAAGAGTAGAGATCCTTTATCTGCCTCTAATTATAGGCCCATAACCCTTCTACCCATTCTTTCAAAGGTCCTTGAGAAGCTGGTTAATTACCAGCTTGGCCAGTACCTTGATCAAGAGGATCATAACCAAATTCCAATACGGGTTCCAGGAGGGGAGATCGACAAACACCGCCCTAATAGACTTTAATAACCTGGTAGCTACATGTCTAAACCAGGGTAGGTGCAGAGGGGCGGTGTTTGTTGACCTCAGTAAGGCTTTCAATTTAGTGCAACATGAGATTCTGATCCTGAGGCTGTTTGATATAGGGGTGCAACAAAAAGCTTTGATGTGGTTCTGGTCGTATCTAGGAGGACGTAAGCAGTGTGTCTTGTGTGGAGCCGCTGTCTCAGGTATGGTGGATATTGAAAGAGGTGTCCCACAGGGCTCTATATTGGGTCCTGTATTATTTAACATCTGTGTGAACAACCTTGTTACAGTGATGATCCATACTGAGATTAGGCTCTACGCAGATGATACTGTACTCGTGACCTCTGCAGAAAACTCAGAGGACCTGAGACAGTGGCTCCAGACGGACTTTTTTTTACTGGAAACTTGGATGCGAGATTCTTGCATACTAATAAGTAAAAAAAAGACACAAAGCATGATGTTTTCATTTGGAACCCTGGCAAAAAGTAAACATTCCCTAAACCTGCCGATAAGATTTCAAGACGAGTCATTGGTACAAAACGTGACCTCCTATAGGTATTTGGGAATTCTTGTAGACTTTCAATTAACTTTCACAAATCATATCCAGACTCAGACTGGGAAAGTGAATCAGAGGTTGGGTGCTCCACGGAGGATATTAGGATGTCTCTTTAGAGATAATAGAGCTAGATTAGTAAAGGAACTATTGCTCCCAGTCCTTGAATATGGTTCCTCACTTTATATGCACTCAACTCAGAGGTATCTGGTAAAAATTGATCAATTGTACTATTAGCTGGGAAAATGCATATTAAATAAAGGGCAAGGAGTTCACCACTGTATAGTATTTCAGGAGCTTGATTGGTTGCTCCCAGCTAAGAGGAGAGATTACCTTTGGACATTGACCTGTCATGATGGACTTATTTACCCAAGAAAAGATCAGCACCCACTGTCATATTTAATGAAATTAGAGTCACAGTCACATCATTTATCCTTACTCAGGAAGTCATCTGAGAAGGTTCACATGAGTAAAATCTTAAATAGGATGGGGGACATGATTCTACAAAACAGTTTGGCTAGAAGCTGGAATAAATTACCTTTTGAATTAACTGAAATCATGGACTTGCACAAATTTAAATTTGAGTTGTATAAACTTTGGAAAGTTAATTGTTATTGTTTTTAGCCTTATTTATTATTGCATGGATAATTTCATTCTGTTTGTCTCATTTATGTTTTGTACCTGTTTACCACAGGAATTTGTTGTAAATGGGGATCTCCCCAATCAAAATCTCCTGTATAAAAATAAATCTTTTAACAAACAAACAAACAAAAGATCACAGAGGTTGACAGCACACCCGAACCCCAGCGGGCCGAAGGCTAGGTGGAGCGGTGGGTCGGGAGGCCAGAATGTGGAAACAGAGAATGTGAAGCCATCCAAAATTCAATTAAATAATATTGAAATCACCGACAAGCAAAATATCTTGAATGCCTTCAATGACCATTTCACTACAGCTGGCCTGGCTTTCGACTCCTCTCCTGCAAACCTATTAAGATCATCTCTAAACCTACAATCTACTGAGAATCAAAAGGTTGCTTCCACATTCTCATTCAAACCAATATTGTTTAAAAAGTAGAAGACCTCCTACTCCAACTAGATACCACCAAAAGCCTGGTGCAGACTCCCTGGATCCCTACTTTCTAAAGTAGCACTGTATGCCTTAACTCCCCCTCACCCATCTCTTCAATCTATCACTTGTCACTGGTACTATCCCTCAATAGGAAAACAGCTCAAGTGTTTCCTACTTAAGGCAGGTGATCCCATGGACCTCAATAATTATAGGCCCATCTCAATCTTACCAATACTATCCAAGATGCTTGAGAAGCTGGTAAACTCTCAGTTAACCGCCTACCTCGATACCAACAATCTCCTAAATCCAGCTCAATCTGGGTTTAGATCAATGCATAGCACCATCTCTGCTCTAGCAAAAGTCACAAATGACTGGCAAACTGCCCTAGACAAAAAGAATAATACCTGTGCTGTGTTTCTGGATCTAAGCAAAGCCTTTGACACTGTGGATCATGATCTTCTAATCACCTCACTAAACTCCATAGGCCTTGACTCACTCTCTATTAAATGGTTCAGATGCTATCTCTCTGGAAGGCTACAACTGGTAAGAATGATGGTGATCTATCTACCCCTAAGCCACTCCTAAGGGTGTACCACAAGGCTCCATCCTGGGTCCCATCCTTTTGCCATTTACATCAACAATATTGACTCAATATCTCTTTCTAATATCCACCTTTTGCAGATGACACTGTACTTTATGTGAGCGATCCCTCACCATCAAAAGCCTGTGAGCTCCTACAGTCTCAATTCTCCTCTCCTCCAGCATAATCTATTAAAAAGAAATTATTACTAAATGCTAAGAAACCAAAGCTATGTTCTTTGCCCACAAGAACTGTTCTTCCACTATCCCATCATTCACCCTCCCACAACTCTCTACCATCCTTGGTGAAAATCTGGAATATGTTGACAAATTCAAATACCTAGGAGTATGGATAGACAATAAACTAGACTATACTACCCACGTTGAAGAGCTCCTGAAAAAGCTAAGACAAAGACTTGGTCTATTCTATAGAATCAAACACACTACCTGACCAAAGATTCCAAACAAAGATTAATCCTTGCATCATTCATGTCCCTCATTGATTATGCTGACTTCTCTCTGGTCATTGCTCCCTCTCCCATCTAATCAAACTAGACACCCTGTATCATAGAGCTATTAGATTCATTACTGACCTTCCTCTAGCACCCATCATTGCTCTCTCTACAATGCAGTCAGCTGGACATCCCTGCAACATAGAAGAAGAAAAATGCTGCTATCTGGATCTACAAAGCTCTGACAAACAAACTCCTTCCTACATCTCAGATTGCTTCAACCAGATCACATCCAGGCCCTACACCTTGAGGATCAACAAACTGATCCTGCTGAAGATTCCTATCACCTGCACCCGGTATGGAAGAGCTGCAATCAGTTATTCTGGCACTTATCTGGAATTCTATCCAAAATACATTGAAAATGGAAACACTGATCCCCTTACATCCTTCAAAAAGCTGTACACCAGCTAATCCCAGATTCATGCAAGTGCTTCCACAAGGCCTAGTCCTCCCACACCCCACACCCCACACCCTCTCTCTCCCCCACCCCTTCTAAATCTCATCCCTATTCTTCTATCATTGCTCTGGTCCTTTCCACATCAAACCACAAACATATTTGCCCACCCATGTACCATTATCCAAGCCTTATCCCCACAGACTGTTTGTTTCTCACCTTTAATAGGTTTTGGTTTACTGTCCTTTGCCTTGTATATATGTAAATAATTGTATATCTATCTCACTCATAAATGTTTGTATTTGTGCTATTTCAGTATCATGTTTTTTGTATACACTCTGTAACCTTTTTTGTTATGACCACTCAGGTCCATCTTGTAAATGAGCTATGCTCAATGATGTTCGCCTGAATAAATAAAGATTTTGATTGATTGATTGATTGAAGCAACACAACCCTGGTTCACACCCAAACAGCAGCGCACATGCTGTACTGCGGGACATCAACCCCATGAGTTCACTCAGTTGTGGTGGGGCTGCCCCGAGAGACAGTTTCGTACCACTATGCTCCCACTGCAGCCCTGGGTTGGGACTGACCCAGGAAGTCCTAAGTCATGGACTTTTATGTTTAGTTCCTGATCCCCAAAGGATGAAGGCGTACACGGGAGCCCAAAGAGGCATGTGCACGCAGAGATGTGCTGCAGTTCGAGACTCCAGCTGACGTCCTCCTCTCCCTCATCATGTCCCTGACTGCACTGCCACCCATGGTCACTCAGGTGGCAGTATTGCAACAGATACGGCAATCCTCTCCCCGGAGGAGGACGGCATCCCTAAGATGCTTAATCCTCTTCCCCCTGGCCAGCACTCCAGTGACTTAGGCTCGTTCCCGAACCGGGGCTGCTGGCATCGCGAGCAGTAACTCTACCGTTGTGGTGGCAGGCCGGCTGACAAGTGTGTATTTAAACAATAATGTATGACAAGGCATGGGCTGTGGGATTTACCCATGTTTTGTGTAGTGTGGCATGGGGTGCAACCAAATGCCATAAACCACATAAGAAGTCGACAAATCCAACAACACGTGCCCTGGAGTACATTACTAAGGGTTTTCTTTTTTTGGTTCTCTCTAAGTTTATTGATCAAACATAATAAAAAGGTCATTACAAAGAATAACAGAATTAAAATAAATAAATATAGTCACAAACATTTTTCAAAAAGATACAGAAGTCAGTTGTCAATAGCATCACTTAACTTATTTTCCAATACAATTAAAAAGAACTGTTCATAGTATCACAATTCAAGTATATTTCCAGTATATGCTGCATCAACTCATTTATACAAAATTAATCCCTCTGACCCCCTCGACTATTATATTATTAAGTAGATTTAATTTTTGAAGTCATTCTCATTTTTACTTTACCAGCAGTTAAGAAGAAATTTGCTACTCTACTTATGGTCCAGTCATCTTCTGCCATTAAAAAGGATGGTTGTAATTGCAGCCCTATCTATATCGCTCCAGGGATCTATATAAGGTTCCAACCAGTATTTCCTTGCTTTATTATACCACATACAGTGCCAAATGACATGTATTAGGTCCTCTTTATCCTTATGTGAGCAACAACAATTTGTATCGATACAGGTAGTTTTATTATACCTAGCAGTGCGAACATTACTGTCAAATAGCCCAAATTTGTACTTTATGATAGCCCTGCTTAACTGGGGATCAGTGAGGACATCCTGATAATGTTTATAACCAAAATTAATATTGTTAACTGCAAGCCACTTAGAGTATCTGGATCTAGTAATACTTTCCAGATCTAATTTTGCCCAGCAGTTGCTGATCTTTGTCTTGATATATTTTTTGTTATATTTCAAGCTAAGGGGTAACATTCTTTCTTGGGATGTGGCTATGTTGTTCTATCCACACATTCTGGCATTGTCCTTTCCCCTTTAAGAGATGCCGGAAAGTCTTCAAGCTGGCTCCTCCCACCTGGGTGGTATTTCCTTTGGCTCCGCCCCATGGTGCCAGATCTTCCTTTCTGCTGGAAGAAGCAGGTTCCCTCCTTACCGCTTCCACGTTGAGTAGGCCCTAGCGCTAAAATCTTCAGATTTACTTCTAAAAACTTAAAACTCTCTCAAATTTCATCTTCAATTCGATCATCGATCGCGACTGCTATTAAAGAAAAGTCCTCGCCCAGATTTCACCAGTGCCCATGAGGGCAGAAAATGTCATGTACCGATCCCCCATGCCATATGCATCTACCGCCTGGGCCACAATTATGACTCCCAGGCCTGTGACATTTGCTGGTCTTTTCACTCATCAGTCATCGAGGACCGCCTCACTCACCTGAAGCTGGGCAACCCAGAAAGATGACATCTGCTGGTCAAATCCAAGGATGCCTGTTGGGTGGTCTCCGCAGCTATGGGATCTGCCGAGCAGTTGGAGCAACGTACAGCCTTTGAGGAGGAGGCAGCTAGGGCCACTGTGCTGTCCTCTTCAGCTTCTGCCTTTGTTCCGCTCAAACTGGGCTCCACTTATTCAGGCTCCTTCAAGGAGCTGTGCCATTCTCTCCCTGCCAAGGGACAGGGCCCTTCGGGATCTTACAGCTGTCACTCTTGCAAGAAGGAGTCCAAGAAAGAAAAAGAAAAACCTCACTGTCTATGTTCTTGGGACCGGGAACGTTCTTGGTCTCTGGAATCACAGGTTTTGACCATGGTTGAAACAGTGGCCTTGGCCGCTGGCTTCACAGAGACCCTGCTGGGCCAGTTGGTTGATATGCCAGCCGACAATGCGGCCGAGATTTTTCTCAACCCTGTCAACTGGTTGTTGTCAGAAGAGGCCAACGACTCTCTGTTCAGGACTCCGGTCCTGCTGGTGACCACCGAAGGGACGGCTCAGCTCAGTGAGCCGGACCCTCCGATCACCAACCTAGACAAGGAGGAGCCATGGCTCTCCTCAGCTCCCTCTGAGATCCTTTGTCAGCACCCCTGGTAGCAGAGGTTGAGGTCTAGGTCTTCCTCCTCCAGTGGGTCAAGCAGATCCTGCCGACATCAGTGGTCCCGCTCTCAATGCCATGGTAAGTGGCACCACAACTGTTCATCATCTTCGTCCTCCTTGGGTGAGCAGAGGCTTCAGCGTAAGTTGCGTAGATGCTACAAAGACCTTATGTGGCAGCAGTTGGTGCTGGTCAGTCTGAAGCCAACCCTGGCTCTCACACCGGCCATCACTTGGCTGTTGCCTAACAGGCCAACACTGATTTCCTTGGCGGGGCCAGTTGACACCGCCCCTCCTCCAGTGGAGCCAGTCCAGACTGTCATGGTTTGGCCAAAGCTGGCCTCTCCACTGATTGTGGTGGAGCCGCCTACCAAGCATCCGCCGACCAGTGCTCTGACCAAGGAGTCTCAGCCAGATAAGGGGTTTCCCCGTCGGCTGTTGGTCACTCTCACATCTGACCATCTGTGGCAGGTCGAGGGTGATTCAGGAGGTCAGCCTCTTTATGCTGACTCTTCTAAGTCTGAAGATTCCTCACTGCATTCCTGTCTGGTCGACTTGGAGTCGGTGGGGGATCTCTCGACGGAGGAAGGGCCCACTTCCTTCATGGGCATCCTCCATCTCATCTCTTGAGTCCACAGGGATGAAACTGGAGCCCGTCCAGAAGTGGGCTCACTATCCTGTCACAGAGATTCAGGACAAAGGGTACTCTCTGATGGTGGCTTTCCTAGTGGCCAAGGCCAATGTCAGCCCTGTCCTGGAGCTTTGGCAGTGCCCTGCCTCCTGCATTGCACCTTCAGCCCAGATGGCCTGCAAATATGTAGTGCCCACCGGTACCCCCTCGTGGTTCACGGAGCATCCCTAGGCTGAGGGGTTGGTGGCCAACTCCGTGTTTCAGTGCTTGGTAAATACCAGGGATTTTGATAGGCCACTGGATAAGGAGTCCAAGAAATTGAACCACTCAGCTAAAAAGGTCTATGCTGCCTCCTCACTTGCCCTCCGCCAGGTGAGCTCGGCTGTCCTGATGGCACATTTCTCCCATGCCCTCTTGAGATCCCTGGATGACGTGATTCTTCATCTTCCTGTGGACCTCCAGACTATGGTCAGGCAGATCCGAGACCAGGGCCAGGCTGTGGCCAAGAAGCAACTTCAGATAGCTCTGAATATTGGAGAGTCCTGTGCCTGCTTGGTGGTGGCCTCAGTCACCATGCACCATAGGGCTTAGTTGCAGATCTCAACCTTCACGGCAGACACCCAGCACAAGCTGGCTGATGTTCCATTCTTAGGCACTGACCTGTTTGGGCCAGGTGTGGAGGGTCACCTCCAGTGTATCGAGAAGTCCAATGCCTCCTTGGACTCTGTTACATCCACCCAGAGGGATCCCAAAGGCTCCAAGCAGCAAAAGCGTAAGCCCTTTTGGTCCTCCACTTCTGCAGCAAAACCAGCCCATATCAGTCTGGCCAGCAGGCTCAGTCCTGGTGACCTGGGCCCAAATCCATGGCCTCAGTGGTCCAGAAGCCAGGAGGGAAGAGATCCAGTGGCTCCTCCGCTGGGTCCTCCTCCTTCAAGCCTGCTCAGTGATGGGATGGGGGGTGCCACCCTCATGTCTGTCATGCCACCTCTGGGTTCTCCTGTGGGGGGCTGGCTCCACCACTTTCTTTCTGCCTGGTCTGCTCTCACCATGGACAGGTGGGTTCTGGAAGTGGTCGGTCAGGGTCTGCCTCTGGAATTCAAGCAGTACCCTCCAAGCCGAGCCTGTGCCCCATGGGAGGACTTGGTATCTGCAGACATTCAGTCAGCTGTCTGAGATGACATTGCCCAGCTCTTCCACAAGGAGGTCATGGTCAGGGTAAGTGGATCCACCGGAACACCCAGGTTTGTCTCCAGGCACTTCCTGGTGCCAAAGCAGACAGTGGGGGCTGGTGCCCCAGTCTAGATCTGCAAGACCTGAACAAATTCCTTAGGTCCCACACCTTCAGGATGGTAACTCTGTCTGAGATCATACCATCTCTTGAGCAAGACATGTAGTTTTGCTCTCTGGATCTCCCAGGACGCATTCATTCATGTCCCGATCCATCCATCCCATCGAAGGTTCCTCCACTTCTGAGCCAAAGGAACCATTTGCGAGTTCCAGGCCATGCCATTCGGCCTCAACTTGGCCCTCAGGGTCTTCAACAAATGCATAGCAGTGGTGGCAGCTTACCTGAGGTGCTGGGGTGTTCAGGTGTACCCCTACCTGGATGGATGACTGGTTGATTGGTGGTCCCTCCAGACAGAAGGTGGAGTGGTCCAAGGACCTGGCCCTCCAGACCTACATTGACCTTGGCTTCCTGGTCAACAGGGCCAAGTCAGAACTCATGCCCTCACAGATGATCAGGTTCATTGGGGCAGAGCTCAACTTCTGCCAAGCCAGAGCCCGGCTCCCGGTGGACAGGGCAGATGTTCTCTTCTCCTTTGCCTGATCATTTCTGGTTGGGCACTTACACCTTGCCCAGGACTTCCTGCACCTTCTGGGTTACATGGTGGCCTGCACTAGCGTGGTCCAATAGGCTTGTTGGCATATACACTCCCTGCAATGGGAGCTGGCCAGCCAGTGGTCTCAGTGCAAGGGTCACTTCGACCAGCTGGTCACTGTGACCCAGAAGGTGTAGGATGCCCTCCAGTGGTGGCTAGTCCCAGAGCATCTGCAGGAAGGGATCCTGTTTGTTCACCCTGAGCCAACGGTCATGCTGATGACCGATGCCTCTCTCAAGGCTGGGGTGCCTATCTGGAGAAACACAGAGTCCATGGGGTCTGGACCCCCAAAGAGTCCCAATGCCATATCAACCTGCTGGAGCTCCAAGCAATTTGGCTGGTGCTGACTGCATTCACTCCATTTGTTCGGGATCAAGTGGGCCAAGTCCAGATGGACAACACCACGACCATGTACTGCCTCAACAAGCAAGGTGGGATGCACTCCCTGCCTTTGTGCAAGGAAGGTCTCTGTGTATGGACCCTCATGTGCAGCCTGGAGGTGGATCTCCTTGCTATCCATGTGGCAAGAGCCTCCAATCAGCTGGTGGATGCCATCAGCCGGGTAGGCGAGGCATCTCACTAGTGGTTGCTCCATCCAGAGGTAGTTCACAGTCTGTTCTCCCAGTGGGAGTCCCCTCAGCTGGACCTGTTCACCTCCAGGGAGAATGTAAAGCAGAGGCTGTATTGTGCCACCCCCCCCTCAGCAGGGCTCACTGCAGGGGGATGACTTCTCGAGGCCATGCACTCCAGGCTTCTTCTATGCCTTCCCTCCACTTCCCTTGATCCACAAGGTGCTACTCAAGGTCAGAAGGGACAAGGCACAGGTGATCCTGGTGGCTCCAGACTGGCCATGCCAGTTTTGGTACCACGGTCTCGTCAGCCTCAGCAACAGGCTCCCAAGGTGTCTTCCACTACTCCCGGACCTGCTCTCCATCAGTCAGCGGAAGGTACTCCACCCAGACCTTCAATCCCTGCACCTGACAGTCTGGTTCCTGAGCCACTAGAGTTCCAGGCTTTTGGGCTCTCCAAAGATGTTCTCACTGTAGTAGAGGCATCTAGAAAGGAATCAACCAGAAAGTGCTATGCCTTCAAATGGAAGAGATTCTCCATTTGATGTCAGAGCAAGGGGCTGGACCCTTTGACCTGTCCAGTGGCTAGTATTTTGGACTACCCGTGGTCCCTCTCCAAAGGGGGACTTCGGTCAATGACCCTTAAGGTGCACCTGGCAGCCATCTCTGCTTACCGGGCATGGACTGGTCAGCAGTCGGTGGGACAGAAGAAGGTGGTCTGGTGCTTTTCCAAAGGCCTTGATCACAGTTCCCCTCTGGTGCGTGAACCACCACCACTGTGGGACTTGTTGCTGATTTTGGCAAAGCTCATGGGCAAGCCATTCAAACTAATGCACAGGTGTGAGATATCTCACCTGTCATGGAAGACCACCTTCTTGGTGGCTATCATGTCAGCCAGAAGGATCAGTGAGCTCCAGGTGCTCTCGGTGGAGTCTCCTTACCTGGTTTTCCACAGGGACAAGGTTGTCCCGTGCCGCAACCTGTTTGTCACCTACGCTGAAGCTGCACCTGGCAGACCTGCAGCCAAGTGGACTATTGGCAGCTGGATCACATCCTGCATTGATCTCTGCTATAGGATGGTGGATAGGGAGCCTCCAGGAGGGCTAAGGGCTCATTCCACCTGCAATACCGCTGCATTGGTGGCTGCTTCTAGGGATGTCTCTATCCAGGAAATCTGCAGGGCTGCTACCTGGAAGTCAGCACACACCTTCATTTTCCATTACCACATCGACCTAGAGTCATGCTGGGATGCTGGTTTTGGGGCCTCAGTTCTCAGATCTCTGTTTCCTAAATAGGGGTGTGTGCCTTGGCTCCATCCTCCCAGAGAACTGCTAGGAGTCTGCCAGAATGTGTGGATAGGACAACATATCCACATCCCTAGAAACACAGGTTACCAACCTATAACAGTAGTTCTAGGAGAGGTATATGTTGTTCATCCACATGGACCCACTCGACCTTCCCTGGCTTTGGCACACAACATTGCTTCCAGTGGGTAACATCTGGTGTCATGGGGCGGAGCCAAGGAATATACCACCTGGGTGGGTAAGAGGAGCCAGCCTACCGGCACCAGGCTACCAGTTCAAAAGCTTTAATGTGCAAAAAAAGCATATACTGCACATAGATAAATACACAGCCACAATCATAAAACAGATACAGGACACCCGACCAGGTTTCACCCATAGGCTTCATCAGGGGTTACTGGTTGAATCAGGATTTTGGCTTTTAAATTCATGTGAACCAATCCAGTGCTTGAACAACTCTTAAAGGTATAGATCCCTACTAAAGTGCTATACAATGTACCAATAATTAACACACAGCATGTTGGAGAAGGACTGGTACTTGATATCCCTTGATATTGAGGCATTATACACTAATATTCCCCACCACGAGGGGTTGCAGGCACTCAGGTTCTGGTTATAGACCAACACAGCTTATACTCCGGGACTGATTGAGTTCCTGTGTAATTGCTCCCGCCTGGTCCTGAAACTGAATGTTTTCTTGTTCCAAGACACTGTATATTTGCAAACTAAAGGTACAGCTATGGGGGCTACTTTTGCCCCCCAGTTATGCAAATTTATATCCGGGGTACTGGGAGAAAGTAACAGTCGGAAGCCCCGAGACCAACCCTTACTACCATAGGTTTGATCTTTGGAGACGCTTTATTGCTCACATCTTTATTGTGTGAAAGGGGGATGAGGCAGAACTGGGTGCATTTATTTGCTGGTTAGAGAGTACCAACCCAAGTCTTAGATTTACAACAAATGTAAGTCAGTCTAAGGTGTGTTTCTTGGATCTGGAAATAGTGAAAAAGAAAGATGGCACAGTAAAAACAAATCTGAACAGGAAACCCACTGATCGAAATGCCCTGCTTTATGCCACCAGCTGGCACCCCCTACACATTATTAAAAGCATTCCTAAATTCCAGTACATGAGGGTTAAAAGAAATTGCAGCAGTGAGGAGGATTGTGTGAAGAACAACCGAGAACTGAGGGCTAGGTTCCAGAAAAGGGGCTATAAACAGGTGTGTCTCGATAAAGCAGAAAAAGCAGTGGATCTGATGGAGCAGAGTGAACTGCTTACACCCAAGGAGAGGAATTTAGACTCAGGGAAACACATTAATTTTGTCAATACCTACAACAAAAGGTCCGCAGCAGTCAGCGGATTGTTTTACAACACTGGGAAATAATAGGGTCAGATCCCACCTTGGGGAAAGAGGTCATTGGTCCACCCAGATTTAGCTATAAAAGAGGCAGGAATTTGTCTGACCTCCTCACACACAGCTACCAACCCCCCCAAAACCACCCACTACTTGGCTGCCCAAGTTGCCAAGCGGTAGCCACAGATGTGGACACTGCATGTATTGTAAAGTCATGGAAAAAAATGCCACTTTCACAAGTAGCAATGCTACAAAGGTGTTTGAAATTAGAAATTTCATTTCATGTGATTCCACACATGTGGTTTACCTGGCCCAGTGCAGCTGTGGGAGTTTCTATGTAGGGAAAACTACTAGACTTTTTGAAGTTGAGGGTAGGGGAACATTCTAGAGCAATACAGCATAAGGAAGCCACTAAACCATTGGCAGCACATGTTGAAGCAGCTCAAGCTAAAGAAAGACATAAATTAAAATTTTGTGGCATAGACGAGGTGACCCTGGGAAAGTGGGGTGGGGATCTGGAAGCCCTATTATTAGGCAAGGCAAATTTTATTTTTATGGCGCCCAATCACAGAGGCTCTGGGAGCCTAACAAAGTATTACAAACAAAGCAACTAATTAAAACCCATAAATAGCAGATTGATAAAATCAGGCTTCAGATAATAAGCTTCACTATCTAGTACTGATTGCTATGTAAAAGCCAGACATTAGAGCAAGAGTCTATGTGGATCTTTCAGCTGAGAGGTTATTATCCACTGGGTTAAATGACAGATTGGACATCATGCCCTACAGTATACCAGAAAATGAAGAAGGAACTCCTAGCTCTGTTAATGCTTGGTTTCCATATATGTAAATTGATTCAACTGAGTTGTAAAGGCCATAGAATTATCTAGTTATTACTGAAAAGTGTTTTATTTTTCTAAGATTTGTCTAATAGGCCAGTCAGAGTGTATATAGAAATTTATATAGAAAGAAGTAAATATTAATGTTGTCTCTTTTAGCTGCACTCAAACTACCCTTCAACTGTCCTTCTCCTTCTCTTTCTCTCCTTCTAGGGTCCATCGAAGGTGATTCACTAGTTACAATGGCCAGCCAGAGTGGGTGGTAGGCAAACCGAATGTGACTTTGTTGAACCCACTGGAACCCTTTCTAAGTACAAAGTTTATTTCCTTAAATGGTAGTAATCAGAAATGGTACCATATATTAGTGAAATTTAAAATGTACTTTACTTGAAAGCTGTCTAGAATTAACTGAGAGTGAACCTGTCCTTTTTGGACATGCTGTGTGTTGATTAATGGTACATTGTACTGCACTTTAGTACTAGCATTTTACAAGGGGGCTACACTTTTAAGAGTTGTTCAAGCACTGGATAGGTTAACATGAATTTAAAAGCCAAAATCCTGAGTTGACCAGTAACCCTTGATAAAGCCTACGGGTGAAACCTGGTCGGGTGTTCTACGTCTGTTTTATGGTTGTGGCTGTGTATTTATGTATGTATATGCTATTTTTGCATATTAATACTTTTGAACTGGTAGCCTGGTGCTGGTATTTTTACCTCTTTTTGCTACCAGTTTCACCTGGCACAGGCTTATTGAAGTGGAGCATTCAAGTTCTGCAGTCACGGAGAGGAGCCAGCTTGAAGACTTTCTGGCATCTCTTAAAGGGAAAGGACAATGCCAGAACATGTGGATGAACAACATATACCACTCCTAGAACTACTGTTACAGGTGAGTAACCTGTGTTTTCCAGATGCCCACTAAGCATAATAAAATCATATTTATTCAGTTTGGAGTTAAGATCTCTAAACCCGGTGGGGGGGATTGTTTAACCAGGAAAGGTACACTAGCTGAAGCTTGTTTCCAGGTGCAGCCCGGGAGCACAAGTAAGTTACATGACTTGCTCAGTGTCACATAGTATGCAAGTGGGAGCTGTGAGATTCAAACCCTGGTCTCCAGGTTTGCAGCACAGAGTCCTAAACCACTGTGGTATACTGCCTCCAGAGGGTAGACCCTGTACATTCTAAATTATGCCAACTCTTTTTTTCCTCAAGACACATATGTGGGATTCTATGTTTCAGCATTCTAATTATCTGAAGCCAATAACTGATTTTTTTTTAATATCCACAATTGCATTAATGTTTACCATACTAAGCTCAGATCTGACATAAGAGGCTGTCATGCAGTGCCCAGCTCCATTGCCAATCTAAGTAATTTAAATGCTGGAATAAATGGTTTTTCCTATCCCTAATATCCCAGATTTCTACCCCATATAGTAGTTGTGTTGAATATTTTGTTCTAATAACATCCAACCTTAAGGTGCATCCACCATGACAGTAATTACATTTCTTTAGGTCTAAGACTGTTTTCTTGTCCTTTTCTAGGACCATTTCAGTATGTTTAGTCCATGAGCCATGTGAAGAAAAGAGCAAACGCAAGTAAACATAACCTGAAACTATTTCTAAACTATGATCCCCAAGGGTCCAATTCCCTTCAGCTTTTTTTTGAATCAAAAGTTACAAGTTGCGTTTTAGTGAGATTAACCTTGAGTTTCAATTTGCCTGCCTTTACATTTATGAGGTCCAATTTTCTCTGTAGACATCCTTTTTTAGCGACAGTAATATACGATCATCTGTGAGGGTCATGGGTGGGCAATGTGAGGCATTGAGTTTAGGGGACTCTGACTCCAAGTTTATGAAGTCTCTCAACAAACCATCACTATATAAATAAAAAAAAAGGCAGGGGCCAGAACACACCTCCTGTCTCACCCCATTATTTGTGGGGGTATTACATGAGAGCTGCCCCCTAATCCCAAGATTTATTTATGTCCAAATAGCTCTACATCTAGAGTAAATAGTATGAATCAGTACAGGGTCAATTCCTCGATCCTTCATAATTTCCCATAAGGTACCTCTGGATAATGAGTCAAATGCAGATGAAAAATCTACAAAAACAGCGTACAATTTTTGTTTCCTAGTAAGCACACATTTTTCTATTAGATGCCAAAGAACAAAGCAGTTATCTATGGCAGAGGATGCATTCCAAAATCCTGTTTGCAATTCACATAACCCTCCTGTCTGCCTAATTTGCTGGTTCAATCTTTCCAAAATGACCTTAGAAAATATCTTCAGGTTTATATCTAGAAGACTTATTGATCTACAACATAATGGAATTAGCTTTATCTCCTTTCTTATGAACTGACACCATTTCTGCCCTCTCCAAGTAGAGATGTGTGAAATTGGAAAATTTCGCCTAGCGAAATATTTTGCGTAATTTCCGCATTATGTGAAATTTTTTGCCTTGGGGAAACATAATTTAGCCTCTGATTCCACTTTTGCATAAGGTGAAATTTTGCCAAATTTCACCAATGTTTTTCAATTTTGCCTGCAAATGTGTGATGCATTGTGGGTAAATAGCTGAGATATCATGCACAGGTTGTTTCCTGCGCAATATATTGTCTGTTGAGTCGGAGAGCAGTTCAGTGTGGTGCATCACAGCTAATAAACCCTTCAAAAACCTCTTTCTTTGTGATTATTGAGAGTTAATTGCTCCCAGAATCTAAATTTAGTTCCTAGTGCTGCTAGTGAACATTTTTTTCTTTTGGTATCTTTGGATAATACTTAGTTAAACTCAGGTAGTGTTTTCAGTTTTCTCTGCGTCTGTGTCTGTGAGGGAGCTGAGGATGGGAGGGTCGACCATGTGGTGTGTATGTGTATGTATGCGAAAGCAGAGCAGGCTAGTTCCTAATATTTGACAGATTTCTCACAAGTTGTGAGTGAGTTTCTGTAATTTCTTTTAAGTCTTAATATTTTTGTTGGTGTGCTACTTATTTGTAATATTTTTCTTACATATCGACCTTTTTTGGGTAACTTTGTCTGAACAATTACTCATTCTAAGTAGTTCTGTTCCTGTTTCCCTTTGCTTAATCCCTTTTCTGCTTTATTTTTGTATTGGAAGTATTTGTGTACATTGAACACTTGTCCATATCCAGGTACACTACATTGTTTGAATTGCTCACAGAAATTAATATTGTGACCTAGCCTTTGCATTGCAGCATTCCTGTATTTCTTTGTTTAATTTGCTTACCACATTAACCGTTCTTCTCTGTTACACCACTGGTGTTTACTACCCGACCCACTATATAAAACTACATAGTTTTCAAGAGTGGTGGTCCCTGCTGCGACTGTTGGAGGTGACTTTGTTTGCTCATTTCAAATCTTGTTATCCCTTCCATCTGATATATCTATAAGCCAAAACTGTATTTAGTAAGTAGTAACACATTGCAGTACTTGCCTTCTCCAGACACAACTTGTCTGGACCATAGATCATATTTTGACTGTGAGGTGCTCTGTGCAGTTGGTTCACAATTTAGTTTGCATGAACCTTCCTGTACCTACTTGGTTATTATCAAGTTGTGTAATAACCATTCCATTTAAAAACTTACAGTACATTTTATTAAGAACTACTTAAGTATTTTTTCAGAGTTACTGCACATTCATGTTGTGGTGTTCTCTGCTGGTTTGGTGCTTAAAGTCTCTTACTTGTGTCCTCCTGTTACCCCGTATTACTTAATTCATGTTTTTGTAATTAAAAATATAAAACAGTGTTTTAACACTCAAATAGGCTACAGTAACAGTTGAAGGTGGTTGTATAGACTACAGTGTTGCTACCTGTTCTGATTTTGGTTTGCCTTTGCAGATAGTACTGCAGGTGTTAAATCAAACTTCTTCAATAGAAATACATAATCATATACTTACAGAGAAGGCAAATGGAACAAGCTTATAAATATAGCCTGCCAAGAGATGTTCCAGTTCAGAGAAAGGTGCCTGGGTGGGAGGTGGCTCAAAGAAGTCTGTTGGAAAAGTTGAAATACAGTTCCACTTCTCGTAAACAAACCTAATTCTGAATCAGTGCCTCCTGTGGGCTCAGTGCTGCCATGGCAGCCAGTGCCAACAAACTCAAAGTTAGAAGTGGCTTCTAGTTTTGACTCAGATTTTACTGCCCAGTCTGTAGCTAACATGCTTGTTGGGGATGAAACTGGGAATAAGGAGACACTCACACCAGTGGAGGCACAGAGGTCCAAGAGGAGGAGGTGGAAAAAGTTGGTGTGACTGTTGTTCCTACTCAAGGTGGAGCTAGTGGTGGTGACGGTGATACTGTCCAGCTAAAGTCTGTTTCTCCTGGAGAAGGAGATAAGGAAAGTCAGCCCTTCCCCACACACACACAGTGAGGAGATTCCAGAGAAGGGGACGTTTTCTCTAGAAGTAGACAGTGATGGGGAGAAGGAGGATGAGGATATAATATGTTTTGGTAGAGATGATGAGGTGCTGGATCCCCTGTGAGAGCCAGAAGTGAAAAAACTGAAGGGTGATGATGTAGCCCATTTAGATGCCAAGCCTGAGGGTGAGGCTATCAGCAAGCCTACAACAAGCAGTCCTGTAACCCCCACTCCCAAACCTAGCATGGTGAAAGTCATGCAAGTGGCCCAAAAAGCAAAAACTTCCACACCGTTGGCTCCACTGTTCGAGTCCCAGTACCATGTTGAATCTAGAGGTGGAAAGTCCCTAGTTTGGGATTTTTTCATTCTTGTTGCAGCTGATAAGACCATAGTGATATGTCAGCTGTGTCAAGCATGTGTCAGTTGTGGAAAAAAGGGCAGCCACAAAGGCACCAGTGACTAGCATGCCCACTTGAAACACAAGCACCCATTGCGCTGGCACCAACACCAGAAATATACCAGAGTTGTAGGTGGGATGTCCCTTGTCAAGCCTTATGTTAGTGACAGCAATGCAACAGAGCAGGAGGAGGGAGGGCTGAGTGGGTTGGTGGAGGAGAAGTGTGAGTAATCCTTTTCTCTCTTGAGCAGTGGGCATAGTAGCAGTGGAGCTGTCACTCCCCTGAGTCGAGGTCCATGAGGTGGAGGGACACCATATAACAGCATGACTGACACCATATTTATGTCTCAATTTACTTGAACATGTTTTTGGGAAACATTTCTGGACATTTGGGACATGTTCAGCATTGGCATCACCAAGATTAGGTATGAAAACCATTGTAAACATGCAGAAAAAAGCAGATTTCAGTCCTGGTGGTGGATGTGAACCATATAACAGCATGACTGACACAAGATTTTGGTCTCAATTTACTTGAATATATTTTGGGAAACATTTCTGGACTTCTGTGGCATGTTAGCAGTGGCAGCACCAATATTAGGCTTGTAATCCTTGGTAAATGGTGGCAGAAGCTTCCTTTTGAAGTCCATGAGATGGGCTCTGACTCTGAGTGTAGATACTGCCTGCTTCCTCTAGAGACATGTGGCACAATAAATGAACCACTCACTTCCTGCCTGTTTAGACTCAACCATGTGACGACCAGCAGAGAAAAAGCCCAATTTCACCTAATGTTGCCTTATATAAGTGAAAGGCAAAATCTGAGGTGAAACTGGGTGAGAAATTACACATCAGGCCATAATTATGTAAAATGTTTCACAGGATGAATTTGGTGATTTCGGCAGAATTTCACTGGTGAAATAAAATTGCTGCATCTCTATCTCAAGTATAGTGTACAAAATCTTCCGATATATATTTATTCTAAAAAGAGTCAAGAGTTTGCACCATATAAAAGTGTTTCGACTATACACATTAGCAGGGATTTTGTCTGGTCCTGGGGCTTTCTTCATTTTAGAGATTTTATCACAGAATATACTTCTTTCCTATCTATCAATGAAACTGACTTTTATCTAGAGTGCAAAAGTGGGCAATTCCAACAACACATGCCTGGAGTACTTACTTAGATTATAAATTAACCCAAAGAAATAAAGATGGAAAAAACTCTAATCAGATTCAAATGAACTACTGAGACTTTGCCTGTGTGTACATTGTGAGACTTATTCATAGGTAAAGATTCAAACTGACCAATCAGATGGCAGGATTTTTTATAATAGTACTTGTCTGTCCTTGAGATAACTGTTCAATATTCAAGTGATTATTAATCCTATTTAATAGAGAATAATGCATGAGGGAGTGCGTTATGAAAATTTAACGCACACCCGAGGGGTGAGATGCTGCTTAAACCCTGAGAGCAAAGCTCGAGGGGTTTATAAAAGCATCCGACCCTGAGGGTGTGCATTAAATTTGAGTAACCACACCACCTCATACTCTTTTTTTATATTTGGGGAGCACTTTTTTCCAACCAGATTTCTGTGATGTGAAAGGGGTGCCAGTTCACTTAAAACAAATACCGTGCAAATGAGGTACAAGGAGGTCCCGTTCCCCTCTCCCCCTGGGTTCCCAACAACAAATTAGAGAGTCTTACTGGCTGGGCAGTAGCACCTAGTCTCTAACCCTCCCAGCTGATAAGGCCTTTGTAAGATGCCACATGTGCTGGTTGTGGCAGTGTCCATCATGAAATGGTGGCTCCTGTCTCTTCCTCCCGCCCCTCTACAACGTGATGCTGTAATGATATAAACTCCTGAGCGGGGTGAACAGGGCAGAAACGTATAGAAAACTACCTGTTCTCTCTACACTCCAGGCCCCAACAGAGACGTTCCACAGCCCGACACGGAGACAGGTTTTTTCTTGTACCAAAGGAAAGTTTCTCACAGCCTGGCATGAATCATTGCTGACAGCAGCTGAATGGCTGTGAGAACAGGTTGCACTCAGTGTGAATGCAGCGTATGTTTACCATAATAACTGGCAGGTTATTGAGGCAAATAATAACAGGCTGAGCCATTGAAAACTTGCTCCTCAGTTATTATAAGGATATAGCAAACAGCAGAAGAAAGGACAATTGTTGATAACATACTTGCCAGACCACAAATAAGTGCAAATAAACAGTTAACAGTTCTTCGTTGTTGGTAGGACTGACAATTGCTTTTCTTAAAACTTTGTTTTATTATTTTCATCCCCATTGTTACCTATTTGTATATTCTTTCCCACCCACTTTTTGGGTGGTGGGGCCCTAAAGTTCACTCTTGCTCCACTGGGAGGGGAACTAAACAACTATCTTCACGGCTGGCACAAATGCTGCTTTGTGATTGGCCATCAGCGTGCATATGTGTGTGTGTGTGTGTGTGTGTGTGTGTGTGTGTGTGTGTGTGTGTGTATTAAGCAATAAGGTATGACAGGGTGTGCATAGTGCTGGGATAATGGCACACCTAGGGTGTGCTGAAGCATGAAGTTGGATGGCGAGTGCTTCCATCACCTGTGCAGTGCCATTATCCAAGCACAAAGTTCACCTCTGAAGTGCCTTATTTTGATTCATAAATTAGTTTTTAGAATTAGTAAAGAAATCATATTTCTTAAAAATTCTTAATTTAAATAAGTAAAATTAGAAAAAATTAAAATAAGAAAAAAAAGAATGCTATTGAGCCATTGTAGCTTTGTTGTTTGGTCAGTAGGTGGAAGATACTGATTTTTTTTTTTATGTAAGTAAGTTAATTGAGTTTTTTTGTCTGCCTAGCTTTCAGGGACCAGTAGCAAGGTGCAAAGGATACCTAACATAGACCAAATCCTAATGAACTGCCAAACTGTCTTGAAAGTGTCTTGGAAACATGAAAAGAAAAAGCAGTAGCTACTGACGAAAGGGGAAGCACAAAATAAATGTCAGGGTACGACAAAGCTAGACCATTAATTTATTAAAAGATGGTGAAAACATAATAGAATTCATGACTGACATGAGTAGGAAATCAGAGGGCCGATTAACATTTAATCATTTCTTATCACCTTTAAATCTTCCCAAAAAATAGGGGCTCAGTCTTCAAAAGCCCGGAGAATGTTGCAGACCCCTGGTACGTCGATCGTATGGCGCACAGGGCTTGCAACATTCTCCGGGTACTGATCGGGATTTTCACTCCTGTACCAAACACTGCAAGTTAGACTAGCTTCCTCCTGGTCTAACTTGTGACATTCTGCAGATCATTTTTACAGGGCTTGCACCAAATATTTGGTGCAAGCTGCCGTAAAGTGTGGAAAGTGTTGCAGCTGTACCAGATGCACTAACATCGGGCGCAGTTGCATCAAAGGAGATTGGCGCAGCTGCACAAAATAATAGCGCTGATGCAGGGCTTGATGCAATCCCTGCACCCCCCTTTGAAACTCAAGCCCCAAGTTTAGAAGTTATACATATACTGATATTGCATAAACTGAATACACAGTTTCCTGACCCAAAATACACGGGGTGAGTGGGATTTTCAAAGAAAACCACCCAAGGTGCATCTGCTGCTATTTTCAAAGCAGAAATGAGTTCAAACCTGTTAGACCATCTATTAGATGACCTAACAGTGTCCATTTGCATTCAAAAAATGGAAGCAATTGCTTTAAAATTGGACGTAAGTGCAGCTGTGTCCAATGTGGATGCAGCTGTATCCATTTTTTGCTGAAATTCTGACTTATCGTCATAAACAAATGCAACTTCTGAAAATGGTAGCAGGGCTGTCTGGATGCAAGAAAATGGATGCAGTTGCAGCATGCATTTGTGTCCACATCCAACCCTTTTGAAAATCCCCCTTCCCCCGAACACACAAACAGCATACCATCCTTTAAAGACACACTGTATATTTAGAGTCAGGCCACTGCATATCATATACAATATGTGGTCAATAACACATGACAGGGTGTATGTCCATGAGAGATATAGACACTCCTCCAGTGTGTATTGAATAGCTGCATGTAAAGTTTTTAAACTTTGCTACATGTAGTGATATGTGAAGTGGCCCAACTTTGCATACCATGAAGTGCTACTTCATGTAGTTCATCACCTAGTACAATGCGAACTTAGAAACATAGAATCTGATGGCAGATATGGACCATATGGTCCACCTAGTCTGCCCATTTCCTTACTCAGTTTGACAGCCCAGATTCTATGTGATCTGCGCACGCCTTCTCTGCCTATCTCCAGGATACCCTTATGTCTGTCCCATGTGCTCTTAAAGCCACATATTTTTTTAGCCCCCACCACCTCCACTGGCAGGCTGTTCCACGCATACACCACTCTTTCTGTGAAAAAGTACTTCCTGACACTCCCCCTGAGCCTTCCTCCATTCAGCCTCATATCATGTTCCCTTGTCCTTGTGCAGTGCTTCCTCTGAAATATGTTTCCCTCCTGTACCCTGTTTATACTCCTAAGGTACTTGAATGTCTATCATATAGAAACATAGAATTTAACAGCAGACTGCTTGGCCCACCCAGTCTGCCCTTTTCCCCTACCTAATGGATAATCTGCAGATCCTAGTTAACCAACAGCCTACTTCCTCCTACCCCCCACTAGAATTGCCTTATCTCTGTCCCATTGATTCTTGAATTCCCCCACTGTTTTTGACTCCACGACCTCCTCAGAAAGGCTGCTCCATGCATCCCAAACCCTCTCCATGAAAAAATACTTCCTTACATTACCTCTGAGCTGTCCTCCCTCTATCTTCAAAGTGTGCCCCCTTGTTCTTGCACATCTCTTTTTCTGAAAGATGCTACCCTCTTGGGCTTTGTTGATTCCCTTGAGGTACTTGAAAGTTTCTGTCATGTTCCCCCTTTTCCTCCTTTCCTCAAGGGAATACATATTAAGCTCCTTTAATCTGTCTTCCAGTGGCTTCTGGTGCAGACCCTACACCATGTTAGTTGCCCTCCTCCGGACAGCCTCCATCCTGTCTATCTCCTTGCAGAGATGGGATCTACAGAACTGCACGCAGTACTCCAGATGGGGTCTCACCAACTGTCTGTACAGAGGGATAACAACTTCCTGTTTTCTACTGGTGATGCCTCTACCTATGCATTCCAGTATCCACCCAGCCTTCCTTGCTTCCTTTTCACATTGCTTGCCCACCTTTAGGTCATCTGATATGACTACCTCCAGGTCCCTTTCCATTTTTGTTGTGTTAGTATCTCACCCCCCATTGTGTACGCTTCCCCTGGATTTTTGTTTCCCAGGTGCATTACTTTGCACTTCTTTGCATTGAATCTAAGTTGCCACACATTTGATCATTCCTCCAACCTTCCCAAGTCCCTTCTCATCCTTTCCACCCCACCTTGTGTATCAACCCGGTTGCAGATCTTTGTGTGGTCTGCAAAAAGACATACTTTTCCTTCTAGTCCCTCCACAATGTCACTTATAAAGACATTAAAAAGGACCTGTCCCAGTTCTGAACCTTGCGGTACCCCACTAGTAACCCCCCCTTTCTTCAGAGTGGACTCCGTTTACAATACCCTCTACGCCCTGTTGTCCAGCCAATTTTTTACCCAAGCTACCACCTTGGGACCCACTCCAAGGCTGAATAACTTGTTTATTAATCTTTTCTGTGGGACTGTATCAAATGCCTTGCTAAAGTCTAGGTAGGCCATGTCCACAGCCCCTCCCTGGTCTACTACTTTGGTCACCCAGTCAAAGAAATCTATTAGATTTGTCTGACATGACCATCCCACTGTGAATTCATGCTGCCTTGGGTCCTGTGCCCTGCTGGCCTCCAGGTACTCAAAAGTTCTTTCCTTCAGAAGTGACTCCATCATTTTTTCTATCACTGAGGTCAAACTAACGGGTCTGTAGTTTCCTGCCTCTGCCTTGCTCCCACTTTTGTGAAGGCGAATCACATTTGCCCTCCTCCAGCCCTCAGGTACCACCCCATCCTCCCATGATTTGGTAAAGAGGGTAGTCAGTGGTGTCACTAGTTCTCCCCTTAGTTCTTTTAGAATTCTGGGGTGAATCCCATCAGGCCCCATTGCTTTGTCCACTCTCAGTTTTAGAGTTCTTTCAGAACCCTTTCTTCTGTGAATGGACTGGTATCAACCCCTATCCAGAGTGTTTCTATTGTTTGGTTTAGGTACCTCCCCTCCTCTTCTTTATCTATATATTTATTATACAAGTCAGATTTACAACCTTTGAGTCATGGACTCCTTTACAAAAGCACCGCATCGTAGGGGGTAGACAGAGTTACATAGTGTGGTTACAACAGTGAGAACAGTACAGTTCTTTTGTGAATACTGAGCTGAAGTATTCCTTCAGCATCCCTGCTTTTTCACTGTCACCCTCTGCCCATATTTCCTCCCCTTTATTAAGCCTCAGTATCCCTCTCTTGGTCTTTCTTTGCTCCTAATTACCTATAAAGGGTTTATCCCTCTTCTTAACAGAGTTGGCTATCTTTTCCTCAGTTTTGGGCCTTTGCTATTCTGAATGCCTTCCCTGCTCCTTCTGTTTTAACAGATATAGTTCTCTGTCCTGCTCCTTCTGTGTTTCCTTATATTTCCTGAATGATATTCTTTTCTCCTTAACCTTCCCCGCCACCTCTTTTGAGAACCATAGAGCCTTTTTCCTTCATTTTGTTTTGTTGATTTGCTTTATAAAAAAACTAACAAAACAAACAAACAAAAATATAGTGTGTTTGTCTGAGTTAACTGAACTGAATGGTTATCTGAACAGTTATCTAGGTGTAAATCTCAGGTGATTGAAAGGGTTTGATAGCTGTGCAGTTTAAATTACTTGTAGAAAGATCTAGTAAGTAGGGGAAGTGGCTTAGCTAGAAGGAAGCTAAATTTAAAGACTGCCTTGGAAAGATTCTGTTAGTGGCTTGGCAGAAGACACCAGGAGGAAGGAGTGCTGTGTGACTGGACTTCTCTTCTGGGACTAAAGAAGTAGAACTCTTGTACTTGGACCTTTAATTTAGGGTAAAAAAAAAAACAAACTATATTTTGCCCACCGTCCCACCCAAAGCTAGTTCTACTTTTATAGGCACAGGATTTAACTGACAACAGGAACTTCCTGTTTGGGAGCAGGAAGTGAGTGATCACAGAGCCACCAAAGACCCACCATCCTAGAAGGGCAAGAGTAGCTCTCTGGCCCCCTTTAGCTGCTGGAGGCCTGCCTCTGAGCAAGTAAGGGGTCTACTGAGAAATATTGGATATTCTTGTCACAGAACAGGACAATCGGGAGATTAAAGGGCACAGAGGCATAAAGTAAGTAGAGAGAGAAGAGAAAGAAAAAAAAACAGAGGAAAGAGTAAGGATTCCAAACAACAGTTAAGAGGCCAGAAATAAGACATGATGGGAGTGGTGCAGTGCAGTGGCTGTGGAGCAGCAGTCTTCCGGGAGACGTTCTAGAGGATGCGGTGTTGTCCCATCTGCAGGCACCTCTCTGGGCTGAGGGAGGAGGTTGCTCATCTTGAGGCTGAGTTGGCCAGGATTTGTGGGACCTCCTCCTCCATCCAGGGACGACCAGTGCCACTGCCATTGCCTCAGAGGTTGCCAAGAAAGAGGAGTGGTTGGACCACAGTAGGCTCAGAGAGGAAGAGGGTGAGGGTGGTGGAACAGAGGCGCATCCCTCCAGTTGTACCTCTCCACAATTCCTATGCCATTCTGGCAAAGTGTGGTTCCTTTATGGAGGCACCTGCAGTGGAGACCAAGGAGGATGCTGGGAACCTCCACAAAGGAGACCCACAGAAGTGTGGCATGGGACCCCACAGTGGAAGGAAACAACTCCTGGTGGGGGACTCCATTGTTAGGAAGGTAGAACTGGGGGAGGAAGGGGAGAGGGAGGTAAGGTACCTTCCTGGTGCCATGGCTTGGAGGGACAGGGAGCGAATCCTCAGGATTGCTGGAGCAGCTGCACAGGGAGGGGAGCTGGATGTCATTGTCCACCTAGGGACAAATGACCTGGCAAAGAAATGGATTAGAGCAGTGCAGGAAGAGTTTGTGGAATTGGGGAGGGGCCTTAGACAAGTAGCACACACGGTAACCTTCTTGGAGGTGCTGCCCATCTATGGTGTAGGAGAGGCTAGGTTGTTCTGCACCATGGGATTCAATGACTGGTTGAAAAACTGGTGCAGCGCTCAGGGATTTGGCTTCATTGGGGACTGGGGGTCCACCTGGAGTGATGCAAGCCTATACTGGCATGATGGGCTGCAACTGTCCAGGAGGGGAACCAGGATCCTAGGTGATAGATTTAAATGCTTCATTGGCAAACATTTAAACTAGCCAAGGGAGGAGGCACTGGAAAGGAGTAGGGAAATCATAGCCCCCCCAAAAAATAACGGTAGTAAGTACGGTAAACACCAACATAAGGTGGCGATAGGGAGAAGGGCAGGGGTAAATGGGGAAAGTGACAAAGGCAAGAAGGAGGGGATGGGCAAAAGGAGTAAGGCCATCAGGAAATGGAGGTAATGACTACCAATGCCAGAGTCAGGCAACAAGCTCCCTGAGCTGGTGGCCTTGATGGAAGAGGGATGCCTGAATATGTGAGAGTCACAGAAACATGGTACACAGAGAACCATGACTGGGATGTTAACATACCAGGGTACATAACCTACAGGAGAGACAGGCAGGAGAGAAGAGGGAGGAGTAGCTCTCTATGTAAAGGAAGAGATAAAAGCAACTGAACAAAAGAGTAAACATGGAGGAAAGGGGCACTGTGGGTCACCTTGGAGACTGGAAAGGGCACCACAATCCGCATAGGGGTTGTGTACAGACCCCATGTCAGGGGAAGGGAATGGACAAGGATATGATAGAAGGCATTCTTCGGATGGCAGAGAAGGGAGATACTGTTGATGGGAGACCTGAGTATGCCAGATGTTAACTGGAGCACATTTGCTGCAGCCACATCCAAGAGCAGGGCCATTCTCGATGCCCTACAGGTGGCAGACCTCAGACAGCTAGTTTCAGAACCCACTAGTGAGGGAGCAATCTTAGACCTCATACTCTCAAATGGGGGCAGTGAGAGGATCTCAGATCTAGAAGTGTGTTGCCATCTGGGAACAAGTGACCATCAAACAGTGTGGTTCACGTTAAACTCAGCTACAGAGTCAAGCCATACAGAAGTGAGGGTACTGGACTTCAGGAGGGATGACTTTGGCAAGATGGGAGAGTGCCTCAGAAAAGCACTAGCAAACAGGTTAGAAGGAAGGGTGCAGCAACAATGGAGAATCATCAAAACTGCCATCACACAAGCCTTTGTGTGAAGCAAATAAACAAATCAAAATGAAACAAAAAGCCACTATGGTTCTCAAAAGAGGTGGATGGGAAAGTCAGGGAGAAAAAGATGGCATTCAGGAAGTATAAGGCAACAAAGAAGGAGCAGGACAGAGAGCTGCACCAGTTAAGGCAGAAGGAAGCGGGGAAGGAAGTCAGAATAGCAAAGGCCCAAACTGAGGAAAAGATAGCCAACTCGGTTAAGAAGGGGGATAAAACCTTTTATAGGTACATCAGAGAGCGTAGAAAGACAAAGGGAGGGATAGTGAGGCTGAATAGAATGAATGGTGGGTGGGCAGAGGGGGACAGTGAAAAAGCAGGGATACTGAATGAATAGTTCTGCTCAATATTCACAAAAGAGGAGGGGGAAGTGCCTAATCCAATTAACAGAAGCACTCTTGATAGGGGGGTCGATCCCAGCCCTTTCACAGAAGAAAGGATTCTGCAAGAACTCCTAAAACTGAAGGTGGACAAAGCAATGGGGCCTGATGGAATTCACCCCAGAATTCTAAAAGAATTAAGGTGGGAACTAGTGAAACCACTGACTACTCTTTCTAATAAATCATGGGATGATGGTGTGGTACCCGAGGACTGGAGGAAGGTGGATGTGATTCCCCTTCACAAAAGTGGGAACAAGACAGAGGCAGGAAACTACAGACCTGTCAGTTTGACCTCTGTGATAGGGAAAGCGATGGAGTCACTTCTGAAGGAAAGAATTGTTGAGTACCTTGAGGCCAGTGGGGCACAGGACCCAAGGCAGCATGGGTTCACAGCGAAAGGTCATGTCAGACAAATCTAATAGATTTCTTTGACTGGGTGATCAAAGTAGTAGACCAGGGAAGGGCTGTGGACATGGCCTACCTAGACTTTAGCAAGGCATCTGACACAGTCCCACACAAAGATTAATAGTCAAATTAACCAGCCTGGGAGTGGGTCCCAGGTGGTAACCTAAATAAAACATTGGCTGGACAACAGGACACAGAAGGTAATTGTAAATGGAGTCCACTCTGAAGAAAGTGGGGTTACTAGTGGTCCGCATGAGGTTCAGTACTGGGTCCAGTACTTTTAATGTCTTTATAAGTGACATTGCAGATGGACTGGAAGGAAAAGTATGCCTCTTTGCAGATGACACAAAGGTCTGCAACAGGGTTGATACACAAGGAGGCATGGAAAGGATGAGAAGGGACTTGGCAAGGTTGGAGGAATGGTCAGAAGTATGGCAGCTAGGATTCAATGCAAAGAAGTGCAAAATAATGCACCTGAGAAACAAGAACCCAGGAGAAGATTACACAATGGGGGGGTAGTATCAACAACAAAAAAGGAAAAGGATCTGGGGATAATCATATCAGATGACCTTAAGGTTAGCAAGCAATGTGAGAAGGCAGTAGGGAGGGCTGGGGGGATACTGGGATGCATAGGGAGCAGCATCAGCAGCAGAAAACAGGAAGTTGTTATCCCTTTGTACAGACAGTTGGTGAGACCCCATCTGAGTACTGCATCCAGTTCTGGAGACCCCATCTCCTAAGGACATAGACAGGATAGAGGCAGTCAGAGGAGGCAACTAAAATGGTGCAGGGTCTGCAAGAGAAGCGTCTGAGGAGAGACTAAAGGAGCTTAATATGTATACCCTTGAGGAAAAGAAGGAGAGGGGGACATGATAGAAACTTGTAAGTACATCAGTGGAATCAACAAAGTCCAAGAGGTAGCATCTTTCCAGAAAAGAGCGTGCAAGAACAAAGGGACACAATTTAAAGATGGGGGCGGTTCTGGGCAATGTGGAGGAAGTATTTTTTCACAGAGAGGGTAGTGAATGCATGGAACAGCCTTCCTGAGGAGGTTGTGGGGTCTAAAACTGTAGGCGAATTCAAGAATGCATGGGACAGACATAAGGCAGTTCTTGTGGGGGGTAGGGAGAAATAGTCTGTTGGTTAACTAGGATCTGCAGCCTACCCTGTAGGTAGGGAAATGGGCAGACTAGGTGGGCCAAGCGGTCCTTATCTGCCGTCAAAGTCTATGTTTCTATGTTTCTGTGTTGTTGCCTCTGTGATGGCAGTTTTGATTTTTCCTCGTTGTTCTTCCACCCCTCCTTGCCTGTTTGCTAGTGCTTTTCTGAGGCACTCTCCCAGTCAGCCTTCCTAAAGTCCAACACCCTTGGATTTATATAGCTTGACTCTACAGCTGTGTTTATTGTGAACCACACTGTTTGGTGGTCACTTGTTCTCAGATGGCTACCCACTTCTAAATCTGAGATCCTCTCTCCATCCCCGTTTGAGAGTGCCAGGTCTAAGATTACTCCCTCCTGAGTGGGTTCCAACACTAGCTGTCTGAGGCATGCCCCGTGTAGAACATCGAGAATCGAGAATGACCCTGCTCATAGATGTGGCTGCAGTAAAGGTGCTCCCATTAACATCTGGCATATTCAGGTCCCCCATCAACAATATCTCTCTTTTTTCTGCCATTCTAAGGATTCCTTCTATCATTTCCTTGTTCAGTGCCTCCCCTGAGAAGGGGTCTGTAAATAACCCCTGTGTGGGTTGTGGTGCCATTTTCTGTTTCCAGGGTTACCCAGAGTGCCTCCTCCTCCCTGTTTACCCTTTAGTTCTGTTGCTTTGATTCTTTCCCTTATGTAGAGAACTTGTAGAAGCAGTATGGTGCAGTGGTTTAAGGCTGTGAGCTGCAAATCTGGAGACCTGGGTTTGAATCCTACAGCCCCTACTTGCATACTGTGTGATCCTGAGCAAGTCACTTGACTTCCCTGTGCTCCCCGGTCGCACCTGTAAACAAGCTTCAGCTTAGTGTGCTACTCCTGGTTAAACAATTAAAAAAAAACTCCTCCTCCTCCTCTTTTACCCTCCCTGCCCTCCTGTAGATTGTGTACCCTGTCATGCTGACATCCCAGTCATGGTTCTGTGTGTACCATGTTTCTGTGACTGCCACAATATCCAGGTGTCCCTCTTCCATTAAGGCCTCTAGTTCAGGGAGCTTGTTACATGGACTATGGGCGTTGGTACTCATCGCCCTCCATATTTTGATGGCCTTTCCTCTGCCTTTGTCTTTTTCTGGATTTACCCCAGTCCTGCTCCCTAGCGATGTCTCTGTCTTTGTGTCTACTTCATTAACTACTCTATTTTGTATGTGTGGGGGGGGGCTGGGATTTCCCTGCTTCTCTTCAGTGCCTCCCCCCTTGACTAGTTTAAATGCTTGCCAATGAAGCATTTAAACCTATCACCTAGGATCTTGGTTCCCCTCCCAGATAGATGCAGACCATCACACCAGTGTAGGTCTGCATCCCTCCAGGTGGACCCCCAGTCCCCAATGAAGCCACATCCCTGAGCTCTGCACCAGTTTTTCAACCAGTCATTGAATCCCAAGGTGCGGAGTACCCTAGCCTCACCCATGCCATAGACAGGCAGTGCTTCCGAGAAAGTTACCGTGAGTGCTACTTGTCTAAGGACCCTCCCCAACTCCACAAACTCCTGCTGCACTGGTCTGATCTCATTCACAGCCAGGTAATTTGTCCCTAGGTGGACAATGACATTCAGCTCCTTCCCCTGTGCAGCTGCTCCCATAATCCTGAGGATTCACATCCTGTCGCTCCAAGCCATGGCACCAGGCAGGCGCCTTATCTCCCTCTCCCCTCCCTCCCTCAGTTCTACCCTCCAAAAACAATCAACTACAGCTCTGACCCACCACCCTAGTGAGTGCCTTCTTCCCTTTCAGGCACCTGTTTCATACAGTTTACGTAACAGGTCTAGTCACAAATGACTACGGATATTCTCCCAGCTAGATTTCCTCCCTGGCAAATAAAAGTTACATTAAGTAAAGTCAACCCCAAAACAGAGAACCAAAACACTGACTTCTACTTACTTACAGGCCTCAACATTAAGAATTCAATTCAGTGTACTCTATTAAATCACCTCCTTGCTTTAAGGAAGCTGTGGTTGCTGTCTGTCTCAGCTACAGCAGACTGTCCACAAACAACTCCTGTTTTGAATCCACAGTTCCTCAGGCCCCCTTAAGCTCCTCCCCTTATCAGACACCTATTTCACAGAGGTTAAGTAACAGGTCTAGTCACAAATGACTGCAAATATTCTCCCAGCTAGATTTCCTCCCTGGCAAATAAAAGTTACACTAAGTAAAGCCAGCCCCAAAAAAGAGAACCAAAACACCGACTTCTACTTACTTACACAGGCCTCAGAATTAAGAATTTAATTCAGTATACTCTATTAAATCACCTCCTTGCTTTAATGAAGCAGGTGGTTGCTCTCTGTCTCAGTTACAGCAGACAGAGTCCACAGAACTACAGCAGACAGAGTCCACAGAGCCAGGGAAAGACGATGCATAGTAGCACTTTTCTGGTTAAAGAGCCACTTCACATGGTGCCTGCCGGTCACAGCTACACATAGCAGCACCTTCACTGGTCAAGTTCTGCTGTGCGTAATTCTTTTTTTTTTTTATTATTCCTGTAAAAAAATGCCCCACTCATGTGTAGCATATTACCACCCCTCTCCCATATCCCCAGCTCAAATATGATATTATACCCACCAACCACCCTTGTAGGACCCACCTTCTTCCTCCCTCCAACGACCCAACAATGTTCATTCACAGTAGTGGAAAAGCCTTTTCCCCCATCCCAGTCGTGATTTACAACTCTGAAATTATGCCAATTTCCCACCCTCGCATTCCACTCACCACCATCCCATTCACCTGTTACTACTATTGACATGTTTTCACTGATTCATTCAGTGTAAATTAATCAGTGATGATGGCTGATTGCAGCTGTGCATGTCTTTTTCTTCTTTTTTACAGGTATCTTCACTTACAGACACAACTAAACCATATCCTTTGGTTGAAGGGGGAGGAGGCTACTGGGTGCCTGTTAGTGTGTGTGCGTGCATGCATGCATGCATGCGTGTGTGTGTGTGTTGTACTACATGAATGGAACCGGGGTGGGTGGCAAGTATGGTCAGGAAATTAGCATTATTTCAGAGTCACGACATGTGACTGTGGTGGGGAAGGGTTTTATACCACTATGAATGATGAACTTCCCTGGGACACTGGAGAAAGGATGGAGGTGGGTGCTACAAGGTTGGGGGGTGGAGGTACATCATATTTCAGCTACAGGTATGGGAGGGGGTGGTAATATGCCACATATGGGTTTTATTTAGTAGCAAAGTTTTTTTTTTAAAAAGAACTTTGCCACATAAAGAATCAGAGACGTTGGGGACTTCACAAGAGTATGCAAAGTGTGATGTTCCCAACTTCGCCAGTGAGGTTAAAATTTGCAACACTTTTAGTACTGATGCACAAGGCTAGAGGAGGAGTACTCCTCAGCACACACTAGAGGAGTGTCTATATTTCCAAGCAAATGCAGCACCCTCGAGTGTGTCAGTGAGCTTATTGAAGGGTGTATATTAAACATTCTGGCTTACAAAATACAGCACCGTGCATATATGAGTACATATTGAAATGGCAGGTGACCTACTTTGTCCAAAGATGAGGAGTATTTCAGTATTGTTTTTATAAAATGGGTCAAGATAGCTGCCTTAAATACTTTACTCTGGACAAACTAGGTCACCTGTCATGCCTGTACGCTACATACTCATAAACGCACTGAGCTGCATTTTGTAAGTCAAAACATTTGCTACCAGGCCATTTTATAAGTGTGATAACACTCCAGGGTGCTGCATTAGTGGAGGAAATGTGCACTATGGTGTGTTTGCTGAGGAGCACCCAGTCTGCAGCTTCATGCCTCAGCACACACCAGAGGTGTGTCAATCTCTCCATAAAGCACTCCTGCCAAGTGTTATCCTTTCCTTGCTTATTGTGTTGTACTTTTGTTAATGTTGTACATTGTATCACTGCCAATGCATGTGTTTAATATATGTGTATACACTGATGCTACTGTTTCTGTTGTCTTAATTGTAACCTCCCAGATCACGCAACAAATAGGCATTTGATTGTTGAGTACATGTACCTGGTAAATAAAAACAAAATAAATAAATAAGGAATAATGTATGGGCACCCATGGACTAATGAGCCTGTGTTCCATCGAGTGGTTGAGATAGTAGTATATGGACCTCGAAAGCAAAGCTCAAGAGGTCCATGCTGGTATCTTAACCCCGAGATGGAGACACGAGGCGAATTGTGTATGGGCACTCATATTTCAATTTGTTATAGTGTATGATTAAAAAAAAATGCAGCTGGTATTTCTTTTTTTTTTTAATCGCACAGTAACACTGAGGTACGGTGAGCAGAGAAAGTGAAACCAGGCAGCGAGAGTCAATGCGAGGGAATCGCAGCTGCAGTTAATGACAGAATGTGCACAATAAGATTTTTAGAAAGTGCACAACTTTAGAACATGCACAATAACTTTAGAATGTACACAACAAGGTTTTTGAGCTGCCTGAATTCCGTGCATAGTAAGTCCTTACCATATACTATATATACAGTATTGCCCACATATGCAATTTAAGGAATAAAATGATAAAATGCTGAGTTACCTGTGATAGTCTGCATATAGTAAGGCAATCTTCCTGTAATGATTAAGGGGAAAAACTTTATACAGCAGGGTACATTCAAAGACGTTTGTTCAGTATATATCTGCACACTGAGTGAGGAATAGAGCACTAATGAATGAGATGTGAAATGAATAATCCTTGATGAAAAACCATCCCGGAAGCCAGTCTAAACAGCTAGCTACTGCATGGATGCATGGTCTTGAACTGAAATTCAAAATGCACTAAATGAAGGAAAGTGTCCAGTTGGGAAAGACCTCAGAACAATTTGTAAATCAGCCTTGAAAACAGAGTGCAGAAAAATCCACTTTGGGGACCTGCACTTCTCTTAAAAGTAGAAGCCAGTGATTTCTGAGAATGCTGTCCCACTGGGTCAGCATCCTGTGTGTCAGAAAGAAACACGTTCATGCAAAGCAGACTGTTTACTTTGTGATCAGTGCTTAAAAATTCTTTTCTGAGACTAACTAGCAAATGACCAACAATCTTTGTAAAATGTGTAGATCTTCTATTAAAAAAAAGCAATGGGACTTTGCACTTTTGAGGTATCTTTTAAAATGTTAAAGTTTGAAACCTTGAAAAAGTCTGCATTTGCAGTATAGCATTCAGAGAGCTGCCAGCACCTAAGGGAAAACTAAGAAATTATAATATCCGGGCACAATTCAGTTTTAATGTCATAGATATTCTTTTCTTCACTCTCATTATGCTTTATTGCTAAGTATATTTGTCTGATACAGGATCTGTGTCCTTTGTACCTGCTGTCTGTGTTTGTATATGAGTGGAATATCACCAGGATCTAGGCGCTAGTTCTGCCAATGGACTACCCCACCTTGGTACATGCCTTCATGATATCTAGGCTTGATTACTGTAATGCGGTCTACCTCGGGTCTTGAAGGTACATTCACCAGCTGCAGCTAGTGTAGAATGCAGCTGCCAGGTTGTTGACAGGGCAGTCTAAATACTGTCACATCACCCGAGTGCTGCCTGAACTGCACTGGCTGCCGGTCAGGTGGAGGATCCTCTTCAAGGTGGGCTTGCTCACCTTTAAGCCGTACATGGGCTGGGCCCTGGATACTTGTCTGACCTTCTGAGACCTGCTACCTTGGTCCACTCCCTTCATTCTTCCCCAAGGGCCTCCTTACAATTCCCAGGACGAGGCTAAAAACTGCTGGTGACAGAGTGCAACCTCTAGGTGGCGCTATCCCAAGGGCTACTACCCTGGCCTGCTTGGCTAGTAGCAGGTTAAGGGGCCTGAGTTCTAAAATGGGTGCCTCCACCCGGATGTCAGGGTTGGTAGTGGTCAAGCTAACCTGGGCACAGCCCTCCGGGACACTGTAACCCCTCTCTTTCCCCTCTAGTGGCCTGAACACTGTACAATAATCACTTTCACAATACCCCTGGTACACCACACAAGTACCCACACTGTTTGCACTTACCACCTTGGCTGGTTCCTCTGGCTCGACCCTGGGGACCCCTGTAAAACAAGGTTATGCGCAGCAAATAGCAACAGTACAGTACACTGAGCACAAACTGGAACCACAGACAGATTACATGCAGAAAAAGTTAGATTTTATTTATTTAGGGGACTTGAACAAGGAAGGGGCAAAGTCAGGTTAATTAGCTTAAAGGTTATATCAATCAAGCAGTTATGCATGCGCTTTGAGTCCCCCCACACAGTCACACCTCTGGGTACCCAGGTGGAGAAGAGATGGGCTAGCCAGGGGTTGCAGCTGGTTGGGGCCCTGTGATAGAAAAAACAACATGCACAGTACACAATATTTGTCATCTGAAGCCAGAGGGCTCAGTTCATAAAGGAAATGAAACAACTAGAAAATAAGGTGACACACTCAGATTTAACTGTTGTTGCAGGGAGCTACCCTGGTATTTACTCACGATACCCAAGACTGGACACAGGCTGGACGAAAATTGAGACTGCAGGTGGTTGATCTGGAAAGCCAGGAGAAGCAAAGCCCACACAAGTCGCAGAGGCATTGTTCCTGTTCAAGCGTGGAGCAGGGGGCTGATCCCCTGGCAGGTCTCTCGTCGATGGCTTCTCTGTGCAGTGGATAGTCTGGCTGGGCCAGTCTGGCGAGGCCCAGACTGCATGGAGACAAATTCGGATGCAGTCCATTTTGGGTTGGATACAGCTTCCAGCAAGCAGAACACAGTTCATACAGTGGGGAACTAACTCACAACCCACTAGCAGCTCATAGCACATTTACATGTACGGGAATTCTACTGTACCAGGCAAAGCGCTCTCCGGTCGCAATCACAAAGTCTCTGCACACACCGGGAGCTTAGGTGTAGCTGGAACTCCTGACAGGCCAATCACATTCAGCAAAAACTTCGGTCTTCTTCAGGTTGAGCCTGGCCCACTTCAGTAGCTTACTTTAGTCACATAAACTTGGATTTAGTCCAAAATAATTCTCTTCTCTTCCTCTCAGGAGCAGCTGGCAGACATGCAAGCCAAAAACTCAGCCCTTTCACAGTTTTCCCATGCAAATCCATTCAGGATTGCTGCCCAAAAATACACTTGAGCTCTTCTCATTTCACTTCCCAGCTCAGAACTAAATGAAAACTGCCAGCAGCCCGGGGACTTCCCCAAGATCCAAAAGATTCGGTTGGCTGATTTGGCTGTCAGTCAAAGCAAGAGCTCCCCCTTCAGTTGAAAAAAAGGAGCACAAAGTTCAAAACTACAATTCCTACAGATTTTGACTTCAGACAGCTCCTGTAGTCCGGCTACATTTTAGGTCCCACCAGAACTGATTGGTCCAATTTGCAGTCCAGGACCAAGATAGTGGAGACAAACAAAACAGTCCTTGCTATAAAGAAGGCAGGTTAGACAAACCACATTATCATTATCACTCTAAATGATTTTCAGCAAATAGTTACATCTTTCAACAGAGCTCCCTCTCAGATTACTTAGGCTGCAATCAGGCAGCTCTTAAAGAGACAGTACACATAGGCTATACAGGCTCTGGTAATCACATTTAAACTGCTAAAACGCAGGACACCAGCCTGGCAGTAAGTATTTAGGCAAGCTCAAGGAAGACCTTTTGGGAACCTCCATTTGTAGGGGGGGGTTACAAGAGCATTTAGTGTTACTGGCCCCATCCTGTGGAATTCACTTCCTCCATCTGTAAGGGAGGCCCCTTCAGTTGAAGTGTTCAAGGCCTGCCTCAAGACCCTCCTGTTCAGTTAGGCCTTCCCAGACACTGTCTACTAGCCTATATCTCTGGGATAGCCTTTATTAATGACTGCTTTTATCTTAAATTGTGTTTTTGTATGGCCCAGTTAATTTATTAGTGCTCCAGTTTCTGTATTTGTATTATTTTAATTAATAGTTTGTATTTATGTGTACAGCTCCCAGAGCCTCTGGGATTGGGCGCTTGGAAAAATAAAACTTGCCTTGCCTTACGTGTGATATCACAATCCTTTGCTCATGACATCACAGTCTGTTGTTCTGCAAATGACAACGATGTCACAGTGAGAGGATTAGGATCTTATGCATATACAAGCAGTGGTAGTGGCTGAAGTCCAAAGGACAAAGATGTGGGGCTTGATTTTCAAAGCTCCGAGAATCCCGCAAGCCTCTGATGCGCTGACCATTTGGTTCAGGGGCTTGTAGCCTTCTCCGGGCTGGCAATCATGATTTTCCATCCTGAGCACCAAATGCCACATGTTAGACCAGCTTTTCCCTGTTCTAACTTGTGCCATTTGGGGGACCCTTTTTACGGGGCTTGTGCCAAATCTTTGTCGCAAGCTGCCATAAACTGAGGAAACTGTTGCAGCTGCATTCAACAATAGAAAATCGGGTACAGTTGTGGCAAAGGAGTTTGGTGCAGCTGTGCCACAAAATGGCTTTGATGCAAGCCCTGAGTCAGCCTTTTACAATTGAGCCCCTGTGTTCAGGCCAAATATGCTTGTTAACAAAGACTTAGGAATCTATCTATCTGTATGTCTGTCTGTCTGTCTATCTTTTTGAAATTCAAGGTTTTATTGGTTTTCATAATAAAAACAATGAAATACAGATACCAGAATAAAAACAGGACATGACCTCTACAATATACAAAGGTATGGCGTGAACATGTGCCAGAAAATTAGAACCTCCCTCCATCCCGCCTCCACCCTGGAAGGTGCCACCTCCAACTCCAGGTTACCCTGAAGAACAAATAACGGTGCCATGGAAAGATATTTAGTAAACATCGCTAGCCACATATAGACATCTCTCAATAAGACAGAGTCAGAGGAACCACATAGAGGTTCAATGGAGATACAGAGCATATAATTTGCCCACTTTCTATGAAAGGTGGGCATAGCATGTCTGGAACTGGCTATTAGTCTTTCCATCTTGAAACATGAGAGATTTCCTCCAGCCACTAGCTATAGGAAATAGTCACTTGGTCTAGCCAATGCCGGAGAACCAGCCTTTTAACTGCCATTGAAATTATGGCCATGTGGAATTTCCGTTCTTTGATTCTAATATTCGAATACAGACCCATTATACAGACCTCGGCTGTGAATAGATCCTCCAGACCCAGAGTCGGATCCAGGTTGTTCCGAATTGTCTGCCATAATGGGGCAACTTTGACAAAAGACCAAAATATATGTAGTAAATTCCCGGCATCCATGCCACACCTTGTGCATCTATCAGATTTAGACCTGTCGAACTTAGCCAACTTAGTTGGCGTGTAATACATATTGTTTAAAATGTAAAACTGTATAAGCCTGTTCCTGTCTAAGGTAATATATTTGTAAACCCCACGCCAAATTTGGCTCCAAGATATAGAAGGTCCCGAGATTAGGGAGGCCCATACATTGGAGCCAGCTAGAGGATCGAGAATTTTGTAAGTAAGAGATAGTTATATAGCCGAGCTATACTGTGGGGATTTGTGACACAAGTCCTAAGTTGTTCCAGGAAGGGCCTAACTTGAGAGGATGGTCTCACCACCCCAAAATTTTTACCTATAAGGTGTCTCAGTTGATAAATTTTGAAAATATTTTGGGGAGGAATGTTCAGTTTTGTTAACAGCTCCCCAGAGGATCCAAGGGATCTCTGAGCATAGAGATCTTCCACCAAACAATCCTGGATTTGTGGGAGCCAATTCAATGACAGCATGTGACCACCGATTCTAATATTGGGATTAAGAATTAGTGGTTGGGCCACATCTTTTGTATGCTGAATTTTAAAGAAGTTCCAGTACTGAGTTAGAATTTTAACAGATAATCCTATTGTAGAGTTGCGAATATCCTCCGGTAGGAGGAATAACTATAGTAAAAGATAGTTTGGGGTATATTTTAAAATCCTCTAATAGTTTAAGCTCTAATTCTAACCAAATGGGGTTGTAATATTC
This sequence comes from Neoceratodus forsteri, assembly GCA_016271365.2. Taxonomy (NCBI): domain Eukaryota; kingdom Metazoa; phylum Chordata; order Ceratodontiformes; family Ceratodontidae; genus Neoceratodus; species Neoceratodus forsteri. Next base: position 115,886,147 of record JADMNL010000028.1, read on the forward strand.
ATTGGAGGGCAAATCCACCTACCCAATTTAGCTAGGTGACTGGCCCAGTAATAGAACCAAAAGTTAGGCATGGAAGGCCTCCTGTTCTTTGGGTAAGCAGAGCTTGAGGAAAGACCTTCTAGGTTGTTTACCACCCCAAATAAATTTGGATACCATTGAATGTATTCTCTGAAAAGAGATTTAGTAAGCCATATATTGAGAAGATTCAGGGGTAAAAATTTGAGGAGTATATTTATTTTGATTATACTGATTAGCCCCTATAGCAAGGGAAGGTTATCCCATCTGTTAAGGTCCTTTTGGATTCTGTCCAGCAGATCATCCAGGTTGAGCTTTTAATCGTCTCCTCATCTCGGCCAGATAAATGCCCAGGTATTTAAGATGTAACGGGGCCCACTTCATACCAAAATGAGATACATTAGCCTGGAGCAAGAGCGAGTTGAGTGGGAAAATCACCGACTTGGGTAGGTTCAACCTATAATTGGCTGCTTTACCGAACTGACTAACAATTTGCAAGGTCTCCGGTAGGGAAGATTCAGAATTGGAGAGGTGTAAAAGGATATCATCTGCAAATACGGATAGGGTCAATTCCCGTTGAGCAATGACACACCCTGAGATCTTGGGTGACGTTTTAATATGGACCAACAAGGGCTCCAGATATAGGTTAAATAAATAAAGGGACAAACGGCATCCCTGGCGAGTGCCAGAATATAGGAAAAATCGAGATGAAAACACCCCATTACAGTAGACCCTGGCAGAAGGGGAGCTATATATCGCCTTTATCCATTGAATAAATTTACCTGGAAAACCCATTTTATTTAAAGTAGACCATAGGAACTCCCAGCTAACCCGGTCAAAGGCTTTCTCTGCATCAAAGGCAACTAAAGCCATAGGGGACTGGATTCTTGAACCCTTACGAAAAATGTGACTAAGTGTGCGCATGTGGTCCATAGCTGACCTCCCCTGGACAAAACCCACTTGTTCATTACTTAACAAAACCCGCCAGACCTGTTTAATTCTCAAGGAGAGAATTTTGGTTAAGATTTTAACATCATAATTAAGTAGTGAAATTGGCCTATAATTAGATGGATCCAAGTTAGACTTATCTGATTTGGGAATTAAGATTATGGTAGTTTCCAACAAGGAAGAATCCAATGGTTCAGATGAGAGAATATAATTAAATAATTTAAGGAGAACAGGAGCAATCTCTTTACAGAAAGTTTTGTAAAAGTTAGGGGAGAGGCCGTCAGGCCCAGGGGATTTGTTCAGGGGTCGGTTATTAATAACGTCCACCATCTCACTTAGTGTAATAGGGGAAGTAAGTGGATCACACTGGTGGGTATGCAATCTTGGAAGGGGAACTCTTTCCAGGAAAGCTTCTGCCTCTGATACTGATGGCAAGGAGGCCTTGTTACCATACAAATCCTTATAAAGGTCCTCAAAGACTCTGGCAATGTCCCTTGGGGCAGTTTGATTGAGCCATCAGTCGCTTTCAAGGCAGGAATTAATCTAGCATTTTCTATCTCCCTTAACCTGAGAGCAAGTAATCTCCGGTTTCTCCCTGATCTAGGTATCTCATTTTGGATTTTAATATGGCATATTCTGTTTTCTCTAATCAGGTCCTCATATTCATTTCTAAGTCTACATAGATTCTCTAAATCTGTTTGAGAATTAGTGAGAGAGAGGATACCTTCCGCCTTTTTATCTGGTTAGTCAGCAGATAATTCTCGCTTCTCTCAACCTTTTCCTGTTGGAGGCTACTTTTATAAACTCTCCTCTAAGAAAACATTTTAGTGAGCACCAGATTAGGTCTTCTCTGGAGATTGAGCCTTGATTAATTTCGAGAAAGGAGGAGATCAAGGACTTGAAGTGTGAGACATTGTGTTCATCTTTAAAAGTTGTGTATTGAGCTTCCAAGAGGTATCTCTTTGACCGGGGGGACTGGGAGCAAACTTGATCCATGCCATTGAATGATCTGAAATAACAATCGGCTCTATTCCAGTAAGGGAAATATTAGTTAGGAGTGCAGTGCTCACCAAAATATAATCCAGCCTTGACCAGGATTTATGGATTGAGGAGTAGAACGTATAGCTACGACTAGAAGGATTCAATATTCTCCAAGGGTCACTCAAGCCCAGTAAGTTACATAGGTCATTGAGGGCCATTTGAGCGGAAGTGGTAGGTTTTATGGGTCTGAAGGTTCTGTCTAGGACCTGTGAGGGAGCAACATTCCAGTCCCCCCCTATTATAAATACCATTGGCAGAAGTTCACTTAAACTAGCTGTTAATTGCATAATAAACTTAGGATCCCCCCCCCCCAACTGGGCAATATATAGCTCCTAAAACCACATCCAGCTGATTGAGCAAACCTTTAATCAATACAAACCTGCCCTCAGAATCCTTAACACATTTTTCTGGTACAAATGGTATGTTTCTCTTTATCATGACAGCCAACCCTTTACTAACTGTACACCCTCCAGAAACAAAACCTGAGTAAAACCGTGACCTCTTAACATTTTGGCTTCTGAGACTAGGATGTGAGTTTCTTGCAGAAAAAGAATGTCCGTACCTACAAGAGAACAGTTTAGTAGAATTTGTCTTTTTTTACTCTCTCTAATGCCCTGACATTCCAGGTGCAATTTAATGTGGCTTAAAGCCATTTAACAACAATAAAGAAGAACAACTTGGCCAGTTACAAACCATGGCATTCCATTTCAAATCCATAATAGTGGCACCTTCCACCGCCCCCTGAACCCCTTCTTTGAACAAGTAGATCATAGCAGTGATAAATGATCCTTTGTATAACTGAGTCTGTATAGCCAATAACTGTATCCAAAATGAAGGCTAGTACGAAAAATCCAACATAGAGATTATAATATGACCCCCATCCTTTATGCTTGCACCCCCGTCTGTCAAAGTTCTCCCACAAGTACGTCATAATATTGAGAAATGATTCTATGTAAACAGAGTCTACATGGCCGATAACTGCGCCCAAACTTGAAACCGAATCGAGAAATCCACCATGAAAATTAGAACTTGAAACCCCCCCAATCTCAAAAGCTTGTATCTCCCACCGTCCCAAATTCTCCCCAAACTATATACACTGGGTCCCCTTAATATCAGAGAAAAGAGAGCGATCCAACAGCTACACATTATCAGAGACCCCCCCCCAAGGTACCTTGGTCCATAATCTGCCCCGATGGAACCGAAATCACTTCCGGCTACAGAGGACTCCCATGATTTAGACATGCAGCAGTAATCAGTTATATTGGTCATCTTACCTATATTGGATCTAGGTACCTTAAAACCCCTAGTAAGGCCGTGAGCAGAATTCTCAGAGCCTATCTCTTCGCCTGAACCCCCCATCACCATAACCTAAATTGACTTTTGCACTATTTTGCCCCGTTTCTTCTGGGCTAATTATCTATTGACCCATAGTTAAGCTTCCCAAATGAAAAGCTGCCAGTGGAGGTCTTACCTCCTAAGCTTCACACAAATCCATTAGACAAGGAGGTCCTAGGAAACTACTCGTGCGACAGTCATTACCCCGATGTCCAGATTCTGGCCCAAATACCTTGTTTGGTACATTCCGTTGGCTCTCTACGGCTGCTAGAAAATAGGGCACCCTAACCAGGAAGACCCGGCGGAAGATGTGTGGAGCCGGACCAAGCGTCCCTACCTCTAAATGGGACTACCGGGAACCGCCTCCGCCACATTTGTTCCCATTTACCCAGACAATGGCGCGAACTCAAGACACCAGTAGTTCTACTAGGCCTCATAGGCCGCGGGGCCTACATCCACTCCTCCCTCCACCACCATACCCCAGCTCCCCTCCCAGAGATCGCCCAGGTAAGCAAGTAGTTTAATCACTATTAATGGGCATACTATTCGAAAAAAATCAAAAGACCAAAGAAATTAAATGAGAGGCAACTGCCATTAGAAAATTTGCCCAGTCTAGAAATCAGTCTCCTTTGAAAAGGTTCAGGAGCCTAATGGAAAGATCAGGTAGTGCTTGATCCGGGTTATCATAAGGATGCCAGACACCATCCAGAGAAACCATTAGTCTGGCAGGGTAGCTCATTCTGAACTTGATCCCGGCGGCGATCAGTTTCTTCACTATACGGTGAAAAGCTGTTCTCCTCTGACGGATCTCATATGGAAGGTCTTGTGTAATTCTAATCTTGCTTTTGTCCCAGTGGATTGACTCTAATTCTTTCACTTTCGTCATCACATGCTGCTTCTCGATAAAACTGAGAAATCTAATGATGATCGGTCGGGGAAGCTTTCGGCGGAGCTTAGGCCTAAGAGGCGATGAGCCCTCTCGATGTGGTATTGCTGTTTAAGAGGAGAGGGCCGATGACTTTGTTGAGTAGTTGCTGCACAAATTGAACGACATCTCCACCTTCCTCTGACTTGGGCAGACCTAGAATCAGAATGTTGTTCCGTCTGCTTCTGCCTCCAGTCCTCTGTTTTCAGCTGTAGCTTTTGTATTTGTTATCTAAGTTTAATTAATTCTGGGTCGATTCTGCCCTTCTAGCCTTCAAGTGAAGAAGCTCTGGCCTCCATATCGCCCCACCCTCTGTGAAAAGAGCACTAAAGTGGCTCCTGATCGTTTTCAACTCACTCGATATCTCTTGAAGAGTTTCGAAAGGGTAGTAGCTCCTGGAGAAAGCGATCTTCAGTCAACAGATTGTTCGGGTTGCTAGAGGATATCTGCTTGGATGACTGCCCGTATTATTATTTCTGGCCTTCTTGGCGTTTTTTTCCGGAGTCGTGGGAGGAGTGTGCTTCACCCCAGCTGGTTTCATGTCGGAGTCCATTACCACTCCTGTCGCTTGTAAAGTCTTTCGATAGCTGCTGTTTTAGTTAGAAAGGGTCCTTAGCGAGTAGGAAAGCAGTATAGCTTATAGCCCTGTCAAAAAAGTGCGATAAAGTAGCTAAACGAGGCGATTAATTAGGGTGATAGGAGGGAGCTCAAGCAAAGGCAGCTACCAGACACCCTGCATCACGTGACTCCTCTGTCTGTCTGTCTATCTATCTATCTATCTATCTACCGACTTGCCTATAAGTGTGGTGTATTGGGAATTGTACCATGGACATAAGTGAACAGCCAATGAAATGGTCAGACTGGCAGTTTACTACCGGTGTAAATCCTCTGATAATCACTGGCTAATGAGCAAATAGTGGTGGTAATGGTCATCTACATCCTAATCCTCTGCAGCCCAGCAATAAATACAATAAAAATAAACAAACACAGCAACCTCTTTAATATTTGTATTTTATTACAGTGAAAAAATTAACCTTAGTATAATTGCAATAAGCCACTCAGAGGATGTGGGTTATCGAGGGATTTACCACGGCTGGTGAGGATTTACCCACTGGCTGCACCTGTGGGCAAACCACCCAGCCGTGGTAAACTTCGATAACCCACACCCCTCGTGGCTTATTGCTTAAATAAACTGTTGGAGAGCTAATTATCTCCATAACTGGCAAGTGGAATTATGAGTTATGTATTTAGATAGGTAGGTAGATAGACAGACAAATAGACAGGCAGACAGACAGACAGACGGATAGAGAAAGAGATACTGTCATTGATAGGTACATTGAAACATAGGATTTGACGGCAGATAAGGACCGCTTTGCCCATCCAGTCTGCCTATTTCTCCTTACCTACAGTACACTATTACCATTGACTGTGCCCAATCTACAGCTCTTTCTCCCTCCCCCTTCCTTTCCATTATGTTTACCTTGTGCTTATCCACATGCATTCTTGAACCTCGCATTATTTCTGCTCCACTGCCTCCACTGGAAGGCTATTCCAGGAATCCACCACTCTTTCTGTGAAGAAACACTTCCTCACATCTCACCTGAATCTACCCCCTTCAGCTTCATAGCATGTCCCCTTATTCTTCAGCACCTTTTAGATAGATAGATAGATAGGCAGACAGACAGACAGACAGACACATAGAGTGATATGACATGGACCTAATAAGAATATGGATGATATTTTCGAGTGGTTTGTGTATTTTTAATAGGACTATGCCATATTATACAAGGGCAAGAAAAAATCCTGGACTCTGATTGGTCAGTCTTGGGCTGGACCTGTGCTGTTATCCGAGCACAACATCACGGGTCTAGTCTCAGCCTCACTGTGAACCTGTAGATGAGCTTGAGCATCTTGACCATTTGCGTGATTGTTTCATCTGCTCTAAAAAAACAAAAATATTTTTCCACAGAAAAACATCTTTAAAATGATTTTTTTTATTCTGTATAACAGCGAGCCATTGTATAATAGCAATAATGCCCAACAGGGTGTGTGTTGTGCCGGGATAATGTCACGCCTCAGTTGTTGGACACACTCGGCCTGTGGCCTCATGCCCAACCAACTGAGGCGTGACGTTATCCCAGCACGACACACACCCTGTCGGGCATGATTGCTTATTTAGATTTATGCAGTGGTATGGATTTGTGTTGTAAAACTGTTAGATGTGCTGCTGTTCCGTCAGTTACAGTTATAGACCTATAAACTGAACCTTCTGAGTACATTCAAGTTCTGGAATTAAATGGGATCAGGCTTCTATTCTGAAGGACCAGCCATGAGAACATTTGCTTTGTTATCCACCTAAAGTGCATGTTAATGCTACTGTCGTAACCACTCTTATGGCAGTAAGAGTGGTCTTACGTGCATTCTTAGGGTATGAGAACTGCATACCGGGCGTTGGTGGTTCTGATACCCTAAGAATGTATGAGACCACTCTTGCAATTGTAAAGAGTAGTCTCGGTGGTGGTATTACTATATTATTGATTGAGCTTGAACAATAATATATCATTTTTTTTTAAAAACCTTACTGGAACATGCTTGTTTCCAGGGCAGCTGCGTGCAAGTCACTTTTCACAGAATTAAGACTGTCTCACGTGCAGAGGAAAGGAGCACTCCGATTGGCCAGGAGAATATCATGATAGTGACATGTCAGTAGTGGGAGTTGGGGCCCAAGTGTGCCTGGGATAATCCTGTATGAGTTGGGGGTTTCGGTGTTCGTGGTTACCCACCCTTTGGACACTGGCTTGCTTCGGACACCATGCTCATGCACACAGATCATGCTCAAGCAGTGCCTGACTGATGCCCCCCCCAACTATACTTCCACTGTACCACCACCTGTGGTCACCAGATGGCAGTGCTGTAGCAGCAGCAGTTACTTGGGGGCTGATTCCAGGATGAATGGCGCAACCAGCAGGCGTATGCGAGTTGCGACATTCACTGCTATGCAAAGACCCTGCACCATATTCTAAGCGCAGCGGTGTCCCGGCACCTATGACATGTGACTTGCGACACACATAGGCTAATGCCACTGGCATGGTGTAATAGCCCCGTATGTCGCAAGTCGCAGCGCGCTGCAGACTGCCCCCTCAGAGCCTCCCCACCTCGGAACACCACGGCACGCACCAGGGGGTGTGGGGGAGGCTGGACAGGTGGCACAGGAGTCTGGGGGGCACAGTGGTGAATGACCCCCGGGGTCCTCAACATTCAGGGGTGGTGGGGGCATGGTCATGTTCATGGGGGCATGGGGAGCACAGTGGGACCTTTGCCCCGGTGCTGCTGAGTGGGCATCCATCGTATGGCACCGATGGATGCCCCTTAGAGCATCTCCGAGATGTTCTACATTAACTTCACTAGTGCAGCTCCTGGAATTGCAGTGAGTGGGTTCACGGCAGCCACCCTTCTGGAATGGGCCACAGTTTCTGCCATAACCCACCCTTGCACCATGTCGCTTGGGTTATGGCATAGTGGGTGGTGTATCCCATGGTTGATGAGTCTCGCGAGCCAACATGGTGCAAGGCACCTTTGGAATAGGAATGGTATAATGCATAGCACAAGTCATGAGTTATGCCATGGGGTTTGTGTAAATTGGCTTGCGCCGGTGTACTCTGTCTTGGAATCAGGCCCCAGATCTCTCTGGAGAAGAGTGTGTCTTCTTGGATGCTTAATCTTGCTCCCCTTTACGAGCCTCTGATGACTTGAGCTCATTCCCCAGTTGTATTGTTGTTATACTGACAATAGCTCTTTTAATGCACTGACCAGCCAGCTAAAAACACTTTTTATTTTTGCTAACAGTGCCCTCTATACATGTTGTCAATGGAGTACAATGTACAGCGTTCTGCATGAGATGTGCCAGTAGGGCACGTCTGAAATACTGAAATAAGCAGCAGTGCAATGAAGCGTTTTCCCAGAAAGCTTGTTTCAGCTACAATTAATAAATGTATTATCATGCATGTCAGTACTGCTTTTTTAAGTATCTCTTGTGCTCTGCACCATGATCTTTCTTTTATTTTCTTAATCCTAACCTCTGCCAATGCTGTTTCTAAGCCAAGTGTGGCAGCCATCTTTTTTTTTCATATGAAAATCAATTATAACTTGTATTAACTACTTAAATCAGTATTTTTAGTCAGCAAGCATTTTCATCATATAGTTTTCTCAGCAAAAATGTACTTCTGACATCCTTAGATTCATCCTCAGCACATTTTTAATTTTCTCAGATATTTTTAAAGCACCTTTTATAGTTAAATTTGTATTTAATGACTCCTGTCATTAAAGATGGCCACGACACGAAATGGTTAAAAATCTCTCCCACTGATGAGGTTACCTATTGAATGCACATTCTAGATACTTACTGTGGATGGAGTAGGATGGCGTTACAACATGTTTTTGAAGGTAAAAGCACAGCACCACAGCAAGATATTTAATTTTTTCATGGCGGGCATATTAAGGGGTGGGAAGTTTTAAAACTTCAAAATCCCGTATCTTAGCCAGGGATGAAGGAAAGCAAAAGGAAAAATTGATATATTAATGATTTTGCCAGAAAATCTTTATTTCTGAAAAAAAAATACATGGTGACTAAGAAATACTGCTTCTTTAAAGTCTGGTGGAAATGAAAATTTTAGTACCAAATGAAACTGGGAGATATCTGGAATCTTTTACAGTGAAAAAAAAAAGTACAGTAATGTTCTTTGCCCAATTTTGTTGCACTGCTGCCTTAAATAACAAGCATTTGTCAATGCCGAATGTTTGCTTACTGGCATTGGCAGTGGTAGTGTAGAAGTTACAGAGCTGCGTAATAGGAATGGCAGTGAAGTATTGAACTGAAGCCAACCCACCACCACCCTGCAGAAGTGACAGGCATCGGGGTGTGCATTTGGAGTCGTCAGGCATAACAGCCACGCCATTTCACCACACCCCTCTGCAGAGACTGACAAATGTGGACGTGTTCCTTGAGGTCTTTGGCCCTTATCGCACCCATTTCATTAGGAAATACGGTGAGATGGAGTGCGATAGCATAGGAGAATGGGTGAAGTTTGGGGCTGAAGAGCCCAAGGCATATCCTCGATGCCTCTCAGTGACTGCAGGGTGTGGAATGGTACGAGCATCACAGGCAAGAATCCCAAGTCACACCCCGATTCCTGTCATTCTCTATAGGGTTGGGCAATTAGTTGAAAAGCCTAATACCTCAGACATTCGTTGGTATTTTAACTCTAAATTTTCAACATGTTTGGTTTGTGACCCCACCTCATGAACAGGTGGAATATCAGTTTGGTAGAAAGCTGCTTATGCACAGTGACTACGAGTTTAGCACCACAGGTGCAAAATATTCCCAACAGGCTGTAAAAATGACAGCTGTACTCTTTCATGGGGAGGTGTAAAAATGGCTATGTTGCAAATGTGTAGTAAAAATATTTAAAAAAGGTGAAGTCACGAGCGTACATAGAAACTGTGCAACGCACACCCGTTATATAAGTAGGTTGGGGATATTTTATATCAGATTGTCAACTCAGGCATTTTGGTGCCTCCAATAATGAACAGTGTCACTGTGATTTTCTTTATCTGTGCCGAACAATGATTTCCCACAGCAACCATGCATCTCTGCACTGAAAGTGTGAAAACACACTTCGGCCATGTTGTGAAAAATGGCAGCTGTACTGTTTATAAGGAAGTGTGGAAAAATGCCACTAGTGAAAATCTGGACTGAAAATATTACAAAGTCACGAACTAACGAGGATGCGTGGAAACTGCACAATGCTCACTATAACACAGTCATTTTATGAACTTTTGTCACCAAATTTTCAACATAGCCATTTTAAGAGCTCTGCTCATGAACAGTGTAACTGTGATTTTCTTAATCAGTCCTAAACATTGCTTTCGCACACCAACAGCACCATTGTGCGCTACATGTGCAATAACACATTTTGGAAGACATATGAAAAATTGCAGCTGGACTGTTCATAAGGAAGCTTAATAAAATGGACATGTTGAAAATCTAGAGTGAAAATATTAAATTTGCAAACTTACGAGCATGCATAGGAACTGTGCAACGCACGCTCGTAAAAGTCATTTTAGGCATTTTTCACCAAGTTTTCAACATAGCCATTTTAAGACCTCTGCTCATGACCAGTGTCACTGTGGTTTTGTTAATGTGTCCCATACATTGGGTTGCACACCGACTGCGCCATTATGCGCTACATGAAAGTAGGGAAACACGTTTTAGGCAGGATGTGAAAAATGACAGCTGTACTGCTCATAAGGAGGTGTGGAAAAATGGCAGCGTTGGAAATCTGGAGTGGAAATATTGAAAATTCCAAAACCTCTGATGCGTGGGAACAGTGCAGCACACTCAGTAAAACAGTCATTTTGGAATTCTGTCACCAAATTTTCAACATTGCCATTTTAAGATCTCTGCTCATGAACAGTGACACTGTGATTTTCTTAATGTGTCCCATACACTGAGAGTTCACTTCTTGACTAGCCATTGTGCACTACATGGGCGGAAACACGTTTTGGGTGAGATGTCAAAAATGAGACTGTACTACTCATAAGAAGAGTGGAAAATGGCAATGTTGAAAATCTGGGTGAAATATTGAAAATTACAAAACCTATGGCGTGCGTAGGAACTGCTGCATGCGCCTCGTAAAACAGTCATTTATAGGAATTTTTTCACCAAATTTTCAACATAGCCATTTCAAGACCTCTGCTCATGAACAGTATCACTATGATTTTCTTAATTTGTCCCGTATATTAATTTCGCACACCGACTGCGCCATTCTGCGCTACAAGAGTGGAAACACATTTTGGGTAAGATGTGAAAAATGACAGCTGTACTGCTCATAAGACAGTGTGGTGAAATGGCAATGTTGAAAATCTGGAGTGAAAATATTGAAATTTCGTGAACTTACGAGCCTGCGTAGGAACTGCACAACGCACGCTCGTTAAACAGTCATTTTTTGGAATTTTGGCATCAAATTTTCAACATGGGGTTTTTGGGCCCCCTTCTCATGAATGATGTCACTGTCATTGCGGTATTCAGTTCCGAAGGGTGATTTCACAGTCACTGTGCAGTCACTGCGCGAAATCGCCTTAGCCGAATAACGCCATGACATCATTCATGAGAAGAATCCCAAACCCATGTTAATTGATGCAAAATCCAAAAATCCTGAGATATGCAATAAAGTTGACCCCTCTATCTAGCCCATTATACAGCTTACTGACATTTCCTCAGTTAGCGGTGGCTTTGAAGAGTGCAGACGTGTTCCGGTCCACGAAGAATCGTCGTGCCAGAGTCCGGAGGTAAGTATGGGGTGAGGGGTGTGGAAAGCTGGGTGTGCAGTGGGTGGGTGCGGGATGTGGGAGAGGGGCTGGGAGGCAGCCCGTGGGACAGTTTTGTTTACAGGAAAAAAAAAAGCGTCGCGGGACGCTGCCACACTGGGGTGGGCTCCCAGCGTGGCACCAGGACTTGGGGGGGACGTTCAGCCAATGGAGATTGGGCACCCCGTCGGCAAAAAATTAAAAACCAGCATGGGACCGTTTGCCACGCTCGGGTGGGCTTCCGCGTGGCACAAGACTTTAGCGGGTGAGGCGCGTTCAGCGGCCGGGATTGAGACCCCGTCGGCAACATAACGGATTGCCACGCTGGGTGGGCTCCCAGCGTGGCATCATCTACTGGGGAGGCGATGCAGCTGAGCCGATGGGGATAAATCCGTCGGCTATCGCTGCGTCTTGAAGGCGCGCGCCGCCTGCGGCTGGGGGGCTGCGGCGTGAGCAGCTTCTTATCGCTGCTCACTCAAGCGTAGCTCCCCCTTTCAACTGTATGCCACTGCATGTTGGAGCGTGTCATAGACAGCTCCAACATGCATAGGCTTACAGGGGCCGCGCCTGCCAGCACAGTGCCTGAATTGGAGGAGGAGGTGACACACCTCCGAAATCTCCGATGAAGGCACTATGTTTCTTGCACATGTGTGCAAGCAAACATAAAAATGTGGTCCAAACGAGCCAGTCTGCCGTAATGTTTCTTCTACTATCTTTTCCACTTTGCTTGCTGATGCACTGATTTAGAGCATAATGTTATGAAACAACATGATTAATGACGCTGTTAGGAGAAATCTCTGGCCAGAAATTGTTGAACTTGGTTTCAATTGTTTCCAGATATTGTTATCAACATTTCCTATTGGAACAGATTACATCTGAAGTACATCACCAATAGGAAGCTATTTGGAGATCAGCTTCCCAGTAGGGAACTGGCTGGCCTTGATTAGCCGCCATTATTGCAATAACCTAAGGAAGTGGGTTTCAATTCTGTCATACTGATCAGTTTCCTACAGTTTCAAAACTTTTTTGACATAAATATCCCCACTGTGCTGTTTAAATGGCCTGTGATCTCAACATCTCCAAATGCAGCATGCCAGCAATGTTTCATTAGGTAATTCAGCTGGGGGGTGGGGGTGATTTGGCAAGAACTCTTTTAGTGAAAAAGGAGTGCTTAGCAACAGTGAGCGCTCTTCTTATCATTAGATTACTAGTAAACTGTATAAGTGATGTTTGGCAATATATTAAAAAGCAGGTAACTATTAAAATAAAAAGTTTAAAATATTTATTTTTTTAACTCTTTTTATCCCCCTGTCTCACTAACTGACCAGGGCCTCCTTTGGCCATCGCCAATGTCACCATCCTATCCACTAAGGTGTCCTGCCTGTATTCTGCAGCTCCGGACCACTTGTGACACACCACAGATCTGCCTTCCCCCCCATCTGCCCTCCATGGTAGGATTGCCTTCAGCTCCACAGCTACTTCCCAGAAGAGCAGCTGGTCCATGACAAAGGTGATGTTTGGAGCTATCACCAGACCCGCGTAGCAGAGGCCTGATGTTGGATGTAGGAGGCAAGGCAAGGTTTCATCTGGGTGGTTGGCAGCCATTTTCCAAGTTTCTTCCCTGGTGTTACCTGCGCAATAGTGCCCCAGACGTGTTTGCGAGTGCTCCCTCATGCAGCATGATGCCATCTGGCAGCACCATCCACACACTATGCAGCGGGTTATGCTGCCCTCTAGCAGCTTCACCTGTACGCTAGGCGGCGGGGTATGCTGCTATCTGGCACCACCGCACATGCTCGGCGGCGGGTATGCTGCCATCTGGCAGCAGCACCGCATGCTAGGCAGCCGGGTATGCTGCTATCTGGCAGCACCACCAGACGCTTAGGTAGCCGGGTATGCTGCCATCTGGCAGCACCACCCGCACGCTTAGGCAGCCAGGGCACATTGCCATCTTACAGCACCACCCTCATGCTATAACTGGGGTATGCTGCCATCTAGCAGCACCACCTGCACGCTATGCAGCCAGGGTATGCTGCCATCTAGCAGCACCACCTGCACGCTATGCAACCAGGGTATGCTGCCATCTGGCAGCATCACCCACATGCTATGCAACTAGGGTATGCTGCCATCTAGCAGCACCACCCGCACACTATGCAGCCAGGGTATGCGCTGCCCTCTAGCAGCACCACCCGCACGCTATGCAACCAGGGTATGCTGCCATCTGGCAGCATCACCCACATGCTATGCAACTAGGGTATGCTGCCATCTAGCAGCACCACCCGCACACTATGCAGCCAGGGTACGCTGCCCTCTAGCAGCACCACCCGCACACTATGCAGCCAGGGTATGCTGCTCTCTAGCAGCACCACCCGCACACTATGAAGCCAGGGTATGCAGCCAGGGTATGTTGCCCTCTAGCAAGCAACACCCACACACTATGCAGTCAGGGTATGCAGTCGGGGTATGCTGCTCTTTAGCAGCACCACCCGCATGCTATGCAGCCAGGGTATGTTGCCCTCTAGCAACACCACCCACACACTATGCAGCCAGGGTATGCAGCCAGGGTATGCCGCCCTCTAGCAACACCACCCACACGCTATGCAGTCAGTGTATGTTGCAATCTAGCCTTTTCTAGATGGTTGTCAGGCACTGACAGCTGGACCCCAACCCCCTGGAGGGGAGAGCAATCCCTGGTATGCTCAATCCTCCTCCCTTGGCTGGCCCCTGACGACTCGGTCTCAGTTCCACTGTACTGGTCTACTGGCTTTCAACACTGATGTTTGTAACCATTGCATTTGACTTTATCTTGTTTTAGGCGTTTGACTTCATCCCATCATCAATAAATTAAATATTTTCTCACCCACGTCATTGGCTGAGTATGCATAGACTCTCCCCCACACATGCATCTATTACTATTCGCAGTGAATGAGTAGGAGTCATCCGTTGTAAAGTCCAGAAGGAAGGGTTACTGGTTAAACGTGTTTTTGATGGTTTTTAGATTTTACCTGTATAAGTTGTATGAGTGTGATATTATTTATTTAATGTGCTTAGACATTTATTTACTGTCAAGTTTTAGTTGTTTTTCAGATTGTCAGTAGGGGCAACTATGTGACTTGCAGTTACTGACTACAACACTGTACCATTTTAATTTTATCTTGTTAGTTGTCATTATTGTTTTATATGTATTGCTTTCTTGTCTGTATATTGTCTGGATTATCATTTGTAAATTTGGAAAACGTTAATAAACATATGAAACAAAAAATATTTATATATTTCATGTTATAAAAGGATAGGAGAATTCCTGAAAGCTGAGGCAATCTTTGACCCATGATAATATCTCAGTATATCTTCCCGGTTCACAACTGATAACGGTATTATTTCCTAACACTTTTGGGCCATTTTATAATCATGATAAGATACTCCAGGGTGCGGTATGTCATTGAATGCCGTCACTTCTTATGTAGTTCAAGGTAGTGTTGCTCGGATAGTGCTTTTGTGGATCTAACTATCCTTCATCAGATAGTGCTGGTATCCAACCTAGAATCTGCTCAATGGCTCCGAGGTCGGATCCATTGGCTCCACCCTCAGATAGTTGGATCTGGTAGGTGGATCCATCAGATCCAACCTCAGATAATTGGATCCGATGGTCAGATCCACTGTATCCAGGTCAGATCCACAGATACTTCAGATACTTACAATGGATCCTAAGAGGTCGGATCCTTGGTCGGATGTCTATGCCATCTGAGGCTATCTGATATCCGACCAAAGTAATGGTATCTGATGGCATCTGACCTGGTAGTGTACTGTCTGAGCAACACTAGTTCAAGGCACTCTGCATTGCCAGGTACCTCTCAATTCACCTAATGCATGACAGTATCTCATAATATACCACACCCTGTTGTGTATTATTGTTTGATCGGCAACTATTTATTCCATTGTCTGTTTCAAAACTATCTGACTGCCCTAACTGACCTGACAATTGCTGTGTTTGTGACATCTCAGTCGGTTGTCATCATAAGGCTATTATGTCATAACAAGCACATTATGAAGTCAGAAAATCTTAGTAAAGCTTTTATTCAGGCTTGTGTGATATCTTGGTGAAAGTGTACAGCAAAACCGAGAAAGGCAAGTCATATTTATAAAAGGTTTTCTGTAGCGATTGTCATAGCTAAAAAAATTGTGTTTATGAAATTGTATTCTGAATTGATTTACCTGGGGCCCCAATCTTCAGGGTCTGGCGTGACCCAGGGACTAAGTCTCATTCCATCACATGCTGGTGCAGGAATGAATCCATGCACCATCGAAAATGCTATTTTCAGCATTTGTTTCTGCACAGGTGGCATTCTCCATTTTTTCATATTATTTGTTTGCCCCCAATTTATCCTCAAGTGGACCCCCTTTCAATGGCAACCCCCAGCCTCATCTTTTGCAGTCCAGGGCCTTACCCCAACTGCATGCTTATCGCTACGGGTGAGTGGGTGTCATGGACAGTGGAGCAGAGCCTGCAGGGCCACTGACCATCATCCTGGTGCTTAGGGTGTCTTCCCTCCTTGTTTTCACTCATCTCCAAGGTTGGGATGCATGCCATGGTGTGGGCATATAGCGTGAAGATGCTGTAGGTACTAGAGCACCTGCCCCCCAACCCTCTAGGAAGCAGCTGCTGATGCTGTGCCACCCAGGCACTACTGTGTGGCAGGCAAGCCATGGCTCACTGCGTCCCGCCTGCCCAAAGGAGGAGAGCTGTCTACAGATGCTCAGTCCTCCTGCCCCCGGCTGACCCCAGTAACCCTGGCCTGTTCCTGAACCAGGATCAGCGATGTGGTGGGTTGTGCAGCACTAAGAGCCTCAGGCCACGGCACCACTGGGCCAGTTGTGTTCTCCACTTTTAAGCGCAGGCACTACACCTGCTAATACTGGGCAAAGCACTGCCAAATATGGGAAAAGGACTAAAAGGCAACCTTTTGAAAACTGTAAATGGAGGCAGAGTAATCCAGCAGTTAGTGGATAGATCTGTTGGTTGGAAGTCAGAGGTCCAAATGCTCCCAGAGTCACTTTCTCACTGTGTAACCTTGAGAAAGTCACTTACAGAGCAGCTGACAAAGTATTTCTCCCCCGGTCAGGCAACTCATTCCTAGGAACTGCCTGCCCAAGGGACTAAATTAGCCCTATTTGGAATTTTTCCTTCAATGCTGATATTAAATATTTATTTTACTTTAGAGCATTGGTAACCTCTGTGAACGATTTGTGTCACTATCAACCACTGTAGTCCAGCCCCCTAAATCAGCATTTTTAAAACAAAAAGTGGGGAATAAGTCTGCAGTGTCGATTGAAGAGTCACAGCATGATCGGGAGTGTGCTGTTAACAACATAAACTTCATCCACATTGCAGGACACCCGATACATGTTAGGTGGTAGGACTGTGCGGAGTATGGAATTTTTTCCAGTGGAACACAGGTTGAATGAAAATTCAGCTTCTGAAATGCTTTTTAGGATTTAAAAAAAAATCTGTGTAATTCCAAAAGTCATTTAATTTACATTGCAGGTAACTTTTTCACTGATTATGTAACATATGGATTTGTTTTCACTGTTTGCGGAAACCAATCCATGTTTTATGTAAACGGAAAATAATAATCTGCAGGTTAAATTCTGCTGTTTCTTATGGAATTTCAGAATTCCACTTTTTTTATTCTTTGGTAACTGGGTAAGGCCCACTGGGGACAAGTGCCTGTTTTCAGGGGCGACCCCGAGAGCACTGGGGAGGTTAAGTGCCTTGCTTAGAGGCACACAGCATGCAAGTGGAGGTTGCAGGAATCAAACCTGGGTCTGCTGGATGTGTCAAGCTGATTCCAAGCTCATTACTCTAACCTCGAGGCTATACTGCCAGCCTCAATTTAAAGTGGAAAGTTAAGATGGAATTCTATGAAATTCATCAGAATTTTCCAAAATCCCACAAAACTCCATTCTGCTGAGTTGTGTAATTCCCAAGCACTATTAGTGGGGTGGTTGACTGCCTCAGACTCTTTTATCCACACTGCAGTGCCGCTCACCTGCCACCGTCAAAATGCTGATTTAGGGGTTGAGGCTGCAGTGGTCTGTGGCAGCACTGCGTGTTCGTGGATGTTACGGCTGCTAAAGTAAGTTAAATATTTAACTTCAGCAGTGAGCAAAAGGTTAAGATAAGGCTAGTTGAGGGTAGGATTACACCTTTGCTGTACTAAATTAACAGCTCCACTGACAGAACTGCAGTCTTTCTGTGAAATTTTTCATGAGAGTTCCACAGGATTCCATCTTGTGGAATTGGCAGAGAATTCGTGAAATTCTGTTGAATTCCATGGCATTCTGTATGCTCTGTGACACTCCCGGAAATGCAGCTTCTACATTGCATTCACCACGCCTGTACGTTTCTGTTTAGTAAGATGTTACATGTTAGCCCCACCATGGTAATGTTTACATCTCTGTAAATCTTTTATTTGGTTGGGAAGGTTTTTACTGCTGTTATTTATTCACTGCTGACTACTAAACTCTGCATAAAGTATTGCATTCAGCAGTGAGCACAAACCTTTATTGAATAGCTCATGTTTACAGTGATATAATAATCGTAATAACAGCATTGTATTTATTTATTTAAAATTTGGTGACTGGCATAGGTACCCTGAGCCGGAGCTTGTTTTCAGGTGTGACCGGGGAAGGGGACACAGCTGGGAGAGAAACACCAATGACAAATATAGTGACAAAAATGGTTGCTTGTACATGAACAATAAAAGCAAGACACAAGTAATATATTCCAGACAAAGCAAAAGAAATGCAAAAAGTGTAAAAGTACATCTGTTACAGTGGTAGCCAAGATAACAGTTAGGAGTGTGTACTGCCAGTGTATGTCAAGATATTTCTAACAGAATCATCATGGTATCAAGTTTGAATTACAGAGCACTGAGATTTAAGCTATACAATCAGGTAAAGTCAATATGGGTACATAGTTGAGAGGGACAGGGCAGGTGTTTTTGAAATGTGAGAGGAGATGAAGAAATGTACAAAGCTGCAGGTGCATGCTTTAGAAAGTGTCCCAGTAAGAGTGGCTTAAGAGAGTGCAGGGTGGTTGAGAGACTGCTGAGGGATGGACAGAGTTTTTTACATGCATGAAAAATCCTAGAAAGATCTCTCTCCTCATTCTCTCTCTCTCCCCCCACCCAAGCTTTCCCTTTTCCACCTTCCATTTCAGAAGATACAGGCGAATCTCTTGCAACACAGAAAACAGATATACTGTAATTGATAAGATTTTTGTCTTTGCCAATCATGGCCTGAAGAGAAATGGATTTGCACCATAAAAATAACAGTAGCTTTGTAAATTAATATGTAGTATCAGAAATAAGCTAGCAAGCTTGTAAATGTTAGCCCCTTATCAACTTGATCAGAAAGGGACCAGCTGTCAGGGAGAAATTTGTTCTTAATGGGATATTTTATTTCCATTCGTGTTAAAGCAGCAGTATTAGTTAATAACAAGCATTTGTCAATGCTGAATGTTTGCTTGCTGGCATTAGCATTGATAATGTAGGAGTTAGAGAGCTGCATAATAGGAATGTCAGTGAAGTATTGAACTGAAGCCAACCCCACCACCACCCTGCAGAGACTGACAGGCATTGGGGTGTGCCTTTGGGTCGTCAGGCATAACGGCCACGCCATTTCACCACACCCCACCCTGCAGACACTGACAAGTGTCACGTGTGCCTTGGGATCTTTGGCCTTTATGCTCACCCCATTCCATCAGGAAATACGGTGAGATGGGTTCTGTATAGGAGAATGGGGTGAACTTTGGGGCGAAGAGTCCAAGGCACACCGATGCTGCTCACTGGCTGCAGGGTGTGGAATGGTATGAGCATTACAGGTGAGAATCTCAAGTCACCCTGATGTCTTATCCAATCACAACAGGAGTAGGCGTCATGATGGGAAACCCTAACGCCTCAGGCGTTCATTAGCATTTTCACTCAAATGATCAACATGGGTTTTGTGACCCACCTTGAACAGTGGCAATATCAGTTCATTAGCGAAAGCTGATTTGCTTTAGCGACTACTCCATTTGGCACCACACGGTGTGAAAACACATTTCGAACAGGATGTGAAAAATGACAGCTGTACTGTTCATGGGGAGGTGGAAAAATGGCAATGTTGAAAATCTGCAGTAAAATGTAAAAAAAAACTGATAAAGTCACGAATGTACATAGAAAATACTGGCACACACCCGTAATACAATTAGTTTGGGATTTTACAGCAGATTGTCAACACAGGGATTTTGGAACCTCCGCTCATGAACAGTGTCACTGTGATTTTCTTAATCTGTCCCGAACAGTGATTTCCCACAGCGACCACGCATTTCTGCACTGGAAGTGTGAAAACACATTTCGACCATGGCGTGAAAATGACAGCTGTTCATAAGGAAGCGTGGAAAAATGCCAGTGGTGAAAATCTGGACTGAAAATATTAGAAATCCATGAAATTACGAGGGTGCGTGGAAACTGCACAATGGTAGCATAACACAGTCATTTTATGGACTTTTCACCAAATGTTTAACATAGCCATTTTAACACCTCTGCTCTTGAACAGTGTCACTGTGATTTTCTTAATCTGTCCCGAACATTGATTTCATACACCGACTGCACCATTGTGCTACATGGGCAGAAACACATTTTGGGTGAGATGTGAAAATGACAGCTGTACTGCTCATAAGGAGGTGTGGTAAAATGGCAATATTGAAAATCTGGGTAGAAAATATTGAAATTTGCAAACTTACGAACACCGCGTAAGAACAGCGCAGCGCTTGCTTGTAAAACAGTCTTTTTGGAATTTTTCACCAAATTTTTAACATAGCCATTTTAACACCTCTGCTCATGAACAGTGTCACTTGATTTTCTTAATCTGTCCCAAACATTGATTTCTGTCACCAACCGCGCTACTAGCGCTACATACGCCTGGAAGCACATTTTGGGCAAGATGTGAGAAATGACAGCTGTACTGCTCATAAGGAGGTGTAGTAAAATGGCAATGTTGAAAATCTGGATTGAACATATTGAAAATTAGCGAACTTACGAGCGTGCGTAGGAACAGCGCAACACATGCTCGTAAAACAGTCATTTTGGAATTCTTTCACCAGATTTTCAACATAGGGTTTTTGGGGGCCTACTTCATGAACTGCAACACTGTCATTTCATAAATTGGTCCCGAAAGGTGGTTCTGTGCAGTGACCTCGAAATCACCTTTCGGGATGGATTAACAAAATGGCAGTGACTGGGTTCATGAGGTGGGATCCAAGAACCCCATGTTAAAATGTGATGAAAAGTTCCCCAAATGCCTGAGATATGCATCAAAGTTGAAAAACCTTATTTATTCCATTATACAGCTTCCGGCATTTTCTTCAGTTCGCGGTC
Source organism: Neoceratodus forsteri (assembly GCA_016271365.2). Taxonomy (NCBI): domain Eukaryota; kingdom Metazoa; phylum Chordata; order Ceratodontiformes; family Ceratodontidae; genus Neoceratodus; species Neoceratodus forsteri. Next base: position 115,907,195 of record JADMNL010000028.1, read on the forward strand.
GGCTTTGAAGAGTGCAGACGTGTTCTCGGTCCACTGAAGTTCGTTGCGCCAGATTCTGAGGGAACTGGGCTCCTGCCATGCTCTCATTCATTATTTTGTCTGATGTAACTGGAATGTACCACCCCTTCCTTTGCCTGCTAGTGTTTATAGGACAAACAATGTAAACAAAGGGTGAAAAAAACAGGAAATCATATAGGGACTGCCATATTTCCTGTGGATCCACACAACATTATAAATGCATTAAAAATCAGAGGTACCAATTATCAGAAAACAGCAGTAAACAGCAAAGCTTAAATCTGAAATTTTAAACTTCCTGGCAGTGCAAAAATCTGGGAAGCGATAGACACTTTCTGGCTAACTAGTACTGCTGCTTTAAGTGGTCAACATTTTACTACTTCCAAGTGAAAGGGCATTTGTGATACACAGTAGGATGTCAAGTTGCATTGAGGCATGGTACACCCTCCTGGGAGCATAAAAACAGGCAATGCCACCTCATGAGCTCGGTCGAAGTTTGTGACAAATATTCTGGCTGCTTACTGTACTAATCATGGTGTTTGTCAGTTCTCACACAGTGCCACCCACCAGGCTATAGCAATTTGTAATTAGAAACCCTGCTATAAACCATGTGCATATTTATAAACAGATACCCACTGTGATGCCCTAAATGAAGTGGGCGTAGTCATGAATCATCGGCCTCCACAAAGTAGTACAGGACAATATGAGAAAATAAATCACATAATTGTTATGTGAAATTTCATGAGTTAAACAGATCTGTTCATTTTCTATTAGACTTGACACTGAGTGCACTGCACTGCACTATGGCACTATGCACTAGAGTTTTGGGATAGCATATTGTGCTCTGGACCTGAGGGCTGAGTGCACAGTGCATCAGAATTTTGAGCTAGTATATTGTCCTCTGGACCTGAGTGCTACGTTTACAGTGCACTAGACTTTTGGGTTATTGTATTGTGCACTGGACCTGAGGGCTGAGTGTACAGTGCACTAGGTTCAGGGTTAGTGTACTGTTCACTACACCAGAGTTGAGAGAAGTGTATGTCTTCTAGAGTTCATAGATAGTGTATAGTGTACTGGAGTTGAGGGTGCGTGTGTGTACTGCACTGACATGAGAATGATGACTTTGCTGTATCCTACACTAGAGGGTGGTGTATAGTACACTAGATATAGAAGTGAACCTGCAGTGTATTTCTTGTGAGAGCCAAAAATTGTGCACAAGAAGTGAGGGCTATATTTAGAAGGAAGACCATGGAGTTTCACAAAATTAAGGAAATAATGATTCTGACAACTTTGAGAAAATATGTACAGCATGTGGCTGAGCAAATTGATGATTCAGTGGCCAGCACTACAGTACCTGGCTAGTAAATAATTTATTTATTTAAAATTTTGGGCACAGGGTAGGAACACTGAGCCAGAACTCATTTCTAGGTGCGACCTGGGGAAGGGACACACCAGACAGTGAAACAGTAATAATAAATAAAGTGACAGCAATGGCTGCATGTACATGAACAATAAAAGCTAGGTATAGGAAATAAAGTCCCCCAAAAGAGAAAACATGTAAAAAGTGTGTAAAGTGCATTGGTTATGGGGGTAGCTAGGATGAGAACTAGGGGAGTGTGCCGCCAACTTATTGCAAGATATTTTTAACAGAATCATGTTAGCATCAAATTCAAATTGCAGAGTACACTAAGATTTAAGGTATACAACAGGTTAAGAGGCAAATGGGTAAACAGTAGGGATGGATAGGCATGGTCATTGCAATGTGGAGAGAAGAGGAAGAATGCTTGTTATGAGTACATGCTTTTGAGAACTGTGATAGTAAGAGTGGTTTGAGAGAGCACAGACAAGATAAAGAGACAGATGGTGAGAGGAAGGTTGTTCCACAATGTTGGAAGGTAGTAGAGAAAACAGACTGGCCTGCTATACAGTATTTACTGTGAGAAATATGAAAGGAATGAGCACTGGATGGTTGGAGGGATTAGGTGGACTTGATGGTAGAGTTAAAGTGAGAGGAAACAGAAACAGAGAAACTGGTGGCAGATAAGGACCGATAGGCCCACCCAGTTTGCCCATTTTAAGTGGGAACCTTCACAAACTCAGTGTAGTCTGTGTTTGGCCAGAAAGGAGGAACAGTGTGAGAGATACCGGACTTCTTGGAAGGAGAAGAGAGATCAGCATACAAAAGCAGTAATGGATGAGAGATGCAGCACTAAGGGCAAAGCGTCAGAAGGAATGGAAAGGAGGGTCAAGCCTGGTAAGTGTAGACTTTAGGTTGTGCTGTAGATTACATCCATGTAGTCAATCAAAAGCAGGATCATCTTAACGATGACCTCATGGTGGATCAGGAGAGGAACACAGAATTTGTTCTGGAACATCCTCCGAGCTTAGAACGCGTTTCTTTATCATGACCTCAGTGTGGTGTAAATACTGAGAATCTGGCCTACTACTCATAAAGTACTTGAAGTGGGATAACTCTGCAATCATGTTTCCATCCAGTTCTTGAAGACAGTATTATGTTGGAGCTTTGCTAGTGTCTGTCTAGTGCCAAATGTCAGGGAGACAGTTTTTGGCATTTAAGGAGAGCTGGTTTGAGCAGAACCAGCGCTGGATATTGTCAACATCACACTGGACTGATGACGCCAGTTCAAAGACCGAAACACCAGAAGCAAATAGAACTGTATCATCACCATACTTGTCTATGTGTGAGGAGACACATGTGGAGGGGAGGTTATTTAAGAAGATGGAGAAAAGGACTACAGTTCTCTGTGTAGCTACTCCTCTCTTTTTGTACAAACAGTAATTCGAAGATAAAAACATTTTTTGTAAGATAAATCATTCTACTACTACATTTACTTTTCAATAAAACTCAACAGGCACTGTTTTACCAGCTGTGACTTTGAGTATTTCCCATGTTTCACTGCCAACACAAACCTAGTGAGACAGAGAGAGAGAGAGAGAGAGAGAGAGAGTATGTAGAGTAGAGTAGAGTAGAGCAGAATGAGAGAGTCTGTCCAGAGAACTGTACCCACAGGCTAGTGGTTCCTGATCCAAGTGACAGGAGCCCACCTTCTGTGCCTGCTGTCTGCACATTCTACGAACTTCTGCTTTACCCAGCTGACACTCTGGTCATGTTGTTTGTTTTCTTTCAATCAAAATGTCCACAGTATCTCTAGGAACATCTGAGGATGAGGACTCCATTATATTCAGCCTCCCCTGACCCAGAGGCATATTTATAAAATTGTCAAGTGTATTTATAAGTGTGTACCCATTCTGGTTAACACAACAGTACTGCGACAGTCTGTCAGAATTAATTGAAACTTCATGTGCTGATTAGCAGCTTTGCAGGGATGAGCTGATTAACTTCCAGTTTATTTTTCTATTAGTTTTTGAAATATGACAACATTCTCTTGTCGTTTATGTATTTCACTGATATTTTATTCTTAAAGTGAAATGTTTTGACATCATCACGGGCAACAGCCCAGGACGATGACTTCACTGTGATTAGTAATACACACATGGGTATTCTTTGTTTTCAGTGGTTCATGGGTTAGATTCATTTGTTTCTTCTCCTTCAGCCATCTGAGGATTGTGTTTCCTTTATGCTGTCCCACTAAATGTAACAAAATTGTTTTTTGTTTGCTCTGTGGGGTGTAGTGTTATGTTCCCATATTTTCCACTGCAAAATCGGAGGGTTCAAGGCTTATAGAGTTTACAAACTGACCTGGCAAACATTGGTGTTGCTAACTATGTACAGTATATAGTTACTAGGGATCATGTTTCTTAGCCTGCCTACCTCAGTTTTAAAATCTGCGATACACATTTTCCCCATAATACATGGCCATGTATTATGGAGATCAGTAAGCAAATCCACCATTAATCTATCATACGCTATCAAGCATGACTAGGTCTAGGTGAAATTAGCTAATTCTGATTTCACAGAATTTTCACAAACTTCCTCAAAATTCCATGAAATGTTGAAAAGTTTGTGAAATTTTGCAGAATTTTCTGAAATTCTTTTACGGGTTATGCCTACATCAGTGTTATAGCTAGAGATCTGCATTTTGTCATCTCTTATTGTTGTGAAGAGTCCCTAAAAGGATGTCAAGTTTCATGACATTTGAATGAGGGCCGGGGGCATTATAGGGGTTCAAAATCTGGCAATTTCTTATTCATGGGCAAAGTTCTGAAAATATTTCTATGCTTACAATGTAGCCACCTTTGGAAATAGTTGAAAATTTACATGCATAGTTTCTTGACAGAGACACAGAAACTGGTAAATCGCGAGGCATTTGGCACCTTCTTACAATTTATTTATCCAGGCTAGCCAAGCAGAGATGCAAAACCTGATTTCTAGTGGGGTGCAGATTCTACCCATTTCCTCAGCTGGGTAGATTGGAGCACTGAGAGGTTAAGTGACTTGCCCAAGGTCACACAGTGAGTGAGTATTCAGCTGTAGTGGGGATTGAACTGGCTCAAACAAATGCATTAAAGTAACTCTCATACATAGTACTTTTTTCACTAATTTTTTTTGAATGTTTGCAGATTTTACAGACTCATTTGCTGCATTTCACAAACAGTCTGACTGCAGGATTTGAATCTATGATCTTCGAGTTCCAAGGGTGGTACACTAACCACAAGATCACACTACCTCTGAGACCAGAACTCAGAGAAAGGGGGGGTACTCTGGCTAGGTGCTAAGCACTCAGTCTTATCTGGTGGATGCTTTATCCATCTCAGTTCAAGGCTAAGAAGGTATGGGTCCTACCTATCTTACTGAACTCCTGGAACCTGCTTCCCAGTATACATGCTGAACTCCACGGTGGAGACACACTGTACCTATCAGTATTTGGCTTTGTAAGGTGGCTGAGCAGGTCTTATAAGCCCTCCTCATGAAACACTGAATTGCACTCTCCTTTGAGATCCAGGCTTTACTCAGTTTTTATACACAGAGGCATTTTTACCTAAATTTTAATATTGAAAAATTTAGAGCCCATGACAGGATTGGCCAGCTGTATTTGTGTTCAGCATGTTTCTCTTACTCTGTGGTACCTTGCACAACCTGTCTGGAAAGTAACCTAATAAGAACTGGAATACAATTCATAAACTCTAAAATCAGGGATTTAAGACTTCTGAAATCTCAGCACCACAGTCCAATTTGGAACCATTCTGTTTATGATAGCCATACTGGTTGGTAATATGTTATCACAGGCCCAATTTGCTATTCACTAAGCCAAAATAATATACCTGGTGCATTACCAACCAGTCCATATCTGGGCACAGAGAATGGAAAATTATTGGGTAGCATGCTGGGGCAGAATAGCTGCCATGTTCTACCCAAGAGGGGGCTGCACAGAAGTGATTGTTCAGGGTTGAGTTTAGAGTTGTGTGGAATATGGATTCCACTGGCAGACCATGTGGAATGCAATTCTGCTTCATAATAAATTTTGGAATCTCTCTGTTTTATTCTGCAGAATTCTGAAAAGCATTTTTTATAATATTCTGTGCATTATATAATCTGTGGAATAGTATTCCGTGGTTTGCAAAAGATGAATCTGTAGTTTATGCAAACTACAGACTACTACTCTGAGGGGTACATAAACTGCAGACATTATGTTTTTGGAATTTCAGAATCTGCTTCTGATGCAATTCCATGGAATTAGGTTGAATTTCTGAAACGTCGTGGAATTCTTTGGAAGCAGAATTTGAAAATTCCGCACAGCTCTAGTTGTGTTATGCATTGATTGTAACGTACTTATATTTACTGGTTAGTGTCCATAAACACTCACAAGCAGAACTCACAAACTCCATTATTATGCGTGTGAATAATGGAGTTCCATCAAAGCACCTTTCAAAAAAATTCTAAAAAAACCTCTCCGTCAAGTGATGCTCCTGTGCAACGTTCACTCCTTGCTCTGCTCATTCGCTTGCACTCCCTCACAAAAAAACACCAGCGCTAACAACAGACATCTCCCCCCACAATGTGAACTGTGCTTATCACCTGATTTTGCTCATATTTACAGTATGTAAATTTTACATTGGTTCCTGTCCTGATCAGAGTGGAGGGTCAAGGGATGTGTTTTTTGGTTGGAGCTTGTTGGCAGTTAGTCAGCTGCCGTGACTGTGGTTTTCTGTGTTTTTTTTGTTTTTTTTTATGAAAAAGCCATGCGCTGTGATGGTGTGCAGATGCTGCGAGTCAGCTTGCTGACTGGCTCAAACTTTACACCGCACAGACAGGACAGTCAAGAGGAGTGCAGCTGGAGTGAGATAACAGACAGTAGAGTGGTAAGGCATTGCATGGAGAAGTGTAAAATAAAATGTTGTCAGTCCCATACACTTCCTTGAGTGGGATTGAAGAGGCCTCATTGCACGGCTGTTACAAGTGGATGGATCTGGACAGGCAAAAACAGCAGTGAGACAAAAACCTGTTTGATGTAAAAATACCAGTAAATATAAAAAAATAAAACATAGGGAAGTGTGTTTAAATGAGGAGTTTATGCACACCCTTGGTGTGCAATGCCCTGATAAACCCCTCAGGGTGTTTGGGGCATCGCACACCTCGGGTGTGCATAAAATCCTTGTTATCCAAGCTTCCCCAGGCATTATTCTATATTTCATCCCTTACTGAATGTATTTTACCATTATATCTGTATATAGCAGTTTCCATTTAGTCTCTTGTAACTGAATTTAATTTTGTACTCTAATGTACTATGGGACCCATATGAAAATGGGATATTATGACCCTATATTTAATGGATTCACAGAATGCGACAATGGTTAGTGCTGGCGCTAACCTGGGTTTGCATCTGCGCTCTGGGCAGGGCCATACTCAAAGCCCCAGGAGCACTGCCCAAACCTGGCAGCACCAAGGCACTTCCCATAGTGCTGTGCATATGCAAATGAGGGAGTCCCTCATGCATACTGGTGCAGTAATATATTTAAAGGTTTGGGACACCATTAAACAGCCCCCAGAGCAGCACTGTTTACTGCCACCGAAAACCACACCTTGTCTGGGTGCTAAGCCTGTGCCTCCACCCTCTGAAGGCAGAGCAGCTGTAATGCAGCCACCCACTCTTGTACCAAATGTTTCTCCCCACCCCATGATCACCTAGCCAGTATTTTAAACATACATCCCTGGTGATTTAGTGATTCTCCTAATCACCCATCCTCTCAGTTAAATGTATATCCCAGGTAATCTAGTGGCCCCCTCAACCCCTCTCCCCTAACCAATCACCAACTCCCTCTGTCACGGAGCACTAGCCAGTGGAATATTGCTGACAGCCAGCTGTGTGCTGTCACAAGTGCAGCATAAAAGGCTGTCCTGTGATTGCGCCTGGCTCTGAATATTGGGCCCTGTGTCTCATGGGGTCATTCTGCTATTTATTTGATTCAAATTTCAAATACATTTTCTGTTAGAAAGCCCATAGTGGATCAAATGATACTGCCTAAAAGCCAGCCTGGAAGTGCAGGAGGCTGAGGCACTGTTCTCATCTTACCTCTTGCTATGCTGGCAACCCAAGTTCAGGAATGAGCCCAGGCCACCAGGGCGCTGGCTGGGGGGGGTGTCTGGGAGAGGATAAAGCAGCCACCAGGCAGCTCTCCTCTCCTGGACTGGGGTGGGGGGTTATCACGGCTCTTGGGCTGGCACCAAGTGGCAGTCTGGTGGTAGCACCTAACTTAGGGAGGCAGACCTCGGTGGGGATGGTGGGTGCACCCTCCCTGTTGATGTGAAAAAGAGATCAGATCATGCTCCATGATGTCCCACCTGCCTGCCCTCTGCTCCATGCAGCCACTTGGCTGGGGACCCAGCACTGGATATGGGTTCCCGGGTGGGGGAGGACAGCCCTCCCCCACTTGGCTCCACCATGGGTGGTAATCTATGGGAGTCAGGGTGACCAAAAAAAGTTGAGGCAGATAGTTGAGCAGAAGGGCAGGCACAGGGTTGAAGAGCCCTGCCTGGGCAGACTCAAGGGAGAAGAAGATGATGAAAACAAAAATTATATACTGCCTAAACTGTTCTTATTGAGTGGCGGTTCATGCCTACTGAGGATATATATCTATATCTTGCAGAATGAAGGTTTGGGGACTTGTGATACGTCAGTAAGTAAACAGTAACACATGATGGGATGTGGGTTAGCCTGTGGTAAATGCATGACTAAGGGTGTATTGAGGCTTGAGGCTAGAGGCCGAGTGCCCTTACAGCCCCTAGAGGTGTGTTTATCACAGACTAACCCACACCCCAGAGTCTGGTACTATGCTTATAAAAGGGATATATGTTGAGAAACTGTGATATTCTTTGAAAAAGGTTGTTAAATGTAAAAAAATGTATAATTTTCTTGAAAATAGTCCCTCTACTTCCCATTGTTAGTAGGGGCGCTGTACTATTGTCTGGTATCACTGGGGGCACTGTACTATCCAGCAGTGTGTTTCACAGACCTGCCTGCTTGCTAGATGAGGCTGCGGGCAAGACCTTAAGAAAATTACTTAGGTCTTGCCCACGAGCATGCTGCCATTGTGTAGTGTGTTTGAAAAAGTTAGGTGGTCTCACTCTAACTGCCAGTCAGAAGGAGTGCAAGACAGCAGATAGGCTCTGTAAGCTCTTTGGGTCAGGAGGGAGAGAGAGCAGCTTGAGAGAGAGAGAGAGAGAGAGAGAGGAGAGAGCAAGAGGAAGAGATTTAAAACAGAAACAACAATTTTAAGTGCTGTAAGGCTTTTGTGGCTTTGGGAATTTTACAGCGAGTAGCTCGCTAGGAAAAAACATGGTAACCAAATGCTTTCTAAAGAACTGGCATAGGTGGCACATGGATTTCCACAGTAATGCGGGCACAGGTATTGGCACTTATTTACTTTGCTATACTAAAAAAAAAGACATGAAGAAATGTCCTCTCAGCCAATCAGTTTGGAGCACTGTCCCTTTATTTGTTTCTTTCTTTCTTTACCTTTTTCATTTTTTTATTTTTATTTTATTAACTGGTAGTAAAACTTCTACTACTACTACTACTGTAGATGTCAAGAGATTATTGAGTACCACTCTATGGTAACTATTTTCATACCTCTGTATATTGTGACTCTGTGCTTTTGTTATCCCTGTATTTATTTATGCATTTATTATGCCTCAATTAGAGTGTCTGTACTGTATCTCCTTTTTTTAAATTACTGTACTTTTTCCACTCTTCGGTCTGACTGTCCCCCATTGGCCCGACCTTGCACCCAGACCATCACCTGCCTTCTCCGGGACTTACCTCTCCAGTGTTCCTCCTTGGCTTGCCACCCAGGGTGATGCTGAATGGAGGGGGGACCCAACCCCTGGTGGAGTTAGAATGCAGTGTCGGGAGAGCATCATGGATGGCAGTGCAGGGACTGCAATGTGAGGTAGGTGTCATCCTTTTGGTCAGGGGTGCTTTTCCTTGTCCTTTCCCCAGGACCCCATGATGTCAATGACACATGCGATGTCCACACTCATGCACACACCCTTACATCCACCCTCCCTGAGTCTGGGCTCTGGCTGCACCACCACCTGTGGTCAACTAGGTTTTAGTACTGCACTGGAGACACGACCCCCACCACTGAACTAGAGAGTATCCTGAGGTGATGCTCAACCCACCTCCCTCAGCTGGCCCTCCGACATCTCAGGCTCATTCCTGACGCCGGTTCATCAGCATCGCAAGTGGTAGTGCCTCCGCAGTGCTGGTGGGCTGGCCCTTTCGTTGTATCTCTTTGTCATACCATATCCCCCCTGCCCCAGGCCTCACTTGGAAATGAGCCCATCCTGGTGAAATATGTCACAAATACAATAAATAAAGATATATCCTAAGTAATTCTCATATTATGAAGTCAGAAAATCTTTACTGGCAAAGCAGGCAGTCTGATTCAATAGGAAACTACAAATCTGTTTCTAGATTTTTTAGAGAAATTAAGCTTTTTCCCACTAAAATGTGATAAGTTTAACACAAATATGTGATTCATTTTTTTAATTTTTTTTAACTTACTCTTTATCCTTCTGCACTCCACAGCAACTCCTTCCTTCAGGTTCCCTAATGCGCCCCACAACTAGCATCGGAGGGGGTTGAGTGGCACTGGCTTCCTTATGAGTGCCCCATTCTCCAATGTTTCTTGAGCCTCTGGTTTGCCCCCCAGCAGGGTGGAGGTGTCTCCATTCCAATCCATCCTTCAGGGAGGCGTGCACCAGGAGCTGCAGCCACCTCAAAGCCCTCCGGCTGGCGAGGGACCATCTGCAGTGCGCCATAGGATTTTCCATTTTTCTGGTCCTCCCGTGAACATCGGAACACAGGGGAGGGCCGATGAGAGGCGAGCACCTGGAGATGTGCCATTGCTCAGGCCTTCGTCCAACATCTGCCCCTCCATGAACTGCTCCCTCATCTGCACCACCCCCTGTGATCACCCAGGTGGCAGTATAGCAGTGAGGTCTGCAACCCTCCCCTCCCAGAGAAGGAGAGAAGCCTGACAGGTGCTCAATCTTCTCCCCCCAGCCGGCCCTCCAGCAACCCAGGCTCGCTACTGAACCCAGGTCGCTGGTGTTGCAATCAGTAGCGCTACTGCTGCATCAGCATGCTGGCCAAATATGTGATTTCTGATAATTTGTGAGCCTTTTGTACAATGTAACTGGTGATAGTTTCTTCATAGCCAGATTTTACCTGGGAAGAAAAAAACAGAAGCTATTTACTTAAAAAAAAAATTAAAATCATACAAATGGAGCACAGTATTACAAACATATAAAACATACAATTTGTTGCTGATTGAAGTATCTTTTTTTTTTTGGAAAAAGGTAGAAATAAATCTATAGTTACTCATTGAAATACATTGGGCTTGTAAGTAATTGGGATTTTCTTACATCATAATACCAGCACTATTGAACTATTTTTACCAGCATTTGAAAAGTGAAGGTAAAAACCAGTAGATTATCTGTACAAACAAATCATGTATTAGTTCATCCACTGCTAGGGAGCATAAGCTGAGTTTGAACCATGGAGAGATGGGTTAGTTTTACCCTACTGATGATGTGTTGTTGCATCTGTAATCCTGCTCAGTATGAGAGGGACCACAGGTGCAGACATTTAGTGTATATGCTTGGCTGAGGAGCCAGTGGTGTGAAGCTGCAGTACCATCTGGGGAATTATGATTGACCGCCTCTAAGTCAGAAACCTGCCTAAACATAATGATAGAATAGCACCGTGTATCTCCAGATGGCCTGTGATAGCCAGCCCCAAAGCCAGTGAGGAGAGCGATTCGTTAATGGGTTGAAGTGCAGACAGAAGGGGGCCACCTCTCTCTAGCAGTGCACCACATGTTCATGGAGAGCCTGATGGTAAGTCATCCATAGACAACCTGATTCTTGTTGAGGGTTTCATACGTAGCAGAGCAGCAACAAGCTGCAATCTATTGGAAGTCAGCCTGTGAGCCAAGCTATTTCACAGGAATGTGAGCACTACTTCACTGAAGGAGTCATAAACGCCTAGAACAGACTGCCAGTGGAAGCGGTGGAGGTGAAGACAGTTGGGGGCTTTAAGCATGTGTGGGATAGACATAGGGGAGATATTAGAAAATAGGCAGGGAGGGTGCCAGAGACCAGTTAGGGTCTGCGGAGACAGACTAGGCAGGGGCCATCTGGGCAGACTGGGTGGGCCAAGTGGTCCTTTTCTGCTGACAGATTGTATGTTTTTATGTTTCTGTCATGAAAGCAAAGGTAATTAGTTGCACATAAAACATGATAAATAAAAGAGCCAATTGCCTATTTATTAGAAGTAAACACATGCTCATTGAGTCAAAATAGCGCTACTGCGTCGTCTTTGTTCTTGTCGCACACACACACACACCCCTATTTCTCTGAATACTTACCAACATATGGAATTACTGAGCTTCAGGGGTCAAAACTTGTGAGGATTGTTGGCAGTCAGCTGAAAGGTGCTGCTGGCCTAAGTGCCATTAGGCACAGTCTAAAAACAAACAAGCATCATTAACATCAGAAGCCCAATAACATGATGAGTTTGTTTTACCATCAGAGCACAGGACTGTTAGAGACTTAATGGATGCCAGATCTTTTCTAGTACATGAACAAAAAGAAGAAGAAAAAAAAACTGATGACGGTTTGTGGTTTTCCTAGAGTGAGCTTGCAGGAAAGTCATGAATTTTGTGAAACACATACAGCTTCATTATTACTGCTTTCCTCTTCATTATCTCCACAGCAGCAAGAAAACATATTGGTAGACTGTGGAGTTACAGAACTGGTCTTGTGAGTCAAAGCACCCCACCACCCTCCCATAATCCCCACCCCATACTACTTTGCAGTGGCCCATAAACCTTCAAATCTACGGCAGCTTTTTTGCTACGGGGTGAGAGTGCATAAAGGAGCAAGCAGTAGCTCCGTAGAGTGGAATAAAATCCAGACACTCATGTTATTACAGAAAGGATTTAACCACAGAGACCCGTTATGTGACAATATCTCAGCCCTCTTTCTGCCATCCCATTCCCTGGGAATTACAGAAATGTAATAGTTGGCTGAGGCAGGAGGCCATTGCTAATACCTACCATTTAAAGACACCTTTGCACGAAATTCTATATTCCATCGCTACAAGTATGTGTCACGTGGCATTCAAGTGCCTGGAATCTGATACTTTGCAATTTTTCTTGAGTTGGAATAACAACATTTGGCACACTTTTACGTCTCTTCTAGCAGGGGTTGCTTTAATATTCAGCAGTTAGTTCTGGACCTGCTTAAAACCCTTGTCCTACCGACCCTATTACAAATGACTGAGACTACAGTACATCATCTCTTTGAATATTTGAAAGGTGAAACAGCTCAGGGGTTGTGCTTAGAAATGGAATCACAATGCCAATTGATAATGTATTGTTCTGACATTACAGGAAACAGTCAGCACTAAGAGCCCCGTACCCAAGTGTGGACTTGTCCCAATTTGCACTTTTATGTACTAAAAATACATTTTATAGTGCTGCGCAGAATGAGAAATTCTGCTGGTGAAATTAGCATGGAATGATCATTCAGCCAACAGAATTTCCTCTGGGATTTCGCTGGTTCTTCTGTGGAGTTCTCCCGGCTGTGATCTGCAGAATAATATTCCCCAGAACAGCATTTTTCTGTGGAAAATCATTCTGCAACCATTTCTGCAGAAAATATTGAGATCAGTGGAATATTATTCCACAGAGCAGTATTTGTTCTGCAACGATTTTCTCCCACAGAATTCCATCATCCCATTTCCAGCAAAATTTGGCAGAATATTGGTGGAATTTCAAAAATGTCCACAAAATTTTGTTCCGACGGAATTTGAAAATTCTGCACAGCACTATTTTTTTAATCTCTGTTTACTGCAGTACAGTAGATTGTATCAGGTTGATTCTGCTGTTTCCCAACTGATATTTGCTTTAACCAGAAATCCCAGAATTCCCTGCAGCTGATGTCAGAGCCAGGCTGCAGAAGTGGCAAGCTCAATAACTTGCAGTGCATGTTAGAACTTCGATAAGCTCAGAGCAGATGTTTGCTGGTCCTGCTGTTCTCCATACAGGCCTCTGTGAGGGCAGCAGGACCAGCAACTAAAGCTCTGAGCTTATAAATCCATAACATGCACTGCAGGCTATTGAATCTCCCACTGCTGCAGGCCAGCTCTGACATCAGCTCGAAGATCTGAGATTTCTAGTTATAGCAAAAAGTCAGTCTAGGGAGTCAACAGAATCACTCTGATACACTCTACTACTCTGCAGTAAACAGTAGCCTAGATATTCAAGGGTTTGCCCCAGTGGAATATTCAAAGAACGAAGTTGTGATGCCAACTCCCGATGCACCGGGGTGCATCGGTAATGTATGCGGTGCAAGTGCAGGGGGCGTCCCCATGCATATGCGGCACATCTCGATATTCAGCACGGGATGTGCGGCATATATGCTGGCACAATCCTGCCTTGCACCACTCGGGGGGGCTCAAAGATGTGCCAGAAAAAAACAGGAACATGTCCTGGCCACCCACAGGCGAGCTGCTGTATTGCAGGGCGCAACACAGCAGCCACCAGCCGTGGGTGGTCACCGCCTGAGAACATCGTCCACAAGCTCCCTGCCCTGGGAGTATTGCCCCTGCCCTAATAGCCCAATTGTGGGCATATGTATATGTATAACCCTGGTGGCCCAGTGGTGTTCCCCCCCTTCTCCCGACCGCTGGCACATTTACTGCCTAGGACCTTGGTGGGCCAGTGGTTGCTCCCCTGTCACACGATCATGGGCATAAGTAGCGAGTAGAACCCTGGTGGTCCAGCAGTACCCCTCTCCCCACCCACAGAGGTCCCCTGCCACCCTGCACCCCCCCGTCATCGGCGGGCAGCAGCACCCCACTCGCATGCAGCCTGGCTGCCTGCCGAATGACAGCGTACAGTATGAATTGTATGCCTATTGACCAGTGGGCGTGCAGCCCAAACTGTACTACACAGACCGAAATGTGAATGAGCGGCGTTCATTCACATGTCGAACCTATTTAATACAGTATGGAAAACTTCCGCGCCCATTAATTCATGCAATGAACCAATAGGCGTACAGTTCATACTGTGCGCTGTCATTCAACAGGCAGCTGGGGTGGCATGCGACGGGTGCTGCCACCCACCGATGACAGGAGGGGGGTGCTGGGTGGCAGGGGACCCTGTGGGTGGTGGGAAGGGGGGTACCACTGGATCACCAGGGTTCTACTCACTACTTATGCCCGCGATCGGGCAATGGGGGTGACCACTGGCCCACCAGGGTCCTAGACAGTACTTGTGCCCACAATCGGGCGATGGGGGGAACACCACTGGGCCACCAGGGATTTGATGTAAACCTGCCCATGATCGGGTGATGGGGAAAACACCACTGGACCACCAGGGTTGTGATATTGCATATGCCCGCAATCGGGCGTACGGGAGCAGGGGACTGCACTGGCCCTTCACAGTGTCAGTCCCTGATGGCTGCAGCCTGGCGGGGCACCAGGTGCAAGTCACCGGGGATCAGTGCACCGCATGCAAATGGGGCCATAATGACATGCAAATAGCCCCATTTGTGCCTTGCATGCATAATGGCCCCATTTGCATGCCCAGTGCTGAATATCGTGGGTGCTGTGCCTAGCACAACTGCACTTGAGCTGGCGCACCCCCCTGCTCCTGTTCCTGTCTTGTGCTGGCACAGTGGCACTCCGCCATGTGCAGCATGTGTGCCCTCTGTGCACATTCAGTGGTGCTGAGCCATGGTGCAACCGCGGTTCAATATCGCTTGGTCCATGCCTGGCGCGGCCAGTTGTGCTGCGCCCAGGCTTGCACCACTGCCCAGTGCAGTCTGACTATCCAGTCCAGTAAGTAAAAAACAATGGTTTTGCATACAAACTGCAAACTGGGACCAGTCCCAGACTTAGGTGTGGGGCTCTTAGCACTGACTGTTCCCCTTTAAGGAGCTGGTATCTATTTTAGTGTGTGATGTCCTAAACATACTCCTTTTTACTTACTGCAAACAGAATTATAAATTCTGACATTGTTCTTAGCCAGTCAAGACTGTTTATTTCCAAACACTGCAGGTACCCTTACAACCATTACAGTGTGTCTCATGCAAATAGTTTTCAAACAAGTATAGGAAGGGAAAACTGGGCAGATTGGGTGGGCAAAGAGGTCCACCTTTGCCAACAAATTCTGTGTTTCTATGTTTCTACGTAATTCTGAAGTTCTAAGTTCAGTGTTTCAGTCCATTTCCTGCACCCGGGTTTCTCTAATTTTTCTGCTACGTAAAACAATTTGATTTTAAATTCTAGCTTCAGTTTTTAAAAAAGAAATGTTTAGCACGACTTATGATATATCACTGCAAAAAAAATTGTTAATGCATCAGTTAGGGTTGTCATTACAGCAACAAAGTTTGGAATTCGATGTTAGGGTTACCAACCCTCCTCCCTCCCACTCTTCACACCAACAGGCGTCAGGGGTGTGCCTTGGGGTTGTCACCTAACTCTCACCCCATTCCATTTGTAAGGAAGCTGAGTGGTACATTATAGGACAATAGAGTGAGAGTTAGGCCCGATAACCCAGGCACACCTAACACCTGTTGGTGTGTGGAGAGTGGTGGTGGGTAGGGTTGGTAACCCTAACATCGAATTTCAAACTTTATTGCTGTAATGACAGTCTAACTGATGCAGTAACAAAGTTTTTGCAATGAATTTCCTTTCTTTTTGAGAAAGTGTAATGTTACTCGAGTGTGGTTGTGGAAGCACAGGGCCCGTTGCTCCCATCATGCATACATTTTGTAATTGTCTCTGATTTTCATGTGGGTCCCATCAATACATAAGTGCACTAATATTTTAATGATATCACATCTCTGTGTACTACAGCAGATTAATCAACGGCAAGAACATTTTCTGGGCTCTGATTGGTCAGTGTGTGCTTGGCACAGTGATGTTATCCTAGTAAAACATCACGGGTCTAGTCTAGCACTGCGAACCTCCTGACTTGATTGCATTGCATTTGTTGGATTTGCATGATTGTCTGCATCATCTCTTAAGAAACAAAAATATTTTTCCACACCAAAAAAATTCTTTAAAATGATTTTTTTAATTCTGTGTAACAGCAAGTCATTGTATAATAGCAATAATGCCCTCCAGGGTGTGTACTGTGGGGATAACATCACTTCTCAGGTGTTGGACACACTCAGCTTGCGGCCTTGTGCCCAACCACCTGAGGCTTGCCATTATCCCAGCACGACACACACCCTGTCGAGCATTATTACTTAATTATTCAGTAGGGGTGAGATGATATGCCATTCTTTATTTCAGCAAAAAAAAAACACCACCATGAGATCTCACACTCTGCTGACATCATCACAGTGTGATAACTGGAGTTCTAACCAGTTATCATGCCCCTATTGTACAAAATGGATACATGATGTGCACTTGTGTAATATGGAAAATATTTTCACTCCTGCACAGTGACCTCTGGATACTCACTGGTGTTTGCCACTTCGTGAATATCCAAGGGTCATTTAAAGGAGTGAAAATATTTTCCATATCACACCTGCCCATCATGTATAAGTTCTTAATGTAAGGCCTTGCATGGCCATACCCATAAGTATAGAGAAACAGAGCATGCCTAGAGCCATTCCAGGTACTCCTTGTGCTGCAAAGTTGTAATATCTCAGGAACCGTGGGAACTTTGGAAAAATTCCTTTGCAGTTGTATTCATGACCTGGCCACCTCCACATATGCTTAGGTGTGTACTAAGCTGTGCTTAGCAAAAAAACTATATCGAGAACCATTTTTAAGATATAGCACGAAAGGTGCCATGACTGCCACAATGTTATCCTATGGGAAACTTCCAACTTTGGAGTGCTGTAACTATGGAACTGGTGTCCGTTTCTTCACCAAACCATCAAAGGCACATCTGTTGGGGCAAGGGCTTGCCACCTGCAAATTCCAGCCCAAATGTCCTAACCTATTTCTTGCTATGAAGTGGCAAAGAAACTGATATTGGGGCTGTTTACCTGCTTTCACTTTTAGATTATAGATTTTCCCCCATAGGCTATAATGGGAAACTTTAAAGTTTAATAACTTTTGAACAGATTAAGATTTTTTCATCAAACCTTCTAAAGGCACATCTGTGAGGCAAAGGTTTTCTTCCCTGAAAATTCCAGACCACAAAGCCGTTGCTGAGATCCAGGTGGACAAAGAAATTTCAAAAAACACAGATTTTTCTATTTTTTCAAGACTCTGTATCTCAGAAACCACACAACAAATTCCCATGAAATATGGCAGGTCTAGAGATGTGTTCCTAGACATGATGCGTGCCAAATGTCATGCAAATCCATTGAACAGTTCCAAAGTTATTAACGTTCAAAGATATAGGTTTAACATAGAAGTTAGCTTTCACCCTTGATTGAATTGAACCCTAACTATACTGGCACTACATGCCACTAGTATAATACATCTGAGTGTTATCTAGTGGTTAAATCACCTTCTTTGGAACTAGGGGATAGCAGGTTCACCTCCCAGTACAGTCACGTACTCACTGTGTGACTGATCTTGAGCAAATGACTTAACATGGGAATTTGGACATTTTCAGGCAGGAGAAGACTGAGAATCCATCAAGTCTGTACTGTTCTACCAAGATCCACTGCAGCCCGCTGTTGTGTGGTTTTAGACTGAGACCCTGATATGAGCTCTGTCCGAAGTGTATGGTCATCTCTGCCCCTGTTCTCACAGCCATCAGTCCCAGTACCTTCCATCCCACTTTAAACCCATAGCAGATTTTGACCTTCCCAATTCACTCGATAGCCTTTTCCACATGGCCACCATCCTCTATGTGTAGTAGCACTTTCTTAGGTTCCTCCTACAGTAAATGTGCCCCCTATCAATTTGTACTCATTTTTGTTTTGCTCACTTCCATTGTGCAGAGGTTTGCAGCCTTCACTATGCCTTCCCTTAGCTTAGCTCACTGTTTCTCTACCCCATCAAGGTCACCACCCCACTAGGTCATCTCTTAGGCATTCACTCATTTTAAATTTTCCCCTGAAGTTCAGGACCCTCATCCTTATGTGCTTCACTTCCACTGCCATCCTAATGTTGCATCACACCGTACAGTGGTCACTGGTCCCCAGGTGGCCTCCCACCTTGACGTCTGCAATACTGTCCCTATTAGTGAGCGCCAGCTCCAGTATTACCCCATCATCCCATCATGAGTGGGCTTCCTGACTAGTTGCCTGAGAAACACCCCATTCAGGGAATTCAGGATATCCCTGCTTCTAGCTGAAACTGTGGCTGGGAAGCTCCAGTCTACATCTGGCAGACTGAAGTCCTCCACCAGCAGCACCCCCCCTTTTCCTACCATTGTGCCAATGGCTTTATCAGTGCTTTATCTAAATTCTCCCCATGTTGGAGATCTGCAATTCACACCAGTGCAAATAGTTGTTCCATTTACTATCTCCAGGGTGACCCACAGTACTTCCAACCCCCCCTTCGTTCTCCCCCTGGATTCCCTGTGTCTCTGTCACTTTGCTACCCTCCTTTATATACAGCACCACCCTTCCCCCTTTCCTTTCCACCCTATCTTTCCTGAACAGAGTATTGCCTGGTATGGCCATGTCCCAGTCATAGTTTTCAGTGTACCACAACTCAGTAAGGGCCATTGGCCATGATATCCAGATCTGTCTCTCTGCAATGATGGCCTCTAGGTCCAGGATTTTATTTCCTAAATTCTTGCATTTGCACATGGCCTTCCACATTTGTTACCACTCTGTCTGTTACTCCCTGTGTCTCCTTGTTTCCTTTCAGCTTTCCCCATTTTTACAGCTTCTGTTCCACCATTTCCTTCATTTCAACCACTCTTCTTTTTCTTTATTTTGAATCCTGGGGGACATGCCTCCCTTGAGTTATCCCGTCTCTCTGCCACAGTCTTGGGGGCAGTTTATGCCTCCTTATTTCTTTCACCAATCCTCAACTTTAAATGTTCATTAAAGAAACATTTAAACCATTGACTGAGGACTGCGATTCCCCACCTAGGTGGATCTGAGGCCATCACCTGTGTTATAGACCCTTACACCTCTGGGAGGCCCCAGTCCCCAGTGTGTGAACCCTTCCTCTCTACACCATTCCTTCTACCACAAGTTGAGGCTCTTGAAGTGGAGATTCCTAACCTCCTCCCTGCTACAGACAGGCAGTGCCTCAGTGAAAGCCATTGAGGAAATTAGTGGAAGCCCTGTTAAAGGAAAAACTGGTAATGTATCTTGAAGCTAATGGTCTGCAAGTCCAGAGGCAGCATGTATTTACAGGGGGAGGTTATGCCCAATGAATTTGATTGATTTCTTTGATTGGGTGACCAGGGAACTAGATGATGGGAGAACAGTGAATGTGGCCAATGTGGACTTTAGCAAGGCCTTAAACAAAGTGCAACACAAGAGATTGATTAAGAAATTGAGCAGTCTAGGTTTGGGATCCAAAGTGGTGAATTGGGTTTGAAACTGGTTAACAGATAGGAGACAGAAGGTGGTGGATAATGGCACTCACACTAAAGATGGGAGACAGACCAGTAGGGTGCTGCAGGGTTCAGTACTGGAACTGGTCCTCTTCAATGTCTTCTTAAGTGACATTGCAGAAGAACTGGAAGGGATTGTATGTCATTTTGCAGATGATACCAAAATCTGCCATATGGTGGACTCTCAGGAGGGGGAGGAGAGAATGTGCAGGGATCTTGGGAAACCTGAGGAGTGGTGAAGAGCATGGTAGTTGAAGTTCAATGCCACAATAATTCACCTAGGAACAGGAACCCAAAGCTGAGTATAATGTGGGGGAGGTACCTAACAGTCTCTAAGCAGGAAAGGAACCTTGGGGTCATCATAAGTGATAACTTTGAAGTGGCAGCGCAGTGCGACAAGGCAGTTGGTAGGACTAGTGGGATGCTGGGGTGCATACAGAGGGGTATCTCCAGCAAGGGGGAAGTGGTCTTGCCACTGTTTCACTTGCTGGTGAGACTGTACCTGGAGTACTGTGTCCAGTTTTGGAGGCCACACCTCAGAAAGAACACAGGCAGAGTGGAGGCCATTAAAAGGTTTTGGTCCTTGAACCCTGTGGTGGAATTATAGCCGAGTTATTGATATTTCCCAAGTTTTTTATGGCTGCATGGGTGGAGCTCCACAGACGTAATGCTGTCATTCTTTAAAAGAGCACTGTGGAAGCAAGTGACCGGATCACTGTCCAGAGGGCTTCCACAATGATTTGACAAATGTCCACTTGTTCTGTTTATGTGGCACTTCCCCTCCCACTGGCTGCAAATGGCTAAGCTGAAAGCACCTCTTGGTCAATCAGGATCCAATATTCTTTCTACCCATTTCATAATGTATGGTTTGGATGTCAGTGCTTCTCTATGGGAAAACGTGATTGTCCATCTACAATGGCAGCCAATGATATTCGTAGCACTAAGGCACCATGGCGTTTGCTATCACAGTACCAACAGTGGATGTTATTGCCCGCAAAGCATTAAGTTGCATTGCTGTGACAGCATCCACTATCATATCGTGGCATGCTGTGGTGATCACTATCATTACTGATGGCATAAGCTAATGCTGTATTTAAATTTACTAAAGAGCTTCTTCAAGTTTCTCTTCTCTTCTCTTTCCCATTTGGTGTTCTGCATTTTGTGTGCTTATCCATGAAGTCTATCTAACAATCTTTATTTGGGCTATTCTGACTTCAGTCATAATCCATTTGTTATGTCACCATCATAATATTTACCATGGAAAGAGAGCATGAGGTCAAAAGCTCAGCATATGTGAGTTCTGTTGGGGACAACCATGATGTTTCTTAGACAGACAGTGCAATGAATCTTATTAATGTCAATGCAGTTACAAGATTAATAATGAAATGAAATCAAAATCATACTGTATAATGCATTAAAGTTAAAATAATGGGCTCGATTCTCAAAGCCCTGAGTTTGATCTAAGGTGCCCGCACAAACATAAATGGCTAAGTGGTACCTTGTATCAAACACTACTCCCTGAGCTATTTACAAAGACAGCCTGCATCAACCACAGGCTGCCTGCCCCAAATGGGGCTTGCGCCACCCGTGCACCCAAGAATGGGCTGTGATATGGCACTAAGGGACATGTGGCACACACAAGCTGCCACATCCCCAAATGCCATATTCACAGGTATCTCCCAGAGGAAGAAATTCTAAGTACCCTGGTCTAGGGGTACTTAGAAATGTTTCTTCTGGGAGAGGTGCCTATTTGTGGCAATGTGCCACAGTCCCTGATCCCCAGTGGTGCCAGACAAAATACAGTTGTAATCATTAGATCTCCTGCCCCCCTCTCCTAACCCCAATGGTGCCAGGAATAATAGTACATACGAACATTCGAAATTTGCCAGAAGATAAAGGCCTAGAGGTCTATCAAGTCTGCTCGAATATGCAGCTAGTACCCCTTATTCTGCAGCTGCCCCTCCTTCCATCCTTCCCCTTCATTAATCCTCCCCTTGTCCTGTCTCATCCCTCATTTGAAGCAGTCCACTGTTCTACTGCATACCACTTCAGCAGTAGCATACGATTCCACCCAGCCACCACCTCTCTGTAAAAAGTGTCTCATTATCTCCTCCTGAACCTTCCTCCGCCCAGTCTCATATCATTGCCCTGGTGGCCATCCCTCACTTACTTTGAACAGCCCCTCTGTACCTGTCTTGTTTATTCCTTTCATGTATTTAAAGGTTTCAATCATGTCACCCCTGTCTCTCCTCTCCTCCAGTGAGTACATGTTCAACTCCTTCAACCTCCTCTCGTATGATAAGTCCCCCAGCCCCTTGATCATCTTTGTTGCTCTGTGCTGCACCCCCTCCAGTAACTTAATGTCCCTCTTCAGATATGGATGCCAGTACTGCACGCAGTACTCCAGGTGTGGTCTAACTAATGACCTATACAGTGGCAGAATCACCTCCTCCCTCCTCGAGGATATACCCCTTGCAATACAACCCGGCATTTTGTTGGCTTTTGCAGCTGTCTTCCTATATTGTGCTGAGTTGTTCATTGACCCTGTAATGAGCACACCCAGACCCTTCTCCTCCTCCTCTGTCTGGGCTAGCTGCACTCCCCCTAGCTGGTACCTCCTCCTTGGGTTCTTCATCCCAAAATGCAGCACCTTGCACTTTTTGGCATTAAAGCCCAGTTGCCAGGAGTCTGACCAGGTTTCAAGCTTTGCCAGATCATCCTGCAACCCCTGCCATCCCCCTAGGTCATCCACCACCGCTCCTACCTTGGTATCATCAGCAAACAGACTGATCTTGCTCTTGATGTCCCATGATATGTCTGCAATGAATATCCCAAACAACACTGGTCCCAACACTGAGCCCTGTGGAACACCGCTCGTCACTGCCCTGGGTGTGAGGCTCCCCACCCACCACCACCCTCTGTTGCTTTCCTGTAGCCAGTTTCCTACCCATCTCACCAGCTTGCAATGTCCACTTCTCCTCTGCCATGAGAACCTGTAACTCTGCAGTTTTCCTCCCAAGGCTCCTAGCATTAAGGGTAACCACCTTCCACCTTTTCCTCCCATCCTGCCCTCCTTTCCTAGCATCACCAACAGTACTTGCCATTTGTCCTTTGTCACTGTTATGGGGGGTAAGCTCATATGGTTTCCCAACCTGTGGTCTCTGCATATCTCTTCCCCAACTGCCACCCCCCAACTCCTGGTTTAAATTCCCAACTTCCTCTATGTCACATAATGTCACCCCTGCCACCCTCCGTAAACCCCAATGGTACCAGAAATAACAGTAAAATAACAATACCCCTAGCCACCCTCCCTGAACCCTGACGGTGCCAGAAATAGCAGTAAAATAACAATACCCCTAGCCACCCTCCCTGAACCCCGATGGTGCCAGAAATAATGGTAAAATAATTATACCCCTGTAACTGTCCCCAGACCCTGATGGTGCCAATAATGATAGAAATTAATAGTACCCCAGTCCTGGTGGTACAGTGGCCCCTCCAGCCCAGCAGGCAGTGTCAACCTCCCCACACTGCCCCTGATCCTGGAGCAGAGCCAGTGACCAGCACAGCCCACCTCACACCTTTGTGACTGGCCGCCAACTAAACAGTCATTACACATTACAGTACGCTCAATGACTGTTCAGTCAGCAACCAGCCACGGAGGTCTGAGGTGGGCTGTGCTGGTCACCGGCCCTGCTCTGGGATCTGGAGTAGTGCGGGGTGATCGGCACTGCCTGCTGGTATGGCGGGGGCCACTGTACTACCAGGGCTAGCATAAGTACCTGGTGTGAGGCTAGAACCCACAAATGATCTTCCAGGCCCAGAGGCGAGTATACTACCTACTGAGCCACTGCCACTACTGAGCGAATGGCACTGATTTAACTGTGGAATAGTAGTTAACAGTTTACATATAAACTGCGGATTCATTTTTCACAAACTGTTGAATAACATTCCATGGATTATGTAATCTGTGGAATATTCTGTAGTTACATAGAATTGCTTTTCAGAAATCCATACAATTTATTTATTTATTTATTTGAGTTTTGGTGACCGGGTAGGACCATGCGACAATTACAGTCCCTTTTCATTTATTTATTTAGTTTTGTTAACTGGGTGGGTACACTAGACAGCATGGCTGCCTATTTTTAGAGTACAACCGGAGATTACAACAAAAGGTACATAGACAATAGTAGATATAAGAAAACATCATGGGACAAGTAGAATACAGACATAGTACACTATACAAAATTTTCAACAATGACAGTACATTTGCAGGAATCTATATGTAGTAACAAAACAGAAATATAATTGCAAATAACTAACAGTCATAAGTCATACAACTAGTGAGTAAGTGCTAGAAGAGAGAAATAACAAGATTTCCAGGCAGGTTTGAGGGTAGTAGAGGTTGGAGCCAGTAGGCAACTAGGAGGAACCAGTACAGGAGTGGGTGGATAGAGGACAGGAGCAGGGTTCAGAGCTTAGAAGAGCCATACAAAGCTCCTGCTTGAGCTGTGTGGAGAAGAGGGAGATTCTTAGACTCGGTGGAAGAGTTCCATAGTTTGGGGCCCAGCTAAAAGCATTCTCCCCATTTTGGTTTTACATCTCGGTTGGACAAGAAGGATTTGTCAGGTGAACTCAGTGGGTAGGTAGAGGTCATAGGTTTGAGCATTAGAGCCAGTTTGTCAGGTATCTGGGAGGAGATTATATTCTTTATAAAACAGTAGGAAGTAAACTTTCAGAAGGCTGAGGGGTAACCATTCCAGACTGGAGTATAGTGTGCATTGGTGAGTAAGTTTGGGCAAAGACAAAGCAAAACGGACAATGCTGTTGTAGCAGACATCCCACTTTTGGAGGAGCCCTCCAGTAGTTGCTGGTAAGGCTATTAACCCATATGCCAATTTGGGTCTCAGGATCCCTGTGCAATGGCCATCCTGCGCTGTGGATGTTAGGCTATGTCTCACCTTATATGCCAGTCCAAGTTGAATATTGACAGATTTAATAACTGAGGCTAGGTGCAGGTCAAAATCCAAGGCAGGGTCAAGGGTTACTCCTAGGTGTTTAAAAGTGGTAACTGTGTTAAGGGGAGAGCCATCAAGTTTTCATGGAGGACCCGGGGTCGTAAATGGTACAATAAAGCAGAACAGTTGTACAGAGAGTCAGTGCAGTACAGTATCAAACTTGACATACATTGCACAGTGGATACAATAATGTAGAGCTTGTCACAAACACAATATCTACAAACCTATAAATTCTATATACATCAGGACGAAACTAAACATAGGCAATTAATGTCACATTTGAGCACGAAGAGAAAGAGAAGAGGAGGGCTGTCAATTATTAGCGACTGATTGGGGGAGAGGGAAGGGGAGGGGTAAGTGGTCAGGTGAGGTAGGGGAAGTTAAGAGCTTCAGGGGAAGCTGGAGTAGGAGGGAGAGGCTGCGAGAGAGGCATGCAGATTGGACTTGAATATAGGAAGAGAGGGACTAGTCAGGATGTGGGGAGGGAGGGAGTTCCAGTCAGAGATAGCAGCAAAAGAGAAGGACCACCTGGTGAGGGATAGACGTAGATTGGGGAAGACTAGCAGGGGGAGGAAGGAGGAGCGGAGGGTGAGAGGTGACTGCCAGAGGCATATCAAATCTCTAAGGCAGCGTGGAGTAAAGAAGTGGACAAGTTTAAACATAAGACACATGGAGAAGAACTGCAATTTAGCTTCGTAGGGCAACCAGCCTAGAGAGGAGAGGAGAGGAGAGGACATCACAGTGGTGTAATCTTGAGTTAGCCCCAAGGTGAACCTACCAATCCTATGGTAAGCCTGGGACAGGAGGGAGAGAGATGAAGTATTAGCGGAGAGTAGCAGGGGTCTCCATAGGTTAGGAGGGGAATAAGAGAAGAAGAATTAAAAACAAATTGTGAAAAGCATTTTGAAAGCAGAATTGCCATTCCACAAAAATTCCACTGGCAGAATTCCACATTCTATACAGCTCTACATGGGAAAGACTGTGATGTCACAAGCAGAGCAATATGACATCAGTGGGGGAACAAGCAAAGGAACAAAAAATCCAGTTTTCATGCATATAACCTCCATTATTAAATAATAAGTTTAAAGAATATAGAAGTAATGTGAACTATAAGATAAATGTTCAAATATTGTACTTTTCGAAGTTCTTCTGGAGTGTTGGCTGCTCTTGAAGCACAGGGAGATGAAATGATTTCATCCAGAGCATGTTATGAGCAAGTGGCGTAAGTGTGACTGCAGCCTGGATCTCTGGTTTATCTGCTCTATACTCTAACCGTTAAGCTACTAAGAAGCAAGTCTGAGCCCATGGGGTAGTTGACAATGAATTAGAAACGTAGAAACATAGACTTTGACGGCAGATAAGGACTGCTTGTCCCATCTAGTCTACCCATTTCCCTACCTACAGGATAGCCACAGATCCTAGTTAACCAACAGCGATTTCTTCTAGATTACAGACCATGTTTGGTTGAAAGTGCCAGGCCAGCTAATGTGAGTAAGCAGGATTCCAACTGGAGGCAATATGAGGTCTAACCACTCAATGCAGGCACTGTCTGCTGCTGGATCAGTGCCAGTCTGTGAAAAACTATCAGAAAAACAAGTAACCCCCGGAAAATAAGTTAAAATAAATATTAACAGGTGGGACTGGGTTCACTGGCTCACTAATGACTCCTAACAGTGAAACACATCAGGTAGCAGATGGTCGCTGGTTTTACTCTATGATGATAAAAAACCAACAGCACACATGAGCTGCAGTATATTAATAGGAGGCTGAAGAAACGCTACTTAGGCTGTGTTGAAAAATCATCCAGACTGCAACCCTGTGCTGCTGCTGCTGCTGGCACATATCTAGGTCCACTGGAACTTGGTTGGCACGCAAAAGCCAGAAAGATGACAACAGTGCCAGATTAAAAGTCATTAATGCCAAGACTAGTACTATAACAACATTCTACTCAGTGCCTGCAGACACTAATGGTGATTGCTGGCCAGCTAAACCATCTGGAAAGGGCAAAGTCAACAGAACGACGAGAGGCCCAGCAAGTCCTTTCCTTGGACTTAGAAAACATGAGCAAGGATTCATTTTTTAGGTAATTTTAAAGGAGTTCTTTTTAAAATGTATTTCTTTTAATTAAAAGTCAGACACGATAAACAAAATACATAGATCTGGAGCCAATGTTGTGAAGAACCAGATTCCAAATAGTGAGACCTCCAAGTGGTCAGGTCACTGAAAAACAATTTTTTTCCTCTTTGCAGAAGGGCCTGGTACACATTTTTAAACAACAGCCTCTCCCATGGCTAGTCCACATATCACACTTTTCATTGGGACCCAGAGGAGGCCTCTCACCTGCACCTCTTGTTGTGGTCAAGAGGCAGATGGGGTCACATGGGCAGAAATATGTATCAGGGGAAGGGCAGTAGTTCAAAGGGGCAAATGTAAAAGTAAACCAAAATGTATCAGAACAACACTTAACACAGCATGTCGTCTAGCCCTAGGCATGCCCCGCCTCACCCACACCTGTGAGCTATACTCTCAGACGGAGTGGCTCAACTTTGATTGCTGCATTCAGTAACAAGTTTGCCTTCTCACCGAGAAATCTACTCTTGGACTTACCACTCCAGGACTGCAAAGCCTCCTTAACCAGCCTAACACCACAAGATGCATCGGGGGTAAACAACTGGACCCTAAGCATCCCCTTCCTCCTAACCACGCAAGGTCAACGATCCTATGAGTAACAGGTGCCACTATGGCTCAATGCGCTCGACATAGGCATTACGAAAGAAGTAAAGCTAGGCCTTTTAAATCTAAACTCCGTACGGCCCTAGCCTCAAACAGCAACTGCGATTGTGGGACCTGATCCCCCTCCCTTCTCCTCTCCTCTTATCAGTCTTCCACCTTCCTACTTGCCCTCTAATCTTGCTTCTCTTCTCTCCCTACTTTCTGTTCTACTGCCCTGGCTCTCATTTTCCCCCTTTCTCCCCTCCACCCCCACTGTTCTGTGTCCAAGTGACAGTCCTATTTTCTCATCCCCTCTCCTCTCCCTCCCCTGTGCACCTCCTCTCTGTTTCCTTCCCTTTGTTTCCCCATTCCTCCCACCCCATCCCTCTCTGCCCTGACTTTCCCCATGCTCTCCCATCCTCCCACCCCAGCCCTCTCTGCCCATGTCCATCCCTTTGCCCCTCTCTCTGCCCTCTCCCCCCATTTACTCATTTCACCGACCCCTCCCCATCTCCCTCATTTTTCTTTTGTTCACCATCTCCCTCATTTTACTTTAGTTCACCTCTTCCTCCCACCCTGGTAAGTCACTCCCCCCATAGGCTTCAGGGTCTCTGCCTTGTCACTTCTCACCCTGGTAATATGGGCCTCCCTGCTGCCTACTCTTATTAGCACTTCAGACACTAGAACTGATGCTTTAACATGTTCTGTCAACCTAGATAAGTGTTTTCATAACTTAGCTAATTTTACCCTAAAGCAACTGTCTATATCTGCAAAAGTGCATAACTTTGCCAGTTGAACCTGTTCCCGCATTTTCTACTCAGTATTTTGTACTCCTCGTTTGATACTTTTACTGGTTGTAACATTGCCCTACTGTAAACTGAACATTTGATGATTGTGTATATGTAGCCTCTGTATTTTGAATTTGTACATATGTGATTGCTATGATGTGGAACCTCTGTAAAAGAGCCTTTGGCTCACATACTTTCCTAGATAATAAATAAGTAAATTAATTAAAAATTGAGGAAAATAAATGTAATTAGGAAAAAAAGGGAGATGGGCTTATTTCCCCATGTTGGTAGCACAAATAAATGACAAAGGCTGGAGAGTGATTACACATTGGTATTTATTTATTTTTTAATTTTTTATTTAGTTCAAACATTTTACCAGGAAAGACATGCTGGGCTGCTATCAGCTTGTGTTTCCAGTTGTATCCTGGGGGGATGGAAGGGGAGATTATAGTGCAATTGCAAAATGCAGTGTTCAGAAAAATGCAAAAATATGGAAATGAGTACAGCAAAATGAACAAATCTTATTCATTCATTCATTCTTTTATTTATTTAATGAAAACTTCAGAGACTGCCTTTGCGCACAAGTACTCATTTACAAAGGTTCTATGTCAAATACAGTCACAGAAACATGAAGAGGACAATAAGCAGTTCCACAGGAAATACAGTTGAGTGAGGCTCAAAGTACTTAAATGGAAAGTCCCCTCAACCTTGTTTCTGTTTGCCTATGTAGTTTGTAGACATGAACAATTATTCCCTCTCTTGCATCCTCCTAATTTCATCTCGATTTAAATTTAAATGAAGTTGCTTCACTCTGGTCTGCCCTGGTGTGAAAACCTGTTTCACCCCATTGCAAAGGTTAAGACTCCACTCATAAAAGGAAACATGGGCACTGATAATGCGAATTTGCACATCAAAGGGACTGGGAGTAAGCAAATAACTAGCACATAAGAATTAATCAACTGAATAACAAAATGTCACAGCACCAGCATCCTCCCAACTGCATTTTTACGTTCGCTTGTGCACATGTGCAAGGAACGTCTTGGGAGAATAGCACACTTTGGAGGTGTGACTCTCCTGTGCAATGCACTGCTTCATTGAGCAGGTGTGGCGGTCCTGCACCAATTGAAATTGGGTGCTGTGTATGACAGCGGTGGTCCTCACTTCAAAGAAAACCACCGCTGTCTGCTTGCAGTGCCTCAGGCCCCCTCCAAAGCTTTGGTGCCATGCTGGGAGCCCATCCCAGCATGGCAAATCTTGTTTTGGCCAATGGGGGTGCCCAATCTCTGTCGGCTCCACATCCCCCAAACTGCTTTCTCTGATGCCACACTGGGAGCCACCCAGTGTGGCAAGCGATACGCGTCGCATCACCTCAGCCCGCCAAAGCTTTGGTGCCACGCTGGGAGACCACCCCAGCGTGGCAACCTGTTTTGGCGACAGGGTGCCAACCCGTCGGTCTCACGCCCAGCTGTCCTTCTGCCATGCTGGGAGCCCACCCCAGTGTGGCAAACATCCCGTGTCATCTTTTTTTTTTACAACCTGTAAATTAAAACGGTCCCACAGGCGCTTCTCCTGGCCCCCTCCCACAACCTGCACCCACCATGCGCACCAGCCTCCCCACCCCCCCACTCACCCCATACTTACCTCCGACCTCGGCGTACGATCTTCGGTGGACCAGGAACATGTCTGCACTCTTCAAAGCCGACCGTGAACTGAGGAAATGCGGTAAGCTGTATAATGGGCTAGATAGGGGTTTTCAACTTTATTGCATATCTCAGGCATTTTTGGAATTTTGCACCAATTTTCAACATGGGGTTTTGGGACCCCTTCTCATGAATGATGTCACTGTCATGGCGTTATTAGAGGGCCGAAGGAGTGATTCCCAGCACTGCATGAAATCACCTTTTGAGCCTGATTGATGAAAATGACACTGCCAGCATTCATAAGGTGAACTCTCAAAAGCCTATTTTAAAAAATTTGGTGAAAAAAATTCTAATAATGACGCTTTACAAGCGTGCATTGGCGCAGTTCCTATGCAGGCTCATAAGTTCGCTAATTTTCAATATTTTACTCCAGATTTTCAACATTGCCATTTTACCACACCTTCTTATGAGTAGTACAGCTGTCATTTTTCACATCCTGCCCAAAACATGTTTCCACCCATGTAGCGCACAATGGCGCAGTCGGTGTGCAAACTCAATGTATGGGACACATTAAGAAAATCACAGTGACTCTGTTCATGAGGAGAGGTTTTAAAATGGCTGTGTTGAAAATTTGGTGAAAAAATTCCTAAAAATGACTGTTTTATGAGTGTGCGTTATGCAGTTCCTTCGCACGCTCGTAAGTTTGCGAATTTTCAATATTTTCACTCCAGATTTTCAACATTGCCATTTTACCACCTCCTTATGAGCAGTACAGCTGTCATTTTTACATCCTGCCCAAAACATGTTTCCGCCCATGTAGCTCACAATGGCGCAGTAGGTGTGCAAAATCAATGTATGAGACACATTAAGAAAATCACAGTGACACTGTTCATTAGCAGAGGTCTTAAAATGGCTATGTTGAAAATTTGGTGAAAAAATTCCTAAAAATGACTGTTTTACGAGCGTGCATTGCGCAGTTCCTATGAACGCTCGTAAGTTTGCGAATTTTCAATATTTGCACTCCATTGACTTCCAGATACCTAAACAGCACATAGAAGCAAGCAACATTCGGCATTGACAAATGCTTGTACTTCTTTGTCACTGATTTTTTTAAGCCATGTCCAAGTGCCATATACTACTGCAAATACCTGCAAGCGAACGTTCGGCATTGACAAATGCTTGTTTCAACTTAGACACGCTTTTAACAAGAGCAAGTATTATGAACTTACCTTGAAAAGTGCGATGACCAGCACAAGACAAGCATACAAGGACTTTAGGAGACATACAACAGAAGTGATTGACAGCAGCACTCTGCTGGCCTGTGCATGTACTCATCATCAACTTCCATGGAGCCTTGCATGAGTGATGTCAGAACCTTTGCAACAGAGTAAAACAGGTTTTCACACCGGGCAGAACTGAGTGAAGCAACTTCATTTCAATTTAAATTAGGATGAAATTGGGTGGAGGGGGCGTAAGAGAGAGAATCATTGTTTATGCTTACAAACTACGCAGATATACAGAAAACAGGTTAAGGGGAATTGCCCTTTAAGGCAGAACAATTACATTCGGTCTTGGAAAAAAAAAATCCATACAGATCAATGTATAAAAAGTCACAGTTTATCTACAGAGAGAAATCAGATAAAACTGTTTAATGGTTACAGTTGCACTGTACTGCAAGGGTAGACCACAAAGATCTATTAAATTGATTAAACTGGGGGAGACTCAGCAGTGTATCAGGCAATCCATTTAACCATTTGACGGCCCTGACAGCAAATGACCACTTGCTCAGTTGGGTATGCTGGAAAGGAGGCTTAAGGACATTCTTGGCCAGGTTCCTGGTGTTGTATTGGTTGGAGACGGTGCACAAGCAATTTGTTAAAGCAGGGGTGTTAGACCTAAGAGCTCCTATTTGGCTAGCGAACAAGTCTGGAGCTTTATGCTGCTGGGTAAAGGTAGCCAGTTAGTGAGTGCATGAAGGGTACAACTATGAATGTGATTATCTGCACCAAGTACAAAGTGGCATGCCTTATTACAAATCAGCTTTACCCTGTTTAGCACCGTGTCCCAGACAGCTGTGTAGACAAAGATCCCATAATCTATAACTGACAGAATGGAGCTGGCCCTATGGCGTCTAGCATCCCCAGTGAGAGTGTTCTTCTTCTGGTACAGGGCATTTAAATCACAGGCAATGTTTCCTTGCAAAAAATATGCAATACAACAAATGCAGTAGAAGAACATAAGAACAATATGCAGCGTGCAACAATGCAATGCTAAGAAGGCATTGAGATAGTGGCTGAAACTGCCATAGGGGGGCTGTATTATTGACAGTATTGAGTGGAGAGCTTTGGACAAAAGTCCAGAACCCAGTGTCAGAATATATCTACAGGTGTGAATACTGAAATTGTAGAAATCATAGAGGTGAGATTTCAGAGCGAGAAGACTATGAGTAGAGCAGAGTGTCAGCAGAGTGAATGGAAGGGGGGAGAGGACCAAAGAGTTTAGGGAAACAGAAAGAGAAGGCAGATTGACCAGCAGAGGATTTCATAGCAGGAGGAGTGAGAGAGTGAGGTAGTGGGGGTGGGGAGAGAGAGAGGAGAGAAGCATGGCAAAAGGGAGGGAGCCAAACCAAATTTTGAAATTAAAGAAGGCACAGTAGGCAAGGCAGCTGGCATCAAGGGAGAGTGTGTATATATTATATATATATATATATATATATATATATATATATACAATATATATTCTTGAAAATTGGTTTGCTGGAAAGGCCCACTGAGCCAAAATTTGCTTCCAGGTGTGGAGGAAACAAGGCCGTACAAAGTAAATAATGAACAAGTGACAAGGTACAGTAACACAACTATGAGTAGACTGTGAATTCCAAGGCAAAGATCCACAATATCAGCTGGGGCCTTGGCACAGATTTTCAAAGTCTGATGCAGGGCCTGTGTCAAACCCTTGCAACACCAAGGCCAAATGCCACAACTACACCTGATTTTATAACCTCAGATTCAAGTGTGCCATTTGGTCCTCCTTTACGGCAGCATGCAGAGAAGTTTGGCCGCAAGTTGCTTGCGGGATGCCCAGGCATTGATGCACACTAGGCCAAAGAAAAGTGGTGTAGCAAGCGTCAATATAATGCACAGGACGGAAAATCCAATTTTTTTGCCATAAGTCCATATGTTTAGCTTGCGCCAAAAATTGGCTTTTGAAAATCTAGCCCTTTGTCTTAATCTGTAGGCACTGAGGGCAGCTTCGAAGCTAAGCAACCAAGTAGATTCTATACTACACTTGGCTATATTATCTCTAAAAACAAAGATTTTGTGTAATAACTAGGAGACCTGCCTAATGCATATGTGTGCAATATGGCTGATCAATTACATGGCTGTTCAATAGTCAAAGAAAGCAGGAAAACATTCTTGTAGGGAGCATGGTTCGGCAAGTTCAGATTAAATTGCATTGTCTGGGGTTCAGACCCATTGGATTTTAAAGCAAACTATCTGACTTTTTGCCCATTCCTGGTACACACAAGCTTCTGAATCAAAGCCAACACTTGAGCTCAAGGGTCCCTTTGTAATAGAGCATTTATGAATGGCTCGCTGAAGAATCAAACACTAAATAAGGCCTGAGGATTTGCCAAGTTGGTGATGGTGGCGATGTGTTGCAGGTTGTTCCATGTTTCTTGGAGTCCGGGGTCACATCAAGCTTATTGGTGCACACCTGGAGCATCGCTGCTGCAGCTGGAATCTTTTGACAATGGAAAACTAGCAGAATAGCTAAATTTGTTAGTTTTTCTGAGTATGATACTGATTCTGGGAGAGATTTTTGCTGGTTGTAGACAATTTTGCTTTTTTGTTTACTTGGCTCTACTTTGTTTTATTCATGTATTTATATATTTTTATTTATTTATTTGAACATTGGTAACTGAGAAAGACGCACTGAGCCAGAGCTCGTTTCCAGGTGTGACCTGGGAAGGGGAAACAGAGGAGCGAACAGTTCAAACAGTTGATGTTGCAAACCAATGATAATATGTACCAACACAATGTGGTAGTAGACAGCTACCAAACGACAACTGTGGAAGAGCAACAGTTCATATAATTACTGCACATTAAGTAAGCAACTAACCAACAACAGGGCATGCTATTTTTTTTTTTTTTTTTTTTGTCGTAAAGGTTCTTATCCCTGTGAGACAGAGTGGGCAGCTATCAGCCTCATCTCCAGGTCAACTGGCCCATGCCTTCCTCCTGGCTGAGGGCTAAGTTCTCTCACAGATTCCACCCCCCCCACAGCGAGGCCAGAGAGGGGAGGGTCATCCTTTTCTCCCAGGGAACTCACCTCCAGAATATGCTGTCCAACTGCAGCAGCAAGGTGGGTTGTGGTGCCTCAGGCAGGGCTTCACTAAACGCTGGTCCTCTCTTTTTCCACCAGTTGTCTCTCACTTATGTCCCAGGGCTGTGGCAGCATGGAAGATGCATGCACATGGAGGCATGCATGTGTTCTGGAGCTGCAGCTCCTTCCAACCTATCCTGACCTACATCTGTCTTTCGAATATTGGTACTGCCACCAGGCCTCCACCTAGTGCCAGCCAAGAGCCAGGATGACGCACCACTCCAGTTCGGGACAGGAGAGCTGCCAGATGGTTGCTCGATCCTCTGCCAGCCCCCACTGACCCCTGGCAACCTGAGCCCATTTCAGAGCTTGGGTCATCAGCATGGGAGAGGTAAGAAGCATACAGCATCTCAGTTCTCTGCACCACAGGGTCAGCCTGTGTTATGCATTTCTAGAGAATTAATGCATGTCCCAACAGAACTGGAAGGCACAAGGACCACAACCAAGTGACTTTCAACTCACCCAGCAAGTGCATTAAACCCATGCCGTGTGGTGAGTTATTACACTCATAAAGTAGAATTTTCTTAATGGAAAAAGGTTTTATTTTCCTTTAGCTAAGCTGTTGCTAGGTAATATAGGTATGTTTGGTAACAAAGGCTGCGTGCCTTTTTTTTTACATTAAATTTTTTATTACATTTTTAACAAATAAACGAACATCACATTTCAAACTATAGCACAGAAACAGTAAAAGTAGGTAACAGAACCAACTACATACAGTACGCAAGAGAAGACACTGGGGAAAAACAATATTCATAACAGTTCCAAAACTAACATGCATAAGGAGCAGCAGTAGAGATACAGTAGTACTGAGCATTAAGAGATAAATGTATATACAAAGATTAAAACAAATAATGTTCACATACCAGGCTGCATGTCTTTGAATGAACCCAGGAACTGCATTTAGTTTGAAGAAACCTATGCCTTGTTGTGAGGTTTTGTTTTTAAATACTGGCAAAAAAAAATATTTGAATGGAAAATGTTTTCTTTAGTTTAGTTAGGTTGCTGCTAGATAGATTAGGGCAGGTTAGTTGTGAACTGTGCATTTCCTAGGTAAATAATCAACGGTCAGGTGTGTTTTAACCAGTGAAGGTGTTTGATTTGGTCATTTTTTTTGTATCCCATTTTCTAAATCAGACTAACATAGCAGAAATGCAATGTCTTATTTACAATGGGGTCCCATTTTTACTTATTGTCACAGGTGGGTGGACCAAAGCACTGAGAGATTAAGAGGCTTTGAAAAGTGGTCCCTCACCCACTGCCCCCCCCCACACGGAGTTAGGTGTGGTTACCCTGAGCAGGAAAACTAACAAAAGGCTGAAGCAGTGCCTAGGCACCATGAGAAGGGAGAAAAACAGAATTAAAAGAAATAAGCATGGACGGTTTACAAAGTCAAGTTAGGAAACCAAACTGTATGTATGGTATAAGGCTCTGTATCTTGGTGGTCTTTTGTGTCACTACTGAAAATGTTCAGTCATGATACACCCTCCCCCCATCCAAGGATTGAACAGAAGCTTACCTTTTTGTACCTTGGGCCAAGTAAATCACACCAAGATGTCGCTGCCTAAAATTTTCTCGCAGACAGTATTTAAAAAGATTTCATTCTTTTTGTGTTTCACAACCTTGCACTGTACTGGATCCCCAGCCTGTACCCCCTCCCAAAAAAAAAATAAACAGTATTTTGGGATGATGCAAAGTGTGAACTTAGCAGTTCACCTTTTAGTTTAGGGGTAGCATTATGTTTTATATATAACTCCCCGAGCCAAAATTAGAGATGACCTGCTAAGTTTACTAAAGTTACATGTACACAGCCTCTCCCCCATGCAGCAGGTAAGTAATAAGACCAAATAGGGTCTTGGTAATGGTGGACTAAACACACGTCTAGGGATATAGTGGGGTACAAGACCACAAGCTGAGGGCTACACTGCCCCATCAATTCTTCCAGCATATCCAACACACTGTAGTGTCTTATTGCACTTACAAAATTAGTTTTATGTTTACATTTTTTTTTTAAAGGATGAACGTGAAAATATTAAAATAGTACTATTTCTGTTAAAAAATAGTCCTTCCACTGGTAGGTATCACTAGGGGTGCTATGATGTAGACATTATTTCCTGTGGTGTAATTGTGTATACAACTCCTCTTTATGTTTGCTTGCATGCATGCACAAGAAACGTTGTGACAGCTTGCTGGAGTAGCAGGTTGTGGAGGTGTGGCCGTGTTGCGGCCAGTGCCACCACTGCTTTTTAGGGCTTGTCTGTGTGGCACCAATGAATGAGCACGCTGCCTATGACAGCAGCTCAAAAGTGTGCCACCAACTTGAAACAATTTTGTGGCTGCAATGAGGGAGTGGCCCCTCATTGCAGGGCGTGCCTTGCCTGGTGTAACATTTCAATAAACATGGTGGTGGCTGTCGCCATCCGCCTCTCACAGTCTTACCTGAAACTCAATGTTGGGGTGCCCAATCCCTTTGTCGGCATGCCCTGTCCCCAGTTCATTTGCCAATGGGGAGCCCAATCCCCATTGGCATGATGTCCCTGTAGTTTAATTTGTATGCCGAGGGGGTGCCCAATCCCCCTCGACATCATGCCCCCTCACCTAACACAGACCCATTTTCACTGCCAACAGGGTACTCAATCCCCATCAGCTCCAGTAGTCCCAGAACACCCAGGTGGCACACTGGAAGCCCACCCCGGTGTGCCAAATGTACCTGTAAAAAAGAAAACCTGCCCGCAAAGTTTTCCTTTTTTTTTAACCTGTAAACAAGAAAACGGTCCCTTATTGTCGGTGGTGCCCCTTCCCCCAACCCGCACCCACCATCTGCGCACCCCACCTCCTACACCCCCTTCACCCCATACTTACCTCCGGAGCCCGGCGCGATGATCTTCAGTGGAGCGGGAACACGTCTGCACTCTTCAAAGCCGACTGCGAACTGAAGAAATGCTGGTAAGCTGTATAATGGCATAAAAGGGATGGTTTCAATTTAGGTGGATATCTCAGCTATTTTTAAGACTTTTGGCACCAAATTTTCAACATGGGGTTCCTGGGACCCCACCTCATGAACTCAGTCACTGTCATATTGTTATTATGTCCCAAAAGGTGATTTCACAGTCACTATGCTGAATCACCTTCAGGAACTGATTAATGAAATGACAGTATCACTGTTCATGAGGTGGGCTCCCAAAAAGCCTGTGTTGCAAATTTGGTGAAAAAATTCCCAAAAATAACTGTTACAAGCATGCATTGCGTAGTTCCCATGCACACCTTGTAACTTCGAGAATTTTCAATATTTTCACTCCAGATTTTCAACATTGCCAGTTTTCCACACCCCCTTATAAACAGTACAGCTGTCATTTTTCACATACTGCCCCAAATGTGTTTTCGCACATCTGGTGCACAATGGCGTGGTCGCTGTGTGAAATCAATATTCGGGACAGATTAAGAAAATCACAGGGATAGTGTTCATAAGGAGATGTCCCAAAAATTCCATGTTGCAAATTTGAACAAATTCCCAACAAAGACTGCGTTACCAGCGTGCGTTGTGCAGTTTCTACGCACGTTCATAACTTTGCCAATTTTTTATATTTGTACTCCAGATTTTCAACATTGTCATTTTTGAACACTGCCTTATGAACAGTACAGCTGTCATTTTTCACATCCTGCCTGAAACATGTTTTCGCACCTGTGGCACACAATGGGCGCGGTCGCTGTGTAAAATCAATGTTCGGGACAGATTAAGAAAATCACAGTGCCACTGTTCATGAGCGGAGGTCCCAAAATGCCTATGTTGAAAATCTGGTGTAAAAAATCCCCAAAATAATTGCATTATGGTGTGTGTTGAGCAGTTTCAATGCACGCCGTGACTTCACCAATTTTTATATTTTCACTCCAGATTTTCAACATTAACATTTTTTCACCTCTCATGAATAGTACAGCTGTCATTTTCACATCCTGTTCAAAATGTGTTTTCGCACCTGTGGCACCAAATGGCACAGTCACTGTGCAAAATTACCTTCGCTAACAAACTGATAGTGTCACTGTTCATGCAGTGCGGTCACAAAAGCCCATGTTGAAAACTCAGAGTGAAAAGACCAAGAGAGCTCAAGGGCATTAGATTTCAACCATAATGCCCTACTCTGTAGGGACTGACAGGCATCAGGGGTGTGACTTGGGATTGTCGACAGTAATGCTCATGCCATTGCCCCCACCCCCACCCTGCAGCCAGTGACAGGCATCGAGGTGTGCCTTGGACTCTTTGGCCCCAACATTCACCCCATTCTCCTATACTGCACCCATTTCAGCGTATTTTCTTATGGAATGGGGTGAGTGTAAAGCCCGAACACCTCAGGGCACCCCTCGACACTTGTCAGTGTCTGCAGGGTAGGGTGAGGTGAAAGGCATGAGCGTTGGGCAACGACCCAAAGGCACACCCCAATGCCTGTCTATTTCTGCAGGGTGGGGTGGGTTGCGTCAGTTCAATACTTCACTGCCATTCCTAGTCTGCATCTGTCTAACTCCTGCACTTCCAATGCTAATGCCAGCAAGCAAACATTTGGCATTGACAAATGCTTGTTTTAGAACTCTGTTTGTTTTTTTAAAACTGTGTTAAGTAGACTCTTTATTTTTATGTTCATCGTATGCGCAAGCACAGATGAACATGTTGATATGAGAGTTGTTAGAGAGAGGTGTGAGGGTTGCTAGCCCAATGGCCAGTGGTGCTGCAGTGGCCGGTCTGTAGCTGGAAAATCAGCAGGCAGTATCCTGATGACACTGGTTTGCTGAGGGAGCTCATCTCAGCAAACATTTCAAAGGACAGAGCCAAAGCTGTGCGTGACTCTTTCCTTTGAAATGCAAGCCCTTCAGCTGCAGCTTAGTGTGTCTTTCCTTGTTAAACAATGTCCCCTTTCCCTGCTGCTGTTTAGTGTGTCTTTTCTGGTTAAACAATTTCCCCTTTCCCTTTCTGATATGGGGATGGCTATTCCTGGTGTCGGATGCACCCCCCAACCCGTCTATATCCCTAGCTGATATCAGGGTGCCCAATCCCCATGTCGGCATCCCCCCCTCCCCACCACTATTGTGCACACTGGGAGCCCACCCCAGTGTGCCTAAATTTATATTTATTTTTTTTACCTGTAAATGAAGAAAATCTTCCCATGTGGTCTTTGTTTCACCTTTAAAAAAGAAAACCATCCCTCATTGTCTCCCCGTCCCCCTCTCCCATCCCAACCCTTTCTCTGTCCACCCACCTCCCTGAACCCCCCCTTACCTCATATTTACCCTCCGAGGTTGGTGGACGTGATCTTCTTCGGAGCGGGGCACGTCTGCACTCTTCAAAGCCGACCGGCAAACTGAAAGAATGAAAGGTGAGCCATATAATGGGGTTCAACTTATGTTGATATCTCAGCTATTTTAGGAATTTTGGCCTGAAATTTTCAACATGGGTTTTGGACTCACTCATGAATGATAAAACATTGTCATTTCATTCTCAGTCCTGAAGGTGATTTTGCAGTCACTGCACGGAATCACCTTTTGTGATTGAGTAATGAAACAACAGTGCCACTATTCATGAGCTGGGGTCACCAAAAGCCCATGTTACAAATTTGGTGGAAAAATTCCAAAACATTACTTAGTTACGAGCGTGCATTGCGCAGTTTCTACGCATGTTCATAACTTCGCCAATTTTTAATATTTTTACTCCACATTTTCAACATTGCCATTTTTTCACAGCTCCTTATGAACAGTACAGCTGTCATTTTTCACATCCTGCCTGAAATGTGTTTTCGCACCAGTTGCGCAGAATGGCGCAGTCATGCAGTGAAATCAACTGATGGGATGAAGTAACAAAATCACAGTGCCACTGTTCATGAGGGGAGGTCCCAAAAAGCCCATGTTGAAAATTTGCTAAAAAAATTCCAAAAAAGGACCACGTTACAGGCATGCGCTGCACGGTTTCTATGCATGCTTGTAACTTTGCCAATTTCTCATATTTTCACTCCAGATTTTCAACATTACCATTTTTACACCTCCTCATGAACAGTACAACTGTCATTTTCACATCCTACCCAAAATGTGTTTTAGCCCCTGTGGCGCCGAATGGTGCAGTCGCTGCACGAAATTACCTTTTGGGATTGAGTAATGAAATGATAGTGCCACTGTTCATGAGGTGGTGTCCCAAAAAGCCCATGTTGAAAATTTGGAGTGAAAATACCAACAAACATCTGGGGCATTATGGTTTTCAACTGTAATGCTCCACCCCCCCACCCTGTAGAGACTGACAGGCGTCGGGTGTATGCCTTGGGGTCGTCAGCTATAATGCTCACACCATTCCACCCCCACCCCACCCCCACTCTGCAGCCAGTGATAGGCATCGGGGTGTACCTTGGAGTCTTTGGCCCAAACGCTCACCCCATTCTCCTGTACTGCACCCATCTCAGCTTATTTCAATATGGAATGGGTGAGTGTTAGGGCCAAGACCTCAAGGCACACCGTGACGCCTGTCAGTGTCTGCAGGGTTGGGGTGGAATGCATGAGCATTATGGCTGATGACCCAAATGGACACCCCCAGTTCCTGTCAGTCTCTGCAGGGTGGGAGGGCATTAGGTTTGGATGTTTGATGTCACCTACCTTGATTTCAGCAAAGCCTTTGACAATGTCTAACATAGAAGGCTGATTAACAAGATGAGTAGTCTGGCAACAGGGCACAAGCTGATAAACTGGGTTAGAAACTGGCTGTCAGACAGGAGGCAGAGGGTGGTGGTAATGGGATCCAATCTGGGGAGAGGGGGTGACCAGCAGGGTACCTCAGGTATAAGTCCTAGGACCAGTCCTGTTCAATGTCTTCATTACAGACATTGCAGAAGAGCTAGAAGGAAAGGTCTGTCTGCCTGTTTGCAGATGACACCAACATCTGTAACAGAGTGAATACTTCAGAAGGGGTGGAGAAAATGAGCAGGGAAATGGAGAGGCTTGAAAAATGGTCTGAGGAGTGGCAACTGGGGTTCAATGCAAAGAAGCCCAAATAATGCACCTGAGAAGAGGGAAATCTGTGGAGAGTTACAGGATGGGATGGAGGTGCTGATGATCACCAAGGAAGAAAGGGATCTAGGAGTTATCAGTTCTGATGACCTAAAGGTGTCAAAGCAGAGCACAAATGTTGCAAGGATGGCCAGTGGCATGCTGGGGTGCATAGGCAGAGGTATCACTAGCAGAAGGCACGAGGTGGTGATGCCATTGTGTAATGCACTAGTGAGGCCTCACCTACAGTACTGTGTGCAATTCTGGAGGCTGTAAATGTGCAAGGACATTGACAGGGTGGAGGCAGTCCACAGAAAGGCAACCAAGATGGTACATGGCTTGCAACACATGACATATCAGGAGAAATTACGAGAACCTCAATATGTACTTGTTGGTGGAAAGGAAGGTGTGGGGGAACATGATAGATATGTTCAGGTACATTAAGGGCATAAACAAGGTGCAGAGGTGGACATCTTTCAATACACCAAACGTTTGGCATTGACAAGTGCTTGTTTTTTATCCTAAAAAAAAGAAAACCATCCATCATTGTCTGCTGTGTAACCCCCCTCTTCTAAACAGTATACAGGCACTGGGGGTGCCCAGTCCCCCAGTGTCCTCATCTGTCTGTCCATTGCTGTGTGCTGTGCAACCCCCCCAAACAGTATGCAGACACCGGGGTTGCCCAATCCCCCAGTTTCATCTGTCTGTCCATTGTTGTCCACTGTGTAACCCCCCCAAAAACAGTATACAGATACTGGGGGTGCCCAGTCCCCCAGTGTGCTCATCTGTTCAACAAACTCCCTGAAAAAAAGAAAACTGTCCCTCATTGTTTTTTTCCCTGTAAAAAAGAAAACAGTCCATCGTTGTCCATTCCACCATTACCTAACATCCTACCCTCCCACTCAGGACCCACCACCCCACACACCCCTATACTCCATACTCTATACTTACCCCCCTGGAGGTCCATCACCATAATCTGCCTTGGACTGCAGGCATGTCTTTGCTCTTCAAAGTTCAACTGCGAATTGAGGTAAGCGCTTTAATGTATTTCAGTGGGGTTTTTGGCATCAATGTATTTCAATAGGGGTTTTCAACTTAGTGGCATAACTTAG
Organism: Neoceratodus forsteri; assembly: GCA_016271365.2. Lineage (NCBI taxonomy): Eukaryota > Metazoa > Chordata > Ceratodontiformes > Ceratodontidae > Neoceratodus > Neoceratodus forsteri. The sequence goes on from JADMNL010000028.1 coordinate 115,949,854, forward strand.
CCATTTTTTATATTTTTTGCCCCAAATTTTCAACATATGTTTTTTGTGACCCCACCTCACAAACAACTTCACTGAATCAATTTTCAAACATCCCCTCCCCACCATGACACCAGTGCACATGACGAACATTTGGCAAATGCTTGTTGTGTTAGCTCGCGTGCATGTGCAAAGCAAACATATAGTGTGTGATGGAATACCGTTCTGCATGGAAATCCATGCTTAGAACAGTCTTGTTTTGCTGCATTCAATATGTCATGATCTTGTTGTGCTGCACTCAGTACGTCAGTGCAGCACAACAAAATAGAATGCTTTCTCGCGACGGATTACCCTCGAGACACTGTTGCTGTTACCTACCCTCACACCAAACATCTGGTTAAAAAAAATGTAAACAAAAGCCTTGATGTTTTTTTCCCCTAAATCCATTAATCACTCCGGGACTCAGGAGACACGCCTGCAACTGGGACTCTATCTTTGAGGAGAGGCGTAACTGACTACTCTAGCACCGAACAAAATGCTGATTGTGACCTGGGGGCTTCACAGATTGTATCAGATGCTAAGCTGTCCTAAACAGGATATTTCTTCAGATAAGGCCAATATTTTTCATATACAGTATTGCTAAGGAAAGCTGTTTAATGTTTGGCACAGTCAGAACAAAGTTTAGTTTCACTGTGCATGTTACAAATTTTTTAGTTTATATAAAGCTGTTGAGTGCTGACAGAGGATCATACTGGCAGTTTGAATGTCAATGCTTATCTCAATCAGTAAAACGTTGGTTGTTTTGTTAACCTAACTCACTATGTCCATTTCTTATTATTCTTTAAATTGTGTAGACTGCCCATACACTATAAAAGATTGTGTATAGACAGTCATACACAGACAAGGATATTCATGGATCTCGAGGTCTCCTTGGTAACTCTGGACCTCTCAAACTGCGATCTCGAGGTCGTCAGTTACAAAGGAGACCTCTCAATCCAAGAATATCCTTGTTGTGTATCACTGCCCATACACAATCCTCTGTATTGTTACTGTAGTGAAAGGGGCTGTGTAGGTGTGTAATGTATAAGCCAACAGATGTAGAAATGCGGGAGGCTTGCTTCTCAAAAGCCAGTTCTGAGAAGGCAGACAATGACAGTGTTCAGCTGGCTGATGGGAGTAAATATGTTGTAATGTATGTAGTTCAAAGGATAAAGCCCCACCAATCCACCAGTCACTCTGAGTTTTGCCCATTAGCCTGCTAGCATACATCATCAGGCTTTGAAGATAAACATCAAGTCTCACACTGTGTGTGGGTGTGTGTGTGTGTGTTTCTCCCTTGTTACAGACAGTAAGTGCTTATTTGAAAGCACTAAACAGAGTTGGGGAAAAGTAACATGTAGAAAGCAAATATAAATAATAACTTGTAGAATGCAAATATACTGTAAATAATAACTTCGGTTACCCTCTGTACCATTCTGCCAGAAGTATACTTTGTGCAATCAGAAACTAAATAAATATATAAATAAATAAAGAAATGAATGAACAAATAATAGCTTCAAATATGTTAATAGCATGTTAATAATGAACAGCAAACACCAGCAATTCCTTTATTTAAACATCAAAGTTTATTAGGTTTTTTAAAGAAATCACAGGTCACTTCAATGCATACAACATTATAATCAAATAAAAATATTCTCTATAGAACCACAGACAAATCATTTTTTATGCCATATATTACACATAAAATATGTGAAGGGAAGGGTCAGTTCAAGGAAAAGGCTGTCTTACTGGAACTGACATATCAAGACCCCCCAGGGATAAGTTCAAAGGACAAGAGGTATTTTAAACTGCAGAGATCTGGGGTGCAATTACCTTGTCAATTTGCTTTCTCCCAGGAAATAAGATTAGCCATTCATAATGCCCTCAGGGAGATCCTTTGACTTGCATAGTTGCCAGGGAAGGACTTGTGGGGAGGGGCATTGAAGAGAGGCCAGAATGGACATTGAAGAGGTTTGATGTCTAAGCCAGGGAGGACCCAGACGATTCTGGAAGGTCCAATATACATTTCCAGGGAACCCTTGAATTACATGAATACCCTTTGATGTGTAGATACCCAGGGCCCAGACGAGGTTTAGGAGTCAAATACACTTCTGATTTGAATACAGTGACTTACATCAAAAGGCTGTTTATGTGTGTGTGTAGCAGAGTACAAACCAGTTCTGACCAGTTAACATGTGGAGAGGAAAGTCAGTGAAATCATCTCATATGTTTTTTTAAATATTTTATTTGGAGACCCTGTATTGTAAAATATAGAGTTTGATTCACGAAGGCGGAGTTAGTGACCTCATGAGAAGGCTGGCTCAGAAGTGTGTTTAAGTGCTGAAAGAACCTGACAGAGGGACACAAGAAAATATTTCTGACTGACACAAGAGAATATTATCTGACTGAGGGAGAATCATCACAGCACTGAAAAAGAGTAAGATTAGACCAGTCTAAATGTATGTATTGTAAGAACTGTACTTTTTCCTGTTTGTTTTAAGGCTGTATGCGTTGGGAGATACATATTTTGTTCTGTAATTATTGTTCTGTTTTGATATTTTTAAAGTAAATATATTTTTTTACAAACAAAACTGCTGGAGTGCCTTGACAATTCTTTTTATTTCAAGTGGAGCTTTTAAAGGTTACAAGTACACTGTGTATGGGCTTATTGTATACCAAACTGGGAAATGGATAGAGTTCTCTAAAAGTCTTGCATTGAGTTCTAAGGGTTCATTTGAAAGACCTGGTTGGGTGCCCGTAGGCAAAGATATCTGGCCCCTCGAAGACAGAATTATCTGACCCTGATAATTGGGTACACTAACAAGAGGTTATCAGTTTGAATCCCTTCAGAGCTTGAGACTAAGGTGACTTGAACCCACAAAACAGACAAGAGGGTTACCTTGTCTGTACACAGTACACAAATCATACACTCAGGGGTTGGCACTTTGGGAGTAGAGGGCTGACTGGCTGAGCAAGTTTGTGACAATAACCTTGTTCAAATAATCAATTATCTTGTAATTTCAATTTAGACCTGACAAAACATAGAACCTAGGTTATTAAAGAGTTGCAGGATTTCTTCCACCCTACAAATAATCCAGTGCTGTCCATTATGAATAACTAAGAGTTCAGTTATATTTTAAAAATGAGTCCCATGTTAAGTGAAATGCCTCAGTTTTATATAAGATAATGTGATTAATTCTTTCATTATTCATGAAGGGATCCTAAAGAATAAAACCATTCATTTAGTGGAGGTGTTCAAGTTTTATTTATTTATTTAAGTTTAGTCTTTAGTAACCAGGTAAGGTCCACTAGGCACAAGTGCCTGTTGTCAGGGGTGGCCTGGGAGCACTGGGCAGTTACATGACTTGCTCAGAGTCACACAGTATGCAAGTGGAGGTTGTGAGAATGAAACCTAGGTCTGGTCTGCTGAATGTACCAAGCTCGTTCACACGTTGTTACTCTAATCTCTATGCTATACTACCAGCCCCAGTGTTTTTAGAGTAACCATTTAAATGCTAAAGATACAAATAATATCTAGACCTGTCTATGCTTCTGGAAAAAGGTGAACAAGGAGGTATCTCCCAAAATGAACAAAGCTGGAGAGAAAGCAATGGCAGCTCCAAGTATTAACTGGCATTGCGAATGAATGCTTTTCCGTACGTTCAATATTTCATGAACTGAGGTCACTGGAGCAGCAAGAAGTGAAGCATTCAGTGCCTCAGAAGGGGTTGAACCTGTAACCCACTATTTTACAGTTCTGTGCTTTTACCCTCTGTACCATTCAACCAGAACTATATTCAGTGTAATTCTTTCTTATTTTTCTTTATTACTGAGGGAAGTGACTTAAAAACAAGATTACTGTCCCTTGGGCTTTATTGGACTTTATTCTGCTCCCACCCCTTGACACTCTTTCCCCACTCCTACACCTCCCCAGCTTCACTACCTCCCCATACTCAATCTCCCTGAGGTCTCCTCTCCTTGTAGTGGCTTTATCTGTGATAAAGTCTGTTATATCTCCTGACTGCATACTATTTGTTTGTGTATTTCCTTTTGTATTTTACCCTAGCTGACTGTTTTTTGCTGAATAATTTTGGAATTTCCTTGGCCTCGCCTCAACAGCTCCACTAACTCCCTAAATACAGTCTTCCTGGGTTCTAGAGCCTCTACCCTTGTTATTAGCTCTTATTTTGACAAAGCCCGCTATACTACTGGACTGCCTACTGATTACTTGTGTTTTTTGCTCTGGATTTGCACTGTCTAATTGTTTCATGCTGACTAATTACTGTATAGCCTGCTTCTCCGATTGTAACACCACTGTATTTATTTGCTCACATTATTTCTGTACTTTGTCATTATTTCTATTGTGTTATATTGTTCCCTTTCTTTCATTTATTGTTTTGCATTGATTTTCTCACTTGTCGTGGAATCTTTGTAAAAGAACCCCTGGTTCAAAGGTATTTTGTAATCCTAGTAATGAATAAATAAATAAATACATTAGCTTTGGCTGCTTGTCTACACATGACATCATCATGCCCTGTTTATGACATCATAATTATCTCCACAGCAACAGATCTGGATGTCAAAAACAGAACTGTGACTGCAGAGGTAGACAAGCAGCTAGACAAAATAGGGCAGAGATCTTATTTCCATGCAGTTGTCCTTAGTAATAAATAAGGGCAACAATTACAAAAAAAAAGGTGAAATATAAGCTAAATTATGTCTAGATATTATGTTTTTCAGAGTTGTCCCAACAACATCAGGGATTCTTTAAAGCACTCTTACCCTGCAAGCAAACATTCTGCTTTGACAAATACTTGTTTAATCTGTGTCCAGTTGTCTTAAATGGCAGACTGAACGGCATGAGTGAGCAGTCCTGAACAGCATGAGTGCGCAGTCCTGAACAGCATGAGTGAGTGGTGCCGTGTAACCATGTGAGCACTGCTGAGCAAAAGCAAGAGTGAACGCATGTGACGTACTTTTAAGCATGATCACGATGAAGGGGTGCTGCAGGCTGGAAGGGATCAGGAGGGAGCACAAGATTAAAAAGAAACCACAGAGAGTGAGAGCAAAGTAATGACTGTTACTAGTTTTCTGGCTTGAACTGCTGTTTTTATTTTTTTTTTGGTGGAGTAAGGCCTAAAGATGTTGGGTAGAGTGAGGGGGTAGTGGGCAATAAAATGGCTGACAAAAATGATTTTTCAGGCTCAGTTTGGTGCTCATGGATTTTTGTTGTAAACAGGGCATTAGGTACTGGGACTTTTTTGGCTGTAGTATAGCCAAAATTAAGAGCATGACTGGAATGGTGTGTCAGCCAATCAAAGTACAGGACCATCTCTACCCATTTTATAATTAGGCAATAATACACAACAGGGTATGGTATATCATGGAATAGCATCACTTTTTAGATGGTGAGGCCTTTTTATGGCTTGAAGTGCAGCTAATGTGTGGTTTTGAGCCTCCTCCACCAGCATCTCTTCAGTAGCAGAACACCTGACCATGGACCCTTTCTCTGCCTTTGATCTTTCCCCAGTGTCTCCCTATGAACCCTGGGTTGAGGGTTTGGCCTCCTTGTACTTTTTTTAGCTTTATCTCCAGCCCCAGCAGATTAAAATGGACAAGGACCATGAAAGACATCCATCCCCCCAGTCCATTTGCCAGACTCCTAGCACATTACTGGGTTTTGCTAGACTTCTGTGGAATGAGGATTTCCACTAGTAGAATTCCAGCAGAATGACAGTCACATTTACAAAATGCTATTTTGAATTTGTTTGATAAATTATTTTGAATACTGAAAGCATACTACACATTTGTTACTGAGTCAGTGGATCTGCATTCCATGTGTGAAAAATGGAAGAACAGTTTTCTGCAGTCTGCATTAAACAGTCAATTTAAACTACAGGATACGGGGCAGTTTCTAAATAGACAGCTGGCCACAAAAATTACAAGATAGAATCCCCAGAATAGGTGTTTAAGGGCCAGTAGGAAGCACATGGGTGTGTTTCTGATTAAACTTCCTGACTTGTTTCAATAGAATTAATAAAAAATTGTCGCAAAAATGTGTTCTGCAGGAAACAATGAAGAACTGCTGAACATTAACAAAAAGTGGCAGAATTTCAATATACTCCACTGCAGCACTTCCCATTCTGCTTCTGGCAGAATTTCTCAGAATTAGTCTCAGTTTTCCAAAATTCTGTGGAATTCCTTTCTGCTTCAATTTGAAAATTTTGCACAACACTAGATGCTCCAGGTCCAAATGGTGGGTCAGCATTAAGCTTTTCTTTATTATCGAACCCTAACCAATCTCCAATGGCTTCTCTGTCTCACTCTCTGTCTTTCTGTTATCTTATAAGGTATAGTGGAATGTTGTGCTGCATGGAAATCCATGCCTAGAGTAGGGTTGTTGTACTGTAGTTGTGACATAAGTTTGTAATTAGGCTGCAGTAGGGATGTCGCTTCTGCAGCATAACTTAGAATGCAACCGCATAGCTGCTTTCCTCTAGTCAATTGAGGCGGAAGCTGCATTTTTTTAATTTACAGAAAGAGCAGCAACTGCAGTCACTATCCACACACTGAATCAGCAATTGGAGCCCTCCACCAATCCTCAAGTGCCTCCCCCCACCACCAGTTCACTTAAAGGAAGTGGAGTGCCTAAAATGGGTATAGATGCCCATACACCATAAAAGATAATGTAATGGCATTGATACACAGACAAGCCTGTGTCTTCATCTCAAGTTTTTTATGGCAGTTTCATTGTTCAGGTTCCTGGTTACCACAGAAACCTCTTGAAGCAGACATAGGCTTGTTGTGTTATGGCTGACCATACATTATCCTCTGTGTCTGTCTTTCCTCACAGTTCCAATGACTCTCTCCACAGTAGGGGAGTGTCAGTATAATGGTTGTGAGTAGCACATCACGTAACTTACTCTTCCATGACTTGCTGCTACTGTACCTCTTACCAAATTACAGTTCTCTTTATTCCCTTGTGTAGTTTAGGCTCCATCTAAACATTATTTTCACAACTTTTCTTTTTTCACTTTATTTGTGTACTAAATGGAGCTGTGTGGAATTCCCAAATTCTGCCAGAATCCCATAGAATTTCAGAAATTCTGTTTGATTCTGTTGAATTCTATCAGAAACAGAATTCTGAAATTCTGGAAGTGGATTTTTTTTAAAATCTGTGGCTTAGTCATCTGTGGTGCTCATAAACCATGGAATAGTATTCTTTGCTTTGAGTAAAATGTGGATTTATTCTCTGCAAGCAGCAGACTACTATTCTGCATGTTACCGAATCAGCAAGGCTACTGGTTTTTGGTTTTTTATGAGAAAATCTGGTCAAATTCCAGGACGTGGACTGCCTTCCCACTGGCAAAACTGAAGAATTTCACAGAATTTTGCATTTCACACCTGATCAATAAATCTACAAAACTTGCATTTTTCTTATAATTGCTTCTTGTACTATTTTCAATTTGTATCATTTAATGCTCTGCATGTTAAGCTTTATTTTAATCTGATTATTTATAGACAAACTGAAATAATTACAGTAGAATCCTTGTAAAATCTGGAAGTTAGACTAATAATCACTGGTGCAATTCCAGGAATTTCAAGTCTTAAAAATGGAATTTCATTACTTTAATCACTGTAAATCAGTGGCATTGTTAATTGGCAGAATATTCTGTACTTAGATATGCATTTTGGAATTCCATGGAATTGAAAAAGAAATTCCAAAAGGTATTTCAGAAGCGGTCTTGCCATTCCGCATGAATCCCACTGGCACAATTTCACATTCTGAACAGTTATAGTAATGAAGGGATTGTTCTCAAATTTTTAGAATGTATGGGAATATTTCCATAACCTTTATCATCAAAGTGAATAGGAATGGGCAGAGTCAGTTCAAAGAAAGAAAGAAAGAACCCCCTTCAGTCTGGCTGGTTTTCCAGTTTAGAACCAAAATAATTTGATGGGAACATTGCTTGAGGTTCAGCAGGGTGGCAGGGTGCGTATGGCCCACCTCCTCACTGTATGCTATATATAGGGCATGGTCAAAACATGTGCATGATTTGGAGAGAGGTACAGAAATATAACTAATCAGATATTTTGTCTCTCCTAGCCTCCTTTTCAGGATCAAACATACTGTGCTTCATGCAGCTGCCTCTTTAGCATGTTACTTCTGGCTCTGAGAGTACTAATTGTCTAATTTCTCTTGGGGCTGACCTGGCACTTGGCTGAGACCATGTCTGCATGTTGTCATGTCAGCTTATCTGGGATCAGAGGTACAAGCCTGTCTAGAAGGCAATACCTGTTCTGGTGAAGCCTTGTCAGCCTGCTGTATACACAGATTTGCATACCCATGATGTCTTGCACTGGGTTTGATACTTTAGGGTGTATGTAAATGTCTTGGAGAGAGATACGTAGAGAAACTAGACAATCTGGATATCCCTCCACTCCTTTCATTCTTTTATGGATCCTATCCTCTCACTTTGATATTCTACCCCGAGTGTACCGAATGCTATGTCTGTACAAGACATTGGTTAGGCCCCATCTGGAGTACTGCGGCAGTATTGGAGGCCACACCTTCACAAGGACATTAACCAAATTGAGGCAGTCCAGAGAAGGGCAACCAAAATGGTGCAGGGACTGCATCAGAAGACATATGAGGACAGATTAACGGAGCTCAATGTATACTCCTTGAGCAAAGGAGGGAGAGAGGATATGATCGAGACATTTAAACACCTTAAGGGCATAAACAAGGTGAAAGAGTCTAACATGTTTAAATATAAGAAAATTGCAGGACAAGAGGACACAGCATGAGATTAGAGGGAGGCCGATTAAGGGGAATGTGAGGAAATTCTTTTTCACAGAAAGGTGGTAGATGCATGGAATAGCTTACCACAAGAAGTGGTGGCTATGAATACAGTGCAGGGCTTCAAACAGGCATGGGATAGGCATAAGGGAGCAATAAAATGACTATGAATAGATAGGTCACTGACAGAGCAAAGGCCGATGGCACATTTATAAGGTAGAAAAAGAAAATGGGCAGACTGGATGGGCTTGCGGTCCTTCTGCAGCCAACTTCTATGTTTCTATGTTTCCTTAGGGGTGATCTGATACTTGGCTGAGACAGCAACTGCATTATGTTGAGGAGTCAGAACTGGCTGAAACTTGTGTCTGTATTTGGCTGTTTTCAGTCTATACTGGATTACATATCAATGCCCCTCTAGAAGGTGATTTCTGTGCTGGTAAAGCCTCTGGGCTGGATTTTCAGCCTGTCAGGGCCTTTAACCTGCCGCTACTGCTGTAGGACAAAATCTCTGCACTTGCAGAGATTTGTATTTTCAACCAGCGCAGCTGCGGGGGATGTTATGCCTTTTCCTACTGGACATACAATTTTCCCCAAACTGTGCCAAAAAAAAACAAAAAACAGCTGCAGGCTGCCATAAATCATAGAGCCGTTTGCAAACTGGCTCCAGTTTTGAAAATATTGTGGCTTTGGGAAAAACTACAGCTCAAGTGGAGACCCGCTTGCACCAGTTTTTCCCCCCACAACTGCTGGAGTTATGAGGGCTCTAAAAACCCATCCCTCTGTCTGCTGCCTGCACAAGGGTTTGCATACAGTACCTATATGCCTTGCACTAGCTTTAAGGCTTTAGAATGTATTAGTGTGGTTTGGAGAGATGCATAAAACCCAAACAAAACTGTAAAGGATTCCCAAGTTAGAGTTCCATATACAGTATTAACCCTTAAAAGACAAAGAACCTCTGTGCGCAAACACTGAGGCAAGGGTTACACCAAAGGGCATTTGGCTGGGAAGCCAAGTTTCAAGAAAATACAAAATCACACATGCCCCCACAATGTAAAGCATCATGGGCTACATATGCAAATCACCACAGAATGTTATGCTGGTCCAACTTTAAGCAGAATTGCATGGTGCCGAAAGGCCTCTCACACAGTTTGCAAAGGGTGCTAACAGAAGACATAGACATGTGTTTTGGCCTACAGGACTCATCAGTATGCCTCATCTGTTTGACACCCCAGTGGAATGGACCAGCTACCCTTAAGGCAGTGTGCCTTGATATATTGTGGTGAACCCATTAAAAAAAAAACTATTTAAAGACAAAGAACCTCTGTGCGCAAACACTGAGGCAAGGGTTACCCTAAAGGGCATTTGGGAAGCCAAGTTTCAAGAAAATACAAAATCATTATATGCCCTTACAATGCAAAGCATCATGGCTACATATGCAAATCACCACAGAATGTTATGCTGGTCCAACTTTAAGCAGAATTGCATGGTGCCGAAAGGCCTCTCACACAGTTTGCAAAGGGTGCTAACAGAAGACATAGACACGTGTTTCATCCTACCAGGACTCATTAGTATGCCTCATCTGTTTGACACCCCAGTGGAATGGACCAGCTACCCTTAAGGCAGTGTGCCTTGGATATATTGTGGTGAACCCTTAGACTGCTGACAGAATTAGAACATATTGTAGTGCTGGATGGCTGTATCATTTCACGGCCCTGTAAGGGTTAAACTATAAAATGGGTTTCAAAGGTCCTGTGCTGTGATTGGTGGAATCTGATCACATGATTGTGTCATTCCAGCATAGCTGCACAGAACAGAAATACTTACCTTTTTGAACCTAATTACATGGTTCTAAAATAAAAAATCATGGAAGCATTTGATAATCTCAGTATAGCACTCCAGGGTGTGCCTCACTGCGGGATAATGCATTTCTTGATTGTGTAAGATACTTGGCTTTACGTCATGCTTCAGTGCCCAAGTCATGCCATTATCCCACATTATAAAATGGGTTCTGAATATCCTGTATTCTGATCAAGGGTGTGGCTACTGATACTCCAAGTAAGCCATGGCATACCAAGTTTAGTAGCAGGGGGTAGCAAACAAGCTGGCCAGCATTGCTCTGCCCTCTTTAGTGCATTGTGTTTAAATTCCTTTGTTTGTCTTAGCAGGCTTTTTCTTTTCCCTTTCGGCTTTGTTTTTGTGGGGGCAGAATGGACCACGGACATTGAAGCTGAAAGTCTCAATTAGGTCCACATGGTCTGCCTGCATAGTGATTGGCTGCAGCATCTGGTAGAGAGTGTGGCAAGTCTGGGATGGTGAGTTTAAATGCCCCAGAAAAGTTAGAAGTCATACTGTTAGTTCAATTATACTGGGAGTGAGAGAAGCAGTAGAAGAACTGAGGAGCAGCGACGGAAGAACAGAGTCAGAGTCAGCTAAAAGGATGAAGACTTCATGTGGAGTGGTAAGTGGAGCAAATCTGCCTACCTGCAGGGGGGAGAGAGAGAAGACATTTCTGCCATGGTCTTGGACCCATAGTACAGTCAGTGACATTTACCAGCAGGCAGCGAACACCATACTAGCAGCGTAGACAGACAGCATGTCTAGTGTGGGAATCATCTGACTGGAGCCAGGAACCTTGGACTCGAGTTGGGGGGGCAGGCAAGAACAACAGTGGGGGAGGGGGAAGCAGTGTGGCAGGCTGGTGTACAAATCTGAAATGCCTGGCTACACCTCTGATTCTGATTCATCAAAATAGGTCACCTGACCATGGATTAATTCTCAAGAAACTCACAGGTGGGTTGCCGGGCTACAAAATCCTGATTGACAGCAATGTAAAGTGACCTAGTCAGATCACTCTACCAGAGAGACATGTAAAAAACTACAACTATGGCATCCTCATTAGGACAAATCCACCTAGTGGAGAACTACAACTACGGCATCCTCAGTAGGACAAACCTATTAGGCAGAAGAACTATTTTATTACAAATGAATGTAGACAGTGTTTGTTTAAATATTTATTTAGGTACATCTCTAAAATAAAGTTGCCCATTTTATAAGCAAATTAACCCCACTTCAGGGCATGGGTTTACTGAGAATGAATCGACACCTGGGTGGTTGAAGTAAGTCGGCCTATGGCCTCGTGCCTCAGAATCCCTCCCCCACTGGACATGGATTAATTCTCAGTAAACCCATGGGCTGTTGTGGGTAAATCCTTTCATAACACACAGCCTGTCATGCCTTACTGCTTAAAAATAGCATTTATCAGCATGCAGCACTGGGAAGTGGTTTCAAACTTGAACAGCAAATCTGTTATGGCCAAATCTCTTCAGTTGTTGATGCAGAAAAGCAAAAAGGTGGTGAAACGCTTAATGGGATCAAGTACAAAATCAATCTCTGTCAAGTTTCTCAGGAAATATTAAGTTTTTGGCACTATAAAAATAAATATGAATATTATTTTTTGTCTGACATTTGTTAAGCATAATCCTTTCTGTCTCACAGATTCCAGTGCAAACATGCACTTATTATGTCTGTCCATCATGTGGGACATAGTGCCAATATGTAAAAGGGTCGGGATTAATTTTAAGTAGATAAAAACACAAGCAGAAAACTTCCTTGAGTGTGAACCATGCTGTGTCAATGTAACGCTGTTTGCAGCTTCTCTAATCAAAGCTGTTTTTTTTTAATTAAGCTTTTTGACCCCCGTCACCACCTCCCACCTACTTGGCGATGGGGGTACATGGTGGAGCTGGCAGGTGACTCTGGCCCCTCCCTCGGAGGGGCTTGGTTTCAGGACCTCTGCTTCCCCCATGCCCAACCCTCCTGCAATCCTCTATGGGTTGCCCCCACCCCGTGGCAGTGCCGAAGGTGAAGGTTGTTGACTTTCCCTCCCCCCAGGAGACCAACAAATCAGTGCTGTTCTTGAAGTGTCAACTTGGTTCAGTTGGTAACACATCCACCTCTGGGAGAGAAGATTTTGGATTTTAGTCCAGTACTGCTGCTTGGGCTCATACCGTCAGTGCTGACACCTGACTGCTGTACTGTCAAGGGTTTGCCATCCTTTAGGTGAGATGTTAAACCAAGATCCCTTCTACTCATCTCTGGTGCTGTGCTGTTGGGTGGCCATGTGGAATGAAAGAACCCAAGGCGCATTTTGCAATAGTAGTAGATTTTCCATGGTGTTCTGGTCAACAATTCCCTTCCCATAAAACCAGTTCATGCAATTGTCCAGGGCTGTGTGTGGGTGTTTATTTGCAAAGTGTCTGTCAGTACATGTTAAAAGTCACTTCATTACCAGTACCTCATTGCTTGTAAAATACTTTGGGATACAATACGTATGAAAAGCGTTATATAAATGCAAACTTCTTCTTACTCTGATCATCACCAGCAAAAGAAGGGAAGGAGGGAGGTAGGGTGAGTGGGAGGGAGAAAGGGGGAGGAAGGGATGGGGTGGGAGGGAAGGAAGTAGGGAAAGAGATGGATGGAGGGAGGAAGGAGGCAGAGGTGAAAACTTGGAGAGAAGGTGGGTGGGAGGTAGGTAGGTGGGAGTGAGGGAAGTTAGGAAATAGGTAGGGAGAAAGTGAGGGAGGAAAGATGGGTAGCAGAAATGGGTAGGGTGAGAGGGAGGAAAGGGGGAGAGGGAGCATGGGTGGGAGAGAGAGCGCAGAAGGGACAGTGGGAACAGGGAGGCAGGAGAGTGGGAGGGTGGATTACACCAGACTCTTCTACTCGTAGGCAGATGCACCTTCAGCTTTTGCTGGAAATCAAACCTGAGATCCAGAGTTCTAAACACAGTGTGCTGGATTTTCAAGGAGTTGCAGCATGATTTTCATGCACTTGGACTGTCTCGACAGTGGGAACAGACTTTAGGAGGACCTAACCAAGATGAGTGACTAATCTGAGTCCGGGGCCGAATTTTCAAAGGGTAAGCACTGCATCAACCCCCTGGGGCACTGCAGCCATGGCATTCCTAATTTTACAGTCTTGGGTGCAAAGGTGGAGGCCTTTAAAGTCTCTTTAAAAACATTCTTATTTGAGAAAGCCTTTAGTTTTATTTGAATGTATTTGATTTTAACTTTTGTGGATGTTTTTATTGTGAAGCGCTCTCAGACCCTGGATAGGGCACTATATAAATAAAATGTGCCCTACCTTGCCTTGCAGTTGTGACAGTTTACCTGCTTTACGGCAGCTTGCAGCAAAGTTTAGCTGCAAACTCCAAGTTAGGGGGAGCCAAACAAGGATTCAAGCTAGACCACAAAAAAATGGTGTAGCAAGCGTTGATTGAATGCAAGGGATGTAAAATCCCTTTAGAGTGCTGCAAGCCTGGTGTTCCATATCTGGGGTGCACCCAGAGCTTGGGGCAAGTCAGGAGGCCTGGAAATCCGGCCCCTGGAATCTCAGATTCAATGTAGCCAAATGCAAGGCACTACACTGAGGGAGGAAAACTAGAGGTGGGACTGAGCTGTGCGGAATGTGGAATTCCACCAGTGGAATTCCTGTGAAATGGCACTTCTGATTCCAAAATGCTTTTCAGAATGCTGTTTTTAATAGCATGGAATTCTGAAAAGTGTTTCTATGTAAAATGCTGAATAATTTTTCAAGGATTGCAGAAAAGGAATCCGTGGTTTATGTAAACCATGGATTACTAATCCAAGAAAAAAAATTCCACTTTCAAAATTACAGAGTTTCACTACTGATGGAATTCCATGAATTTGGCAGAATTTTCAGAAATTCTGCAGATATCCATTCTGCTGCAATCTGAAATTTCTCACAGCACTAAGGTTGGATCTACACATAGCATGAAGCTCCTCTTGCTGCAGGAGGAACAAGACCGAGGGAGGAGGCATGAAAGGAAATACAGATGGTGCTAGCAGTTCTGCTGGTGGCCCTGTTTAGTGAGTCGCTCGATACAGGTGTGGTTCCAGAGAACTGGAAGGGGGCAAATGTAATCCCTCTCCACAAGAGTGGTAACAGGGAGGAGGCAGGAAACTATAGGCCGGTCAGCCTCACCTCAGTAGTGGGTAAGGTTATGGAGGTACTGCTTGAGGAAAGGAAGGGCTCTACAACCCGTGGCTCTCCAGGGAGCTCCTAGTACTGATGAAATCTGGGGACCACCTCTGGGCTCAGGCTTGGGCCACAGGTAGGCAAGTAGATATACAAAACTACAAACGTGCAAGAAATGACTGCACTAAAGCAATACATCTGATGAAAAATAACTACTACAAAGATGCTCTCACTAACACATGGGTTAAGGGGAAGTCTTTCTGGAATAATCTGAAAGACGTTGCAGGGAAACTGCCCAAAACGTCACCAACCATGTTGGAAGTGGATGGGACCTTAACCCTGGACTCAGTAACTATAGCAAACACGTTTAACACCGCATTTTTGGATCTCAGCAGTGTACTCCCATGTGACGTCTTTGACGCTGACCTCTCTGCTACACCCCTTCTCACTACCCCGCCCCCCTCCTCGACTCATCTGTCTTTTTACTTCAAAGCAGTCAGGAGGCATGAAGTGCACAAATACATCTGCAAAGCAATTGCAGGATCAAGTTCCAGCAAGGATACACTCGACCTTAAACTACTGTCCCTTGCGCTAGATGAAGTGCTATCTC
Source organism: Neoceratodus forsteri (assembly GCA_016271365.2). Lineage (NCBI taxonomy): Eukaryota > Metazoa > Chordata > Ceratodontiformes > Ceratodontidae > Neoceratodus > Neoceratodus forsteri. The sequence goes on from JADMNL010000028.1 coordinate 115,965,276, forward strand.
ATCTGCTATATTTTCAACCTTTCCTCGGCCAGTTTTCCAACAGATGGAAATCCGCCACCGTAACCCCAGTCCACAAAAGTGGAGATAAGGCCCATCATGGGAACTATAGGCCTGTAGCCATACTACCCCCCCAAAGGCTCTTGAGCGACTGGTCTCTGACCAGCTGACGGAACACCAGCCCAAGCACGACATTCTCTGTAAGCAGCAGCACGGTTTCAGGAAAGGCCACAGCACTATATTGGCCCTCCTAGAATTGACAGGAGCAATCCACAACTCCCTTGACAATAATCAACTAACTGGATCAGTCTTCATTGACTTGACTAAGGCTTTTGACACCGTCCATCACCAACTACTTATCACAGAGCTTCAAAACTCAGGGCTTTGCCCTGATGCTACGTCCTGGTTTAAGAGCTACCTGGAAAACCGCACACAAAGGGTGAAAATTGCTCACACCCTCTCTGATTCTAGATCTGTTTGCTCTGGAGTCCGGCAGGGATCCATTCTGGGGCCTCTCCTGTTCAGCCTCTTTTAGAACAATCTGCCACAATCCTGTCTTGAACAGATCCTGCTATATGCGGATGATGCTGTCATCCACACCACTCATCATGACCCCCTCCTACTTAAAAAAAAAACCCAGATGGGTTTCACCTCTGTTGAAAAATGGTTTAATAGCCAAAAGCTAGTGCTCAACTATAAGAAAACAAAGTCAGTGCTTTTCTGCAGCTCTGCAACAAGCATAGGTCTCATCCCTTCGCAACTGCAAACTGCCATGGTGCTGTCCTGGACCAAGTTCACTCCTTTAAATATCTTGGAATCACACTTGACAGTCACCTATCCTATGACATTCACACTGACACTGTTGCCAAAGCTGTTAACAAACATATTGGTCTTCTACACAGGCGCAGGGAGTGCCTTACCGCAGATGTCTTAAGGATAGCTGTGCAGATCTCTGTGGTATCACTAATCAATTATGGCCTGGTTGTCTATGGCTCTGCATCTGACACAGCACTTAGGCGCCTATCCTTGGCCCTTAACAAAGCCTGCTGTCTTATCACAGGATCCCACCGTCTCACCCACACGTGTGCACTCTATGACCCAACGGGCTGGCTCCAACTATCTAACCTTATTAAGTTCCATACCTGCCTAATGGCCAAGAAGATCACGTTAGGCCTTGCTACCCCAGGTGTCCAAGCCCTCCTACGTGCAGCACGAATCCCCCGCCCCAACAGGACCTCTGAAAAACAAATTCTGCACATTCCCTGGTGCCACACCTCTCAGGGACAAAGGTCCTTTGCTCACCGGGCACTCTCCTGGTTTAATGGAATCAACAAAGACATCACCTCTCTGCAAAGTCTTGGCCAGTTCAAAACCTACCTTTGCCTCCACCTCTCTGCCACCAGCTCCTGTGACTGTCACTGTAATCTGCTATCCCCACTTTCACTTACTTCTCCTCCCTCACACCCCTTCCCTCCCCCACCCCTCACCCTTCCCTCTCTGGCTTTACCACTACTTAAACCCGACAAGGCCCTACTGTCTCTCAGTTTCTGTTATTCCTCTATCTCTCTCAGCTTCAATAGAAACTCACCTGGCCCTGTTTCCGTCCCTCCCTCTATTGCCTTTATTTGACTGCTTGTGACTGTGTTGAAGCTCATGATATGCATTGTTTATTCAAATTTCTGTTCTGTCCTGTTCATACCTCCCCTCAAATGTATGAATTCAATCTGCCTGAATTGCCAATTTCAAACTTTGTTATGTTTGTATTGTTTCTCCAATTTGATGTGGAACCTTTGTAAAAGAGCCTTGGCTCAAAGGTACTTGTAATCCAAGAATAAATACATAAATAAATAGGATTGTGGAATACTTGGAGACCATGAGAGCACAGGATCCAAGGCAGCATGGTTTCACAGCAAGGGTCATATCAAACAAATCTGATTGACTTTTTTAACTGGGTGATGAAAGAGGGTGACCAGTGGGGTGCCTCAGGGATCGGTCCTCTGGGCAGTCCTTTTCAATGTCTTCATCAGTGACATTGCTGAAGGGCTGGAGGGGAAGGTTTACCTATTTGCAGATGATACCAAAATTTGCAATAGAGTAGACAATCCAGAGGGGGTCAAAAGAATAATGGGGGATCTGGGAAAGCTGGAAAAATGGTCAAAGGTGTAGTAGTTGGAATTTAATGCAAAAAAGTGCAAAATCATGCACCTGGGGTGAAGAAACCCTATGGAGAGCTACAGAATTGGGGAGGTTTGCTGACAGTCATAAGAGAAGAGAGGGATTTAGGGATAATCATCTCAGATGACAAGGCTGTGGGGAGGGCCAGTGGGATGTTGGGGTGCATAGAAAGGGGTATCACTAGCAGAAGAAGGGAGGTGGTGATGCCACTGTACAAAATGCTGGTGAGCCATCAACTAGAATACTGTGTTTAGTTCTGTAGACTACATCTTCGCAAAGACATAGAGTGGAGGTGGTCTAGAGAAGGGTGTCCAAGATGGTGCAGGGCTTGCATTAGAAAACATATGAGGACAGATTAAAGACCTCAGTATGTACACACTTGAAGAGAGGAGGGAACGAAGGTATATGATAGAAATCTTCAAGTATCTTAAAGGCATGAACAAAGTGTAGGTGGGAGACATCTTTCAGTACAAGAGTTGTACAAGGATGAGGGGGCACGATATGAGACTAGAGGGGGGGCAGGATAAGGGGAAATGTGAGGAAGGTTTTTTCTTCACAGAGAGGGTGGTGGATGCTTGGAATACCTACCCAGGAAGTGGTGGGTGCTAACTTGGTGGTGGTATTCAAACATACATGGGATAGCCATAAGGGAACCCTAGATGTGGGTAAGAGAGACAAAAGCCAATGACCAAGTAGGGTCAGCGGCCGCTGATGCAGGCAGGAAATACGAGCAGACTAGGTGGGCCTAGCAGTCCTTATCTGCCATCATCTACTATGTTACTATGTTACTGTTATTTAATTATTTGCAATTTTTAATCAGGAAAGGTACCCTAAACTATTATAGCTTGTTTCCAGGTGAATTATGGTGAGCGAGTTGCAAGAACCTGTTTTACTGACCGGGGGGGGGGATGCTGGCTATGAAACTGGGGAAAATCTCTTACGCCCAGGATGAGGTGCCTTCCCTGGGCCTCGTCGGCAGGAGACCCGTGGCCGGGGGTTGGGGGTCCGGCCTGCCAGAGACTAAGTCCCACCGGAGGTCGCCGTGGGCCGGTGGGCACTGCCCGTACCCGGGCCGGAGGTGCTCTCCCCGGGCCGGTGAGCCCGGGCGTTGGGCCGGAGCTCCAGCTCTGGAAGCCAGGAATGAGGTCAGATCTGCCCCCTCAGGCCGAGCAGAGTTCCAGGAGGTCGGGCTCAGGTGTGCTCACGCCCCCGAAGGGGCAAGGACTTTGGGCACAACACCGCGTGACGGGGCCGAGACCAAGTCCTAATGGTGAGATGGCCCAACCCTGGCTCCGAGGGTGGAAGGAGGTCAGATCTGCCCCTCGGCCGAGCCGAGTTCAGGAGGTCGGGCTCAGGGTGCCTCGGTCCCCGGAAGGGCGGAAGGGACTTTGGGCACAACACCGGGCGTGACGCAGGGCCGGGAGACCAAGTCCCAATGGCGAGAGATGGCCCAACCCTGGCTCCGGAGGGTGGGAATGAACTCAGATCTGCCCCCCTCTGGCCGAGCCGAGTTCCAGTAGGGCCACAAAAATGATCAGGCGATCAGTGGTATTGAAGGCAAAAGCTATGTGGAGGGGCCTGGGGCTGGTGGCCTTTAACATGTTCATGATGGGGAGAAGGAGGATAAGAGATGCAGTGATCTCAGTTTTCTGTGTACTCAAGGCTATTACCAAGATCCAACACACCGAAATGTTTGATCTTGTGTCCTCCAGGGTCATGCCCTAAAATTACGGGGTAGTACGAGGAAACACTGTGTCTGCAGAGGGTGGTGAACCTATCAGCAGAGACAGTGGACATGAATGCAATACAGGCCTTCAAGATAAGTGTGCACAGATTTGTGCTTACCAAGCATACCGCTGTATACCCTGGGTAGCTGAGTAGGTAGGGAGCCCCTTTAAATTAGTCTATGTTGTAAGAAGGCCTTGCATTTACTCAATCATCTGCTTTCCACTAAGATGCCTGTCATGTTGGTGGGAGTCAATACTGAGAAAGCTTTCAATAGGGTGGAGTAACCCTACTTACATAGAGTTCTCAAACTTATGGGCTTCCCTGACCTGCTAATTACAGCCATTCAGGGTACTTGTTCCTCCCCCAGGGCACAAGTAAAGGTTAATGGGTAACAGATTCTGTTTGATTGGAGGGACTAGGCTTTTAGACAGTGAGACGAGGTCCAGGGTGATGGTGGTGGTGGTGGGGGGGTGGTGCTCTTGGAGGACTTGGAACACAAAATACATCTGTATGCAGATGACGTCCTCCTGACACTCACTGACCCAGATGGCTCCCCTCCAGCAGCCGCAGAACTTCTGTAGAGATCTGCTCAATGTTCAGGTTACTAAACAGATGCTCAAAAAACACAGGCTATGACGCTGAATTTTGTCCCTACTGACTCCCTTAAAATGGGATCAACAAACTTTAAAATACCTGTGGGTTTACATGCCCCAATTACCACATGATTTATAGAAAGAAAATTACCTTCCACTTACTGTTCTCCTTAAACAGGACTTACAAAGGTGGATAGCTTTACCACTGTGCTTTATTCACCGGATCCAAGTGGTCCACATGAACCTCCTCCCACAACTTCTTTACTTGTTCAAGACTCTCCCAGAAACAATACCCCAAAAAGCATTCAGAGAATGGAATGGAATGATCTCTAGATTTATTTGGAATAATACACACCCTAGAATAAGAGTCAAGACCCTGATACTATCTAAAGAAAAAGGGGGGAGGAGCTGGGCCTCCCATCCTTGGAGAGATATTACTGGGCAGCGCAGCTTTGCACCATTCTTTACTGGTGCTACACAGGATATGAGACAGAGTGGAAAACAGTGGAGAAGGACACAAGCATAGAAACTGGCGTCCCTGATATTCTCTTTAATGACAGGGCCCCTTTAGGGCCCCAACTGAATAAGAAAGCATGGACCAGAGACACCATACTGCTTTGGAGGAGGCTGGGAAATAAATGTGGCTTTTACAAACATGCTGGAATGCTGTTAAGACTTAGTAAGCATCCCCTTTTCCTCATTGCTAGAATAGACTCCAGCTTCTAAAGGGGGTAGAATAGGATTAGCCACTCCCAGACAATTATTAAATGGAACAGTGATTAGGGCCCTGTCCTCACTACCAGCTGAAAATCCATAATGTTTCCAAAATGGTTAAAACAGGTAACATTACAGTGTATCTACATTACCTATGAACCGTTTAGGAAACCATTACAGTTTTTCCACATACCGGGCAAAGTGTGACCCTAATGGTCGACTCCCTATCCTGTAATGCAGTTTGTGCTGCACTGAGGACAATACTGGAGCTATACACTCACGCATCCACACTGGCACCAGTAACGTTACAGCAGTGAAACCGTTTTCATAACCGTTGTTGAAACCACCTCATAAGTGGTTTCTATAATGGTTCGGAAAATGCCTGCTGTAATGTTACCAGTGTGGACACAAGCCGTTTTGGTAATGGTTTGAGCCCACTTTAGCCCTCTGTAATGTTACAGAGGCAGTAGTGTGGATGGGGCACTGCTCAGACTCCATAACGGACAGAAACCGTTACAGCCAGGGAGCAGTAGTGTGTCCACACTGCAGTGATGACTGGTACGAGACCGGTACTTCCAGTCCACACCTCGGGAACAGGGCGACCATTACCGTGGTGCCCAATCCCACAATGCAGCTCGCGCTGCGCCACGGACCCTGCAGGGGACCGCTAACGCCGCTTCACATACTGTCGGTGGTATCGCATTTCGTTGTTGAAACCATCTCATATGTGGTTTCAACAACGGTAATGAAAACGCCTTCTGTAACATTACAGGTGTAACGCGAAACCGCTGCTGTAACGGTTTGGGCACTTTGTAACGTTACAGAGGCATAGTGTGGACAGGGCCTTAATCTTTTGAGGATCTAAAAATACAATTTAATTTGCAGTGTCAGGAATTTACAGATACTTGCAACTCAGGACTGGACTGCAAGACAGTGTAGCAGAACCTGATAGAATGTATTTCTATGTTCATGTCAGCGGCCCAGGGACCCCCAGGAGACAGAGTCATTTCCCGGTTGTACAAAGCTCTAGAATCTGTAGATGAATGGAAATCTGTGTATATATCAAACAGAAATGGAAAAGAGAGTGGGGTATAGAGATTACAGAGAAAACCAGGTTTAAGCTGTTAAATCCAGTGCAAAACTACTAGCCACCTGGCCGGACCACTGGCGCAGCAGTAGCGCTACCGCTTTCAGGGCTGATGACCTGAGGACAGGAGAAACCTTAAGAATCAGAGGGTCAGCTTGGGGGGGGAGGATTGAGCATCCCAAGGACTGCTCTTCTCCTTCAAGGAGGGAGGGGATCAGTCGCCAGCCTTAGTTTGGCCCCTAGTGATGACTAGGGGTTGGCACACTGACATTGTACAATGGGGCAGAGGCAGGGCAGATGCCTGGCTTGCTGCACATGAGACCATGTGCAACACAGCTACTGGCATCATTGCATGCTACTTTCGCTGCACTGTGGGAGGAAACAGGAAAAGTGCTGACTGGTAGGATGACACTGGTCTCCCACAGGCTCTGCACCTGGCTATCTGGGCACATCCTGGCAAACTGTACTAGATGATGAATATAGTGTTGGAAAAACCACACTATAAAAATAACGAAAAGCAAAATTGCTACATGGATAGCATAGTGCAGGTAATGTTAGTGCTACCCCTGTAGCTATATAACGGTCAGGTGAAAAGGATAAAGCCTCTGCTGCGTGGTGTACTGCCAAGCAGCTGCCATAGTGCAGAGGGTAGGGCCACAGGCAGAGAGAGTGGTGGAATGTCATTGGACTGGGGTCCTATTCCCAGTCCTGGAACATTTAGGTTTTTTTTGTGTGTGTGTGTTTTGACTCCCCCATCCTGACTTAGGCTCTCAGTGTGTCTGTGTCTGCCCCTCACCCTGCGCTTTTTGCCCTCCCCTGGTTGTCCTGTTGGTTCCCCATTCCAACAGTCCCTCTCACTGTTTCTCCCTATCCCTGAATCTCCCCTAACTGGAAGTAGTTATATTATGGTGGGGTTTGGGATGCAGCCCCCGGTAACAGGAATTGCGGGGGCAGAGCCCACTGCAAACAGTCATTTTGGGTTCTTGTGGTTTGTTCGTGATGGTAGCACTCTGTGTTTTTACAGCATGCTACCTTTGCTGTTGCTGTTTTTCCGGCGCAGTATTTGCGCTATATTTGATTTACCTATCATGATCTAGTACCCTGCTGAACCAGATCCTGACCCTGCCAGTGGGGGCAAACCCTGGAGGCAGAGCCAGACTAGATAAGTCCCAGAGGACACCAGGGTGACAGGGCTGGGGGGACAGGTGGGTGGGGGCCAGTCAGCATGGGGGAGATAAAGAAACAAAACAAAAAACTACTTGTCACCCACGGTGGATAGAAAATGCTTCAAAGCACCTAGCTATGCACTTTCACACTCCAGCAATTCAGACAAAATGTATGCCTCAGATAGCTAATACGTGTTGGAGAGGATGTGGAGTGGCCCCAGCAGACCACATCCGTGATGTTATGTAGTCTTGACCCAAGATTCGTGAATACTGGACACAGTGCCTGGGTGAGATTGGGAAGATTTTGGGGTGTCCCATCTCTTTTTTCCAATTAATCTTTTTATTGGTTTAAAAGAAGGTTAACATGGGTCACAGTTAGCAAACTGAAAAAGAAAGAAAACAAAACAAAAAAATTCTGATTGATACAGAAAGGTGTAACATACCATTTCTTAAGTAAAGTTTACATTCAAAATGCAAACGGAGAAAGAAACTTCTAAATTTTACAGGCATGGGTACAAGGAGTGGGTGTCCCGTTTCTGATGAACCTGGTCAGGTATACCTTGGGCTGCCATTACCAGCTGTGAAAGAAAAAAAGATGCGTAAACTGTTTTTAGTTCTGCTGACAGCCTGCAAGAACACCCTGACCAGAAACTGCAACTACCTTTCCCAATTTAGCAGAATGGCATAAACAAGTATCTGAGCTTTATACCATGGAAAGAATTACATTTAGGAAAAAATCAGCAAATGACAAGTATTCAAAAGAAACTGACATCCCCTGAACAACACCACTAAATACTCTTGTGTTTTATTATTAAGAAAGTAGAACGCTGTCTGCTAACTCACCTCCCTTCTTGGTAGAGGTTGGATTTATTGATAAAGAGCTACGGGGCCTCACAACCACTGTTCACACCCTCTCTCCACCCCCTAAGAGCAACCCTCTATGGTCCATAGCGACTGCCATGCCATCTTGTATATAGACTAGTTTTCATATTGGTATATGTCCTGCAAGGGAAAGACCCATAGAGCCTTCCCTGTGGGAAAGATGCAGGTTGCATGACTGTTACTGGAAATTGGAGGAAAGTCTAGTAGTTCCAGACTAAAATGAGTGGGTGTGCAATACTTATCTCTCTGTAGGGCTTGCTATCTTGCCTTTGGGAGGCAAGTGGTTTATTATCTATATGGTTTACTAGAGCTCCATGTAAACAGTCAGGATTCCTTAAAGAGCAGCTGATGCCTTCAGGAGAACTTTAACAAAACATAATATTTAGACACAGTTCAGCTTGTATTTCACATTAATTCTGTATTTTTCCTGCATATTATTTGTTACTGAGGTCATTTGCAAGCAAACAGGATCTTTGCTGCTGAAGAGTTCATCTGTTCCTGTTTCTTTCTCCCTACCTGAGGCCATAATGCCCTGCTTGTGACATCATAGTTTGGGGCTGGCAGTATAGCCTAGAGGTTAGAGTAATGAGCTTGGTACATCCAGCAGACCTGGGTTTGAGTCCCGCAACCTCCACTTGCATACTGTGTGACTCTGAGCAAGTTACTTAACCTCCCCAGTGCTTCCAGGATCACCCTGAATCAATAAACATTAATGAAAAAAAAATACTCAATGTTTGCATGGCATACTCATACCTCATAAGCACCGTAGATCAAGTAGGGTCTGCAGCAAAAATAAAGATAGAAAAATAAATATGGGCAGACTGGATGGGCCAAGTGGCCCTTTTCTGCTGTCAGATTCTATGTTATAAGGCAAAGGACAGACATAAGGGACCTAATGTCCCTTCCAGCATTAAATTACTATGTTGCTATTTCTGTGTTGCTCTCCAGCTACTGTGTTACTAAGTAAGAAACAGACCAGACAACAAAATGTAAATTCTTGCAAAAAACAAAGCAAAATTTAAAGTTTAATTTTAGCCCATTTAAAATACATTGGCATTAACAACTATCCCCCTCTCATTTTTTCCCTAATTGTTTTATTTTCTATTTCAAATCTCCCCAATTAACTATTTTTAATAAACATTCCACTTACTGAGGTCATGTTGTGGTTACATAACTGAGGCTTGCCCGTACATTTATCCTTTGATGACCCTGAGATGTTTTATGTGTCATCTGTCTCCTTTTTAGCAGTTTCAGGTGTGTGCTTATAAACATGGTTATTATAGCCTCATGAAACTGGAAGGAGGGAATTTAGGAGGGATGTGAGGAAGTACTTCTTCACTGAAAGAACGGTGGATGCCTGGAACAGTCTACCAGTGGAGGTGGTATGTTTATGTAAACTGTGTATTATTAATCTACAAAAACATTTTTCAAGCAAATTGCCGGAATTCTGCTACTGACAGATTTCTGTGGAATTTTCCAAAATTCTGCAGAATTCCATTTTGTCGGACTGTGAACATTCCACTCAGCCCTATAACCAACATAACTCATGCCCTAATGTGCCTTACTGCAATTCTAAATTGGACCCTACATAATTAAAATGTAAGGAATATTGAATGGACGACTATACACAACAAGCCTGTGTTTACATTGAGGGTTAAGATACAGTAACAGCATATAGACATCAAAAGTGAAGCCCGGGAGGTACACACTGTTATCCCACCAAAATAGAAACACAGGGTGAGTTTGGTATGAGCTCTCATTTTTGTTATAATATATGGTTTCAGACATTTATTTTGAGTTTTGTTACCTTTGTGCGATTTAGGGGAACACTGCTGTGAAATTGAGAGAGGAGGCTGCAGAAGTGTGTGCGGGGTTGGGGGCAACATTTTGTGACTGAGTGGAGAAATTGAAAGTGATGGGAGTGAGGCAAGGGAGAACACAGCTGAGTTAAAGATGGAACGTGAACAACAATATCTTTAGAACGTGCACAACAGCTTTCAGACCCTGCACAACAAAGTTTTTTTGAACTGGCTGAATTCATACACAATAAAATCAATCCATATACTATAAATGCTTTTATGTAGGTTTTTCTTTAGGTTAGTTTCAGATCATAATGCTTTATTGAGATAACATCACGGCTGGAAATGCCAGCTTTCAGAATTGCCTCTGTCCGTTTTAGAAGCACATTTTGAGTCCTCTGAAACATACGGTATCGTACAAATGTGTGTGGCTCTCATTTCAAAAAATTTACTTGGGCACGCAGCCCAAATTACCTCAGATATATTGAGAACATCATTTTGAACAGATTTGCCTCTAACAAGATCCCTCTTTACGCTTGCCACCCCCTTCCCATTTCCATAAATCCTGACACCCTTTTCCCAAGCCGCTGCCAAAGTCACAGTTAAAATCAACAAGAAACCACTTCTATGCTGCGGCAGCCCCCTAGTCCTGGAATGCCCTTTCCTTGGATGTCTGCCAAGTACCCACTGTGTCACCCTTCAAAGAGCTATTAAAAGCTTACTTGTTTAGGAAAGCTTCTAATTGTTAACTTCTGCCTCTGTCTGAATTGTGGTAGTCATCTCCAATTATTTATAAGTTTGCTTTAACTGTTCAGCGCCATGGGCACTTTAGTGAAAGGGTGTTATGCAATTACTTTATGAAATTGGCCACGAAAATCCTGTAACCTCACTGATTGAAACATGTCACATGACCATTGATTATTTTCTGCCCACTGAACACCTCACCTAAATTATGTATTTGTTTAAAAATTAAAAAAAAAACCATTTTATTAGTGGGATAATGTACTCCATAGTGTGTGGTCACATGAGAATAATGCACTAAGGTTGTTGCTGTACTCAGCTATGCCTCGTGCCTAAGAACTACCCAAAGTGTGCCTTATTCCCTTATAACCAAACACCCCATTGTGTGTTATTCCTCACTTGGTACATCTGTATATCTAATTAAAAATCATTTGAGGAGGGGGTTCCAAGGGCCATGCTTGCAACCTGGTTTCTTTTTTTTTCCTCTCCTCCCCAGTCAGTCCTCATTCTGAGGTGCGCCCCAGTCCCATCATCCTAACATCTGCTGGGACTTACCTGCTGCCATCTTCCCCCAGGGCTTGTCCACCCTGACAGGGTCAGAGGGGTCCCCCAAGCCCCACCACAGAATGGATCTGGTTCTGGTGGCGTGCTCAGCTGGTTGGGTGCAGGGCCTGCGGGCGCTCCTTGTTATCCTGTCACTGGCATTTTTCCTCTGGTTTTCACCCCCAGAGATGTGACTTGCATTGATGTCATGCAGCATGCCATACACTCCCACATGACATGCATTGACATCTGCCATGTCCCCCGATCTGTCTTGGCACTGAGTTGCCTTTCCTCCAGTTTCTACCAGGGGCCAGGTGAGCTATGGGCACTGTCCACCCTCCCCCCAGAGGAGGAGAGTGGTCCTGTGGTCACTTGATCCTTCTTCCCCTGGCTTGCCCTCCAATAGGCCAAACTAACTTCTGAACCTAGGTCAGCGGCATCGCAGGTGGTAGCACTACCACTGCTCTGGTGGGCTGGCTACAACCTGGTTTCAAGAACCGGCCACTTTGCCTGGGGGAGAATGGGAAGTGCTGCCATGCGACAGTGCTACCAGCTAGGGAGGATTGATGCTGAGTTCTTGCACTGCAGCAATCCCAGTGGAGGGCCAGGGAGCTTGATCCAGCACAGGGGATGTCTGGGTGTGAGAAAGGCATCCCATCAGTATTACCAGGCACCAGGGGAGGAGGGAGGAACAATGTGGTAAAAATCACAATGTTGTCAGGATGATTGCTGGTGGAGCTCTCAGGCCCTGCAACTTGTATTCCAGCCGTAGTAGGCAGTGGGGCTAGCAGAGGTTCGGGCTGGGAGCTTCAACAGTGGGTATGTCCCAGGCCCTAGGTCTGGGTAGATGACACCAGAGGAAGAAAAGCTGCATGAAAAAATAGAAGAGGTCCAGCCATCAGCAAACAACCAAACAAACAGAAAACATTTTGGCATCAACAGAACTCAGTAGCACTACAAACTTAACATCTGTTTCATGCCATTCTTTTTATTCATTACTGAGGGAGGGGTATTTACACAAAAACTGAAGCATTATGATCTACAGTACATTTAAGTTACTGTATACGGTAGCTGAAACTTATTCAGGAGCTGAAATTTGAAGGTCCTGTGTGTGACTTTATACAGAAGTCATTCCCACAGCAATTGACTGTGGTGTTCCACGCATAGGGAATATGATTTCTGCTAAAGAATAAACTTCAGCTGTTGATGACGACCTACAAGCAGCAAAGCTGCTGTGTTCATGTAAATATCTTTAATAGTGCAAAATGGAATTTCTTGAAATTCAAGATTCTGTGAGCACTATCATGTAAAGGATAATGCTAGGCAGTATATTACCTCTGGTGCAACTGTACATTATTTGTGCAAAGCATTGTCTGCTGATAATTGTTTAATTATCTAATGTGCTTTATGTTTACTCCTGCTGTACCTATGTAATGCACCATACCTCCTCGATACCATGTTCCCATCTTGGGAAAGGGAACAATGTTTAATCAGGAGTAGCACACTAAGCCGAAGCTTGTTTCCAGATGTGACCTGGGAGCACAAGGAAGTTAAGTGACTGCTCAGGATCACACAATATGCACCTAGGCGGCCATGGGATTCAAACCCAGGTCTCCAGATCTGCAGCTCAGTGCCTTAACCCACTGCACTACACTGCCTCCTCCGTTCCCATCTTAGACTGTGATGCCATGTATTTCATATGTACGTTTTTAATTGTATTTCATACTACATTGTGTTTGTAACTGTACTTTCAAGGGTTGTCATGACTGAAAATTGACATATTATTGTCTATAGAAACATAGAATATGTCGGCAGAAAAGGACGGGTAGGCCTATCTAGTCTGCCCTGTTTTCTCTGCCTAACACTGCAGCCTGGAGCCTATCTGGTCACAAGTGTCCCTCCATCCTCCCTTACCTCTATTAAGTAGGCATGGCAGTATAGCCTAGCAGTTAGAGTAACAAGCTGTTAATGTGCCTAGTATCTCCAGCAGACCTGGGTTTGATTCCTACAACATCCAGTTGCAAACTGCGTGACTCTGAGCAAGTCACTTAATCTCCCCAGTGCTCCTAGGTTGCCCTGAAAACACTGACTTGTACCTAGTGGGCCTTACTCAGTTACCAAAGAACAAAAAAGAAAAAAATGATACCCGTGTACTTATCCGCCTATCTGAAGCTCCTCAGTCTTTGCCCCCCACCTCTTCTGGCAGGCAGTTCCAGCCATCCACCACCCTTTCTGTAAGAAAATATTTCCTCTCATCCCTCTTAAACTCCCTTTCTCAAGCTTCATAGCATGCCCCTGTGTTCTGGTGCTCCTTCTCCTGTGAAAGAGACTCCTCTATTACACCTTGTTCACCCCTGTGATGTACTTATAGGTCTCAGTCATATCCCCTCCTTACAGGTCTCAGCCATGTCCCCTCTTACTCTCCTCTCCTACAAGGAGTACATGTTGAGCTCCCCCAGCCTCTCCTTGTATGCTTCCTTGTGCAACCCCCTGCACCATTTTAGTAGTCCTCCTCTGGAACGTCTCCACCCTCTTGCTGTCCTTGCAGAGGTGCAGCCTCCAGAACTGGACACAGTACTTCAGATAGTGTCTCACAAGTGAGCTGTACAGAGGCAACACCCCCTCCCTTTTCCTGATAGAAATCCTCCTTCCTATGCACTCCAGCATGTGGCTCACCTTGCCTACTGACACAATGCACTGCCCTGCCACCTTGAGATCATCAGATATGATCACCCCAAGATCCCTCTCCTGCTTGGTAACTGTAAGTACCTCTCCCCCATTGTATGCACAGCCCTTGGGTTTCTGCACCCTAGGTGCATAAAATTACAGTTTTTGGCATGGAAGCCCAGATACCTCTCCCTAGACCACTCCTTTAGTTTCCCCATATTCCTTTGCATTCTCTCAACCCTCTCCTGGGTGTCCACCCTGTTGCAAATTGTTGTGTTTTCAGCAAAGAGACACACTTTCCCCTACAGTTCCTCAACAGTGTCACTTATGACAGTGCACTTGTCCAGTAATCAAAAACCAAAGAAAGAAATAATAAATTAATAAAATCAGAAACATCCTTTTCAAGCCTTTTCGTAAAATTGCCCCAGTTTGGGGTAATTTCTTGCAATTTTTGTAATTTAGCACTATGTATTTAAAATGGGCAATTTGGTGAAAATGTGTATGTGTTGTATGTTTTTCTTTTTATTTGTTTATTTTTGTTTTTGTAAAAATAACATTTTCAGAGAGATGCACAGTTTGGAAAAATAGGTGCCATTTCCTGAAATTGTGCAGTTTTAAGGACTCACATTTTTAAAATACACAATTTGAGGAAAATTATGCTATTGAATAAAAAAGTGTTGGAGAAGGCATGATAGATTTTAGTGCAATTTTGCAAAACTTGCACGAAATCAAAATTTGTAATTTCACAAACATGATTAGAATTTTGTCAAGCACTAGTGATGCCAGTTGTGATTGTTTTTTTCTTTCTTGATGGTAACTGGAGCCCCCTTTAGTACTCCTCACCCATGTGTCTTATCCAGTGTGTGGTTATGCTTTCATGCAGACTGTTGCACTGTTTCAAAAGTAGTGGAGGGAGAAATTAGAAAAATCAGTTTTGTGCACTTTTCACAAAATGCATAAATTTTTTCATGCACTTTCATAAATTAGAACAGTGAGTTTAAAATGCACACATTGTTTAAAATATCCAATTTGGGGAAATAATGATGCAATTTGTTGATGCTGCACAATTTATAAAAAAATCTCATTTTAAAAATGCACAATTTGGGAAAATGGAGCTCTCTGAATAAAAAATACTGGTGGATTACCTTACAGTATGTTTTTTTCTTAAAACTGCATGAATGATAAAATGTCAATTTCATACTATTTCAATAGAGTATTAAAAATGTTACCCAACACTGGGCCAGATATTCAAAACTTTGCCCAGGGCCTAAGTGCTTACTGCCCAGCCAGTGCAAACTTAGCCGAACACAGAGCAAGCTATATTGAAATGGAAATAGCCGAGTGCTAATCCTGCTGAATATTGCAGGCTAAGGGAAGCCGGGCAAACTGGTCTGGGAGTGCAGGGCAAAAATAGCCGGGAATAAGACAGCACTGAATAAAGCAACCAGGAAGTGCAACCCACAACAACAATACAGAGCACAGCAACGTGAGGGCAGGTACAAATGAACTACATGGCTAATGTGTGTGCCAGCAAATGCATGGACTCAGTACAGCTGCAGGAAGCAGCAGATGTGAAAGAACAGTGATCAAAACTGTATATTATTCCCCGTACCGTTAGCGCCGTGCTAACACATTAGCGTGGCATTAACGCGAGCTAAGCAGTTAGCCCGGGCAAACACGTTTGCCCGGAGCTAAAATGTGCCATATTCAAAAGTGCCATGCAAATGAGCCTACTTAGGTAGTCTCTGGGCAAACAACCAGATTAGTATCTCATTATACCCTGATTTGCATGCAGTTTGCCCAGCATTACTGCAGGGTCCCACAGAGCCACCTGTAGGTCATTCTGGAAGTACAGGGGTTGACCAGGTCCAACCACAGCTCCACCTGTAGGTCAGTCTGGCAGTGCACGATGATAGCTGCAGGCTACATGTAAACAGTACACCATAGCATAGCATATTGTACCCCAGGGGACAAGACAGCATAGGCACAGGTGGTGGTGGGCTGCATGCAGCTGTCACACTGTAGGGCATGCTACAGTGCACAGCAGACACTACAGTAGCAAGGGGGCCAGTAGTGTGAGGGACACAGCACTGCCTATGGTGTGTAGGGCAGTGATGATGACTGCACTGTACACAGTGACAGGCCTACCTGCAGGTGTTTACTGATAGTGGACATTACTGTTACACTGTTGTGTGACCCACAGATGCTGTACCTGTGGCCTGGGATGCTCACAGTGACATGTACATTTCTGGCTTTGTGTGCTGTGGCAGTTGTACAGCTGTGCGGTATGTGGCCGGGGGGGCATACATTATCCGAAAGGCACACTAGTGTTGGGGGTATTCCCAATACTGGCCCATGTGCACTGCATGATGTGTCCCAGCCTTGTGGCCACACCGGGTCTGTGGCACAGCCTCGCCACCCATACGCTCCCTCAACATCCTCCATGCCCACAGTACTGCATGTGTGTGCTGGCATCTGTTTGTGTCCACAGATGTGTGGTCCACAGGTGTGTGCTGTAGCCACACTGCCATGCTGTCCACTGGTGACAGGTCACCACTTACTGCCTGGCATGGCTGGGACTGGTGGCAGAATGATGGCATCATTGTGATGCCATGATTGTAACATGCTTCCTCTATGTTTGGCTTTACCTATGTGTCATATTTATTTGTTAGGGTCACGCAAAACCCACGCTAAACCCGCGCAAACACCGTGCAAAGCCAAAGTGTCACGCAAAGCTGATTGCCCAAGGTTAAGACAAGCTTTTCCTGGGCAGTAATTTTCACCGCGCTATGTGTCGCGCTAAGTCGTGTAAAACCACTTAGCGCGGCGCTAGTCGCTGAATATAGCATTGCGCCTGTATTCATGTCAGTTTGCCCTTTGCATACATTATAATCTTGCCCAGCGCTAATGCAGTTTGCCCACGCTATTTGGCCTTTTGAATATAGCAGACCCGCGCTAATCCCACGCTAAACCTGCGCAAACGGTTTTTGCCCGGTGCAAAGTTTTGAATATCTGGCCCACTATTTATAACCCTAACCTTTGTGTGTCTATTTGTGTGTGTAGGGGATGCTGTCAATCATTTTTGACAAATTTACTAATATTGTAAACTTTTGAAACTCTGAAGAGTTTTTTTGTGTTTTATAAATGATTAATGTTATATTTTTATCTTAAAGCGCTAGTGAAACCAAAACAGACAGGAAAGTAATATACATTTTAAGTAGTAGTCAGTTGTAACTTTTTATTTCTGAAGTATTTTTTTTTTCCTTTTGCTCATGAGAAAGTATTCTATGTGACAATATTGTGCTGGATGTGTGTAACACCTCTTAGCCTGGCAGCTGACATTTCTAACTCTACTGCCCCACACTACATCATTAGCATTATGATCTCACTGCTAGTGACATCACAGGTGAATGTCCTGGCAGTCACTAACTTGCTGTTCCTAAGTAGCAGTGATTTCACAGTCAGTGAGGTCACAATGCTGATGATGTAGTGTGGGGCAGTAGAGCAAGATATGTCAGCTGCCAGGCTAAGAGCTGTTCTACACATCACCTACCTACGCCAGGTAAACAATCTTTAATTAAACAAAGGGAAAATAAAAGGTACCTCAGGTATAAAAGGTAATGGTTGGCTTGCTTTTAAAATCTAATATTAGTTTTAGGCAGTACACTAGCTCTTTGAATTAATATGTCTAATTGAAGATGACATTCCTGCTTCAAAAGTATTCCATGAATAGTTTCACCTAATCTGTAAAAAGCTTTCAGCTTAGTGTGCTACTCCTGGTTAAAAAGAACTAAAAAAAAAACCTTAAACAAAATGAAAATATTACATCTATACATTACATGGCTTGTAATTTCTCAAAAGCTAAGGTGCTTTCATGAAAAATGCAGAAAATCATTGTATTGTCATGGAAAAATGAAAAAAATCATTGAGTCTTCATAAAATTTGGAAAAAGCATGGAATCCATATCTTCCATAAATAAGAATAACCCTACTTATAATACACAGTTGCACAGTTAATCAAGTTGTGCACAATGTGGAATTTCACTGGTGCAATTTCACTTCTGAAATGCTTTTTGGAATTTCTTTTGAATTCTGCAGAATTCCAAAAAGGATGGAATTCTAAAACACATTTCTGTGTAAACCACAAGTGATATTCCATGGATTACAAATGTGCAAAATATTATTCCATGCTTTACAGAAAATGTATCCATGGTTCCGTAAACTGTATACTACAGTTCTACATTTAACATTTTGCTTTTGGAATTTCGGAATTCCCCTTCTGATGAAATCCTGCAGAATAAGGGAGAATGTCTTAAATTCTGTAGAATTCCAGCGGAAGCAGAGTTGAAAAAATTCCACACAACTCTAATAGTTGCCTATTATTATACATCGTACTATACCCAAAGTATTCCAAATGGATTCCAAAGATGGGGAAAGCTTGCTGTTTGGTGATGAAGAGTTCATGTTCTGCAATGACTGTATTGCAGGGGATGAGGATTCTGCAATCTAGAATGTCTGATTGTTGGTAATAGTATGTAAAACATGAGATGGCAAAGTCAACCTGCAAAAATAAAAACAAAAACAAGAAACTGTTTGGACTTCTAAGCTACAGTATGGAGACATGACACCAAACATCAAGACGGCGATGGTCACACAGCCCAACAAAATACCGTTTTATCAAGATTCTAATTACTGGGAGAGCACTTTAAATGTAAACCCTGTTATAGAATACATTTTGACATACATCTGTTTTTCCATTTGACTTGACCCAGCACCTCCTGCCCTCAGTTTCTCCTTTGTCTTTTGCCTTTCTTAAAAACACACAAAAATGATAAATATTTTGTAATCCAAGTATAATTTTATGAGTTATAATTACTCCCTCATGATTAGAAATGCCTTTGCCAACAACCTAATTGCCATAATTGTGGCTTTGAGTTTTGGTAAGACAATCTCTGACAACACCAATTTAAACTTATGAACCACTTCGAATGGCTGGTTTGAGGAAATACATGGAATTTGTTTAACAGCTTCAAATATAACGATACTAATTCAGGTCAGATCTAAGTAAATGTTATTTATTTTACATCTGTAAAGAATGCACGGACTGTGCAGGCTAAGAGTATCCCCACTGTTTCATTTTGCTGTCAGTTGAGAGCTGACATCTGCTCTGTGGAAACTGTTTATAACAATTTTTCATTGTAGAAGGGAATTGTTACAAATTATCACCACAACTCAACAGTTCTATTTAATCCTTTGGAAGATGTTTCCAAATCTTACAACATTGATGAAGCCCTTCCACCTCCATATGGATTTGGCAATGTAGTATTTGATTCAATTAAATTTATAACATTTTATTCATCATTTTTGTGGATGTCCTCAGAACAGTAAACAATGACCGAGTTGCATCCTTGTACAGTATCTACAAGATAATTTAAAAAAAATGCTTCATGTGTAGAACACCTCTAACATCGGCTATACCTGCTAATAAATTTAAAATATGTAACTGGAGCATATAATGACTCTAAATATCTCATCATATCTCAAAGTATGCAATCTTCATCAATAAGGGGTCAGAACCAAAACTCATGAGTGGTGAAGCCTCAAGTGAGATGTAAAAATGCTTTACTCACAAGGGGTAATGAATTGTATTTTGAGTCAAGCCATTTTGCATTTACTTTACCACAATCATGTGCACCAAATGTTTTGTTATTGAGGATCTACTTTTGGCGCAGTTGAGCAAATTTACAACAACAGTGGTGAGTGCTTGTGTAAAATAAACACATGCACCATTTTGTTGATGTAAGCTGCAGTGAATCCTGGAAACTGTCAAAACATGAGCATCTTTGAAATGGTGCAGTTAGGTTTTGGCACAATCATGAAGATGGTGACAGATGCACAAATCACACTTGCATCCTTGTCCCCACATTTGAGAACCCCACCCGTAATTTTAAATCAGCTGTTTGTGAAAATGTAACTGTTTCTCTCTCTCTCAGTTTAGCAACTGGCTTCAGGGCAGGATAGAGCTATGTCATGTCATCAGAATGGTGATTGGGTCAGGAAAAAGTTCTGTCTGTAGAATAAATGGTTGTGACATATGCAACCTCAACAATAAGTGGACAGAGCCACCAAGCTCTGCTAATGCACCCCCCTGTTGAGTTAATCATACAGATGTACAGTTAGAGCTCAGATTTTAACTTGTGGGCAATGATATCTAATTCCAGCCACAGTCATGTTGCATGAACAGCTTACAGGTTGCTACAAGTGCAGTGTTCAACCTTTATGACTCTCTTCTTTCGGACAGATGCCATAGTGTCAGCATGGCTCAGTTGGTAGCACATCTGCTTCTGGATCAGAATGATCTAGGTTCTTGTCCACAACAGGACTTTGCTTCATACCCCCAGCCATAGCACCCAAGTGCAATACTAGGGGGATATTGTTCTGTTGGGGTATGCTGCCTTTCAGACATTAAATCAATATCCATTCTGCCCATCTCTGGTGCTGTCCTGGTGGGTGTCCAGGTGGAAGGAAAAAAAAAAAACAAGGCACTTTTCGCTATATTAGGGGATTTCCCCGGTGTCTTGGCTAACATTCTCCTTCCTATATAATTGGTTCATTCAATTGTCCAAGGCAGTGTGTTGGGAGTGATGTGCAAAATGGCTGCCACTCAAGTCTACAGTCACTTCACTACCAGTCTCTCATTGCTTATAAAGTGCTTTGGGATAGATCATGTATGAAAAGCACTATATAAATGCTAATTGTTCTTTTCCTTCTTAGTACATTATCCAGGTACAGCACCACTCATCTAGCAAAAGTAGAAAGCCAGTATCTTTTTTTTTTAGCTGATCAATAAACTTTAAACTGCATGCTGCAATTTAGTATATAGACTTCCAGAGCATGTTGAAGAACATATATCCGTGTGAAAAATTAAAATGAATTCAACTTTTCTGTCTAACTTCAATGTGGAGGACCATGGCCGTGTAGATTGTAGATGGCAAAGAAATGTATGGAAATGGAGGCAGTATAGCATAGTGGTCTAAGGCTCTGAGCTGCAAATCTGGTGACATCCAGCAGACCAGACCTGGGTTTGAATCCCACTGCTTCCACTTGCATACTGTGTGACCCTGAGCAAGTCACTTAACCTCCTTGTGCTCCCAGGTCGCTCCTGTAAAAAAGCTTTCAGCTTAGTGTGCTATACCTGGTTAAACAACTAAATAAATAAAAAAATAAATAAATAATGTGTCCAAGCTTGAAGGTTTCACAAGAAAATATGAATAAAAATAAAAAATAAGAAAGACAGCCTGATGAATCTGGTAAAGAAGACAAGTTATAAAATGGGCAAAGGATTTCAAGCAATCTGATTGGTTGTTAGCCATGCATTAGATGTGTCTAATGCACAGCTAAAACTAGAACCCCCATTTAGAATACACAGGCCCATTTTATAAGTGCAATAAGCCACTCCGGGGATGTGCATTAGACAGATCTAATGCAAGGCTAGGGGACTAGACACACTCGGCCTGTGGTCTTGTGCCTCACTACATCCCCCTAGCCGTGCATTAGAACTGTCTAATGCACACCCCATCATGTCTTATTGCTTACTTATTAAACCATGCTATGGCTGATTCTCCTGTCCCAGTGCTATTTTTTCCAGTACTGGGACAGTCTGCCCCCACCGACTGAACTATTGTGTGATGAAAAGTCTCGAGCACCCCGGGGACAGCTAAACCTCACATGATGACAAGTTACCTGGATAGCTGAACTGCCACATGATGACAAGTTTCAGGAGCACCCTGGGATAGCAGAACTCTGCATGATGAGAAGTGCAGGGTGTTCCAAGCAGCTGCAGCTAGAAAGTCCCAGGTACATCTGCTGAAGCATGCATGCTTGCTTGCATGTTGGACACTACTGGGAACACCAGGACAAATGGCAGTCAGCATCCCTGGGAACAATGGCAATGCTGAGCACTGTCCATTTACAATCTTGACCAAAGTCAACTCTATATCTCTCTCAAGTCTGTCCCAAAAAACAAACAAACAAACAAACAAACTTTAAGCAAAAATGACTGAACAACCAGTTATTTCCTGGGAATTAATGACCAGCTGGGGGAAGGGGTGGCCCAAGGCACAACCAAGGGCCAAAGCCCCAGAAGGTCATTAATCCCCAGGAAATGCCAGACTATGAGGTCATTATTGTCTAATCGCAACAATGAGTGCTCATAGTCTTTTTTACTTACTGTTTTTTTTTGTCTCGCCCTACCCCATGTTTGCCTGTCTTGCACACTTCAGTCAGCACAGCTTAGGCTGCTTTTGGTGCTGTGCTCTGTGAATTGTGATCACAAATGAAAGAGGCACATATCCTGGAAAAAAGAAAGTGGATTGGTTCTATGTTCAGAAAACTTTTTTTTTTAAAATCTTATTTTGTGGCACACAAACAGGTTTTGGAATTGTTATTGTGCCTAGTGGCAGCGTAAGGCATGCATTCAGTTGAGTGTTTCTGCTGTGCTGGGCATTTCTGAGAGATTACTGCCCGGTGCAATAGCCAATCAGGGAAGCTGTTTCCCTCATGAATAATCAATTAGACTTATAGTGAAACTCATTCACCTTAATAAAATTGCTAGAGATATGTCATAACACAATTTATAGAATGGGTTGGAAATTTCTGATTTCCTGATTGCCTAAGTAAGTTCTAAGACCCCATATATTTAACCCCCAGAAATGCATGAGTTTGAACAAGTTCAGGCAGTGGGATTTGGAATTTGAGCAAATCACATACAGAACCCACTTCACTCATCCCCGTTTGCCATCAAAAACATGGCTACCACCTTTACTCACTGAAAACTTTCAACAAGGCCCTAAAATGTAAAACTCCCTTAAATTACCAATAAATATGTAATTAAACATTCTTTTCTCACATGATCCCCCTCTTTACACACTTAAACCGATTTAAACAATGTAGTATTATTCACAGTTTTAATTCCAGGTGTTTCTTTGGTGACCATGAAAAATCCCTTTACTATCCTTACCAGCTTACCAGGGCAGACTCTGCTACTTACCCTGCCACAAATAAAAGTGACACTGTGGACCCATATGAAGGCCTTCTGTTGCATGTAAGGGGGTAAGCATTTGGCTGGAGGAATTCTGCAAAAATTTAAACTCCTGTGTTCCATGATAAACAAACATGCCATCATCGAATGTATGTAAAGACATACAATTGACATGTACAGATGGGCTACTTACTGTGTTAGTTGTTTCTTTAATAAAAGAAGATACTTGTTTCTAATGAAAATGAAAGATATAAGTGTGCTTTCCCATCTCCTCCCACTCCCCTTCTCCCTGTCTCATGGGCAGCTAACTATTTTCTACTCTCTCTCTCTGTTTCAGTTGTAAAGCTCTTTGTCAGTCTATCCCCCACTTCACTGAGTGGGGAAGGGGCATTCCTTCTTTACTCTCCTTCCTCCTTGCCGGAGAAAATCTCTCACTCTAATTCTATGATTGTCCTACAGTTTCTTTCTGCTGTTGGGAGAAGATGAGTTTAATCTCTTACCCTTCCTCTCTCCCCTCCTTATGGGTCTGATCATCATCTATTCCAACACCCAGAGTTTAGCTCCTAAGTTTAACACATTTTGGTTATGGGCCCTGCAATTTCAGTTTGATGTCCTTGTCATCTGTTGTTCCACGCTCTCCATTACTGATTACAAAGTTCACAGACAGGACCATGGCAAAAAGGGAGGAGGATGTTGCCATGTATGTATGTACGCATAGATATCCTTCTTACTTAATTCTGCTATAAATTCATGTCTATCTGGGGCAAAGACACCCACTTCCATAGGTCACGTGTATAAGGCTCCCACATCTCTGGATCTCTGCAGCCCTAATTGCTTGCCTAAAAGCTTGTGGCTCTACATGCTACCAGGATAAAGCCTCCAGCCCCTCAGAAGACTTATTGAAGAGCAAACAGCTCTCAAATGCCAACACTAAGGCCATCAAGGAAGTCAAATCAGTTTACTTTTCCACAAATCTCCAGAATAATCTTAAGTCCCCATCCAAATTCTGGAAGTGGACTCTCTCTGTTTTTGTCCCACTCCCCAGCCAACCACTGCCTTGTTGACTCGTGTCAACAAGGCAGTGGACTCCTTAATTTGTTACCCTACCAAGGAAGCCCCCTTCTTTAATGAATACTTTACCTCCTGTGCCCTCTTGTTGCTCCCTCTCTCTCTTACTCTCCTCCCCTCTCTCAACTTCCTCTGCTGACCTCTGCCACCTTCCTCCCACCCAACCCCCATACCTATTGACTCTTTGTTAGTGTTACGCAGAATTTTCAAATTCTGACAGAATGGAATTCTGTGGAATTTCTGAAAACTCTGCCTATTTCCATGGAATTCCATTGGTAGGGGAATTCTTAAATTTCAAAAGCAGAATGTTTTTGTAGATTAGTAATTTGCAGTTTATATAGTATTATATACTATATAGTTTATGTAGTATAGTATGGTATTTGCAGGTTTTTATAGAAGACAGTATGAGGTGCAAACCTGGAGATGTGGGTTTGAATCTCAGCAGCTCCCACTTGCATACTATGTCACTTAACTTCCTCGTGCTCCCAGGTCGCACTTGGAAACAAGCTCTGGCTTAGTGTATCTTTCCTGCTTAAACAATTTCCCCTTCCCCACCCCCCTTTCCCTATATAAACTGCAGATTCTTTTTTTCACAATCTGCAGAAAATTATTCTGCATTTTATGTAATCCACGGAGTTATTCTACGGTTGATATAGAAATGCTTTTTGGAATTCCAAGGAATTCAAAAAGAAATCCTGAAAAGCATCATGGAAGTGGAATTGCCATTCTGTATGAATTCCATTGGTGGAATGCTGCACTGTGCTGAGCTCCACTCTTTGTATATAATCGATTCCCTTCCTTACTGTAGTTCCCATTCCCCGGGTTGCGCAATGATCACCATACATTATCGTATCATGACTCTTGACTTCTTGCATATTATTGGTCGCTTATGTCATGCTACTGTACTTGTCTGTGTATTATTTTATTTTGTTGTATTCTTTTTTTCTGTAATCCCCTCCCCTCTGACAAGCCTTCACGAAAGCAGACATCACCTTTTAAACAGACTTGTACAGTACATTAGATCCAGTATGGACTGACAATGACGAAGTACAGACATGTTTTGTTGTCTTTGGACTCCACAGTGTACTGCAGTTATAATCTTAACCAGGCACCATGTCAGAATGCCAAGATAATAATGTCCCATTAAAACACTCAGAGTGAGCACACTGGAGATGCAGTTTGGAGGAAAAGCAGTTTATAACATGGCATGTAAAAATCTGCATTCTGTTTGGTTGCAAGCCATGCATTAGACGTTTCTAATGCATAGCTAGCAGCAAGGTCAGGCACCTACAGCCACACTGCAGTAAGCAGGTATCCTTAAGCCAAATGGGACTTTGAGTTTTGAAAATCTGCCATTTTTTGTCAGTAGCCACATGGTTGCCCCAAACAGTCTAACTCACATTCATTTGCAATGGAGATGCCTACCTTAAAGTTTGATGTGAATCTCAGAGATGTGCAGCTTCTAAAATACCTGTCACCAGAATCGCCAGTAAATGAAGATCCAGAATCACTGGCAGTGTGAGAAACTGAGACTGTCATTGAGGGAACTGTGGTTGTCATTAACAGAACTGCGCCTGAGTTGGTGGGAGCAAACACATGTACCCATTACAGCAGGAAATACATTATTGCAATCAGAGAGTGATCAACAGAGCTTTTTTTGCTTTTTTAGAAAACATTCTAACTTACAGTGTCCTGTGGTGTGACAAACTGTATAGGTCCTGCATATAATGTTCTGCTCGCAGCCTTGGTGATCCGTTGTATTTGTTCTGACTATTTGTATGTACCTGCTGACTACGTTATGTTTCTGTTTTCCCTGAATCTGTATAACTGCCTTAAGTGTATCATATTGTACTATGTCGTATTTCCTCTACTCTCCCGGGTCATACCTGAAAATAGGCAAATGTCTTGTCTAGTGTACTTACCTGGTTAACAAAAGCTAAATAAATGATAAATAAATAAACAATGCTCTTGCTTCTGGCTCCTTCACAAGATCGTGTCTTTCTTCCTGGCCACACATTTGCTTGTGCACCGGTTCACTGTTAGTTCTCTGAAGCAGTGTCAGGATCGCATCTTGCTGACTGCTGCTTCCACATTTCACAGTCTCAAATTAATAAAATAATGTGTAGCATACAAGGAACAAGTAACACAAGCCATCTAAATCTAACACTGTTTCTATGTTTGCATGTGTGTGTGTGTGTGGGGGGGGGGAGGGGTAGCCATGACAATCAGTTCAAATTACAGATATGGTGCTGCTCTTTCTCTGTGTAGCTCTCTGGGTGATTTTTGATTTTTAGAGTGTTCACTTTTTGTTTACTTGAACTGCAGCTTAGATTGTAATTTAAATTGTAACTGCAACTTATTATGTAATTTAACTGCACCTTAGAGTGTAATTTTACCTTAATTTTGTGTTTTTTCTGGTCTATTTGCCCCTGCTAAAGTGGGGTCTGACTCCCCCCCTTTGCAGGTACCTGCTTCCAGCCTACAACCCCCATCTGTTTGTTCTCTTTTAATTTTTTTTCTTTCTTTCCTGGGCCCCTCCCCGGCTTTCCTTTCCCTCCTGGCTAATCCTTTGAGTCTCCTCCCTGTCTCCTTGCTCGAACTACACCCATCCCTGTCCTTTTGTTGTGGCTGTTAATCCTCTAATTGCCCCCTCCTGCCCACTACTAATACCCCTGTTTTTCTCCTTCCCTAAGGGGATCCTTGCACCCTGAATGGGTCAGCTCCTCCACATCCCTCCAGGCATCAGCCGCCTGCCTGCTCCCCCACTGCCTAAGGGGATCCTTGTACCTGAACCAGTCAGCTCCTCCACATTCCTCCAGGCATCAGCCATCTGTCTGCTTCCCCCTTCCTAAGGGGATCCTTGCACCCTGAATGGATCAGCTCCTCCACATCCCTCCAGGCATCAGCCACCTGCCTTCTCCCCCATTGCCTAAGGGGATCCTTGCACCCTGAATGGGTCAGCTCCTCCACATCCCTCCAGGCATCAGCCACCTGCCTGCTCCCCACTGCCTAAGGAACGGTGCAATTTGGAACCGAAGTTGCTTTACTGGACCTTGAGGCAACTTAACAGCCTACCTCTCCAACTGAGCAGTGCCCTCGGATTGTCCCTATTTTTATATCATTACCTTGGGGAAAGTCCTTAAGCAGGGTGAAGAGCTGGGATCACTGCAGCTCTTTCTCTGTGTAGTTCTCTGGGTGATTTTTTGCTACCCCCCCTTCCTTTATTAAATACACTTTCTCTCTCCCAGTGACCTGCCCCACTTCTCTTAGGTTTCACTCTCTCTCTCTCTCTCTCTCTTAAAGGGGTGGTACCTCATTCCTGAGGGTTGTGCATCACAATGTCGATTAGGATCTCTGGGACCCTATTATGCATTGTCATACTCACTCTGTTATCCCCAATGGGACCTCCGTGCACCAGGTTGCCTGTTTCCTCCCATCTGAACCACCAGGAGAGAGTCATTAATGTGTATGTCTGAATCGTCTACCCCTACCAGGGCTCCAAAAGCTGCACCCAGCATGGGCATCTGAGGACCTGGTCACAGTGCTGTCACCTAAAAGATCCCTCCTTGGTACTGCTCATCCCTGGATTCTTTGCTCACTTTAGCACCACTAAAGTACTTGCATCCAGCAAAAGGCAATGGTCAAGAAAAAATAAACTCTTACTGGACCACATTACTCGCTTGCTGCTACTACTACTACTCCTATCTTTGGGCAATGTTCACAAAATGAAAATGCAGGCGCCTAGCAAATGAGTAAGGCAATGACAGAAAAAACTAATACTGGAACAGCTCCTAAGACTACTCTTGCTTCTCCTACTCCTGATGTCTGGCAATGTGCATCCCAACCCTGGCCCTCCAATGACCCACAATGCTAGACAGCATAAAACTACAGGTCTCGTGTTCTCATCCATAAACATCTGCAGCCTCCTCCCAATAATGGACAGTCTCAAGGCCTGGGTCTCTCAACACCACCCAAATGTCATATCTGTTGAGGAAACATGCCTTCCCCCAAAATACCAGGTACTGCATTATTCCTGCCCGGCTACACCCTGTACCGACAGGACTGGCACTTGAAAAGAGGTGGAGGATGTGTCATTTACACCAGAAATACACTCCAGGGATATGTCATACCACCACCACCCAGCAGTGACATTCTCCAGGTACTAGCCATCAAACTAATGCTAGGAGCACAAAACAGAGTGCTCACCCTACTGTCCATATGCATCCCACCTAAGCAGACCACGCCTGGCATCAACAACCTACTGGACTACATCAGCACGCTGAGCCTAAATACTGAAACAATACTGCTGGGAGCCTTCAGTATCAGCTGGGTCTCACCTGCTGCTAACACCATCAAAGATGCCCTTGCCACAATCCACTTCTCCCAACTGGTGGACGCACCGACTTGAACCAATTACAAGACGGGCACCAGCACACTTCTGGACTGGGTTCTCTCAAACTGCCCTTCCCACATCACAGATCTCACCATTCTCCCTGACTCATTGAGTGACCGCTCCCCTGTTAGTTTCCTGTGGAACAACAACTACCACAAACCCCCTGCCAGAACCATAAAAACATCTACTCCCTAATGGGCCACCTTCCACAGCTAAAGGAAAACCTAAAGCAGCAAGACTGGTCGGACCAGTATGGAACCACAGATGTGGACACTGCACTAGATCTCTTTATCTCAAAATTCAATGCGACTTGTGACAAACATGCTCCCGTCACAGAGAGAAAAACTAGAGGACCTATAAATCCCTGGATTACCCCGGAACTGCTGGTGCAACTAAACACAAGATACCAACTCTGGCAAACAGCATGGGCACATGGCACACCAACTATCATCCAAAGGTATAAAAAGGCCCACAATAAGTGCACAAAGGCAGTCTGTGAGGCAAAAGGCAAATTCTACACAGAAGCACTCATTAATACCTGGAATAGCAGCATATTGTTCTGGGCAAATCTAAATGATATCACTGGGAAGGATCCTAAAATAGCCCCAGTCATGCTAAATGTTGAAAGCATCCCTACCTTGGACCCACTGCTCATCACTAACTCTCTGGACATTGCCTTCTCAGATCTCAGTAATGTGCTCCCAATGAACTTCTTTAATACCCCTGCTCCAGGGGTCAGTGAGTAGACCCCAGCATGATCAAACCGGCCACTCTTCCATTTCAAACTGGTCTCTGATGCTTCTGCTAGAAAATACCTTGAAAAGCCCTCAGCAAATCAAGGCACTGTGGGTACTCTCTGGACTTAAAATTTGTTCGACTAACACTAGACAAAGTACTTGGTCCACTGACAAAGATAATTAATTTATCCCTCTGCCACTCCAAATTCCCCCAAATCTTGACAGCTGCCATGGTCACCCCAGTACACAAAGGTGGTGACCGGTCTCTTCAAAACAACTATAGGCCGATCTCTATACCCCCCCACTCTGAAAGGATTGTGGCTGACCATCTGGTGGAGTACTTCAGTCACTATCAGCTCCTATGCCCAGAACAGCATGGTTTCTGAGCCGGCCATAGCACCATCATGGCTCTCCTGGAATTTACTGGATTCATACATAGTGCTCTTGACAAAGGGCACATTGTAGGGGTGGTCTTTGTTGACCTATCAAAGGCATTTAACACAGTCCATCATGCTCTCCTCCTTGAACAGCTCTCAGACATAGGGCTAGCCCTAGAAACCATAGCATGGTTTTGTAGCTACCTTAGCCTGCGATTACAGCAAGTAAAGATCGGGGACATCCTATCAGAAAGTCGACCGATCAGATCAGGGGTACCACAAGGATCCATACACAGTCTGTTACTCTTCAGTGTCTTCCTAAACAACCTCCTGGCTGTTTGCAATAGCCATATGCTCCTCTACGCAGAGGATGCAGTGATCTTTACTAGCAACCACAATCCTGCACTTCTGGAATACAACCTCCAGAGCGGCTTCGCAGTGGCTGAAAAATGATTCAAAGAGCAAAAACTGGTAATGAACTATAAAAAGACCAAGACCATGCTCTTCACCACTGCCCAAAACAAGCTAAAAGGCTATCCCCTGGCAATTCAGAATGACTCTGGTAACACCCTGTAACTAGTCCCCCATTTCAAGTACCTGAGAATCACACTGGACACTGCCCTGTCTTATACACAGCACATTGACATCACGGCCAAAGCCTTTAACACCAGGATCAGTATCCTGTACAGGCACAGACATTGCTTGACCCATGAAGCTCCGAACTTGACAATTAACAGTTCACTCATCACCTTGATTGACTATGGCCTAGCTGTCTATGGCTCCACTACTGACACAGCAACAGCCTTAAACAAAGCCTGCCGCCTGCTCACTAATGCCCCAAAACTCACCCACACCTGTGAGCTTTATGCACAATCGGGCTGGCTTCAATTGAAGGACAGAATACTTTATCAAACCTGCCTACTTGCAAAAAAGGTCTCACTAAACTTACTTCCTCAAGGAGTTCTGAGCCTTCTATCACCATCTATACATGCCAGGCACACCAGGAGCTCGACTACACATGTATTCCATGTGCCCAGATGCCGCTCAACTGTAGCCCAGTGATCCTTTGCTCACTGGGTCCCTCTGTGGACAAATGGTCTACCACCTGACATAACCAGAGCCACAACCCTTGGTTCCTTTAAGCGTAAACTCCATCATCACCTCACCGACAATAATTCCTGTAGGTGCCCCTGCTAGTATGCGCCCGTAGTGTTAGTCTGCTTCCGCACTTCCAACTCCTAACCCGTCAAGTTAAGTCTTTGCCCAAGCACTTGCCTCCCATTCCCTTTGCCCTATTAGTTCCCTCCCACCCCCTACCCCTTGGCTCTTTTCTTTCCCTCTGCCCCTCCTATCCCAGTTCCCACTGCCCCACCCTACCTCACCATAACAGTCTGCCTCTCTCTCTTCCGCAGGACGCTGGCATACCATGTACCATGCCTTAGCACAATTTGTGTAACTGTTTGTCATTGCAACCCATGTACTGTTGAATTTTTTTGTTCTCTGTATGCATAATTTACTGTAACTATGTTGTGTCTTCTTGTGTTAATGTATCTGATGTGGAACCTCTCAGTGAGCATCTACTCACTGGTGTCATCCAAGATTTCAATAAATAAAGATAAATAAATAAAGAGTAGGACAAATGTCCTAAAATCAAAAAAGAAAAACAGATCAAGCTAATGCAGGTGGAAGAACTATGTTACATTAAAACACATTAAAAATTGCATTATTTATAAACTTTTTTTAATATCCATGTAAAATATACGGCCCTATTTTGCAAGCACAATATGATACTATAGGGATGTGGATTAGAGAGTTCTAATGCATGGCAAGGGGCTGAAGGCATTCAACCTGCAGTCTTGTACCTTACTATGCCTATTTATTTATTTATTTGCTTTTGTTAACCGGGTAAAC
This sequence comes from Neoceratodus forsteri, assembly GCA_016271365.2. Lineage (NCBI taxonomy): Eukaryota > Metazoa > Chordata > Ceratodontiformes > Ceratodontidae > Neoceratodus > Neoceratodus forsteri. Next base: position 115,996,893 of record JADMNL010000028.1, read on the forward strand.
ACATTAGACAGCCAAGTGCCTATTTTCAGGTGCGGCCCAGGAGGATTAAAAAGGTACAAACAAGAATGTCAGGCAAATACAGGGTACAAACAATAGCATCAGGCACATAAAAATATATCTGGAGGTAATTAGCATCATAATACAGGCAGGGCAACAGATGTCTACAGACAGCCCAGTAGATCATCAAGATATGATACATCACTAACAGGCAAGTCAACAAGCTGCATTAGAACTGTTTAATGCACACCCCGTCATGTCTTAGTGCTTACATATGGATCTGTAAAAGGATGCTAGGAAAAAAACATTCAAATTGTTTTGCTTTTGTGAATCTCCCTCCAAACTTTCCCCATACTCTCAAGGCTCATTCATAGAGCAAGGTATGGTGTGTAAGCATGTATGAAGTATATGAGCCAGTACATGCCTGTTTAAAAGGCACTGCATGTTCTGGTGAAGCCTTGTCATTATGAGTGGCACAAGGATTTGAATACTATTGATGCCTTATTCTGGGACTGGGGCTTGAGAGTATGCAAATGGTGAGATGCACAAGAAGCAGACAGGGGCAAAAGAGTGCTTAGCAGCAGGGGACAGCCAAATCAGAGTATAAAAGACAGTGGTGAATAAGACGACTGCTAGCAAGGACAAAGTGACACGTTATTATAGATGGCCTCCCACTAGGCCAGGTTACTTTTAGAAGTATTAGAAAAGGATAGCAGACCATAGTTCAGGTTAAGCAGCAAGACTTATTGTAAAATTGCCAAGTGAGCCTTAGGGGTACTATAATGAATTCTATAAGCAGGGCCAAACTTGAGTCAACAGATTGATACACAGAAGAAATATGGTGAGAACAGTCTAGTGTGGGGTCCAAAGTTATCTTAAATACTTAAAATGGCTGACAGTATCCAATAGAGATCCATCAGTACTGAAGGCATTTAACTGACTAGAGTATATTCATAGTTTAAAGTTGCAGTCAAACAGCATGGAGTGGGTCTTTTTGGTGTTTAAGAGCGATTTATTATTAGAAAACCATCTTTGGAGGAAGTCAGAATGTGCAGGTAGGTGACTATTTAAATCAGCCAAACCATGTGAATTATAGGATAATGCCAGTTCATCAGCATGCATTAATGAGGAACAGGAGGAAGTGATAAGAGGGAGATCATTGATGAAAAGAGAGAGAATGCAAAGTTAGTGACAGTCAGATCAGAATGAGAGTAATCAATTTTTACGTGTTGTGTCTGGTTATACAGGTAACTTTCAACCAGGATAATGCAGTGTAGTATCCTGGAGTCAAACTGAGTCAGATCCAAGGAGAGGGAGGTCCCCAGTGGTGTACCACAGGGACCAGTCATGGGCTCAGTCCTTTTTGGTATGTTTATTAGTGACATGGGAAAAGGAATTTAGGGCAAGATGTGTCTTCTTGCAGATGACACTCAGCTTTGTGGTATGGAAGACTGGGTGGATGGGTTTAGAGAGTTGCAGAGGGATCTGCAAAGGTTGGAGAGGTGGCCCAGATTTTTGCAGTTGAAATTCAACACCAGAAAGTTCTGTGCATCACGTCTCATGCAGTGCTGGTCACCTCTCTTTTGATGCACCCCAGAAATCTTTCAGCCTTTTGGGCAGTTCCTATGCATTGGTTATTATGGTGGGATGAGCCAGGAAACTATAGTTAGGCAATGGAGGCCATGTGTTCTAGTGGTTAGGCTACTGGCTTGAGAACTGAGAGATCTCAGGATCAAACCCCATCAGAGCCAAAATCAGAGCCAAAATACTCATCTTGTGACCCTGAACAAGTCACTTATCTTCCCAGTGCTCCATTTCACCTAGCTGTTGAAATGGGTAGACACAAGACCCCTATGGAAATGAGCTGTTGCATCTCAGCTAGGCTATACTTGGTCAACACATATTGTTCAGTCAGCCTGACATCTATAGTGAGGAGGCTGCAGAAGACCATAATGACGGTGAGGCTTGTAAGGTTCCTGGACGTGAATACACTTTAGGACATTAGGCAGCATAGGCTCACAGTAGTGAGGGTGGTAATTTCAGACAGACCTGATCAATTTCTTTGGGCGATGAAGGCAGTTGACAAGGGTCAGGCAGTGAATGTGCTGTATCTGGACTTCAGCAAAGCCTTCAACTCTGTCCCACGTGAATGGCTGGTCATGAAGCTGGGTGACCTTGAGGTGTGGGACAGGATTACATGATAGGTAAGAAGTGGCATAGGTAGGAGAACCTAGAGTGTTGTCCTCAATGGGGAATACTCAAGGGTCAAAGAGGTCACAAGTGGGGTGCCACAGAGATCAGACTTAGGACTGGTCTGAATTAACATCTTCTAGGGATCATCGGCCTCTTTCCAAAGGAACTGCCCAAAAGGCTGAAAGATTTCTGGGGTGCATCAAAAGAGAGGTGACCAATACAGGTTCTCAAATACAGTAGCAGAAAAGGTCAGAGCCAAAAGGCTGGCCTTCAGAAAATATAAGGGAACACAGCGGGATGAAGATAGGGAGGCATACCAAACTGCCCTAAGGGAAGCAGGTAAGGCAGTAAGGCAGCAAAGTCCCAAACTGAGGAAACACTAGCACGAACAGTAAAGAAGGTGACAAGACTTTCATAGATACATTAGTGAAAGGAGAAAGTCCAGAGGGGGTATTGCTAAGCTTAATGGAGAAAAGGGAGCATGTAGGAGGAGGACCTGTAAAGGCATCTATCCTAAATAGATACTTTTGCTCAGTATTTACTGAAGAGAAGGTAGGGCAGGGCCCACAGCTCAGCATCATGGACACAGGGGAGGGAGGTGAGCACTACTCCCTTCACAAAAGAAAGGGTCCTACAAGAGCTTGCTAAGCTCAGGGTGGATAAGGCAATGGGACCTGATGGCATACATCCAGGGGTACTTATGAGCTAAAGGAGGAACTAGCAGAGCCATTAGCAGAATTGTTTAGTGAGTCCTGAGCACAGGAGAGGTCCCAGAAGACTGAGAAGGGCTCATGTGATCCCGCCCACAAGAGTGGTAGCAGGGAGGAGGCGAACCACAGACGGTCAGGGGTCTTACCCTCAGTAGTGGGCAGATTATGGAGGCACTCTTAAGGAAAGGATAGTGCAACACCTGGAATCCATAGGGCACAGGATCCAAGACAGCATGGGTTTACAAAGGAAGGTCCTGTCAAACTAATCTCATAGATTTCTTTGACTGGGTAACCAGAGTGGTGGACCAAGGGGAGCAGTTGATGTCGCCTACCTTGACTTCAGCAAAGCTTTTGACACTGTTCCACATAGAAGATTGATAAATAAGCTAGGTAGGCTCGGGGTGGGTCAGAAGTTGGTCAACTGGGTGGCAAACTGGTTGACTGGCAGAAAACAGAGTGGTGGTAAATGGTATACAGTCAGAAGAGATGCAAGTCACAAGTGGGTACCTCGGGGATCAGTCCTGGGGCCAGTCCTATTCAACATCTTCATTAGTGACCTCAGAGATGGACTAGAGGGTAAGGCTTGTCTGTTTGCAGATGACACCAAGATCTGCAACAGAGTAGATGATCCAGATGGGGTGGGCAGAATGAGAAGAGATCTGGATAAACTAGCAAAATGGTCAGAAGAGTGGCAACTGGGATTTAATGCAAAGAAGTGCAAAATCATGCACATAGGGAAGAGAAACCCTGAAGCCACTTATAGGCTGGGAGGAGTTGCTAGCAGTCACAAAGGAAGAAAGAGACTTGGGCATCATCATCACTGATGACCTAAAATCATCCAAGCAGACCTCTAAAGCAGTAGGTAAGGCTAGGGGTGTTAGGGTGTATTAGTAGGGGTATCAGCAAGTCGTAAGAGGAGGTAATAATCCTCTGTACAAGACATTGGTTAGGCCCCATCTGGAGTACTCGTGCAGTGTTGGAGAGCCACACCTTCACAAGGACATTAACCAAATTGAGGCAGTCCAGAGAAGGGCAACCAAAATGTGCAGGGACTGCATCAGAAGACATATGAGGACAGATTAACGGAGCTCAATATGTATACCCTTGAGCAAAGGAGGAGAGAGGTGATATGATCGAGACATTTAAACACCTTAAGGGCATAAACAAGGTGAAAGAGTCTAACATGTTTAAATATAAGAAAAATTGCAGGACAAGAGGACACAGCATGAGATTAGAGGAGGCCGATTAAGGGGAATGTGAGGAAATTCTTTTTCAGAAAGGGTGGTAGATGCATGGAATAGCTTACCACAAGAAGTGGTGGCTATGAATACAGTGCAGGGCTTCAAACAGGCATGGGATAGGCATAAGGGAGCAATACAAATGACTATGAATAGATAGGTCACTGACAGAGCAAAGGCCGATGGCACATTTATAAGGTAGAAAAAGAAATGGGCAGACTGGATGGGCCTTGCGGTCCTTATCTGCCGTCAACTTCTATGTTTCTATGTTTCTATGACACAAATATCTGTGGAAGAGTGGACAGTGAGGAGAGCATAAAAACCATGAGGGAAGATCTACAAAGGCTAGAATAAATTATCAAGGGTATAGCAGGTCAAATCTAATGCAAGGAAGAGTGACATAATGCACTAAGGGCCAAGAACCCTAAAACTGAATGCAGGATAGAAAAGAGCAGCAGACAGAACGTCTGAGGAGGGGACCTGGAGGTGACAATTATGGGCAGTTTGAAAACATCAGCACAGGGCAATAGGGTAGTGGGAAGGGCATATGTGATGCTGGGTTGCATAGAAAGGAGATCAGCAGCAGGAGTAGAGAGGGAATCCTGCCCTGTACAGATCCCTGGTTCAATGTGACCTGAAGTACTGTGTGTAGTTCTGGAGCCCACAGTTGAGTAAGCACAGGGACAGGGTGCACGTGATACACAGGATGGTAACTAAAAAGATTCAGAGACAGCATGGGAAATCCTATATGGAGAGGTTGGTGGACCTCGATATGTGCATTCTGGAGACCGGAAGAGGACTGGGGATATGATAGAGACACAACATACCTACATGGAACAAACTAAGTAGATATTAGGGAGTTGCTCACACTGAGTAGAAACAGGTACCTGGGGGGAACTCAGTGAAGCTGGTGGGGCTGGAGGTGTAGGAATGACATCGGGACATGACTGGTCATGAATGGTTATTTAGACCTTTCTCTGGGACTTTGCTTTAAAATCCTAAGGATCAGAAAAACAAATCTGCAGTCGCTCAACCCCAATTTGTTGTTAACTGCAAGATAAGATCAGAAATTAAAACAGCCACTTTACAAGATAGCATCAGAGAACCCCAATCACTGCTGTTAAACCAATTTTTATCACATGCAGGCACAAACCAGTCAGTATATGGATGCAGCCACACCATGGTAGCTTATCAGTTACACAACTGGGAGACTGTTTAGCCAATTAGTTGTCTGTTACTTTAACGATAGTTTTGCGTAATTGCATTTGTATTAAGCCTTTGCAATCAGCACTTTTTAAAACACGTTAATGATGATTTTTTTTTTGCTTACGTAAAGCACAACTCTAGATATCATGATCTGACTATTTCAGACATCTGTTTCCACTTAAAGAAATGAAAAGACTGGGGCCAAAACTCCGTTTTACATCTTAGTGATCCGTAGCCGTAATTGCATTGTACTCGTTCCACTTTATTCTTTGTTGTTTAACAGCAGGATGTTGATTGGAAGAGGGGGGCAATTAGCCAGTAAAAAAGAACCCTGGGACCCTCTTTTCTCCAGAGGACCTTTTATCCTTTCATCTTGGTTTGCAGAGTTAGTATTAATGATTTTCGTATTTTCTTGAATGATGCCCAGACTCATTTCCTCTTCCTTTTCCATGTAAATCTACTGCTATAGCAAAAAAAAAAAAAAAGGTCAACAGATTTAGGATCACTAGCTGTTAATGTGAGACATTTAGCCAAAGGATATGTTAATCTGGAAACTCAGGTTTGAATCTATGATCAATCTGTTGACTTGTTGGTTTGTTGCGTTTAAGTTGTGCCTAGTGATGTATCATCTTTGTATGTTCCTTCCTGTAACTAATTCCATGTCACCCCTGAAAAGTAACTTTTAGTTCCATTGGGTTTACCCAGTTACCCCCCCAAAAAATAAAAATCTAAATAAATAAATAAATTGATAAAATGAATCTTACCACTACCATTTACTCATTATGGGAAAGTAACTCAGTCTTCTGGGGATGGATTTTCAAAATGGATGAAAACTGCCATGGGACTAGGTCTTGTGCTACAGTCCAGTGGTGCAGAAAAAAAATCTCTGCACTGGTGGACAGTCCTATTTTCAACCATGCTCTGCAAAAGGTGGCAGGCACAGCTGCAGAGGATGTTATGTCTGGCAAACGAAACAATGATTTTCACCTCACAAAGAAGAACTGACCCCATATGAATAAAGAATTATTTTGACTTATATTTATAAAATATAAATATTTATATTTATAAAATTTATTTTATAGTTTGGTGAGGCCAAATCTAGAGTATGGAGTTCAGTACTGGTGCTCACACCTCAAAAAGGAAATTAACCTGCTGGAGAAGTTCCAGAGGAGAGCTACAAAGATGATAGCGGGTCAGCAGGGTAAAGCATATGAGGTAAGGTTGAGGGCACTGAACATGTACTCCCTGGAGGAAAGGAGAGAGAGAGGGGACATGATTGGGACCTTCAAGTATCTGAAAGGGATAAATAAGTTGGATAAGCAGGGTCTCTTTAAGCTGAGTGACAAACATAGCATGAGGGGGCACACTCTTAAGCTGGATGGGGGAAGTTTATGAGGGAGGTCAGGAAGCACTTCTTCACACAGAGGGTGGTGGACACTTGGAATGCACTGCCAGAAGAGGTGGTCTCATTGAAGACAGTGGGAAGCTTCAAGAGAAGCTGGGATAGGCATAGGGGGAAGGTAAGAATCATGGGTAGGGAGGATGGGAGAAGTGGGGGAGGGCCGGGACAGTAGCTCAAGCTGTTGACCCTGCAATACAAGCATACTAGACAGACCAAATGGCCTTTTCCTGCTGGCTTCTTTGTATGTTTGTATGTTTCATACAGCTATTCTGAAGTACTTACTTAGCATGCTCAGAACCAATTTTTATCAATTTCAAAATTAAATAACTTTGGAACGGATTAATATTTTTTCACTAAACAAGCAAAAGGCTGGTATGTGGGCCATCCCCTTTCTACTCTGAAAATGTCAGACCAAAATTCCAAACTGTCTGGGCAGTAGCCAAAAAAACAACAACATAAAAACACATTCAAACCAATGGGGAAAAAAGTGCACAAAATTTGCTTTTTGCGCTATCCAGAACTCAAAATCTACCCTCCAACCTGAACAAAACTTGGCTCACCCAGAGATCAACCCCATGAGACTGGGCATGCAAAATGTCATGCAAATCTGTTAAACAGTTGCAAAGTTATTAAAGTGCACAAACTGGGGTTTAAAAATAGAAGTGCCCATACAACACTAATGATAGGGGCACACCCGTGTTCCTATAATAAATAGATAGATAGATGGATAGATAGACAGACAGACAGAATGTATGTATTCTGTAATTTGGTTTCCATGGCTGTTGCCATGGACATGCCATGTGGATGTTACGTTGACATCCTGACATCACCACTGATTGAGGCAGTGAACAACTTTCTAAAAATTTTTTAAAAACCATGGCCACACTACTTAGCAAGTGCTTAAGGAGTACCAGAACCGGAGTCAGTTTATTCTAAGAGGGAGATTTCGGGGAGATGGCGATATTCATTGTAGTCAGTGGTTTCACCATGCTGTAAGTAGGATGGCGGTGTTCGTAACAGCCTGTGGTTGCAAAGTGTGCAAGTGGGCAAGCAGTTGGCTGGGGAACGAGCAGCACCAGCAGTTCTACTATGATGGAGATGAAGTCTGAGCAAAAGAGGTAAAATGATAAAAATAACTTTTTTGAAAAGATTGGAGTCTGTTTTTTGATAATGTGGCAGCTTGTAGCCACTATGGAATGATTGGGGAGCACTGTCTGTGGAACTGCAGGAGTGAATTTCTAGAGCAGAAAGTGAGCCTATCTAAAGTGGACGTACTCTATCACCATGCTCTTCACTTCATTACTAGCTCTGCGTACAGGACCCACCACTGTGATCTTTATGCAGCAGTTGGGTGGACCTCTCTTGCCACCAGACGCCTCCTGCATGCTGACATTTGGACCCTCAAATTACTACTCCACACACTGCTTATTTAACATCTCTCATACACATCTCGCATAGCGCCTACTCCCTAAGGAATCCGACCTTATCCTACTAGTTGTTCCCAGGACACGCACTCACAGCTGGCCAAAGAGCTGTCTCATGCCCCCAAATATTTGGAACCAAATTAAGCCATGCTTGAAGCTAACCAGTATTGTATCAATTAACTCCTATAAAACTAGCTATCTCTAAATTAAAAGACATATGTAGATGCTACTAGTCCCCAATGCCAAGTCAACTTCTAGGTACCAACTGACCCTCTACTTATTAAGCTAAATGTGTTGCATAATTTAGGCAAGGTTAAAGCTGGAATGTACTGATATATAGCATAAGGACTTCTTTTGTGTATACCTCTTGTATTATATATATATATTTTTTTTTTCTTTGTTCTACATTTTATATCTCCTGTCTATGTAATTGCGAACTGTATGTGTATGTGCCTCAGGACCTCCTTGTGAATGAGCTTGCTCAACGGAGTCTTTCCTGCAATAAACTTGAGTGAGTTGAGTGAGACTGCCAGTGGTGGAGCTAGAGGGGGGCTGGGAGGGCAGTTGTCCCTCCTGGCTGCCTGAGTGTGAGTAGTGGTGCCCCACCACCATCTTTATTCACTGTTTAGTGCCCATTGTGGAGCCCATGATTGACTGAATGGGCTCCTCCCGGCTCCCAAATGCTCCCAAACCTAGCTCCACCACTGCAGACTGCATGAAGAAGTGCCAGTCAGTTGGGGGAGAGGGGGGCATAATATATAGAATAAAAGAAGAGGAAACGTGATATAAGAATTTTATGTACACCAGAGGGGTTTATTAAAGCATCCCACACTGAGGGTGTACACTAAATTCAAGTTTTTCACACAGTTCTCCATCTTTTATTTTATATAATTGCTGATCAGCAATTTTTTTTGCAGCCTGACTTCTGTCACACACACACACACACACACACTTAGTCTGCCTCTCCCTATCCCTCCCTTTCCAGAATGGGCATTTTGTTTTTGTTCTTTATTTATTTATTTTTTACCTTACAGTTTCCAGTGGGGATCCCACCAGTCATCCCAGGACCCGTTCCTGCTCGCACTCGGTAGCCTGTGTCTGAACCGGACAAACTGCAGAATCAACCAGATAAAAAATATTTTTATAATGTTAGGTAGGATCAACCAGACATAGTGTGAAATGTGGCCGAAAATTACAGGGAGAGACAACTCTGCTTGTGGTGGCTCTGTCTGTGACAGCTCCTCAGTAAGGGAGAGATGGAGCCGCCATGTTTTAGAAACTGTTCAGACCACCCACCTAGAAAATGAGAGCCAGTGAATGAGCCATACGTTTTGATCAACACAGAGCGTGACTGCCGCAATAACCTGCAGGTTATTATGGCAAATATCAACCGACTCTCTCAATATAAAATAATTGCTGCCCATTAATTATGATGTGTTAACTATTTAGATGAATGCTATTTAGATAACTGCAACTGTTTAGATAACTGCATTTATCTCGCTGCTTACTATTTTGCAGTGAGATAAATTATTTATTTACACCGATTAGTATCCATGTCTATTGTTAGATAGATAGATGCTAGATAGATAAATTGATAGATGCTAGAAAGATAGATAGACAGACAGACAGACAGATAGAGAGATAGAGCCTGTATAGTAGGATTGTGTTGAGGTTTCATAAAAAATGGCCATTTTCAGAGCCTTCTGTCTCAGCATTCTTAGATCGTAGGACTGCACTACGTGGTATGCTCTTTCTCAGTCCTAGGGTCTCTAAGCCCCCCAAATTTTATAAAGATTGGTGCTGTTGTTTTGGGGATATTAAGGGGTGAAATTATGTATGTTTGCCTGATTTTCTCTCTCAATTTTTGTGTTCAGACAGCTAAAAAATGGTAAAGAGTTAATTTTTGAAACTTACAGGTTTTGTAGGTATATGGGAAGAGGTCCTTTTGGGGTTTGGTGTAAAAAAAATGAGTTTTTAAGTTATTACAATTACTTGTTCACACATGTGCGCTCAAAAACAAAATCCAAAAAAATAGCTAGAACTATGCGTAGACTTTTTCCATGTTAAAGTTCAGCATGAACAAAAAGTTCAAGGTAAGATAACTTTTTTATTTGGTAAATGTTAAGAATGACAGTGTAGTGTTTGCGAGGGAGGGTTAGTGCAAGTTACAAAATGTATTTTTCGTAAAACAATTAACAGTAATTTGTGATCTGTGATTAAAAATGACAGTCTTCACAAAGCAGTCCTTCACAAATATAATTTTTTCCTATAACATCTACGTGTAGCATGAGTACTGAAAAACAGTTTTTAAAATATTCATGATGAACAGCGTTTTTTGTACTGCGCAAAGATTTTCAAACTATCATGAGGTTATAAAGTGTTTCTCATAATATATGTACCACACAACAGTTTTTTATGTATTGCTGTGATTTATAAAATGTAAAACATATGTGCATTAAAAAAGTAATTGAGACCATTTATAAAATATATAAATCTTCATGCAGTAAAAAATATTTGTGAAAAATATTAATGCTGCAAGATGGTTTTCATGTTTAAATGTGCGAGTTTGGCTTATTAATTTAGAAAATATACACGATTTGTATATTAATTGAGATAATGGGCCTGCTGTTAAAGGGTGATGCGGGGCTTCACGGCTGACCCCGATGTTTTGTGCAGCTCATGCAGTTTACTCTTATGTGGGCGAAGCAGATAGTTTACACTTATGGCAGCTTGTGCCAAAGCTTTGGCGCAAGTCCCATGAATTGTCATCCCCAATTGCACAAAATTAGACCAGGGGTAGCTGGTCTAACTTGATCCCTTTGATGCAAGGGACTTGTATTGGGGTTTTCGGCAGGTACTCTTTCAAAATCGTGATCGCCCCAAGAATTGCCGTAAGTCGCCCCTTGTGTCTGACTCCCCGACACAAGTCTCTTGTGGCGATCCAGGGACGTGTAAAAATCGAGCCCAATGTGTTTATGTTTTGTGAATACTTTTAGTAAACTTGATTTTCATGTCTAGAAAACTTGCATTTAATCTGTCTCCCCAATCACAGCTTAACACTTATGTATGTATTGCACTTTTAAGTTGTATAATGTTTGAATAATTGGAAGGACAACTACTACAGTATTATATGGTTTTGCATTAACGCTTTATGAATTATAAAAAAGGGCTGGTTTAACCAAAATAAAAATATAAAAAAAAAATGACAGGGATGAGTAAATTAAGTTACTACACAACTTTCTTAGAAAACAAGGACATTTATGGCAACAAACTACATTAATGCTCATTAGGGCTGCCACCACACAACATGTAAACTGCACAAGAGGTTGGAAATAAACTGTTAGGGTTGCAAACACCATGCTCACAAAGTTTAGAAATGTTCTGTTAGGGTTCTGATGTCTAACTCCCATCCACCCAACCACGTCCCCTACCCTCATGACCCAAGGATAGTCGACGTGTACAATGTCACAGATGAGTGATAATGTTACCTGATACAAGGTCTACATATTACAATTGGTATATACTGTAGCAACCCAAATCATCACACCTTCCCCCTCCACTACTCTCATGAAAGATGGGCAAAGTACAGGTACATGTATAGAGTCATGACACACAGGTCTGATACTTCATACACATTGTAGATCTACAATTGGAATACTTTTTGGGTGCATTCTTGTGAAGAGCCATTGTAACCTGTGCCTTACTTGGCACTCAGTATGGTACACCCCCACAAAGCAGCAGAGTTGTTATAAATTTGAAAGTACTAGGCACATTGTGTAGTTGTCAGTTTCTGTAGGACTCAAAAATCATTTCATGAGTATGTACTCAGTGGGTAGTATGACTAATTGATTTGTCTCACCCCGGCCACAAGGATAGGGTAGGGGTGTGGATTAGAGTTGCTATATACTAGTTTTAATATGTGGTCCCCATATGAGGTACCATACCACTGATCTATGGTATTGTACCTGTAGACTGTCCTTGAGTCATGAGGGTAGGGGACGTGGTAAGGTGGGTGGGAGTTAGACATAAAAACCCTAATAGGACATTTTCAAACTTTTTGGGCATTGAGTTTACAACTGCAATTGTTTATTTCCAACCTTTGTGCAATTTGCATTTCATGCGGTAGCAGTAACATATTTTTTTTTGCCATAAATATAAATAAATATACACACACATATATATATATATATATATATTTCCAGGGTGGTCTGCCCTACAGTAAGGATATCGCATTTATCCTCACTGTAGTTCATTTATCTACACAGTAGGTACCACAGAGGCACTATCTGTGCTTAACCATAGGAGTGTAAACAAACTGCACATAAACTGAAACTCAAAATAGCCCCAGGTTTACCCACATGTCACCTGCAAGTTGTAAGTGTGAACCTCTTCAGTGTGAAACTGGCATCCACACTGAGAGGTTCACTTTTTATTTATTTATTTATTTATTTATTTATTTATTTTTACCTTTCAGTGCCTTCAGAACTACAGAACACCTCCCTCCCTTCCCAGCCCTGGCAGTCAACTAGCCTACCTCTTATCGACTTGGAGTACTTTGCTAGCAGGCAACTACCTCCTCCACAGTACACAGCTCCTTTAGATGGTGTTTCTTTGCTGCTTTGTACCACTGCCGAAAGCAGGATCAACCAGATCACTCCTCAAAAAAGCAGGCTCAACCAGATAGCATACATCCACCGTCCACCACATTTATTTTAACAAGAAAACACAACTTCAGAATGGCAGCTTGTCTCCCTCACTAAGCGAGGGGTGCTACCGCCATGTTTTAAAAACTGTGAAACCCACCCACACACAAAATGGCAGCCAATGAGATGACTCGCTGCCAAATGGCAGCCATTGAGATGCCGCACTGCTAGCAGAGGCTTGCAGTAACCATAGCTACCTCTTCAAACCACAAACACCGGGGGAAAGGCAACTCTATATATAAATATTTATACATAAAAAAAAAACTTTAAAAACAACACACAAGAAAAAAAAGAAAAAGTGTGCATTACATAAATCAAATATGTCATGGGGTGACAGGAAATATCGGTGATATTTCCCCTCATGCAGTTTGACCTTATGACTTCACTCATGGCTCCGAAACCCATGAGGTCATAATGTCAAACTGCACTTGGGGGAAATATCACTGATAATTCCAGTACCCCACCATGACATATCCCATATATATATATATATATATATATATATATATATATATGTATACACACACACACACATATATATATTACATAGTTGTGCCCTTCCCACTGTTGAAAATGTCATCATATATTTCCTTGTATGCTGTGATACCCAATTAGCATATGCGAAAAGATCAATATATGAAAAAACAATTACGGTATATGAACCCAACCAGCTAATTACACTGTATTAATGTTTTATTAATACCTTAATAACATGTTAAAACCTAGCATACTACAAACCACCCCTAACACATGTAACAAGCCCGTTAATAGCAAATGTTAACAGCCACCCTAAAATTCCCACAACTCTACCTGCAAAAGACTGCCCCACACTAAAAACCCACCCAGCATGCTCCCTCCCATCTCATTCGCCACGCAATGCTGTCCTTATACAGCTGCTCCATGCACTGCTGCTGTTCATTTTCTCCTGAAAGGACCCACGATGTTCCCAGTCTCCTTCTGCCCCAGTCCAAAAGGCTGCTCCTGACCGCAAACCATGTGTCTTCCTACCAGACCGCACTCCACACCCAACCTCATGCTACTTCCGACCAGCCTCCACACAGGTCATCTCCACCACGACTCACTAAAGGAAAGACTGCGGGAGCCATGCCTCCTTCTACAGGAGGCCACTGCACTACAGAAATAGCACTGGGACAAATACGGCTGTTCCTTAAGAACCCGCTACACTCTAGAAAAACACTAAGTGCCTACTTAAAAGTATAAACCACTATACTATGGAAAACAACTACACTATGATAAAACATAAGACACAGCAAAAAGTGTCCAACCCAGTTCATTATATAAAATTCATTATGGCAAAGTTTGGCATACTTGTGAAATAATAACATCTCGGGGTCAACCAAGCTCATAAAGGCCACTTGTCCATTGGGTTGTGGCTTTACATAAAACATAGAATTTGACAGCAGTTAAGGACTGCTTGGCCCACCTAGTCTGCCCATTTCCCTACCTAATGGATAAGCTGCAGATCCTACTAAACCATCAGTCTACTTCCTCATAGCCCCTCACTAGAATTGCCTTATGTCTGTCCCATGCATTCTTGAATTTCCCCACTGTTTTTGACTCCACAGCCTCCTCAGGAAGGTCTTTCCATGTATCCACAACCCACTCCGTGAAAAAATACTTCCTCACATTACCTCTGAGCTGTCCTCCCTCTATCTTCAAATTGTGCCCCCTTGTTCTTGCACATCTCTTTTTCTGATAGATGCTACCCTCTTGAACTTTGTTGATTCCCTTGAGGTACTTGAAAGTTTCTGTCATGTATCCCCTCTCCCTCCTTTCCTCAAGGGTATACATATTAAGCTCCTTTAGTCTCTCTTTGTATGGCTTCTGGTGCAGACCCTGCACCATTTTAGTTGCCCTCCTCTGGGCCGCCTCCATCCTGTCTATGTCCTTGCAGAGATGGGGTCTCCAGAACTGCACACAGTACTCCAGATAGGGTCTCACCAACTGCCTATACAGAGGGATGACAACTTTCTGTTTTCTACTGGTGATGCCTCTCCCTATGCATCCCAGTATTCCCCCAACCCTCCTTACTGCCTTCTACTGCTTTATGGCTTGTCCTACCCCTCAACGGTATTATTTTCTTGCACACCACGCTATGCCATCATTTATTCTCTCTGTCTCTCTCTAAATATACGAACATATGAACATCTGAAGGAGGCCAGCAGAAGAAGGCCAGTTTGTCTATCTAGTCTGCTCTGCTCATATTGCAGGGTCCACAGCTTGAGCTACTGTTCCTGCCCCCCCACTCCTCCTAGCCTCCCTACCTATGATCCTTACCTTACCCCTATGCCTATCCCAGCCTCTCTTGAAGCTGCCCACTGTCTTCAATGAGACCACATCTTCTGGCAGTGCATTCTAAGTGTCCACCACATGCTCTGTGAAGAAGTACTTTCTGACCTCCCTACTAAACTTACCCCCTCCAGCTTAAGACTGTGTCCCCTCTTATTATGGTTGTCACTCGGTTTAAAGAGACCCTCCTTATCCACCTTATTTATCCCTTTCAAGTACTTGAAGGTCCGAATCATGTCCCCTCTATATCTGTCTCTCTCTCTCTCTCTCCTTTCCTCCAGGGAATACATGTTTAGTACCCTCAACCTCTCCTCATATGCCTTACCCTACGGAAATGCTATCATCTTTGTAGCCCTCCTTTGGGACTTCTCCAGCACATTAATGTCCTTTTTGAGATGTGGGCACCAGTACTGAGCTCCATACTCAAGATGTGGGCTCATCAGTTACCTGTTCAAGGGTAGTATAACTTCTTTTCTCCTACTACTGATCCCCCTAGCTATACATCCCAGCATCTTGTTTGCCCTTGCTGCTGCTTTCTTGCACTGTGTGGAGTGCTACAGGTCACTAGTGATCATCACTCCCAGGTCCTTCTTCTCCTCTGATGCAGATACCTGAACTCCATCCAGGTAGTACTCCATCCTGGGATTCTTGGCTCCGATGTGCATAACTTTGCATTTCTTGGCATTGAAGCCAAGCTGGCAGATCCCAGACCACCTCCCCAGCTTTTCCAGATCATCCTGTAGGTCCTGCATCTCTTCAGCTGTGCCCACTCTCCTGCAGAACTTGGTGTCATCGACAAATAGTCACATTTTGCCCTTAATGCCATCCCCAATGTAATTGATGAAGACATTGAACAACACTGGCCCCAGCATCGAGCCCTGCGGGACCCCAGTGGTGACCTCTCTGATGCCAGATAACTTTCCCCCACAACCACCCTCTGGGTTCTGTCCCTCAACTTTCCACCCATCTGGACATCTTATCCCCGACCCTGAGAGCCATCAACTTCCTGATCAACCTTTTGTGAGGCAGAAAGTCAAAGGCCTTGCTGAAATCCTGATAGAGGATGTCTACCACTTGGCCCCTGTCTACTGTCTTAGTGACCCAGTCAAAAAAGACATTCAGATTCATTTGACACGCTCCCCGCCATGAACCCGTGCTGCCTCACATCCTGGAGACCATGCTTCTCTAGATATTCTACCAACCTTTCCTTAAGTATGGTCTCCATTAGCTAGCACACAAGTGAGGTCAGACTGACTGGTCTAATTCCCTGGGTCATCCTTGGGACCGCTTTTGCAGAGTATATGTACAGTATATATATAAAATCATACATGGTCAGGAGTTCTGCCACAGGAACCATTATCGTGTATTTCACTATATACTTCACCAATTAAAGTTGTATACCTCCCAATTAAAACAATATGCCTCCCTATTAAAGCTGTATACCTCCATTTAAACCTGTATACTACTAGACTGACATCTGTATACCTCCAGAGGTATACAGCTTGAAAACCATGAGGTAGAAACTTCTGTCTCCACCCAGAACACCTGGAGAACTGGAGGGATTAAAACAAAATACCTAAGAAAAGAAATCATCCCCCCCCCCCCCCCGGAGACCTGGAGAACTACAAACAAAATGTACCCAACATGCAAAAAAATTACTGTTAAAGCCACACACACACAAAACTATACCCTTCTACTCACCAACAGCCATTTCCCTCAATTATCCAACTCTTCCCTCAAACGGCATGCCCTCCACACTGTTGCTGCCATCACCACACTGTTCTGGCTTGGCCCCAATGACCAACGTCACTACCAACCACAGAATTTAGCAGAAACTATGCCACACCTTGCTCCTGACCATGAACCATGTTCTCAACCACACCCAAATCTCCACCCACTGCATCACACCACAACTCCACCAATGAACTAAGGGATGACCGCACGCACACACATCCCCTTTTAAAGAGGAACCCTATAGTATGGAAAGACAAAAGGGCCAAAAGAGAGCCTAGTACCAAAGTGTCACTACACTAGGGAAACACATGGAGCAATAAACAATTAAGCAAACCATTAAACGGCCCCAGCCATGGCTCAGCAGGAAACCAATCTGTTCCCACAATTCAACTAAATTTAAAAAGCATACCCAGGTATTATATAGAACAAAAGATGGGTGTGTATCATATACAAGACCATATACCCATCTCGGGAGACTCATTAGATAATAAAGCCACTCGTCTTTTGAACTTGTGGCCTTATTATCTAATGAACCTCCTTAGTGGTTATATTTCCTTGTATTCTATATGTACCCATAACTGATGGATAAACTATGTTATCCCTAAACTCGGTATGCTGACGCTCGGCATACCCAGTCAATTGTCCCAACAGCTACAGTCCAGAATTACTCCCATGCCTGAGAGACAAATTTCGGGCATGTTACAGGGACTAAGTGTTACAAGCGGAGGCTTCATCCTTGCATCTCCCATGTGGGGGTCTCCGCCCCACACACCCCCCGTAACTAAAATGTCTAACTCTGAGGGGGAGCAGACCCTCGAGTAAGTTAAAATTAGTTATGGGGGTGCCGTATGTAAAAGGACATGACCCAGATCAGAACCTGGGTCACGCACAGCATGCCGACCGAGTTACCAGTGGTATTCTCCTACACACCACTGGGGCAGCTAGGCCAGCTATCCCATCCAAACATCCATTCCTCAGCATCAGATGGTGTAGTATTCTGTCACATCTGCTACCTTACCCCGTTGGGAGCTTTTGCGTCAGGTGTAGTAGCGTTGGGTTACCAGATCTGTCGGACAGAGCTGACTGGGGTACTGCTTGTCAGGCAACCCAGCCTAGGAATAACGCAAGTATACCTAATTAATTAGGTATATATATATATATATATATATATATATATATATATATATATATACACACACACACACACACACACACACACACACACACACACACACAGCAGGTGTGAAAATAAATTTGCTGAGATTGACATGCTATTTTAGGTAACATGAGCAAAACAAATGAAGTTTCACAACTCATGAAGTTGAAACCTCCACTGCAAGTCAAAGATATTTCTGATATCTTCTATTAATCGAGCACCTATCCCATTTACTGTATACACTGGTAGAGATGGAGTGGGGCAGTTTCAGGTCTTTGAAGGATATCAGATTGTCAGAAATAGCAAGCCTGTATTATTCATTTGAGTATTTGTAATGATTAACATAAGAAGCTTAAAGAAAGAGCCAGTTTATACCTACTATTAAGAAAATGGTTACTTGCTTAAAAGAGATGGATCTCAGGTTCTGAAAATGGTCTCCCTGTGCCTCACAGCATCCCGATTCCACAGCAGTTCATAAGCTCAGTGCGATATTTTGCAGCTGCATTCCTCTCAAAACAAAAAACCCTAAGTATTATAAGATTTGGCATCCCTGAGATAAACTTTAAACTTTCTTAAACAAACAGCTTCTTGGCATTTTGATATTTATTTGTTCAACTACAGAATTAAATCCTTCTGGGATCCATGCCGGTCTCTAGCCTGCTGATCCTAGCCTCTGCAAGCACGCATGCTTTAAATGAGCAAATAAAAGCCAAACAAATCCTCCTAGGCTTTTGCTGCTGCCCCAACACCTTGTTTCTATTATTGGCATGTGGGATTAAATCTTAAAGAGGGACTGTGCATCACAGCGCAACCTGTGCTTATCCTAGGCAGTACCACCTTATCATGGACTGGCAACCGGTGTGACAGAGTGCTGGAAAGCTTCTGAATGCATTTATGCGAACTAAATCTCCACCACCAGCCCTGCATTGCTGGCATCAGTCTCACCTGATTTTGTAAAGCCTCTGGAGTGGTTCAGTTTACATTATGCTGGGGGAGAGCAAGATCAACTAGATAAACTTTAATATTAAGGAGAAGGTTAAACACTTTTTTTTGAGAAGCTAGCCTGTCAGCACAGTGGTGGGGAAACTGTTTACAATGCCGGTGACCCCGGTTCAGGAATGAGCCTGGTCAGCTGGGGGAGGGAGGATTGAGCATCCCAGGCGATGCTCTCCTCCTCCGGAGGGGGAGGTGCTATGACTCGTGGCACTACTGGCACCTGTAGACATATGGTTGGCAGAGTCTGCAGGACACAGGGATGGAGGGATGCGCCGCGCTGCTTTCACATGAACATGCTAATGCACGCTCTCTTCAGAGACTATGTGCCAATGCTAACATCCCTACAGGGCACTCAAGGAATAAAAGAGGAAGGGGAGAAAATTGGAAACCCACCCTTGCAGTAGGTAAGGCTAGGGGGATGTTAAGGTGTATTAGCAGGGATATCACAAGTCGGAAGAGGGAGGTAATAATCCCTCTTTACAAGACACTAGTTAGGCCCCATCTGGAGTACTGCATGCTGTACTGGAGGCCACACCTTCACAAGGACAGCAACCAAATTGAGGCAGTCCAGAGAAGGGCAACCAAAATGGTGCAGGGACTGCATCAGAAAACATATGAGAACAGATTAACGGAGCTCAATATCTATACCCTAGAGCAAAGGAGGGAGAGAGGTGATATGATCTAGGCATTCAAACACCTTAAGAGCATTAACAAGGTGAACGAGTCTAACATGTTTCAATATAAGAAAAATGGCAGAACAATAGGACACAGCATGAGATTAGAGGGAGGCCGATTAAGGGGTAATGTGAGGAAGTTCTTTTTCACAGAAAGGGTGCATGGAACGACCTTCCTCAGGAAGTGGTGGCTATGAATACAGTGCAGGGCTTCAAACAGGCATGGGATAGGCATAAGGGAGCAATAGAGCTGAGTATGAATAGACAGGCCATTGACAGAGCAAAGGCTGATGGCACATTTATAAGGTAGAAAAAGAAATGGGCAGACTGGATGGGCCTTGTGGTCCTTATCTGCCGTCAACTTCTATGTTACTATGTTTCTTGCTGGCAGGATGAGCACTAACCCTCTGCAGGCCCAGTCCAGGTGACCTAGGCACCTCTAGAAGCTAGGTTTGCTTTTTTTTTATGTATTTGTCTAGGTAAACCTGAACAAATTTCTGGTTACCAAGTGAATCACAGGGTACCGTGGGTAGTAGAGTGTCTAGGGAACCCCAATAATTTGGTACATGTTTGCACAGCCTACTCATCCCTGTTAATGAAGTGGGGGGAGGGGGGCAGACATGATGGTTCTAGAGGTCCTTTAGGCCTTAAATTACTATGTTACTGAAATCAAAATTAGGTCAGTGTGGTGCAATGGTCATTCAGATTCCCCTTTAATAAACAACTTGGGTTTTAGTATAAATCAGTAATGTGATTTTAGCCAATCAGCGTGCAGAGCCACTGCACCTCTTATCTTGTGTACAGCATGCTCTGATGCAGGAGAATTTGGAGGGAGTGCTCTGCTTCAATGCTGGAGGGATGGCACAGTAAAATAAAAAAAACACACTATAAATGTACCATATTTTAAATCACTCACGCTAAGCTAGAGTGATTTATAATAATAGGGTCTCCGAGGGGTGTATCTTATAGTATAAGAGATTTCTCTCATGAGGTTTGGGCAGATGGAACAGCTCAGCTTCACTTCATGGTCCTCTCACCTAAACCTCACACTCGGAGTCTCTTATTCCATCAATGACACCCCTTGGAGACCCTATTAACATTGAATATTGGCCCGGGACCATTGACTTGGCAACAACATAATGCACTACAGTGGAAAACTCAGGATTAGGAGCAATCTAGGGTGTCATATTCTTCTAATCTTCTAGGTACTGTACTATAACTGGCTCACCCAGCAAAAACTCACCAGCCTTTAATGGGAATCAAACCAGGGGCAAAAGCTAGGTGACATTTGCAAATTCTGCTTCTGCATAGTTGTCTCAAAATAATGCAATTTTGCATGTAATTTTCCAACATATCGCCTTTTGCAGAATTCTTTTTTCCACATGACAGTTGACTTAATCATTATGTAAGCCATAGGAGGAAAAGTCTGTGGGTGACATAAATTCTACTGTTTACCTAGGCAACATAAATTTTGTTTCTGAGGCACCCAATACCAATGGCTTTGGGCGCAGTTCACAATAGAGCAAGCATATCACAGGAGATATAACTAAAAGATGTCGCTAAAACAGTTAAACTAACCATAACCTAGAACCTTGACTTCAACCTAGAACATGCTCTAATACTATGCAAGAAAAAAAATTACCAAGTCACACACAAATGTTGGGGAATAATTCTGCAGTTCGCATTAGAAAACTTCAACATTTTTACAGTTTACATAGCATTTCCTTTTAAACAATATTGTGGTTTACTTATTAATTATATTTCATGGAATTTTCTCGATAATCTTGCAAATTATCATGAAAGCAAATTGGTAATTCCACCAAAATGCCACCAGCAGAATTTAATTTTTGCACAGCCATACTTGGGACCCTGGGAACCCAATTGCGGGAGCAGGATCAGTGCTGAGAACATGGTGCCACACTCAAGCACTAAATGCATAGCAGGGAGTGTGTCATGCTGGGATAACATCACTCCTCCTTGGGTAGTTGTGCATGTCACAGTCCAAGTGCATTCAACACCGGAGAAGTGACGTTATCCCCATGACACACCCACGTGTGCATTATTGCAATTATACAATTGCTTACTTGTAAAAAAAAAAAAAAAAAAACTTTAAAAATATGCATATTTGCCTGGTTTTACAATACTGTTACAGTGTACTCATTATGTACTGTAATTAGACAAATGTCACCAACAGTACACTTACTGTTTAACAACATTACACTGGGCAGAATTTTCCAAAAGTATCTGCCAAAGATGTGTCTGCCCCTATTTTCAAAGCAGAAATGCGTCCAAACCTGTTAGACAGTCTACTAGGTGGCCTAATAGCATCCAAAGTTTGCATCCAAAAACAGATGCAAGTGCAACCAAACTGGACGCAGCTGTGTCTATTTTCTGGTGTAAATTGTGACTTTGGGCCCAGTTTTCAAAAGTCCTGTGATTGCTGCAATCCCCTGGTGCACCGAACAGATGGCACAGGGGGGTGGCAGCATTCTCTGGGCACCAATCAAGATTTTAAGTTCCATGCACCAAAGGCAGCAAGTTAGACCAGCTCCTCCCTGGTCTGACTTGCACAGTTTGGGGGAGCCTTTTTATGGGGCTTGTGCCAAATATTTGGCGCAAGCTGCCACAAAGTGTGGAAACTGTCACAGCTTCACCCAATGTACTAAAACTGGGTGCAGTGGCTGGACCAGTGGTGCTGAGGGTTGAGGCACTGGATGCCACACCTCGTGCCACGCCAGTGACCCAGGTTTGGGAGTGAGCCTGGGACGTTGGGGGTTGGCAGGGGAAGGAGAGGATTGAGCATCCGGAGGACAGCTCTCCTCTTCTGGGTGGGAGGGGGGATCCATACTTGGTGCCTGACTGACCCCTGGTGGAAGCTGGGGGCACAGCAGGCACAGAGTTGACGGGGATGGGGAGTGGTGACTCCGGCAGCAATGCCCTGGCATAGAGGCATGCCACTCCTCCTTAGGAAAACATGAAAAACCACCTGCGGATGCCAGGAAGATGGAGTGCCCGGAGCATGCCCCCGATATGCCCTTCCCTGCCTGACTACCCCTGATCCGAGGCCACTTACAGTATCGGGGTGTCTGCCACCCCACCTCGGCCCCTCTTAGGGGGAAGCCACAGCTACATGGGGACCAGGTGGTAAGTATTGGGCAGGGCGAGAGAGGAAGTGGGATGACTCCTTGGTGCTCCTGAAGGGTCGAGGTCTGCAGGACATAGGAGGGCTAAATAGAGTAAAAAAAAATGGGTGCAGTTGCGGAAAACAAGATTGGTGCAGTTGAACCAAACCACATGGTTGATGCAGTTCTTGATGCAAGCCCTGCATAAACATTTGAAAATCAGGCTATTTATATCATAAACACACGTATGCCGATGCTGGTTCGACAATTCGCTAGCGAACGACATAACCGCTACTATTCGCTGTTGCCTCTGTAATGTCGCCACGAGACCCTAGCACTGCTTTCTTGGGGTCTTGAGCCCCTTCCCTGAATCAACTCCAACTCAGAGTTGATTATATTTAGTATGGGGGTGTGGGGGGCTTTCCCCCCACATGGGGGTTCAGGGGCGATGCCCCCCAAAAGAAAAGCAACTTTAGTTAGATAGAAATCCATCACTGTAATGTCAGTTGACAACTTTGTTGTTGAACTGGCATCATGGATCCATAAACGGATGCAACTTCTGAAAATAGCAGGAGTGGTGCAAGGACACATGTGGATGCATGCAGACACCAATGCAGCATGCATTTGTGTCCGTGTCCAACCCTTTTTTTGAAAATCCCCCCTCTGTTTTAAAGCAATGGTTCGTTTTTCTGCAACATTTTTTTTACCTGCACCTTTTTATTCCATGTTAGATGGTTGCTTCCTCTATTTTGTGAATGCTTTATCATATTTTTAAATATGAAATAATTAATGGGGAGCATCATTAAATATGGCTTCTGCAAGGCTTTCTTCAATATTCTCAGCTGTATTTGAACATTGAGGGTGGTATTTTCAAAAGTCATAAAATGGGTGAAATTCCAAGTTACCATGAGTGATATTTTCAGATGTCATTAGAATACATGCAACTCCTAGTTCATTTGGGGTGGGATTTTCAAATGTCATAAAATAAACGCAATTCCTAGTTACGGAATTATCAGAGACTGCCCTGATATATCTAGGCCATGCTGTATATTGTTGGAGCTATTTTCAAAAGTTGAACTTATTTGCATTATTTGTAGGTGTTTTATGGCAATTTAGAAAATAGGCTTGAAAAATAAAGCATGCTGACTGGCTAAAAGCTGACTCAGCCATACATTTATTTTTCAATAACGCCCGTTAAATAACGAGTGCCACTTTGGTGTGCCCCATTACTTAGGGGATCCTGGGGCCACCCAAATTGCAGAACTCACCAGCCACCATGTTTCCCTGCTCATTTAGCGAGAGTTACCTCGCTAGACAGTATAACAGGAGCTAAACTGACCCACCAAAAAGAAAGAGGAAAGACATTTTCAGGCTAAAAAAATGTACGCCCATCTCACAAATCCAGCCTGGTTCCATGTTTCTCCATAAAAAAAAAACACAACCGGTGGTTCCTAGCAGTGCTAGGCTAGCGCTATCCCCGTTCAGCCACACTGTTTCACTGTAAACAAAAAATAAATACAGAAGCAACACAACACTGTTCTTTTTTTAAAAATCATAGCACTGTCCTTTACCATGCAGAACACTGACAGCATGCCTTGAAGCTAGCGGTGGAAAATTGTGCCACATTTGAAAGCCTATCAAAAGGAAAAAAAAATACCTCTCTTCACAGCCAGTCTCTGGATCAGCAGGATATACATTTCCCTTTTCCCACTGGTGCTGATTAAAGAAATTAAAATAAAGCTTTCTCCTCTTTTGTATGTGTGTGTGGGGGTGTGTGGAGATAAAGCAACGAGGAAGCTTAGCCTGGAGAGCATGCTTATGTAAAGAAACTTTAAAAAGAAACTTTAGAAAAAATTTAAAAAAAACAGCAACGGCCTCCAGTGGTGATTCTACCAATACAGGGACTACTTTACTACAACAGTTACTTTTAATAGTTTTTCTAATTTATCTTTTAGATATATATTTTTATTCTTGTATATATATATATTTTTTAAAGTCACTTATAGCCCATTTTCTAAGTGTAATAATGCCCTCCAGGATGGACATTATGGGATATAACTGACCTTCAAGAGGCTATAAGGTCTTCCGCCTATGGTGTCAGGCTTCATTACACCCCTGGGCAGTCTATTATATCCCAATAACACCCACCCATTCAGGTATTATTGCTTACTTATACTCAAACTTGGATTAAAAAAAATGCAAGACATACGGTAGCTGACCTGGTAATGCAGAAGGCTGAGGCATCCAGTGCCTTACATCACTCACGTGGGTGACCCAAGTTCAGGAATGAGACTGAGCTACAGGGGGCCATCTGGGGTGAGGAGGACTGAGCATCCCAGGGGACACTGTCCTACTCCAAGGAGGGAAGGGCAACCAGATTCACTGCTATACTGCCCTTGGGTGACCACAGGTGGCAGTGCAACTGGAGTAGATAGTGGGAGGGAGGCCATTGGCAGATGCCACATAATGCACACTTGCGTGGGCTTGTGCTTGGCATGTCCTTGATGCTGGCATCCTGGGGAAACCCGGGGGGGGGAGGAAAAGTGGAAAAAGCATGCCGAGTTGAAGGATGGTGCTAACCAGCTCTCAGACTCTACACCTGATTACCTAGGAACGATCTCCCACACTGGATTCATGTGTGGTCAAGGTACATGGGCCCCTGCTGCCCCACCAGAGGGGGAAAGCTCTGGGGACACATGGGGAGCGTGCCAACTTAAGGTGAGGGGACTAGAGCTGGGCCGAGCAGATGGGGGCCATCGAAAAGCAGGGGTGACAAATAGATTAACAAAAAAATGCAAGACATAGATGTAAATGATAGACCAGGTTACATTTGTCCTAAAAACTGTGTCCAGTCCTATTCATATCTGAATTGTACTAACTGGACATAAGTAAATCAGAGTTTTGAAAACTGGACTTCGTTATGTCCAGGGTTTGAAAATTGGACATGGGGCAATTTATATTGCGTCCAGAGCTATATAATAGAAAAGTGCATCTGGATATAGACTTTGAAAATCCCCCTCTCCCACAATTTAAATCAGCAGAGCATGTTAGCAGTGAACATTTTGACTTATCCTTTTTTATTCCATTTTAGCTTGTCTTGTACAATGCCTTTCTTTCCCCATTTTGAATCTACTTTAGTACTCTTTTCCCATTTGAAATAATAAAAAGAGTGCTCCTTTTAATATGACAGGCTTTCAGTAGTATTATTAGTTTTTGTACATCTATTCTCCCATAAGGTCGGTTCCAGTCAGAAACATTGCGGAACAAAATAAAGTGGACAAAAATAAAGCGGCAAAAACAGCATCACCATCAATAGTGGCAGCACAAAATGTACCGTGTCAGAACAATGCAGGCCACACAACTTGCAGGTAGCAAACAACGTCCACCACATGGCGGCACTGCACTGGAACACACAGCAGCAGGCACCCGGGCACGGGAACAGCACAGGGATTCAGGGAGAAGGAACGGAGCAGGGTGCAACCACCACTGGGGGAAGCAGGCCACTGGACACCTACCATGGTAATCTAATGGACAGGCACCCACATGGTGGGGTACCCCCACCCAGAATGCTGAGTGATGGAGAACATGCACCGGGGTAACCACTAGAGGACAGGTGGACCATGGCCACCATGTGGATGGCAATGTAGAATGCAAGGGGCCAGGAGCACAAGCCAGCATGTCTCCAGCAACACACACAACACACAGGACAGGGGAGATGACATGCTGCCTTGTGCTCCTGGCCCCTGTGGTTCCAGTGCAGTGCCTCTATACAGTGGGCGTTGTTTGCTACCTGCATGTTGTGTGGCCTGCATTGTTCTGGCACGGTACATTTTGTGCTGCCAACATTGATGGTAACACTGTTTTTGCCGCTTTATTTTTGTCCACTTTATTTTGTTCTGAGATGTTACTGACCAGAACCCATTAGGTCAGTGAGCAATACCTGCTGCCTGGCCGTTAATTTTAGTCATGACAAAAGTGATGTTAAACAATTGGCGTTCACAAACAACACAGAATATTGATAAAAACGTGGACCAAGCTAACAGCGTTAGTGGCTCAGCAGGTTGCATACTTGTCTCTGAGACTAGAAGATCAGAGAATTGTGGGTTCTAGCCCCACCCCAGGACCTAGAGGTAAATCCCAATACTGACTCTGTAATGCAGCATGATCAAGGTGCTGCACCCCTGAGGTGCCATCCTTCAGATGAGACATTAAACTGAGTTCCCATCTGCCTGTATTGCTGGTTGTTCAGGTGGAACTTAAAGATCAGAGGCACTTCACAAAAAGATTAGGAGAATTTTCCTGGTATCTTGGCCATATTTCTCCCATTCTCTAAAAATATCTCCAACAGCTTAAACTGATTCAATATGTCAGTTTGTATCTGTATCTCCCCGTTCCCCCAGGGATGAGGCTGAAAATAAGCAGAACTGCTGAGCCCTCCCTTCCTGGCCAAAACAACTAAATAAATGATTTCAAATAAAAAAAGAAGTGCTATAGCACACTTAAAGAGGACAGGACATTTTTACTAATTTGTACTAGTTAGTAATGCTCCTAGTACCAGGCATGAAAGACTTACATCCAAGTGAGTCATATTTGACTGTCCATGAAAAAACACATTGATATGAAAAACTGTGTTTTTCAATGATTATCTTTTTATAGACAACATTCTGCATAGTTCTTTTCATAAATTCAGTAATTTCGAGTTTTTACTATATCACTGTTTGTTTACAGAATGCTGAGCATGAGTTGATGTATCAGAACCATGCTCACAGTTCTGTGCACAAAGCGTGACATAGTTGGAACGCCAGATCACTGGTTCTACGAAGAGAACTGTAACAGAATGCTGCCCATGAAAACAAAACAATGCAAACTACAGTTTTTGCATCACTTTTAATTCCAGTACAGTTACACGTGGATCATTTAGGCTTATGGATATCATTTCTGACCCCCACCTCTACTTTAACTCCTCGACCTATATCCTACTGCCAACCCCCGTTTTCCTCATGTCCAATTAGACTCTTCTAATATCTTTTGGTTAGATAAGCTGCCATCTGCCTACATTTTTGTGCTGAGCACTTAATAGCATCCTCCTGCATCTTCTGCATGCATTCTTTTACATCTATTTATTCTAATGTACGTAACGTGTTTTAATGCCTTGTGTTGCTTGGTTTATGATGCTTATGTGATGAATAGTATGTTTTTACCTTCTATGTAATTCAGTCATAATTGTTTTTTATGTCTCTCCCTTTCCCCTTCCTCCAAGAAATGAGTTGTTACTAGCTCAGTATGTCTTTCCTGCTGAAACATTTGAAGTAAATGAATAAATCTGTAAATTGAAACATTATAAACACTGCCAATTAGAAATAATTTTCTGTCCTCTATAACATGGGAGAAAATGGCAACTTACAAGACAGAAGAAAAGAGGCAATATAAAATGGAATGAAAAGAATAGGTGAAAAGTGTTGCCTGTAATGTGCACTGCTACTTTAACATCACTCTCCTTTTGACTATGATGAGCTAGGATGCAACAGTTACTGCACTCTGATCTTATGAAACATTGGGAACATCCAGGCTACAAAACTTAAGAGCAGAAAACAGTAGGGTACTATGTATTTTTTTTTTTTATCTTTTTGCTTCCTCTTTGCAGGACTGCGCCCCCCCCCCCCATCCAGACTGACTCTCACAGCCCTGTCGCCTGACATCTCATGGACTTACTGGCCTCTGCCCCCTATCTGTCCCCATAGCTTGCACCCACCCCATAGCAGGGGTGGGACTGGCAGGGCCCCAACTGCCATACACAGATCCAGTTCTGGGGTGGGCAGCAACATCACCAGAGCAGGGCCTGTGGAGGGTCAATCCTTCATGCTGCCCCTGGCCTGCGCTCTTTCCTCATTTTCTACAAGACTTCTGAAACAGGTGCCTTAGGGTGAGACACAAGTACGCAAGTATGTGTGTGTCATCTGCCAATGTCTCCTTGCCCACTGAACTGCTTAAGAATGCACTGCCACCTGTGGTCACCCAGGTGGCAGTCGAGCACCAGAGCAGGCTGGCTTCCCTATATTGACAGATTTCATTTTGTAGCGTACATCTTTTTTTTTTATAAGTTATTATTTATTTAGGTTTTACAAAACATGTAAAAGCCAGAGTGACATATATAGGATAGTGTATGAGAGCCTACACACAACAACGCTATTCTTATACCGAGTTGTTACTATGATGACGCGGACCTCAAGAGTGAAGCTCGAGAGGTCCCTCTGTCACCATGGGAACCGTGAGGTTTAAGAGTAGTGATTCTGTGTATTTGGGCTATCATACACTATTCTATATAATGTATGGTCAAAAAATACACAGTCATTTACTTTTTGTTGTTCAAGTAAGACAGTCTCTGCTGTCCACCACCTGCACTTCTCTGCCATCTGCCCACCAGCCAGCTCATGCAGGCGACACTTCAACGTCCAACTGGCCTATGAATGGCACTGCTGGGGGCACTTGTATTGCAATGTAGCTACTAATGCAGAATTGTTCATTAGTAGCTAGGTCACTACTGCAACAGAATGACTATTTCAGGTGTCTGGATCTCCATACACAACAGTGTTCTACCACACACTATAAGAAAAATAAACACCAGAAAGATGATCACCCAACTGTACAAGAGTTGGCACAATGCTCCGTACAACAGGCTAAAACCCCAAACAGGGGTTGTGCATATACCGCATAGAAAAATCTCATTGCAACCAAGCATTCCAGTACACTTGCCACTAAAGAAACAGCATAAAATGTAAACAAACGCCTTAATGAAAACACCTACCTCAATATTAATAACAGCGATAACCAAACAAGATAAAACACTACAACAATACAAATGCAATGTTTTACAATTGTAACATACGCCTGATCAAGGATTTTATTTATTTATTAAAATATCGGATAACACCTTTGAGTCTGGGCTGATTTACAAAGGTTCTTCGTCGGGTAAAACAAAAACATGAAGTGAACAGAACTGAGTAAAGTTACAAACATACTATAAGAGATACAATAAGGAGTCATCAAAGACATATTTACATATATTTGTGCATAGTTCAACCAGCAGGACATAATAGTAGGCATTGTGCAATGTATGCCTGGGGATACTGCTTAAGTGTAAAGTGCAAGAGGCATTTTGAGACTGGTAAGGAAGGGGAGGAAAGAGGAAGGCAGCTCAGGGAGCATTGCCAAGGGGGAATATAGGAAGTAGTAAGGTGGGAGAGGATAGGAAGGGGAGGAGGTAGGAGAAAAGGTGGGTAGACAGAAGAGGAAGGGGAGAGGGTTACTGTGGAAGATGGGAGGAAGATGGGGTGAGTTAAGAGTGGATGGAGGTGGAGAGCAATTGCTAGGGGTGGGAGCAGAGGGTAGGAGGTGGGGGCAAAGTGTGTACGGAAGGAGAGAGAAAGGGTAGCGCTGCATGATTGTCACAGGGATGGTGAGGAATGGTGCTAGATGGGGATGGGTGGGGCCGGGGGAAGGTCAAGAGGGAGGCTAGAAGGGAGAAACCTGGGAACAAGTTAGAAGAAGCAATCACAAGAGGCACAGGCTACAAGGTGTTGGTGAAGAGCATGCTTAAAAGCACTTAGTGTGACAGTATTAGAAATTTCTGATGGAAGAGAGTTAAACCAGCTAGAGGATCTAACTATGAATGATCATTGACCTTGTGTAGTCCAGCAGCGGGAAGCGTCAAACATTTGACACTCCAATCTTCTGGTTAGGCGGGAGATACTGTAAGGGGTCAGTAAGGACTGAACTCCAGAGGGCATGAGACCGATTAAAGTCTTCTTTGCTAAGATACAGGTCTGGTACTTGAGTCTGCGCCTTAGCTGAAGCCATTGTGCTAGCTTGTAAATATTGTATGTGTGGACAAGGTGGGTGGATGCAGTGAGGAGACAACAGGCTTTGTTAAAGGCTATAGTTATGTGCTGGTGTGCAGTGTCAGTAGCTGATCCATAGATGACAAGCCCATAGTCAATGATTGAGATAACTGAGCTCTGAATAGCAAGATTTAGGGCTTCAGCTGTAAAACAGTGCCTATGCTTATGCTTATATATAAGAGCCCTAGGCAGGCATTCACAGTTTTGGCAACATGATCAATGTAATTGGTGTAAACAAGTGTGCAGCCAAGGCTCACGCCCAGTTATTTGAACAGGTACACCTGCTCTAGAGTTGTGCCAGCACTGTTGTTGATTGTTAGTTCTTGATCTTCGTGCTTGTTGTGAGTTCCATGGAACAACATAGTTTTAGTTTTTTTGTAATTAAGGAGGATGTGCTTGTGTGATTTTAAACCAGGTTTTAACCTCTGCAAAACTATTCTGTAACTGAGACTGTAGAAAGGATGGGTCAGGGTGGAAGGTGTAGATTACTGCATTGTCCACATACAGTAGTATCCTGTCATGGCAAGAGGCATGTAGATTGTTTAAAAATATGCTGAAAAGCAATGGGCCCAGGATGGATCCTTGAGGGACTCCAGCATGGACCGGGAGGGAGGTAGAGAGATATTCACCGATCCTGACCTGCTGGGAGTAGTTACTGAGATAGCTTTGAAACCAGCGGGTGGTATCTGGGGAGAGTCCAAGGAGACATAGTTGTTTGATCAGCAGGGTGCGGTGAATGGTGTCGAACGCCTTTGTCAGATCAATGAATGTGGCTCTGACCAATTGTCCAAAATCAATTGCGCTATGGACATAGGAGGTGAATTCAAGAAGGGCAGTAGTGGTGCTGTTCCCTTTTTGAAAACTGTGTTGCTGGGGACATTGCAAGTTATATTTTTCCAGGTACTCAGCTAGCTGCTCTGCTACTATTTGTTCCAATGCTTTGGAGAGGGGGGAGGAATGAAGATTCTCCTATAGTTTTAAGTTAAGGTCTTGTCACCACTTTTGTGAATTGGGGTCACCACTACAGCTTTCCATTTTAGGGGGAGCTGAGAAAACAAAGAGAGTGGTTTAGGATTTTGGTGAGTGGGGTCAGGACTTCTTCAATAGTGAGGGTGAGCAGTTTCAGATCAAGAGTATCACCACTGAATCTGGATTTTCCCAGAACTTTTAGTAGGTGTTTTTTCACTAGACTCTCTGGGATTGCTTTAAAGTAGAACAGCGGGTGTCCCTGCATCCTTCCTGGTTTGTCAGTGGATATGGTATCGGGATGGGAGCAAAGAAATTTGAGGGTAGCACATGACTAAGGTCTGTGAAGGTAGAGTTAAAGGCATTGGCCATGGTAGCTTGGTCCAGGGTGGAGGTGCCATCAATGTTAAGCATTGTGGATGTCCCTGTTGGGTCTTTCCCTGTTACTTCAGAGAGGTTGCTCCAGAATTTCTTTCCGTCTTTCTATGTACTGGCCAGGGCGCTTTTATAATAGTTGCTTTTCTCGAGGCGAGTAGCTCCAGTGCAGGTGTTTCTTGCTGTTTTGTAAGCCTAGGTGTTGGCCTGGATGCTAGAGGCCTTGTCTCGATACCAGAGGTGGTCCCGGTACTGGTACTTCATTAGTTTAAGAAGGTCTGGCATGATCCATTGAGTAGGAGACATCCCTGATTTTATACTTTTTGTATGGGCCATGGGCATCACAGGGCAGAACTGAAACTGAAGATAAAATACTCAAGTGCAGTATCCAAATCAGGGGCTGCATCAATTGGTGTCCAATCGTGTTCCCAAAGGAGGGTTTTGAAGGACTCTAGCTGGCCAGGAGCCAATATACGGTGGTTGATGGTCTTTGGAGGGGGTTGGCGAATTTGTTAGTTTAAGTGCAGAGGACTGGGGAATGGTCACTTAGGGAGTTGGGGAGAACTACGTTTTTTGTGATGTGATCTGGGTGGTTGGTAAGTACCCATTCTGGTAGTGTGCTAGTCTCTGTTCTATAGTTCACCCTGGTGGATGATTGTACCATTTGCAAGAAATTTGCTGTAGAAAGAGTATCCTTTTAGCTATTCACATTGGGGGCCAGCCAGTTGACATTGAAATCCCCATGCATGATTAATTCTGTGTTTTGATTAAGGAGGTTTATGCAGTCAAGGAAGGATTGAAGACCCTGATTAGTCAGCTTGGGTGGTATATAGACTGGAGCCACGGTTAAGACCTTGTTGTGTGCTCTGAGCAGTACCTTGGTGGCAAGAACCTGAATGTCATTCTCTGAGAAGGGTGTGGACAGAATGTGTCCTGTAAGGGACTCTTTTACACACAGTGCACAGCCCTTTCCTTTCTTGGATTTCCTGTTCTGCCTGTAAACAGCAAAACTAGGAATAGAAATCATGGAGTTGGAGATCTCTGGGGACCTCCATGTCTCAATCACTGATATGATGTCTGGGTTGTGCTGGAAGACCCAGGCAGTGAGGATATCAAGTTTAGTGATGAGGCTGCAGATGTTTATGCTGGCCAAAAAGAGTATCCCAGTTTTGCAGGTATCCCTAGAGCCAAGCAGTGAGGGGCCAGGATTAGCGGGAATGTTGCCAGATATGAGCAGCAACAACAACATTAGGCATTTTAAGAAGGCATTGAGGAGGTACCTGTTTGGCAGCAGGGTCCTTTTATTTAGTGGGGCAGTACACAATAGATTGTTGAGTGGAGCAGTAGCCAGTTAATAGAAGTGATGAGCTAAGAATCAAGGGAGTATGAGTAGTGGGTGGGAGAAAAAAACAGAAATGAAGGGGTTTGGGTGAGAGGTGACAAGCAAATATCTGGGTGTAGTGGCTTGTTGACATTCCTTATAAGGACTGTGTAAATTCATTTACAAAGACTGGAGACAGGTTATGTATGGGTTGACCTTCCCCAGCCAGTATGTGAGGGTAGGGTATGTAAAGTAAGCAAACTTAGCAGGATACAAATTGGTCCCATTATGTAGCCTATGCATAACCAAAGTAGTAGAGGACAGGATCACTACGGAGGTCTTTTAAGAGATGGGGAGTGTCTTAAACATATGTAGTTAATGTTGGTGAAGGAAGAAAAAAAGGGTAGGATTCAGTTGGATTTAATAGAGGTTGGAGCCGGAAGGGTGGGTGGGACAAAAAAACAGCTAAAATGCAGGATACAGAGGGAAAACAGAGAGAAAAAGCAGGGTCCGAGGCCAGCAAGGGGACACCCAATCAGACCACAGCAGTCCCAGCAAGCAGCCAGTCAGGGAGCTCTAGCTGAAAGGTTCCTGGACTTGAAAAAAAAAATTCAGCAAGCAGAGATAGTCCGTCCCTTCAGAGGGACTTCCTGGCGAGGCAGCAGAGGTAGCAGGTAGCAGAGGTAGTGGAAACTGCACCGCTTA
Source organism: Neoceratodus forsteri (assembly GCA_016271365.2). Taxonomy (NCBI): domain Eukaryota; kingdom Metazoa; phylum Chordata; order Ceratodontiformes; family Ceratodontidae; genus Neoceratodus; species Neoceratodus forsteri. Next base: position 116,031,023 of record JADMNL010000028.1, read on the forward strand.
GATTAAGTCAGCACCCATTCAAGGGCTGGTCTGTTGTGGAGAAAAAAAGGGAGAGGATTAAAATTAAAGGAAGCGAGTGAGGACGGGGGTGAGACATATAGAGACTAGAGATAGGAGACAGTGGGGGTTTGAGGAGGCAGGGTGAAAAACAAAAGGAGAAGCTAATCGGGGGCTGGACAATAGAAAAGCACCAGCTAGAAGAAAGCAGGGGGCAAGGCGGGTCGGCGCCGAGCTGCAAATGGGGAGGGGGTGTAGAGAAGGAATACAGAGGCAGGGGAAAAAAATGCTTGGAACAGGGGGAGAGTCAAAAATGAACAGCAGTAGGTTGGCATAATGAAATCAGGACAGAAGGAAATGAAAAGGCACTGAGAGGGAGAGATATGAAGATAAACAAAGCTCAGGGAGAGGCAGGATATTAATACAATCTTGGAAGCGTAATGTGGCTGAGCATGTATATTTCTGAACAATAAATTACATTAATTTCAAAACATTTAGGTAGCAGTCTGCACAAACATTAACTCATCTAGCAGGATAAAATAATAAATCATAAAAACAGCTAGAAATGCAGAATACAGAGGGACATAGAGAGAAAAAGCAGAGTCAAAGGCCAGCGAGGGGATGTACAATCAGGTCGTGGCAGTCCCAGCAAGCAGCCAGTCAGGGAGATCTAGCTGAAAGGCGCCTGGACTTGGAAAAATAAATTCAGCAAGCAGAGATGGTCCGTACCAGGATGCTGGTAATTATTTACATTTCAAGAACCCCAATGTGGTTTTTCAGAAATATGGAAAGCAAACACAGTCAAAATGTGTAGACATTGCTTTGTTGAAACATGCATGGCAATGCAACAATATATTACAAGGTACCAGAGGTGCAACATAATAATTAACTCAGAAACAGTAGTTTTGCATACTGGTAAGTTGCAGTTGCCATAGAACAGCTTAACTGGATTGCGGCAGACACAGTAACAAAAGGGTTAAAGAGCAACTCTGCACTTCAGCATGTATTTTCATAAATAAGATGTTTCAACTATCACAATTTACTAGAATGCATTTTTTTTTATTTTCAATGTTCCTTTCCAAGATTTAGAGCCCATCTTGGTAGTCCATCTAAAAAGTCTGTACAGAAAACATTTGAAAACACTTGTGTCTCCGTCGCTAAACTCACAGTACCTTTGTTTATGACAGTATAGTGCTCATCGTGACAACAGAGTGTGATGTCACAAACAGCAGTTGTGTGGCTAGCAGGGAAGAATCAGATACATTTTGAAAGTGACTGAAATAATTGCTGCGTTATCTACAATATTTTACAGACCAACAGCAGGGAAATGTAAAAGGAGAGAGCTAGAAAAGAGTAAAACTAAACCACAATTGGTCTAAAACTACCCTTTTTAAGCTTTTTATTATAATGGGGAGTTGCTCTTTCAACATAAACAAATTAAGAGGTAAGCCTCTATGGGGGGGTTACTATACGGTATGTTCTCCCTGCATGCCAAACAGCACAAGCGAAGGACGAAAATAAAACAGCAGTAGCCCCAATGAGGTTTCTTCCTGCAGTGAATGTGAAGTGCATGAGTGTTAAGAGAGGAGCAAAACCTCAAACTTACCTGATGTGTGCATGCCGGGCTTCTCACAGTAGCAGGGTGCAACCATGAACCATGACCCCATATAAATACTATATGGTACAGTAGTCTCAAGGGGCTGAAGCAATCAGGAGGCTGGATTTCCAACTACAGGTTTATAATCATACTAGACATCTGTTTGGCCACAAAAGGAAAATTTCACCTGCAGAAAAATAAACATTTAGGCATTTAAATTTATCTACCATGTATAGATGTCACACTGGGATGTCATGAAAGTTAGGTTTGTTAATTAACATGGAAACATACCATAGAAACATACTGTAGAAGCATAGTGTAGAAACATAGAAAACTGACACCAGAAGACGGCCTTGCAGTCTATCAAGTTGGCCCAATTTTTTTTTAATTTTGCCATTTTTTGGCCAGGAAAGATGCACTGTCAAGGCTTGTTTCCAGGTGCATCCTGGAGACACAGGAAAGTTAAGTGGCTTACTTATGGACACACAGTATGCAAATGGTGGCTGTGGGATTCAAACCCAGTTCTACAGATTTGCCCTCACCAGAGTATCATGACAGACCTCTCCTCCTCCCCATGCTCCTCTTGATTCCTTGTCCAGCCTGATGTGCCTATCCACCCCATCTTAAAGCTCACCACTGTTTTTGCACTGACCAGTGCTTCAGGTAGCTTGTTGCACTCCACCACCACCACCCTCTGTATGAAATAATACTTCCTTACATTGCTTCTGCACCCACCATGTTTCTTACTATTCTCCCAGGTATTTGTATTGCCACTAGTAGGGAACAGCCCTCTAGAGACCACTTTGTTAATAACCTGCATGTACTTAAACATTTCTCTCCACCTCCTCTCCCTTCTGGCCTCCAGTGAGTACCTGTTGAGGTATGCCAGTCTTTGTTCTTATGTCCTTCCCCATTACTCCAGTATCATATTGGTTGCCAGCCTCTTCACCGCCTCCAGCTTGCTGTTGTTCTTTTCTAGCTGTGGGTTTCAAACTCTGTGTAGCAGTCAAGGTGCAGTCACGCTAGAATCCTGTACAGGGTAATATCGCCTCCTTTTTTTCTGCTGCTGAACCCCTTACTGATACATTCTAGCATCCTGTTCACCTTCCCTGTTGCCTTATCACATTGCTTCACATTTGCGTCAGGGTAAGATGCATTATTTTTCAATATACTTAAACAATAAGGCTCAACGTAGCGGGCTATATATCTGAGCTAAATCTACATCTCGGGTGCTTACCCTTCAATGGGCATTTTCTCAAAATATGGCCTACCACAGAGGGCTCGATTTCTATTACAAATCTCCCCAACAGTGTTTTAAAATTAAAATATAGCTAAAAAACATTATGTTAATTTAAAAACCATTGTAGAATTAAGCTTGCTGAAGGCTGTTTCCTATAACAGAAGTTGATCCCAACATTTTGTATACACTAGCAGCCCAGTATCTGTAGGATAAGGATTGCTAGTAAATTGACCAGATTGTAGGAGTTGTTGCAATTACGCATCCACTTATCACTGTCTGTACCTTTGTATTGTTTGTATAATGCTCTGGGTCACCCCTGTGAGTGGGCTGCATCTCAGTGGGCTCCACACAGGTACCAAGTCTAAATAAATAAATGAATTTAATGTTCAGAGTGCCTGTGAGGTTTATAATGTACATTATGAAATGGGTGGAACAAATGCTGGCTTCCAACTGGTTAAGAGTTTTCTGGGCCATTATTCCAGCTCAGCTGAGAGTAACTCAACAAAAATATGTTTAAAAATACATCCAATTTACTAAAAAGGTTCCATTTCATAATCACAATAAGACACTCGGTGGGGGATATGGTGGGCTAACAGCCCTTTTCGGGTGGTGGAAGAACTTGGCTTCACCTTGTGCTTCAGCCCATCCAGGTCAGACTGTTAGTCCAATCCCACCATAATGCACCCTGTGTCATGCCTTACTGCTTAAGTACAATGATGTATGGGGTACATGCACTAAATGATAAAACTTGCGTTATGTAACTTTTGCTGATTACATGCTTTGTATGACTAAGCAGAACTGAGGTCTGGACTGGGAGTGTTATCTTGCCAGGACAGATTAAAGCACTTAGTGCAGTCCATGTATTTATTTAATCACTGTTCTGTGGTATAATTTTATTCAGTAGATCTTTTTCGGCAAGGAGCAATTACTCAGTTTCCGACAAATAATTTAAGGCTGAACTCCTCTAATTTTCCATTTCAGTTTATCGTTTTTGCAATCAGTTTCTTTTCTTTTCTTTTTTTCTTTTTTTTAGATTGGGTCATTAGTAAACAATTGCAAGAGCTGAAATGATAGTGACTTGTATGAAAGGGTATTATCATAGGAGTACAGATTCAGCTGATTTGAATAAAATGCTATCAGAAACAAAGCCAATGCGAGAAGCAAGTGTTGAGATTTCAGTTCTGCAGATGAACAAAGGATCTGTTGTGAAACAAATCATATAGTGTAATAGAATATGGTTATACCTTGCTGTGCATAGATTTTTAGCCAAACTAAAAAGCTGTTGTACCACGGTTCAAAGGTCATGGAATGCTGTTGTACCTTTCTGTGGTACAACATTTTTTAAACTAGAATGGAAACATATGCCACCTGCTGTTTTACTGTCATTCACCACACACACAGAACCCTGACCCTCCCCTAACACAGACCATTCTGTTGCTTCATCATTTAAAAAAAAAAAACAGAGATCTACCCCTCACCCAGGCAGTTTTTCAACGGCTGGGTGAGGGTGTGTTTGTTTTTTTAAATAATAAAAAATTAAACCAAAGATTGCTTGGAAGGAAAAAGCATGTTTTTGTTTTATGTGTCAGACTATTTACTATACAAAATAACACATGGGCAGCCATGCACAACTTGGCTGTGTTTCTATCCCAGGGTTCTGATGACATCAGGGACTTCTCAAGCTACGCTCTTGAGGTCCCAATGATGTCATTGGAACCCCAAAATGGAAAAACAGCCTTATTGGACATGGTTGCTCATACATTACTCAATATTTAGAACTTAAAGAAATCAGACTGTGTTAAACGTTACAGTTCTGGGGCAAGATTTTCAAAGCCATGTTTTTGGCACGAGTGTGGAATTCTGCCTGAAAAATCGGTCTAACTTTCAGGATGGAATCCCACAGTTGCATCTGAAAAATAGACGCAAGTCCCACAACTGCAGCGAAAATTGCCATAGATAGTGGGTATATGTTGCAAATACATCCAGATGTCTATGAATAGGATGCAGACATGTGGATGCATCTATGTGGATGTAGCATGCATCCAAACCATGAATGCAAGTGCTGTGTCCAGGTGGCTAAGAATCCCACCCGTGTAATTTAGATATCTAAAGACATGATCTAGTGAGAGGATCATAGAACAGTGAACAAAGAGTTCCCAGGTTCAAAGCTTATCATTAAGCAATACAGCATGATCAGGGGTTATACTGTACTGTAATGTGGCATGAGGTGTAGCTGAGTGCCACATGCCCCTAAACAGATATTAATTGATCATTAACATATAGTAACCTGCCAACAATTTAGGTCGAGAATGCAGCAAACTATTCAGGAGGGCTATATTATAGAATGAGGGCAAGCAATAATATATTAAAACTTGTAAAAATCCTCCCCCAGATGTGTCAGTTTTCAGGGCACCTGCTTGTGAAACACTCTCTACCCTAGGACCCAATAGCCCCAGCTGCTTGGTCTGGGAGAACTGTGACATCCTTCATTGGGGGGTCCCTACAGAGAGAGGCCGAGATATGAACATATGAAAATAGTTAGCAGAAGATGGCCTTACAGTCTAACTAGTCTACTTGATTGTGGAGCTCCTTCTCCAGCAATGACTGTTGTTTCAGCCCCCCACCCCACCAACCCTGACTCTCCCCTTCACCCTGTCCCACTCCATCTTGAACCCACCCACCATCTTTTGAGAGAGGGCTTCCGACTTCCACTGGAAGTTCATTCAACTCCATCATGACCCATTCTATGAAGAAGTGCCTCCTACCCTACTTCTTGAACCTTCCTCACACCAACTTATAGCTGTGCCCCCTTGTCAACACAGAAACTGAGTCACTTTGGGTCACTCTAGAGGCTGTAAATGGAGCAATAACTCTGGTAGGAGTGTATTACTGACCACCGACAACAGGGGTGGAGGGAGATAAAGAAATATTAAAAGCCATTCAAAACATGAGTGATAAAGGGGAAGTAATAGCGTTAGGGGTCTTCAATTTACCCAACATAAATTAGGGTACTCATACAGCAAGTTCAACCAGAAGCAAAGACTTTCTGGAGGCTCTGCATTTATCGGGCCTGAAACAACTGGTAAAGGACCTAACAAGAGGGGTTGCTGTCCTTGACCTGCTGCTAACAATGGGGACAATGTTGTCAAAGTAGAGGTGGGAAGCCACCTAGGGTCCAGTGATCACTGCATGGTGGAGTTTCATGTCAGGATAAAAACAGAAACCAAACACTCTAAAACTAAAGTCATGGACTTTAGAGGAGCAGATTTCACAGCTATGAGGGAAGGTCTTAAAGAGAGACTCACAAATATAGTTTGGGGGAGAGATGTTGAAGAGTACTGGGCACATCTCAAGGCAGCTATACTTCAGACTGCAAACCATTGCACAAAGAAGTTGAGCAAAGCAAAAACGAAGAGAAAAAACACTGTGGTTTTCTAAGGAATTAGCCACCAGGATTAGGTAGAAAAGGGCCGCTTTCAGGAAATACAAGAAAACAGGTCTGACAAGGACCAGGAAGACTACAAAGAAAAACAAAAGGTTGCAAGCAAGGAAATCAGAACAGCAAAGGCAACAACAGAGGAGAGGATAGCCAGAGAAGGCAAAAAGGGAGACAAAACCTTCTATAGATGTATTAGTAAAAAAGAAAGACCACAGGGGCTATTGACAAACCCACAAAGGAAGATAGAGAGACCACTGAGGATGACAAGGACAAAGCAGAAATCCTAAACAGATATTTCTGCTCCGCATTCACAAAGGAGCAGGATGGCTGTGGACCCGCCATTACAGGAGGCAATAAAGGTGGCAACGGAGTATACCAAGGACCCTTTACAAAAGAGGAAATCCTAAAGGAACTGGAGAAACTCAATACAAACAAAGCCATGGGACCAGCCGAAATACACCCTAGACCACCAAGAGAACTAAGAGAATTAGCGGCTCCACTGGTTGATCTTTTTAACTTATCATTTGAGCTGGGCAAGGTCCCACAAGACTGGAAAATAGCCACAGTTTTCCCTCTAGTCTACACAAAAGCGGTAGCAGAGTGAGTGCGGGCAACTATAGACCGGTAAGCCTCACATCAATTGTAGGCAAAACAATGGAAACCCTTCTCAAGGAGAGGATTATATCCTTTCTCGAGGACAACAACAAATTAGACAATAAACAGTAATGCTTTACCACAGAGAAGTCATGTCAAACCAATTTACTTGACTTCTTTGACTGGATAATGAAAATTGTAGACCAGGGAGGTGCGGTAGATGTAATGTACCTGGATTTCAGCAAAGCCTTTAACTCGGCCCCACATAGAAGGCTGCTAAACAAATTAAACAGCATGGGAGTAGGACATCAGGTGGTAAACTGGGTAAGGAGTTGGCTTACTGGTAGGACCCAGAGGGTATTAGTGAACAGCTCACTCTCAGAGGAAAGAGACGTAGCTAGTGGAGCACCACATAGTTCAGTGCTTGGCCCAATCCTGTTCAACATCTTCATTAGTGACATTTCTGATGGATTAGATGGCAAGGTGAGTTTGCTCACAGACAACACAAAGATAGGAAACAGGGTGGACACCCCAGGAGGAGTGGAGAAGATGAAGGCTGATCTGGAATCTCTAGAAAAGTTGTCAAGAATGTGACAACTAAACTTCAGTACTAAAAAATGTAAAATTATGCCCCTCGGGAGGACTAACCCAGGAGTGGATTACTACCTAGGGGAAGACAAACTGGAAGCCTCTCAACAGGAAAGGGATCTCAGAATAATTATAACAGAGGACCTAAAAATGACCTAGCAATGTGAGAAAGCAGCACTTAGGTTAAATGGTATGTTGGGATGCATAAGCAGGGGGGATTACCAGCAGAAAAAAGGAGGTCATCCTTCCACTCTATAGTTCAATGGTGAGGCCACACCTGGAGTAAAGTGTACAGTTCTAGAGACCACACCTCAAGAAGGATATTACCAGACTGGAAACAGTGCAGAGGAGGGCTACTAAAATAATTCATGGATCGCACGACAAATCATATGAGGAGAGGCTGCATGAATTAAACATGTATTCCTTGGAGCAGCGGAGGGAGAGTGGAGACACGATCGAGACCTTCAAATTCCTAAAAGGAATAAACAAGGTGCAGGTCCAGGACCTGTTCCATATCAAAAACCACTCAAGAACCAGAGGGCACAACATAAAGCTAGAGAGGGGAAGATTCAGAGGCAACACAAGCAAGTTCTTCTTCACCGAGAGAGAGTGGTTGATCCATGGAACTGCCTTCCACAGGAGGCAGTAGAGGCAAAAACGATGGAGACTTTCAAGAAGGCGTGGGATAGATACAAGGGTATCATAACACTGAAAAGCAGTTAAGGGAAAGAATAGGATTATAGGCAGACTAGATGGGCCGCATGGCCCCCTTCTGCCGTCACTTTGTATGTTTCTGTGTTTTTTGTGGTCTTGTTCCCACTGAGACAAAAGAGGTCCACTGTATCCACCTTGTTGATAACTTTTCAGGTAATTGAAGGTTTCAATCATGTCCCCACTTGCTCTTCTCTCTTCGAGTCAGTACATATTGATGTCACCCAGTCTGTCATCATATGCCTTAACCTGATGCACCCCGGACCATCTTTGTCACCCTCCTCTTGACTGCCTTGAGCCGGTTGCTATTCTTTTTCAGGTAGAGTCTCCAATTTTGCACACCATCCTCTAGGTACAGTCGCACCAGTAAACTGTACGGCTGCAATATAACCTCCATCTGTCTGCTTGTGAATCCCCTCGCAGTGCACCCAAGCATTCTGTTTGCCTTGGCTACAGCCTTTCTGTACTGTGTTGTTTGTCTTAGGAACCTGGTGATGGTACTCCCAAGTCTTTTTCCTTCTCTGATTTGGTGACCTGGACCCCTCTCCTAGGCTTCACTCAGTCCTCAGGTTCTTTCCTCCCTATGTGCATGACTTTGCACTTATTTGCACTGACCCGAGCTGTCATATGTGAGACGATCTTTCCAGCTTTACTATGTCTTCTTTAATGTCCTGTACAACCTCATCCCTGTCCACTCTCCCACAGAGCTTGGTGTTGTCCATAGAAAGACAGATTTTGCCTTTCATGCTATCTTCAATGTCACTTATAAACATTTTAGACAACACCAGGCCGAGCACTGACTTCTTCGGGACCTCGCTGGTGACTTGCCTCATTCCAGTGAGCTCCCCCCCGTGCATTGCCACTAAACCAATTTGCCACCAACCTTGTTAATTTACTTCTTGTCCCTAGGCCCTCCAACTTCCTGAGTAACCTCTTGTACGGTACCAAGTAAAAGGCCTTGCTGAGATCCAAACATAGAATGTCAGCCATTTGTTCACAGTCTTCATTAGCCAGTCAAAGAAGTCAGTCAGGCTGGTTTGACAGGATTTCCCCGCCATGAACCCATGTTGCCTGTCATCCTGGAACCCATTTGCCTCCAGGAACTTGACCAGTCTTTACTTCAGAATGGCCTGAGCCATATCACCACCTCACCCTTGCTCGTTGCCATCCTGATCATGGCACCCAACTTCATGTCTCTTTCCTCATTCTGATTTTCCATTCTGATAAACTACCCCTAGCCTCACTTTCCTTCACTTTGTTGTTCGAAGTTGTACCCACAGCACCTCTACCTTCCCTTCCTCGGTCTCCTTCCTGGTGGCAGTAATGTGCTCCCCAACCTAAAGTGCCACGCCACCCCCTTCTCCTTCTCTCTCTCTCTCTCTTCTGTACATAGTATACCATGGAATAGAGAGGTCATAGTCATGGTTTGGAGTAGCCGACGACTCTGTGGCCGCTGCCAGATTTACTTTCCCCTCTGCCATTAATGCCTGCAGGTCATCTATTTTGTTCCCTAGACTTCTAGTATTGAGGGACACCACTCTCCACCACTCCTGCTCCAGCCCCATCTTATCTGATCATGTGCCTCCTCTCTCCTCTGCCTGTCTTCCCACCCCTTCCATTTTCATCCCTCATTCTCCTCCTTAATCTGCTTCTCCCTAGCTCCCCTCTGTTCCCTTCACTCCCTCCCCTATTTGACCCACTAGTGCCCATTACCTGAATGTCCCCTCCATAAGAAACCCCTTCCCCCTGCCCACTTTCTCTCTCCCTTTTATTACAACCTGCAGAGGCCTGGTTGTCCCCCTCTTCCCAGGGACCCTAGATGCTATAACCCTTTTGGCCTCCCCTATTTCAGTTTAAAATCATGCTTCTGTTAATATAATCCTCAATTCATTCTCTGAGTTTCCTGGATCCACTCCAGTTCCAAAGCAACATGTCCAGTGCATAGTTGATTTTATCACTCCAGGTTCTTTCCCAGTTCTCTATGTACTCAAAGCCTTCTTCCCTGCACCATTCCCTCAGCCAGCTATTAAAACCTTCTTTCCTACTCTTCCTCATTGTGCTGGCCCTCGAAACCAACAGCACCTCTGAGAAGGCTACCGACCTAGCCACCCCCTACAAATCTGCCCCACTTCCCTGAACCTCCCCTGCATCGTCCTTACCTCACAGCCCACTATGTCATTTGTACCTAGAAGTACTATCACATGCCGCTTCCCCCCATCCCTGTGTGAGTGGGCCTATCATCGGGCATATGCGCCCTGCTGTCAAGCCCGGAATACACACCACTCTCCTACCTTGCTGTACTTCCCCTGTCTTATCTTATCTCAACCCTTCACTATTGAATCCCTCATAACTATGACCCTGCTGCTACTCTTCTCTTTTCCTATCCCCCCACCTCCTGCCACTACTGTTTTCTGTTCTACCCTTCTTACTTTTCCACCACTATTACAGGGGGGCAAGCCAGTGGAGGCCCGAGCCTGACTCACACTTAGTGCCTGGCTCAGCTCAACTTGACCTCTGTAAGCAACTGAGAGCCAAGATCAAGCAGAGCCAGTTAATATTAAAGTAAACATCTGTGTCAGCTTGAGCAGTAAGTGTGGTGTCTGAAACTTTTAACTTCTTTCATGCAGCTCACGAGGGACACTGTCAGTAGCTGAGTCTCAGCTCGGGATTTTGCTCTTCAAGTCAAACCAGACCCCTGGCTTGGCTCTGACTTGGCTCTAGTTGACAAATTCCTGGCTTGCCCACCTCTAACTGCTATTGTCACTTCCCCCATTCCCTCCTTCTGTGCTGCTATGACTGTCTGCTTATCTTCCCAACCTCCCTTCTCAGTTGCTCCTTCTTTGTTCCCCTTTACAGTTGAACTCTGTCCTCCCTGCCTCTCTTCTTTACCCTACTGTCTACCCCCTGGACACCCCTCCTACTCCAGTTTCCTATGCCTTGCCTCCTTCCGCCCTCCTCATTCTTTGTAAACTTCCCTTTGCCCACTCCACACTCTGACTGCCCATTTTTTTACTTGTGTCCCACCTGAGTCACCCCTTCCCCTACTGTACTCAGTGGTAGGAACTGATTTCTCCTTGGTACCCTTATGGGTTCACCCACACCCGCTTCCCCCTGCCAAACTCGTCCCCTCCCTTCCATGGTCTTCCATCCTACCTCTCTAGGCTTTTTCTACCTCTAGGGTAGAGGGTCCTAATGCCTCTGGAGCCCCTCTCCCTTGCTTTCACACTACACTTTTTTCTTCCCACTTGCTCATTCCCACACTCTCTCCTCCCTCCTGTCAGTATTCCCACCTCCCTGCTTAGCATCTGTACTTCAGAAATCACAAAACGTATTTTTCTGCACACTTGGCAACCCCTGCCTCCCACACTGTCCACAGAAATACTGCTACCCCACACCCCCTACAGCACATTGCCCCTTCCCTCCTGCTGTCTGTACATGACACCTCCTCCCTTAATTTCCTCATAGGACTAACAATTGCTATGTGTAGCAGTACCCCATACTATCCTTTTACCTTTCACTAGGTAGGGAGTAGTTCTTGTATTTTCGCAACATCCTCCTTCCCCAGTTAGGGAGTAGTTACACTCATCTAGTTATTCTGACCCTGCAGGCCTACTCTAGGTAGGGAGTAGATACAGTGCCCTAGTATCCTGCCTCCGATATTGGGAGTAGTTACTATCCCTAGTATCTTGTCTCTGCAGGCCTATCCCAGATAGGGAGTAGGTACTATAGAAACATAAACTTTGACGGCAGATAAGGACCGCTTGGCCCACCTAGTCTGCCCATTTCCCTACCTAGAGGATAAGCTGCAGATCCTATTTAACCAACAGCCTATTTCTTCCTATCACCCACAAAAATTGCCTTATGTCTGTCCCATTCTTGAATTCTCCCACATTTATAGACCCCACAACCTCCTCAGGAAGGCTGTTCCATGCGTCCACCACCCTCTCTGTGAAAAAATACTTCCTCACAATGCCCTGAGCCATCCCCCCTCTATCTTCAAATTGTGTCCCCTTGTTCTTTTCCTATTTCCTATTTTTCCCATTTCCACAGGCCTACCCTGTCCCTGTTCCTTCCTCACACTTCTACCCTACTCTATTCACCCACCCCTTTCAGCCATATAGGCTTACCTCACCACCTCACATGTACCTTTCTGGGCAGAACCCCCCTGTAGCCTGTAGTCAACCCTGAGGATGCCCTTCTGTTGCTCCAGAAGCCAATTAGTAAGACGCCACACTCCTGCTTCATGGCACTCATGCGAGGGGGGGTCACTTGCATGTCTGGGAGTTTTAAGGAGACTACAGTTACATTGTTGGATCTGACCTCCAGTGGCCTCAGATCTCCCCCCTGACTCCCTCTGTTCCCCTCCTCCCTCTTCCTCCTCCCTCTGTTCCAACAGTCACACTGAAATACCAAATGCAGCAGCAATCAATCAGTTCTCAAAAAAGTAATGAAATGAACTAGTGCTAGTCACGCTCACTTATCCCCCTTCTGAGCCACTGCTCCAGCTCACATCCTCTCGGCTACACAGCTTACTTCTGCCTGCACACCAAACTTGTAGTCCATTTTCCGATTGTCTACCCCTGGAAGACTACAGCTGCCTTTTGGTGGGCTGTGGTTATGTGGTTAGGCCCGACCTAAAATGGCACTGGATCTCCTTCTGTCCCCTTCTCCCTCTTCCCTCTCCCTCTGTTTCAGCAATCAGTCCTGAACTGTAATACCAAATGCAGCAACAGACAACCAGTTCTCAAGAAAAGTAACGAAATTAACTGGCACTGGTTGCGTCCACTTATCCCCCTTCTGAGTGGCTGCTCTGGCTGTGCCCCCTCAGCTGTGCAGATTAATTCTGTACCTGCTCATTGAATTTGTAGTCCCTTTTCCATTTGTCTGCCCCAAGAAGACTACAGCTGCCTTATTGGCAGGCTGCAGTCATGTGGTAGGGTCTGACCTCCAATGGCGCTGGATCTCCCTCCTTTGTCCCTCCCTATGCCCCCTGTTTCAGCATACAGGTCCACACTGTAATACTAAATGAAGCAAGAAGCAATCAGTCCCCCCCAAAAAGTAGTGAAATGAACTAGTGCTAGTCATGTTACTTATTCCCCCTTCTGAGTGGCTGCTCTGGCTGGCATCCTCTCAGCTGTGCTCCCTGAGACTCCAGATGAGACTTACACTGGCCTTGTTTCAGCTGTGGTGTGTAGACTGCTGTCTGGGGCATCATCCTGCTGTCTGCCCAGGGGGTTTTCTATTTTGGTGGTTCCACAGAGGTGCGGCCATGCACTGATGGCGTGCATGCGACCGTGCATGCTCCCATGCATGGTGCGTCATGATCTGCCAATCCTACTTCTCCAGATAATCTCTGCACTGCTTAGAATTTGTACCATGCACTTAGCCTAATGGCTCATTTGTCATGCTGTAACATGTCTGATTCCAAGGTCACCTTGTAACTGTACCTGTAATTGTATATCATTATATCAAACTGTTCATTGTATTTGTTCTCTCCTAAATGTTGTACTTATGTTGTATTGTTTCAATCCGGGTTGCTCTCGAAAAAGGGACTGTATTGGCTCATTGGGCTTACCCAGTTAACAAAATTCAGTAAATAAATAGATCCCTCCACTTTACTTTTGTATGGGTCCGTAGCTGGTGTACTCCCAGCCTCTGCTGGGAGTCATCCAATTGCTGGTGCCACAGTCCACCTCTCAGGAGGAGAGCAGTCCAGTGGACACTCATCTTACCTCCTAGCAGCTGGCCCACTGATGCTCTGGGTCCATTCCAGAACCTGGGTCACCAGTGTCACAGGTGGTAGTGCCACCACAGTGCTGGTGGGCTGGCCCCATAGGCTTTCTTGATTGATCAGAATCAAAATCAAATCGTATTGGTAACTAGGAAAGGCACACACAGACAAGGTTTGTTTCCAGGTTCAACCTGGGAAGGGGTACAGGTGAAAGTGATACACAACCAAAGTGCAGTAGTGCAAAAAGAAATACAGATATATAGCTATGCAAAAAAGAATAATAGGTTACTGAGTGCAAAATGAGAGACAGCAAACTAGTCAGGTGGAAAAGTGACTAGCTGTTGACAAATGACAGCAAGAGGAACTAGCAGGAGTAAGATGGAGCAAAGGGATCCATGAGGAGCTGCTTAAGAGCAAGGTGGGGGATAGAGAGAGAGAGAGGCAGAAGAGGGCAGGAAGATTGTTTTATGCTAAGGGGAGACAGACAGAGAATGCCGTCTGACTAGTGGAAGCTTTGCAGTGAGGGATAAGAAAGGTACAAGAATCAGTGGGGTGGAGTGAATAGGGTGATGGGGCAGTGGTGGTGGGGGGAACAGAGGTGGGGGGTGAGAGGAGAACCAGCACTCAGACAGAAGTGTGGAGCATCAAGTGAGATGCCAGGACTCCAGGGAAGGGAGGGAAAGGTTCAGCTGGAGGTGGCAGTGATATTTAAGTGGAGGAGAGATAGTGGCAAAGGAACAGAAGTAAAAGAGAGGGTCCCATCTGGCTAAGGTGGCCCTAAAAGTGGCACCATAGACACCCAACAAGATCATTTTGAGAAGGATTGTATAGTGGATTGGTGGGTAAGCAAGATTTGTGATGCTGAGTTGGGGGAAGAGATTATTGTGGATGACAATGTGTGAGGAGAATTCCAGCTTTCAATACAGCCCCACACAGAGGTACTTAAAATGGGAGACTTCTTCAAGGGGGAGAACCATCCAAGGTTTGGGAAATGGGGTTGGGGTGGAGCCTAATGAACTTCTGCATAGTCTTAAGGGACCTGGATACTGTCTTTTTGGCATTCAGCACAAGCTATTTGGCTACTGAACTACCGAACATTCTACAGTATGTGCTCATAAGGGAGCATTTCTTATTGCAACTGAAGGCCACTTTCCAAACTTAGGGACAGTAGTTTTCTTAAATGATAATTGCAGTCCATATTTGTTTTAGTAAACCTTTTTTAATGACAGATTTGTGCAGCTTTCTGTGCAGCTTGAAAGAAGCTTTCTGTTTCTGTTTTACTGTAGCTTTCTGTTTCTGCAGCTGCATTTAATGAGCTGAAGTTTTTATTTATTTATTTAAGAGTTTAACCAGGAAAGCATACTGAGCAGGGGTTGCTCGATTCCAGTTGTGTCCTGGGGGACAAGTCCCGACATTACTTTTAATACAATACATGCGAGGTAGACCTGGACAATTATACAGAGAGGCAAATGTGATACACGTACATCGTAATACAGGTAATACCCCAACCCTATTTCCCAAATCTTGGATGGTTATTGAGCAACAGCAATGCTTGAGCAGCAGCAGCTGTTAAGACTAGAAGCATTTTTTTTAAGATGAGCATACAGGTTAAGGAATGCACTGCTCATGCTCAGAAGAATACTGACTGGCTTGGGGGCAGTAGATCTGGGACTATTCACCACTGGCCTGGCAAATGGACAATAGCACAAACTATATTTGGTGATGAGACTTAATTTTACCCAATTAGATTACAAGTTACTATCCAATGGTTTAATAAAGAAAAGATAGACAGATAGATATTGTCACTAGATAGAAAGATACTGGGTATGTCAACAGGCAGCTACTGTAGCTAGAGAGATACTGCCCATAGACAGATACTGTAGCTAGCTAGATAGATAAATAGACAGGCAGACAGACAGACAGACAGCCAGATGGCAAAGAACCTCAGTGCACAAGCATTAAGGCAATGGTTACCCCAAAGGGCATTAGTTAGGAAGCCAGGTTATAAAGAAATACAAAATGACACATACTCCCATAATGCAAATCACTACTGAATATTATGCTGATTCAACTTGAAGCAGAAATGCATGGTGCCAAAAGGCCTCTCACACAGGCTGCAAAGGGTGCCAACAGAAGACACATACATGTGCCTCATCTGTATGATACCCCAGTGGAATGAACCCACTACCCTAAAATGGTCTATCTGGGTTATGTTGTGGTGAGCCCAATAAAAACAAAAAAAAAACTAAAAGACAAAGACTGTGCACTGAGGCAATGGTTACCCCAAAGGGCATTGGCCAGGAAGCCAAGTTTCAAAGAAATACAAAATCATGCATACTCCCTAGAATGCAAAGCATCATGGGCTGTATATGCAAATCACCACAGAATATTATGCTGTTTCAACTTTAAGCAGAAATGCATGGTGCCAAAAGGCCTCTCACAGAGTCTGCAAAGAGTGCCAACAGAAGACACATACACATGTTTTGTCCTACCAGGACTCATCAGTGTGCCTCGTCTGGCTTCTCGGCCAATGCCCTTTTGGGTAACCATTGCCTCAGTGCTTGTACACTGAAGTTCTTTGTCTTTTAGCTTGTTTTTTGTTTTTATTGGGCTCACCACAACATAACCCAGATAGACCATCTTAGGGTAGCTGGTTCATTCCACTCGGGTATCATACAGATGAGGCACACTGATGAGTCCTGGTAGGACAAAACACATGCATGTGTCTTCTGTTGGCACCTTTTGTAGATTTTATGAGAGGCCTTTTGGCACCATGCATTTCTGCTTAAAGTTGAAACAGCATAATATTCTATGGTGATTTGCATATACAGCCCATGATGCTTTGCATTCTGGGGGGTGTGTGTGTGATTTTGTGTTTCTTTGAAACTTGGCTTCCCGACCAATGCCCTTTGGGGTAGCCATTGCCTCAGTGCTTGTGCATTGAGGTTCTTTGTCTTTTAGCTTGTTTTCTGTTTTTATTGGGTTCACCACAACATAACCCAGATAGACCATCTTAGGGTAGCTGGTTCATTCCACTGGGGTATCATACAGACAAGTCCTGATAGGATGAAACATTTGTATGTGTCTTCTGTTGTCACTCTTTGGAGACAGTGTGACAGGCCTTTTAGCACCATGCATTTCTGCTTAAAGTTGAACTAACATAATATTCTGTGGTGATTTGCATATATAGCCCATGATGCTTTGCATTATGGAGGTATGTGTGATTTTGTACTTCATAGATAGACAGATAGAGGAAAATGTTCAAATTTGTTTTCAGATTGAATTAGGGCTGCAAGTTTGGTTCTCCAAAAGAATCGAACACCTCGAACAACAGGTGTTCGATTCTTTTGGACTGTGGTGATCTATCAGGGGATACAGGTGGAACTTTAGTTTGACTGGTTTGCCATGGTCTGAATGGTGTGGCCAGGTGAACCAGTAAAACTGCAAACTGCAGTTTGCAGCTGAAACCATGAAATGCACCCAGGATGTGCCCAGGATCCAGTGACTCTCAGCCGCCCCATGCCTCTCTCTCTGCCATTCCTGCACCACCACCACTATATGCATGCTGTACCTAGGGTGCAGCCCAGCTAGTTGCTGCCCCTTGGCATTCCAGTTGTTCATTGTTTCCAGTTAAATCACTTTCATCACTTCTACTATAGCAACAATTACATATATTTTCCTCCCACTTTCCCTCTGGTAAAGTTCAGTCAGAAGAGCTAAGTTGGAAAAAGTCCCCGCTCTGCCAGCAGGGAGCAGCATTGCCCCTCAGTCTCTGAACGGTGGGTTACTTTTTCTCTCTATGTAATTGAAATAATTTAACTGGATGGCATGTGGAGTTTGTTTTCAGTTTTCTCTGTCCCTGTCTGTACTAAGGATGAGACGCAGTGAAAGTGTTCTGGATCTGACTGTCTCCCCTCCTCCTCCTCTGATGCTGGTGATACTGTAATTAAGTCTTTATTGATCAGCCCTTGTTGGAGTCACCTGTAAACTCAACAGGGACAGTGCTGACACCCTGAGTATGGCATACTGTGACATGTAGTTCTTATCTGCCAGAGTCAAACATTTATTTTATAATCCTGGCAAATTCCAACAGTTAGTAAGAGAATCATTTTCCAGATATCATTCCACTAATCCAAAGTACTACCGCTCTCGATAACAAGCCTACAAAGAACCCGTCACTCTTACCTAATTCCGTCACATTCCCCGATGCCCACTCCAGTGATTTTCAATAGGCGAACCAGGGTAAACCAGTCCGCCATTAGGAGAATTCTGGTGAACCCATGTGGTTTGATGGTCAAAGTTTGCACGGTCAAACTTTGGGAGGTTTGCACTGCCCTACATGATATGGGACTGAACTGGGAAAGTTTCACCCACTCCTTATCTGAACATATGGCCTTTAACTTTATTTATCTATTTATTACACTTATTTACTTAGGATAGTCAAACAGAGGTGCAATATCTTATTTTCAGTGCAGTCCTACTGCTATATATTCAGCTGGGTGGATCACAGACACGCTGAAGGGTTAAGTGACTTTGTCAGGGTAACACAAGTAAGTGGCATTTGGAGTTGAACCTGGGTCTTCTGTTTCTTAAGCATGAGCTTCAGTGCTACACTGCTTCCACGTTTCCAGATTAAGCAGGTGCATTGTAAAGTACCTATTCCCATGTTTGCAATTGTCTCTGACATAAAGCCTGGTAGTGATAGCCCATCCTGCTGGCTTTCACTACTGAAAAGGCAGACTGCCTTGATGTGTTCTTGCAAGGGACCTCACTGATTCAGAGGTGCAGCTGTATACATAAATTTTCACTGAGTGGAGAGAGCCCAGCAGGACATGGGGAGCTCATTTATAATGCCCCGTGCTCTGATGTTAGTTTTGGCTTTTAGAACCACAGTTGTAATGTGCAGTTCTCACAGAAATCTGATGGCAGAAAAAGTTCTGGTTGCTGTATTACAAGAAGGACATAATGGAGCACAAAATGCACCCTGAAGAGCTACAAAGATGGGGGCTAGAAAACATGACATATGAGTAACATCCTGAGCACTTGGGACTATTATCTGTGGAACCAAAAGGAGACTGAAGAGAAATATGACTGAAGAATTCAAAATCATGCAAGGTTATACAAAATTATAAAATGGGGTCCATTTTTTCTGACAATCTGGCCACTGAGGGTCTTTACCCACGGGTAAATCCTACGATAACACACAGATAAAGATCCAGTGGCAAGAGAAGAACCTTCACACACACACAAAAAAAAAAAAAAGAAATAAATCCTTTTGTGTAGCCCAAAATGTAAACAAACTGCCTTCTTATTCTTTTCCTGCTAAGCACTCCACTAAACTTGGTACCGAAGTGCATCTAAACTCATCGTTATATGAGTAGAAATTTTGTAAGTTTTATATCAGCAAAACCAATTTCCTAGATGGTAATAATGTCCCGAGTGTGAGAAAGTGAGTGTACTATTAAAACAAGCACCCTAACATGTTTACTGTGATGTTTGAAAACTAGCTCCAGACATGCGCATTACCATTGATGTTACTGTGTATGTCTAGAGTCATTTGTGTCGTAAGAATAAATTGGAAAAAAAATTAATATGCAAAAAAAATGTAGATTTCTTTATTTTTTCTTACAAAAAAGTGAAGGGGGACATTGTACAATCACAATAATTCACTCCACGGTGTGGGTTATGGTGGGATTTTTACCCACTTTTGGTGTGGTTTACTCACTCAGCCGGTGGCTTTGTGACCGAACCACAACAGGCATGAGTAAATCCAACAATAACCCACACCCTGTCATGGATTATTGCTTAATTATAAAATGGACTTACAAAATCCTGAATCCTGATTGGTCAGTTATGGTCTTTACCCATGGGTAAATACTGCAATAACCAACAGCTGGAGAAGAACATGTATAAAAAACAAAACATAATTAAACACATTTATTTTATTATTTCCACATTGGTTCTTTGTACAATCACAATAAGTCACTCCAAGATGTGAGTATAGGGGATTTCCTACTTCTAATGTGGATTAATCACTTGGCTACACCTTGTGACACACCACACGAGGCATGGGTAAATCCTCAAATAATCCATGTCCGGTCATGCTTTAATGCTTAACTAGACCAGGGCAGCCTGCTCAGCAGAATCCAGAATAGCAGAACCAAGTGGCATGTATGCAAGCTAATGGGGGTAGACAGCTGGGAGGGGTGTTCAGTCAAGACCTCGAGTACAAATATGCGCAGTCAAAAAATGCACGGTTATAACAGTGATGCACAGTTTGGGAGCTGGTATATATAATCTGCATGTTTTGGACTGCATGGTTTTGTACTAACCACACATTACTGTTATTGATTGTGTGGTATTTGATGTTGCAGTCTTGACAAAGTGCCGTTGGGAGGGACATAAGTAAACTTATTTTTACCCAGCGTGATAGGGATGTGGAAGAGATTACCAGAGGAGATGATAACTGCACATAGTGTTCAGTCTTTCAAAAACAGGGGTTGAAGTTGGAGGGGAAGTGGGGGTATGCTGTTGGGTGTCAGCATGGCTCAGTTGGTAGCACATCCACCTCCGGGCCAGAAGGTGGTGGGTTCTAGTCCCACACAGGTGTTGGGCTCATACTGGAGACACTGGCACCCAAGTGTGGTACTAGGGGGATTCTGTATATATGTGTTTAACCACTCATGGTGTGCATATATCGGAGCTCAACCACACACCCAGTAGTGTATTATATGTCTTATAACATGTCCAGAAGGTTCTAAGGGATAAAAAGAAGGGCAGGTATGCGGTCATTGTGGAAAAGGTATGGTCATGTGGTGTGTTTCATCCAATCTGGAAACTGTATTTTCACAGATAACCCACTCTTAGGTGTGCAGTGGGTGCTCTGATATATGCATGCCTTGGTGTGCGCTCAACCACCCAAGGCGTGCATATATCAGAGCACTGTTGCTAATACCGTAGAGTGGGTTATCTAGCTTATAAAATGGCAAAATTGTTTTGGAGGGCGGTAAAAGTACAGGTGTGTGGTCATGCTCTGATATACGCAAGGTTATGTGATGTGTTTTATACAATCAGAACTCTGGATTTGTTGGTAATGATTTATCCATTATATATATATATGTGTGTGTGGGGGTGGGTATGCAATGGCCTTTGTTCTAATATGCCATTTATTTCCATGAGTGAGGGGATGGGACTATAACTCATGAGTGGAAAACCATGAATGAGTTATAGTTATGAAAGTCCCGCCTCCTCACAAATGGAAACAAGTGGCATATTGGAACACAATTCATTGTATGTTCTATGTATACAATGTCTGTGTTATTTGTGACAATTGAGGCCAGATTCATTGTGGGACTGGCAGAATGGACTGTCAGTCAAGTTGATTGTGATGTAGGCAAGTTGAAAAATAAACAGTGTTATTTACCCATTGGGTGAATGACATCATTTATCTTTCACTTGGGTCAGAGTCTTGGGAAAATAATGTATTTATTTAAGTAGTGGAATCCCTACATACATTGTGTATATGTATATATATATATATATATATATATATATATATATATATATATATATGTATATATATATATAATCAGTGGGACTGTGTCTAAATAGTATGTTTTTCAAATTGTTCTCAAAAATCATTTTAAATCATTCATTTGTGATTCTAAATATGCATTTTATCTTCCCTCTCTCTTCTTTTTTCATATTAGCTAGAAAACTATATCCAGGAAAATATAAAGACAGAGATGGCCCAGATCCAGCAGAATGCAGTACAGAACCACACAGCTGTCATGCTAGAAATCGGCACTAACCTGCTGTCTCAGACTGCAGAGCAAACCCGGAAACTGACGGATGTGGAGGCCCAGGTACGACAGTATGCAGCATGAGGGAATTACATGATATTTAATTGTAATGGGTGGAATATATTCTGAAGCAAAGAAGGACCCCCTAACTTGTAGACCCAAAAATGACCTCACCAGAACAAGAATAAAATTAAAAACAATTCTGGTCATTTAAAATGCAAATATATAATTTGCATATAATTTCAATTACCACAACATGCAAATTGCTAGGTTTACAAACAGGTTAGAAAATTAGAACCTTTCAGAACCTGTATAGGTCCATTAGAATAATTTTTTTCATTAAACCTGGAAAGATCTGCCCATCTTTAAGGGCACTATTACTGAACCAGGTAGATTTGATTACATTCTACAGAACAGAACAACATGCAGAAAATAGAGTCCTTTAACAGTGCCCTACTTTAAAAAGGCACTGTCAACCTTTTTGCGTTATATATTTCTAGCTGAAAACACATATTTTCTGATTGTCTACCTTCTCCAAAATTCATTAATCGTACTGGTTGTTTTATCTGCTTCCCTTCTTGGCAGAACCGAAATGTATGCCTGTGGTGTAAATATTCCCAGTCTTGTTTTCTTTCAAATATAGAAACACAAAATTTGTCAGTAGAACAGGACCGCTTGGCCCACCCAGTCTGCCCAGATGATCCCTGCCAAGCCTCTCTCTGCAGACGTCAACTGGTTTCTGGTGACGTTCCATCCCCCCTGCTTATTTAGTAATATTCCCCTATATCTGTCCCATGCACGCTTGAACCCCCTTGCTGTTTTCACCTCCACCACTTCCAGTGGCAGTCTGTTCCAGGCGTCTACAACTCTTTCAGTGAAGTAATACTTTCTCACATCCCTCTTGAACTCCCACCCTCCAGCTTCATTGTATGCCCTCTGTTTCTGGTGCGCTTTCTCATTTGAAAGAGACTACCCTCCTGCACCCTGTTCATGCCTGTGAGGTACTTGTAGGTCTCTATTATGTACCCTCTCTCACTCCTCTCTTCCAGGGTGTACATATTGAGATCCTTCAATGTCTCTCCTTGTAGGGTTTTTGGTGCAACTCCTGAACTATTTAAGTTGCCCTGTTCTGGACTGTATCCACCCTATCTGTGTTCTTTCTGAGCTACAGCCTCCAGAACTGGACACACTACTCTAGGTGGGATCTCACCAGTGAGCAATACAGTGGCAGCACCACCTCCCTCTTCCTTGTGGAGATACCTCTCCCTATTCATCCCAGCATACCAATGACCCTACCCTCTGCTTTGTCACACTGTCCTGCCACTTTGAGGTCATCAGATATGACAACCCCAAGATCCCGTTCCTGCTTTGTGACTCTACGTACCTTCCCCCATCCTATCCTCAGCTCCTGGGTTCTGATACCCTCGGTGCATGACTTTTCACTTCTTGGCACTGAATCCCAACTGCCATGCTCTTGACCACTCCTTGAGTTTCCCCAAATCTCTGTGCATTTTCTCTACCTCCTCCGGAGTGCCCACACTATTACAGATTTTGGTGTCCTCTGCAAAAAGACAGATCTTTCCTTCTAGTTCTTCTGCAATTTCACTTATAAAGACATTGACGCGAACCAGCCCCAGTATTTAGCCCTGCGGCACCACGCTGGTTACTCTCCCACCATTAGAGTGAGTATCGTTAACCACCACCCTCAGTCTCTTATCCATTAACCAGTTTCTAACCAATTCAACACTTTGGATCCCACCCCTAAGGGTACTGGGTCAATAAAGCATTACAAAAACAGCACGGCAATAACTGCACTGTGCAAAGTGCTAAAGCATTTAGAGCGAAAGGGGTATAATAGCAGTAGGGAAGTACCTCTACCCCTGTTGCTCTGCACTCTTACTAGTAAGGAATCAAGTTTTAGTGTTTGTGGTGCCTGGTTGAGCTGCACCCATGGTGCTGTGGCTAAGGCACAAGCACACGGCAGGGTTGGAGACCTGGGACTATGGTTAGGTCCCCACCAGGTCTCCTGGTGTTGCACCTTTTTTTTTAATACAACATTATTTGTCACCACCTCCGTGGACCTGGTAGGGGCTATGACCCCCCCCCCCACTCAGGGGGTACATCCTCCGGCGCATCGGGGTCACCATGGGTCCTGCCAGATCCTGGTGTTTTCCTCTGTTTTTCTCACTCATGCCTGTGCAATGGGCGCTGCAGCTGTCTCCACCTTCGTGGGGCAGCCAAGCACCCTGGGCATGGGATGAACCCCTCTTGTTGTGCTGACACACCCAGCACAAACCCCCCTCCCTGAGAAAGGAGAGCAGTCCTCTGGATGCTCAATCCTTACCTCCCCCGGCCGAATCCCAAATGACTTGAGTCCATTCCCGAACTCGGGTCGCTGGTGTGGCATCCAGCACCTCAAACCTCAGTGCCACTGGGCCCTTTTTTGCCTTTTATGGGGAGGTATTTCTTTTCTCCCCCTCCTTGAGTTTTGCCTCATCCCTGAAGTCCACACCCCTTCAGAGTTTGTTAATTAAAGGTTGGGGTGTGTTGGGATTCAAGCCCCCCATGTTAGGGGTGCCCCCCCAAAAAAAGAAAGTCCCACTATTTTCAATGGGGTGTGCTGTTTGTGTTGCAGTCAGTGTTTTCTCTGACCTTATTTCAGGGTACGCTGTGTTGCTTGTGGCATTTATTGCTGTGCTGTTTTTGTCAGTGACATTATGACCCCATGCCCCCCTAAGCTGCTAAATTTCTTTATCAGTCTCCTGTGTGGCACAGTGTTGAAGGCCATGTTAATATTCAGATAGGCTATGTCCACTGCCCTCCCCTAATCTATTTCTCTGTTCATCCAGTCAAATAAATCAATCAGATTAATCTGGCATGACCACCTCTCATGAATCTATGCTACCTGTGGTCTTACAGCCTATCAGATTCAAGATACTCTACCAAACTTTCCTTTTTTTTAACCCCCTATGTGCCCTGAGCACACCTACTCCTTCAGACTGCTAATGGCTCTGACGCCACTCCATTTTCTCCCTTGAGCCTCCTTACCTCATATCGCAGCCACTGGGGCAATCCAGTGTATTCCTTCGCTGGATGGGTCCCTCTCTTCCGAGGGGGAAAGCACCAGGGGGGAGACAAGCCAGTACATACAATTTTGGCCCCACACTGCTGAGGTAGACATGGCTCCAGTGGAGATCGGAGGAGGAGCGGGCAAGCCAGCAGTTGTTATCCGGCTGAGCTCAGTGCGGATTTTCTGGTTTTCTGGTCCCACAAGTATTGTGGTCCTCTTGCAGTGCTCCTAGTCTCCACCAGGGGCTGCTACAAGGTGACACATTCCCCAAACCCACCCCAGGAGAGGAGAGCAGTCCTCCGGATGCTCAATCCTCTCTTCCCCTGCCAGCCCCCAGCGACCGGAGTCGCCGGTGTGGTTCGAGGTGTGGCATCCAGCGCCTCAACCCTCTGCACCACTGGGCCAGGCTACCAGACTTTCCTTTAACATGGTTTCCATTAATTTCTCCACCACTGAGGTGAGAATGACCAGTCTATTGTAGCTAGCCTCCTACCTGCTGCTGCTGTTATGTAGAGGGACCATGTCTGCTCTCCTCCAGTCCTTTGGAACTACATCTGTTTCTAGAGAGCTGTTGAATATGGCCATCAGCAGGTCAGCTAACATCTCCCTGAGTTCCTTTAGTACCTTTGGGTGTATTCAATCTAGCCCCATAGCCTTGTCCACTTTTAGAGCTGCAACTCTCCTCAGGACTCTTTCCTCTAAAAAAAGGACTTGTGTCCACCCCCCCTTGTTCCTGTTGCTCCTTGATGGTTTGTCCCCCCCATTGTGAATACTGAGCAGAAGTACCTGTTGAGGATGTCTGTTTTTTCTTCGTCCTCTTCTGCACAGTCTCCTCTTCTTATCCTCACTATCTCCCCCCCCGCCTTCCTCTCTTCACTTATGTACCTGAAGAAAGTTGTATCCCCTTTATACTACACCTGTGGCTACCCTTTTCTCTGTCCATGCCTTTGCACCCCTTACTGCCTTTTCTGCTTCCCTCTGTTTTACTTGGTACACCTCCCTCTCTCTTCTTCCCTCATCATATCCTTATAAATCCTTGATGTATTCTTATTGCATACTTCCTGAGCATTAGAAACACCCCTGAGCAGTGCAGCCATTTATGTTGCAATAGTCACCTCTACTCTCACTACATCATGAGTGGCTAGACTATGTTGGGCGTGTTCCCAAGTCCTGATACGATACAGCGGAAGTTGATCAAGGACTATAAACAAACACATTTCTGTGTGGTAACACCAGTATGGTGGACAGTCCAGTCAATCATAATGTGTTTTTTTAAACTAGAGACACTTTGAGGTCTAAGGGGGTTGACAGAATACCTTTAAATGAGAACTGCACTGAATGTGGAAGTCAGTTTTGTCTTGTAGAAGCCTAATTTTAAATACTGGTTTTCATTCTGCTATTTTTCTGTCTTTACTGGCCTTTTAGTAAACAAAGTAGATGTTTTTGAGTTACACTCTGGTGGTACTGTAAGTGCTTTTTTTTTAGAAATGTGTTATGTAGTTTATGTAAGCAATAACCCATGACAGTGGATAAGGTTATGGTAAATTAATGCACGTGCATTGTGATGCATGAGGTCGAAGACTGAATGTCCTCCAGTGCCCTGGAAGTACATTAATTCACTAAAACCCCGTGCCCTGTAATGGGGTATTGTACTTATAAAATGGCTTAGACGCCAAAACCAAAAAAGGGTAATTATTTTAAGTGGAAAACTTACAAAATGTATTATGTATTGATCCACCAGGTAAAGTTGTTTGTTTAAACTAACAGTCAAAGCATGAGTTGTAAACGGGAACACATTGTAAATGTTTATAAACTGTTACATGGCTCAGAAATGAGAAATTATATTGTTTATATTATGTATGTTCAAAACAAAGATGACAAGGAGTTTGGTTGCCTAACTGGGGATTAAAGCAGCAGCATAAAGAAATTTAGCAAAAAAATCTGACTCTAACTTTTTTCACTATAAAAGATTCCAGGCATCTTCCAGTTTAATTTGATAGGAACATTTTCTACAGTACTTTTATCAATATTCAAGTATTTTATGAATGTTTTTATTTAGTTTTTTTCTCAAGAAAAAAAGATGGCCACCACATTTGTCATAGAAGTAGCATTGTAGACCTGGTAAGGGTTAAGATCAAGAAAATAAAAAAGAAACTCATGGTACATGGCATAGGAGGTACCTAGAAAAGTGAATTTGACAGGTATGCTTATATTGTATTTTTTTTTGTTTACAGCTAAAACTAGCTTTTTGGAAATCAAATTTTCATTGCACTGCTACTTTAAACAGGAGATTTAATCAAGGCCAGGTGATCCTATTTGACAAATTAGATGTTGAGTTGTTTACTAGCCGCTTTATATAGAGGATAATGACTGGGTTTCATTAATAACGTGCTGTAATCACCTTGAGTGGTTTCCTGAACAACATAGTAAACCTCGAGAGTGCAGCTCAAGAGGTTTATTGTTGTCCTGGAAACCATGAAAGGTGATTTCAGTGTGGTTATTTACTGAAACCCAGTCATTATGTTTTATAGTGTATGGGCCCCAGTTACTTTACTTATCACTTACTAAGCTCTGGTTCCAGCTGTAACCGCTGCGGGCTGTTCAGTAAGGCCGGCGGTTTGGGAAACATGCATGTGCATATCGTTTCTCGTTGTTATACCATCGATGTGGTGTACTATTGATGGGTTAACAACATAATGACATCATATCGATGGTATGACAACCCCGTAAAATGATAGATTTTTGCAGATAACAACGTTCAACCATACATTATAAGTTTATAGTAGAACACAGATGCATTGTTCAACAATCTAAGAGTTTAAGAAGGACACAGACTAGATTATGCACTTCTAATATATCCCTTAGCAGTGTGTAAATCAGAAACATCAACTGAGTTTACTAAAAGATGGAACATGCACAAAATGTGAGCCAGTATTTAAAAAACGGCTTTGACAAAAAAACATAATATGCAGGCTTGCAGATTAAATGATGTTCTTCTTTAAGACATGGAGGTTTGTGGATTCTCTAGTGTGCTAAAGCAAAGCATGTCTTTTGATACTGTAGCTGAAGATTATGATCAGGCCTGAGACCAGGCAAGATAATCTTTATATTTTTACAGGCTTGGCCCATGTTAGTGTAAACTCACCATAGCATTAACTCCCAACTCTGTAGACACATCATAGAATTACTATATATACATTTTGACTGTTTCTAGAGAAGGTATGGGGTGTGGTGATTTCTGCCCAAAGTGTGTTTATCACTTTAAGTAATCTTTCATATTTCTTGGTGTAAATATTTCAGGACGACTGGAAGAAAAATATACAATGTGCTTTCATAAAAAAATAAAGTGCTGTCATTTCATTCAGGATACCATTCAATCTTTTAAACACTGCTCCACACAGGGCAGTATTGTACCCCTAACCTGTAGATAAAAAGTGTAGGCAGGCAGTGCAGCTTAGTGGGAGACCCGCAAAAGGTTCTGATTATCCATGCAAAGTTCTGATAGGTGTCCAAGCCGCATCACATCCTTCAGAACATTATTTGCTGATTTGAAGTGTAGCCTAGTGGTTAGAGTGTAGAACTGGGAATCTGGAGACCCATCATGAATCTCACTGCATCCTCTTCTTCATTGTGTGACTTGGCTTGAGCAAGTCACCTAACCATCTCTCTCTCTCTCTCTCTCTCTCTGCTTAATTTCCCTGCGCTTTCCTTAAAGAGGGCAGGGAAGTGTTTCTAACTGGCAGCTGTTTAAATGGTATCTGTTTTCAGGAATGATATTCATACCACTAAACGATCCATATGTAACTTGTACCTGAATAAAAATTAAAGACTACAACTGTATTTTGAATACTTTTGTTTTCATACGCAGAATTCTGTTACAGTTCTCTTCATGAAACCAGTTTCTTGGGTTAAACCATGTCAGGGTTTAATTGTGTACAGAACTCTGAGCATGGCTCTGATAGGTCAATAGCTCATATTTAACATTCTGTACACAAACTGTGGCATAGTAAAAACTCCAAATTTCTAGTTCCATGAAGAACACCATGCAGAATGTTGTCTATAAAAAGAAAACAATTGAAAGCACAGTTTCAAACATCAGTGTTTATTCATGTGCAGGTAAATATGGATTATTTAGAGGGATTAATTAAATTTCTGTAAATAGGAACATAAATAACTTCTGCCAATTAGCACACATTAACTGTCCACTTTAAATAACTACTAATAGCACCACAAATAGCAGACAAAAAATGTATACATTTTTAAAAGTGGTCTGTGGTTTCTCTTTTTATTTCTGAGATATTTTCTTTTTCCTTTTGCTCATTGAAAGATTTCCTACCTGACAGTATTAGGTGGGATGTGAATATCAGTTTCTTTTCCTGGAGGCTGACGTATCTGGTCGTATTCCCCTTCATAAGGCACTCAGCATTAGAGATGGATAAAGTTGCCGAAATTTGCTCATGGATAATTTAGCAAATTTTGGTAACTTCACTTCACTGATGACCACAATTTAGGTCATTTTTTGCCCTGAAAATTTACCAGATTTGTTTGTTGAAATTACACAGATTGCCAATTCATCACCAAATTAAGCAATTTGCATAGTTCACTATGTGAATTTGTGAAATTTACTGGTGCAACCCTTCATGAATTGCAGTTGTCTGAGAGTGAAAACTTTAACAAAATACCTACCCTCTGCTGTAATGCCATTTCATATCTCCCAAATACTTTGTAGTCACTTAACCCCCTCCCATCCCTCCGCTGGTACTCTCATCCCACCTCTGCCCCGGTGAATTTCAAGTCTGTAAGTGTCAAAGAACTGAGTGATGACAACGTGTACATCAATAATGATTTAACTCCCTCTACGTATATATCCTTTCCCCACCCATATACCAGACACACTCCCCCACCTCCCCTCATCTGAGTCACAACCACCTGATCCGTGACAAATAGAAGATCCCCTATCTAACCGCCCTCTGGCCCACAACACTCTCCTCTCCCACCAGCACCTCATACCCCCGGTGCAGAGCTCTGTTGACTGCCCATCTCGGTAATGGGTCTGGCATGAATGAATGTTGACATCTTTGCTCCTTGCAAAACATGACCAGGTTTTACTGGGAGCAAAGACATCGGCATTCATTCAGAAGGGAGTTGTACAGTTAGTACGTAGTAGTTTAGCAGGTACAGATAACAGAAAAGGCCCAAGAAGCATGCATAAACATGTTGCATAACATTTGAATATTGCACAAAGGACAAATGTTTATATTATAATGCAAATGGAACAGGTAAGAATCGAACATGATCTGCAACACAGAGCAGAGTAAACCTAAGGTCAAGAGCTGTTAGCTATCTTAAGACGATGCTCATGGAAGCTCCTATGGAATGTGGCTGCTGGGGGCATGAGCACATTTCAGGAGGAATTGAGTTCCATGACCTAGGAGTGACATATGTAAAAGAAGATTCCCCAGTTCCCTTGTACTGAGTTTGGGAACAGATAATGATACGTGCTCACAAGATCTGTGTAAGTATGTGTTTTGAGCAGGTTGGAGGAGGGAAGACAGGGATAATGGCAAGCATTTTGACAGAGCACTAAGATGACACTTCCAAATTTACAGAAATGACTCTCTAATGACGAATAAGGCTAGCAAACTGATACTCCCTTGTTGGCCCGCCCCACAGAGACTCAAAAAAAGTACTGCTAATATATGTTCCCATTGCCTATACAGTTCCAAAACATAGAAGCCTTGCAAATTTTTGTTTTTCTCTCTATATGTGTGCTGTTTTCTATTTGCCAGATCAGTGATACTACCTGAACTACATATAGAAGGGCCCCCCTCCTCTAGAATAGGCTGAGTAATTGTAATTCTCCTGCGGGCCTGCCCCTCAGTGCTACTTACTATCTTTTGCATAAGTAAATATAGCCTGCAATAGTTGCTGAAGATAGGGGTTAGCTTAAGCAGAAGGACAGCATATTAGTCTAAAGTATGTTTAACAAATAGTCTTGTATAGTGCACACTGCTAGCAGAATTTACTGTAGGCTGAATAACTAATTGTATCTCTGACTGCCTGAGTAGAAGCACTCTTCACACAAGTACAACCCAGTGTTACAACCCCAACTACCCGAAAGTGGACCAGGGGAGTGCTACATCCTAGAGATGGCAGAGGTAATTTAGTGAATTTACACAGGGATCTACTGCTCTCCAAATATGTCACCCAAGAGGCAGACCACTGTCCTCTACCTACCCTATGTCGGGCTGGGTGGTGTAAAAAAGCCTTGTACTCTACTCCCCAACAGGGGAGTACTCCTGGCAACATTCTACATACTGTCTCTCCTACAGCTGGACATGATTTTATGCCAAGGAGACCCTGACATCAGGGGACCTCAGGACTATGACACCCCTCCCAGGGACCTACACTACACCAAGTCCCACCCTTGCATGCAAACCCTACTGATAGCCCATGAGTTAGTAAGACAGGGTGTATGCTATGAGTCCCTTCACTTTACAAGTAGGAAACTCTGAAGTAACCTAATCCTATCTGCTAGCCTACAGCTACTTGGCCTGCTGGTGGCACTACTTCTCCTGGCTGGCAACATCCAGCCCAACCCGGGCCCTCCTATTGCCGATATCTTAATATCTTCCCCACAGGACCCTCATTAGGTTCCTCCAAGGGTTTGAAGACTGCACACATGAATGTCAGCAGCTTCAGACCAAAAATGCAAGAGGTGCAAGCCTGGCTTGACCTCTATAAGCCAGATATTCTTGCCATATCAGAGACCTGGCTCAAGGCCCACATCCTCGCCCATGAGATCATGGCCCAAGGATACAACACCTTCCACAAGGACAGGGAGAGCAAAAGAGGGGGTGGTGTGTTAATCTACACTAAGGACTGCCTAACGGTGTTGAACCTAACCCTGAAGCAGGACTTTACCCCTGACAGTGAATCTATATTTATACGGGTTACCCTCAGCCAGTTCAAACAGCTCATTATAGGCTGTGTCTACAACCCCCCAAAGATGGCTCTCCAATCCCTTGAGGCTATCACCAGATCTACGGCCAAAGATGTCTCCATGGAGGTCCTCATTCTGGGGGACTTCAACCTAAATTGGGCCCATGATCCCAGCAATGACCTCATGTCCCTGACACAAAAGGCAAATCTGGTACAGGTTATCTCAGAACCTACCAGACTGAACTATAAGATGGGGAACCACACCATCCTGGACTTGGCTCTGGTGACAAACCCCACCAACATCCGGAAAGCTGGTCTCATGGCCGATGCTCTGAATGACCACTCCCCAATATTCTGCATCTGGAGGATTAGCGTGCCCAAGGTCCAGCCCAGAATATTGACCACCCGTGACTACTCAAACTTCTTGGTGGCACAATACAATGACTACCTCAACAGCCTGGACTGGAGCCCTATCAGGCTCCTCCCCTCCTTGGATGAGGCACTAGAATACTTCCACAACTCATTGACTAAGGTAGCCAACCTCTTTGCACCGCTGAAGAAGCTCAGAGCAAAAGGCAGCTGCTACAAGTGTATCTATCCAGCTCTAAAAGCCCTGATGATCAGCTGATACAAGGCCTGGAAGAGATTTAAGAACTCCTCTCTCCTGGCCGACCTTGTGGCATACAAAGCCCTGTGAAACAAATGTAAGAGCATCACTAAACTGGCTAAATGGGAGTATGTCACCTGCCTTCAAAAAATCAGCTTAGGTAGCCCTAAACTATTTTGGTCCCATATCAACAAGCTGATTGGAGGAAACACCAAGGCTGAACCTGGCCCTATGGAGGTCAACGGTAAGCTAGTGAGTGATGGCCCACTAATTGTCGCAGCCCTCAACCTTCACTTCACCAACCTCAATGCATATAAGACTACCCCCTCCCACCCCGGCACCAAACAAGACCGAACCCCCAAAACTACATCAACTATTATTTCACCTAAGGCTGGTCAGGACTAAAGAGGTACAGACTCTCCTGATGGCCCTGAAAATCAAAGGCCTAGGAGGACCTGACCGAATTAATCCAAGGCTACTCAAGGATGGAGCCCAGTTCCTCTCCAGACCCTTGACCTGGCTCATAAATAGATCCCTGCTGGAAGGAGCCATTCTACACCAGTGGAAACAGGCAAACGTGGTTCGCATCCACAAGGGTGGCCCCAGGGAGCACATGAGCAACTACAGGCCAAGCTCCCTGCTCTGTCTACTTGCCAAACTGTAGGAAAGGCTCATATATAGCCAACTCTGTGACTACCTGAAGACTCACCAACTTCTGGCCTCCTCTCAGCATGGTTTTTGAACTAACCATGGCATAGACATTGCCCTCATGAACCTCACGACAGACGTACTCAGAGCCATGGACAAGGGAACCCCCTCCTGCGTGGTATTCATTGACCTGTCCAAGGCCTTCACTTGTCAACCACAACCTCCTGCAAGTCAAGCTGAACAATATAGGCCTAGACCCACTGGTTCTCAAGTGGTTCGAGAGCTATTTATCTGGCCGCACCCAGAGAGCGATTTGGAAGGGAGCGCTATCAGACCTGCTAACCCTAAAGATGGAGTACCACAGGGCTCAACCCTTGGTCCCCTACTATTCTCGTTGTTCATGAATGACCTAAACCTCCACTGCGGGGGTAGCTCAGTTGTACAGTACAGTGCCGATGACGCAGTCATTTACCGCTCCTCAGATAACCTGGCGGTTCTTGGCCTCTTACTCCAAACTAACCTAATGTCACTGGAGGACTGGCTAAAAACAAACAGAATGATCTTGAACGCAGGCAAAACAAAAGCCATGCTATTTGGGCCCAGATCTCTGGGGCAAGACAGGACCAACTCCCTACAGCTTAAATCACTTGCGGGGACCAGCATTGAAGTTGTGCTCTCCTTAAAATACGTAGGGCTCACGCTTGACCAAGGTCTCACCTACAAGAACCATGTGCAACAAGTGACCAAGACCATTCATGGGAAACTTGGCATCCTGTATCGGATTAAGGATCAGCTTATACCAGAAGCTAGGCTCTCCATTGCCTCCAGCATCCTGCTCCCCACACTGACCTATGCTGCCCCTGTAATACAGGGTATGGTCAAGCTGGAGGTCCACCGGCTGCAGATCCTATACAACAAGGTAGCACGGTTCGCTATCTAGAATCACTCCAGAAGCCACCACTGTGATACACCAGCCAAATTACAGTGGTCTTCTTTATATACTCCCTCCTCTGCCTAGCATTTAAGCTGCTCAGCCTAGCAGCTCCACCCAGCCTCGCTGCTACAATTGCCTCCAAGCACAACCCTCAGACCCTGAGGACCTCGGGGCGGACTCTGCTGGAAACCCCCAGGGTCAGGACCCATGCGGGTAGTAAGTCATTCTCCGTCACAGCCCCCTATCTGTGGAACAAACTTCCACCAGCGGTACAGGAAGCCCCCTCTCTCATGAACTTCTGTACCAGGCTGAAGGCGCACCTGCTTGAGGCCAGCACTTGGCGATGTCAGGGCACCTGACAGTCCACCCCTCCAATCAACTTATGCTAACCACCTTACTTGCAAAACCTTGGCACAGAACTATCCCTTATCTCAGTAACTCACCAGTGTTCTTGGGTTGTGCCATACCATTATGGATGGAATACCATTATTGCTCTGCATCTATGACAAAAACTGTGACTATTGAACCTGTATGTACTCTGTAACCTTTTCACTGCCTATATCTCTCCATGTAATGTCTC
Organism: Neoceratodus forsteri; assembly: GCA_016271365.2. NCBI lineage: Eukaryota > Metazoa > Chordata > Ceratodontiformes > Ceratodontidae > Neoceratodus > Neoceratodus forsteri. Next base: position 116,065,503 of record JADMNL010000028.1, read on the forward strand.
TCTCCGGGTTGTCCCTGAAAAAGGGACCTTGGGGGCTCAGTGGGCCTACCCGGTCATCAAAATGTAATAAATAAATGTATAGTCACGCAGCAAAGATGGGGGAAGCCAACCAAGCTTGGCATACAGAGAGCAGTGATAGGTGAGTCAACAGGATGCAAGTGCAAAATGACAGCTATTGCTATAGGAGACATCCCATCTAAGAAGGGTAAATCTGGAAGCAACTGAGAAGACTGGGGCACCACAGAGGAGTTTAATGAGCAGCATCTCACCAGCAATGGCCAATCAGGCATGAGGAGTAAGGCTGTGACTAACTTTGTGCAAGACACTAACCATAGAGTTAAGTGATTTACAGACACCCATCGGATGTGGCGAGAAATAAATTGAGGGATCCAGGGTGACACCAAGACAGGTGACGGAGCTGACAGTGGGGACCAGAACTCCATCATAATAAGCAATATAGATAGTGAGGATGAACAATGCACTAATCTAGGGCTCATACCAAATAGCATGGCTTGCATTCTGGTCATGTTCATGATCAATTTGTTTATGGGCAGCCACTTAAGAACAGACTGAAGGTCCTTGGACAAATTTAGGTTGATGATATCAATATTGTTGAGCTAGAGTGGAGGACCAGAGCATCAGCATAAAGGATGGCAGAGCAATGGGACAGACATTGATCTATTGAGTTAATGTGCAAGTCGAACAAAGGAGGACCTAAAATAGATACTTGAGGAACACTTACAGAAGACTGGGCAGGTTTCAAGAGGGAGAAGCCAAATTTTACGCCCTGAGACCTGTTAATTAGGTAGTTTATGAATCAAGGGAGAGCAGTGGACAAGATACTCAATGTATTTGTGAGGTGGGAGGGGGTGGCATTACAGTATAGTGAGGGGAGGTATTTTATTTCAGTTTTAGTTTTTTTTATAAGTAAAACAAAATTCATGCTGCAAATGTGCCAGCTTAGCATCAACCTCACTGGTGAATTAAAACTTTGCTGCATCTCTAGTCAGCATGCAACTTCCCTCACTATGAAATCACAAGTGAACAATCTGACAGAAGGTGAGTGGCTCTTCTTGGTCACTTGTGGTGCCACTGCCAGTGAGGTCACAATGCTGATGAGGTATTAGGAAGAACTAGCTATGTCAGCCTCCTGGTAGAGTACCATTTCACACATCACACATAGTACCGCTAGATGGGAAATCTTCTAATTAGCGAAAGAGAAAAGAAATAGTACATCAGGTATTTGTTTTGCAATTTTGGGCCAGGAAAGACACGCTGAGCTGAGGCTTATTTCCAGATGCATCCTGGGAGCACAGGGAAGTCAAATGACTTGCTCATGGTCACGGTCACACAATATGCAAGTGGTGGCTGTGGTATTCAAACACAGTTCTCCAGGTCTGCAGTTCAGTGCTCTTAACCACTATGCTATGCTGCCTTCCACTAAAAGTAGCATTTTACTTTTAAAAGTTCATAATGTGCCCGCTCTTTATCATCGCTCAGCCTCATTTTCGCTACTCACCTAATGACGGATGTAACTGTTTATTACTTGTAAAACACTTTGGGATGCAGTGTATATTGAAGGCAATATATAAATACAATTACAGTATTTTCCTTGCCCTGATTTTATGTAGAAAAGTAGAAAAACTGTTTCAGAATTAAATGTTACCCATAATGCATTGACAAAAAAGGGACGCCACCCTAATGACCCAGCAGCAGCATGTTCTGTTTTGCTGGTGACCCGATTCTGGGAGTGGACTTAGGTTACTGCATCAGAAGGCAAGCTAGGCTGAGGCAGCTTCTGGGAGGCAGTGTGCCTTGGCTAGGAAGGGTTGGAGGTGGGTTCCCATGTTACTGTGACCCCTGCAGATTGGCCCAATTATGGCTTCAGTGGCAGTCTGGAGAGTCCCATGTGTTTTGGAACTCAAGTAAAGTATGTTTTATTACAAAACCTTCCTGTGTAGCCTGAGTTTCTTTTAAGTTTGAACTCCTTATCTGCTATGGACTGTCAAAATGGAGAACTGTGCATTCAGGTGCTGTGCGGCTGCACACTCCGCGCCTCAGGCAATCCTGCACCAGGTAAGCAGAATTTCTTTGCTTCACTGGTGCCATCTTGCTTACTTTCACAAAATGGCATCTCTGGTTGGGATTAAATCTCCCACTAGTGCAGTGTGGAATTTCCAAGTTCCACTTTCACTGGAATTTCAGAAATTCCGTCTAATTCTGTGAGCCACACAAAAGCGCGATTGGGACCTCACTGTTACAGGGAGTGGGACCTCCCTGTTCCAGGGTGTAAAATGTTTAGAAAGGATAGGTGACTGCAAGGGGGGGGGGAGAAGAGTGACTCAGTATGCAGAGGAAGGAATAACTTGTACCAGATAGCAAGAGGCAGAGGATTAGAGTGAAGCACTGAGGGTTCAGGTGCAATCCACCAATGGGAGGAAAGTAAAGATGGGGATGGTATACAGGCCACCACCCCAGCATGAGGAGTTAGGTGGGGTACTAGGATCTCAAATCAGGGAAATGTCCAGCAAGGGGGAGGTAGTAATAGTGGGGCATTTCAATCTACCTGGAGTAGACTGGAAGATCCCGGCTACCTCCTGCACTAGGGAACATATGCTGCTGGATGCATTCCGGAGAGACTTCCTGACACAGGATGCCATGGAGCCCACGATGGAGAGAGTCTTAGTGGGAACAAGACCACCTGGGGACACAGCCTAAAGCTGGTGTGGGGAAGGTTCAGGAGGGACATAAGGAGGCATTTTTTCACAGAGAGGGTGGTGGCCAAATGGAATTAATTGTCGGAGGAGGTGGTATCCCTAAAAATGGTGGACAGCTTCAAGAGAGAATGGGCCAGTGTAAAAAGAAAAGTTACAGATGGGGGGGTGAGTGGGAGAAGGGGTACTTGGGGAGCATGAGGGAAGGTGGGCAGTTCCCCATCTAATAGCAATGGGAACTACACACTTGACCAGACTCAATAGATCATAGACCATCTGTTGGCATGATCATATGTTCATATGTACATAAACCACAGAATAGTACGCAGTGGTTTAAATAAACTGCTAATTAATTTTCTGCAAGGATTTCATTATCTTATTATTGCAGATCTTATCGCATTATTTCACAATTTACTAGAAATGCTTTTTGGAATTCTACAGAATTAAAAAAAATCCAAAAAGCATTCTGGAGTTGGAATTGCTATTCCATATGAACTCCCACCCAACCTTCTCTGGCGCCATGACATGTCATGGCATTGCAACATCCAGCATCGAAACCTAAAGGACAACAAATGTCTTTCCAGCACCCCACCCCCAAACAAAACCCCCTGATTAGGCTTCTGAGCCTGCAAGTTAATTTTTCCTTTACCTCTCTGTCTTTATATTGGCTCCGATGTAGAAGTGCTAATGTAAACAATCCCGGAGCAGCACGGCACCATTTCAAACATTCAGCGCTGTCCCATGCCACTCCATTGTATAAGTGATACAGTGGAGCAGCACGGAGCCGCGCTGAGCGTTTAAAATGGCCCCACTTTGCTCCAGATTTGTTTACATTAGTGCTACTACATCAGATGAGATGGTTACCCTCCTCCTCTACCCCAGAGATTCAGACAGCCAGTGACAATGTTGGTGGCATGTTTGTTTCTTTCTTTTTTATTCATTTATTGATTTTTTTTATTTTTAAAAAGTGACAGCCTGGTACACTGGGGTTGTTCAGTTCAACAGTCCATGTGGTACCAGTGCTTACGGGATGTGGTCTGTGAGACTATGCTTCCAGGTTCACTTCGTGTTTTGAACAAAATAACAGCTTCATCATGACTCGGGGGGGGGGGGATTTATTTATTAATTTTTTTTGATGTGATGGAGACACGGAGAGAACTCGATATAAAAAAACATGATTTGAGAGGTGAGGCAGGTACAAGCATACTAGGTACTATAATGAAAACAGTTGTGTCAAAGAAAGTGGGTTTGGGAGTTCTTTATGTACTTTTTCAGTTATTTTTTTAAGAGACTTCCTGCAGGACTTTTGGTTCACGGTTTACCAAGGATATAGCATGGCGGCTGTAATGTTTTAGTTTTTGAGGGGTTGGATTGATATTTTTAGTGTGGATTGAAGATGTGGCTGACTGGGTCTTTATGCATGAGCTATGCTGGGATTTACTCATGGATAAATGACCCAGCTTGCCAATCAGCTTTGTGTTTTTCAAAAGTGCCATTGTAAAATCTATGTTATAAACTGGGCAGGAAAAATACTGCACTGTGCTTGGCTAGGACCTGTGTGCTGAGAGAGCACAATACATAAGTTAAAAAAAAGTGCCGGCAATCAGGACAGAGCACATTAACAGTATCAATTCTTGATTTTGGGAGCTTCTTTCCTGACCATGCCCCCCATCCTTACATGCCTGCCAGGGAAATCTGCTGCTTGCTTTGTCCTAGATACAATCACATCCCTGCCTTTGCTGAGGCCATCTGTTGTATAATACACTGTAAGCCTGTTTTTCTGGTTGTTTTTGAACCTTGTACTTCATGTTTTGGAATATAGAACCTGTTGTTTGTAACATTACCGAATGTGAAGAACAAGGTTTTATTTCCCTACCAATGAAAATAGTGCTACTCCTTAATCACCAGCACATAATCACAACCTGAGCTTTCCCACACCACAGATAGCATTGTATGCCAATTCAAAACTGGCCATTTAAACCTCAAGTAGTCACTTGAATTCTGACATTGTGCTAAATATCAGAAATACCGGTCTGACAGTGAGCATGAATCTTTAACTGAATAAAGAGGGCAGTGATTGGGGTGCATCACTGGGGTTGTGTGAGGGGCCAGATTGCCTGGCTGAAAGTCTTTCTAGGATACCAAACTTACTCTCTGTCTGTGCATTTGAGGTGTAAAACCCTGTCTTTTTTTTTCTCTGTATGATGGCCGAGGAAACACTGGGTGTGGGAGGGCGGATCTATATTTTTTCTGCATGGCTCAGCCCATTATTAGGTAAGATGCAGAACAAAAAAAAGCCTTACATTGCTTTATAAACAATGATTACCCCTCTCATTGAGAACTCTCAGATTCTCAACCCCTCGTTAGATTGGTATCATTAGAAGTGGTTGAGAATCTGCTCATTCTCAATGAAGGGGGCTTAATTATTTTATATGTGTTTGTTTAGGGAGAGGTGAGTATTCGGTGAACAGAATTCTGTAGAAGTTTAAACTCCTGCATTCCAAGGTAAACAAACATTCTGTCTGTTGAATGTGTGGAGAGACCGCGAGGGAGGGACCACATTCTACTAGTTACTTTTAACAGAAAGAAATACCTGATTTAATAAAGTTTGCATTTTTTTGTTTTTTAAATTTTCTGTTTACCCAGTTTATAAGCGCAGTAAGGCACTTTGAGGTGAGGGTTGTATTGGCACAATGCACTTTCAGGGGCTGAAGGTACTTTACCTGCAGCCTCAGACCTCATAACACCCTGTTGTGTCTTGTGGCTTACATGTACCCATGGTTCAGAGCACAGTTCCATTTTCTTGTCTAGTTTTACTTTTTTCTTAACACAAACTCATTTAAAAATAGCAATAATGCGAAAGGTATATTTAAGCAATAGTGCATGACAGGGCTGTGCTGCTATGCTCTGATATATATATATATATATATATATACACACACACACACACACACACACACATACATATCATGGGTTTGTAGTGAGGCATGAGGCAAAGCTGAGTGTCTACCCCCACCAAGAAGTGCATATATCAGAATGCACTGATAAAACGGGCACAAAAATAACATTTAGGGAAAAAATACATGAAAATGGAGCAGTTATGCGGTCATTGAGAAAATAACGCATGGTCATGTGATGTGTTTATGCTAATGGTGGAGTAGTTTTTTTTTTAACCCCATTCATAACATGGGAGATACTCGCTTCTCGGTGACTGAAATAACTTAGCTTTGCTTTGTGCCTCAGTCACAACGTAACCAGGGTATGAGTCTGCCACATGATATGCACAACATCTTGCATGCAGCATGCTTCTCAGAACTCGTCTGCCATCATTGGGGGGCTTTGTTGGTTGTCAATTAACATAAAGGGCTGGATTTTCAAAGGTGCGGTGAAGAGCTTGCGTTAAGCCCTGCATCACGCCCTTTCATTGCCGTAGCTACACCATTCCCTTTTACTGGAACTGCGCCCAATTTTACAATCTTGGGAGCAGTTACAACATTTTACCTGCTTAACAGCATCTTGTGTCCAGATCTCGGGCACAAGCTTAGTTAGAACGATCCCCATAATTGACACACGCTAGACCACAAATGGATGGTCCTGCAAGTGCCAATTGCTGCAAGGGATAGAAAATCCCTTTAGATTGCCGCCTGCCCCATGCACCATGTCTCTGGTGCACCTGGGGCTTGCATCAATCACAATATTTTGAAAATCCAGCCCCCAGTTGTGAACCAGTAAGATCAAAGAAAATTATACCAATGTGATCACTATCAATAACTACAGTTATTATTCCCTGACTTTGATATGTGTGTGGAGGGGGGTGGAGTTGATGGACTTAGAGCCCCTTCTGACCATCAGTTACTATGTAACTATGAATATTGTTCCTTTTGCAGGCAGTATAAACACAACATTCTGCCTTCTGCACATCTTGAAGCCTGAGTCAAAAGGGAGCATCATGAGCTGTAAACAAAATATTCCAAACTCAAGTAGCTTACAATCTTAGGTGGAAAAAAAGAAACAAATGTCTTTTTCATAACGTGAAATACATAACTTCATCAGTGCCCCGCTTGAATGTGCAAGGGTTGTAGCTCATCATCTGCCTTAAGATATTCCAAACTCAAGTAGCTTGCAGTCTTAGACGAAAAAAGGAATAAATGTCTTTTTTATAACTTGAAAATAACTTCAATAGTGCCCTGCTTGAATGTGCAAGAGCTGTCTCTTCTTGCCAGACAGTGTTCCAACTTCATGATGAAATGAGCATTTCAGCTTTTTTTTTTGCCATCTAAAAACATAAGATTCCCATCAAGTTAGTTGAAATCTGGATCTGTAAGATTTCCTGGTCATTTGGGAGCCCCCAGATAATGGGTTAAAGTAGATGAAAGAGTGTCAGCAAAATGTTTCATGTACTCTAAAAAACAGTCTATAGTGGAAGTCTGCAAAATGTAAGGAGGCTGAGGCAAGAGCAGACTGTACCGTGTGTTTCTGAAGGTTGATTAATTGAACAGCATAGAGCGGTACTGTTAGCTTTAAGATAAGATTGATAAATCCCCTGTGGTCCTCAATCAAAATACCTTTATTCCTTCAATGTTTTCTTTTCTTTTCTTTTAGTTTTTTTCTCTTCTTTTTAGTGCTAAAAAAATAAAAAGGGTGGCAACCAGCAGTGAGGAGGTCCTGTGGCCACCATGTTCGTCTTCTAGAATGTTATAGTATTGTGTTCCAAAGAACATAAGGCTTTGGCTTCACTGTTTGTAGATTGGTAGCTAAGTCAGGAGCCCCCCCCTTTTTTTTCGCATTTACACCAGCTAATAATTAAGTGGTGGTCCCAGAATACTGTCAGGTGTAGGAGGAAAGAAACGTACTTCAGTGTTCGTCTTCGGTGTTGGTATAATATATATATATTTAGTTTTCCATTCTATGAAATGTCTTCTATGACACTTGTCAGTGTCAGTGCCTCAGTAGGTAGCACACTCGCTTCTGAGGCCGGGAGATCAGAAGGCTGTGGGTTCAGTTCCCACATCTGGCACTTGGGTTAATATCCCAGTACTTACACTGTAGTGCAGCATCAGAGGGGTGCTGCAATTCTGAGGTGCCGTCTTTTGGATGAGATGTTAAACCAAGGTCCCATCTGCCTGGATTGGTGGTAGTTCAGGTGGATGTTAAAGATCCCATGGCACTTATTGAAAAGAGTAGGGGAATTTCTCCAGTGTCCTGGCCAAATTTCCTTCATTCACTAAAAAAAAAAAAAAAATACCACCGACAGTTTAATCTGGTCCAAGGTCAGTTGGCATTCATCTGTATCCCCCTCCCACCGGGTCATGCCTGAAAATAGGCAGGATTTGTCTAGTGCACTTACCCAGTCAACAAAAACTAAATAAAAAAATAAAATATGAAAGCTCTAAGATGGATGCCTGAGTGCAGTGTGCTGTGCAGTAAACCTGCTGAGGCAGTCAGAACATAGGAAATAGCTTATTTCCCTATTAATGGGTTTAATTGTTGGTTATTGGGAAGAACCTTACACTAGCTCTGGACCTGATTCTGAGTCATATGTATGGGCAACAGAACATGGAGGCTTTCTACCCATTCTTGCTCAACTATCAAGTTTTGCCATAAGCAAGATTCCACACCACACCATGGGAGGGGAGTAGTCCTTATGAACATATGAAAGAAGCCAGCGAATAAAGGCCTTGTCAGTCTATCATGTCTGCTTGATTGTTCAGCTTGTGGTTTATATCACAGCTTCCTCTCCCTTCCCCCCCCATCTCCTTTTCAAGACGGGTCCCCTCTTGTACTTATTTTACCCCTGACTCTATCCCATCCTCTTTTGAAGGTGTCCACTGTCTTTTGTGAGACCAGCTCTTCTGGTAGCCTATTCCACTCTGCCACAACCTTCTCCATGAAATAGTTTCTCCTTAGCTCCCTCTTGAATCTGCCCCCTCCAGTTTCATGCTGTGTCCCCTAGTGACCCCTTCCCTTTTTAGCCTGAACATGTGGCCTGTATCTCCCTTATTTATGCCTTTTAGATATTTAAGGTTCTCTATCATGTCTCCCTTGTCCCTTCTGTCCTCTGGGGAGTACATGTTGAGCTCCCCCAACCTATCCTTGTAGGGCTTCCTTCCCATCCCTTCTCTGGACCCTCTCCATGAGTTTGATGTCTGTCTTTAAGAAGGGGCACTAGAACTGCACGCAGTACTCCAGATGCGGCCTTACCAGTGATCTATACAATGGCAGGATAACTTCCTCACTTCTGGAGGTGATCCCTCTGGCTATACACCCCAACATCTGGTTGGCCTTGGCTGCCACTCTTCTGCACTGCTCTGAGTGGTTTAACATTGTTGTTACTATCACACCCAGATCCTTTTCTTCAGAGACCTTTAGCCTTCCCCCCCATGTGGTAGCTATATCTAGGGTTCCTGGACCCAAAGTGCATGACCTTGCACTTTTTGGCATTGAATCCCAGTTGCCAAGTCCTTGACCATTCCCCTAGTATATCCAAATCCCTTTGCAGAACCCTCCCCTCCTCTCCTTCGTTCACTATTGCACCAGTTTTGGTATCATCTGTGAATAGGCTCATTTTACTCTCAACTCCCCCTGTTATGTCAGCAGTGAAGATGATAAAGAGCACAGGCTCCAGAACGAATCCCTGTGGGACCCCACTGATGACTGCTCGGGGCTTTGAGAGCTCCCTTGCTACCACCACCCTCTGTTGTCTATTGCTCAGCCAACTTTCTATCCATCTAGCCAATTTTTCTCCTACTTCAATTATCCTCAGTTTACCCCCTAGCCTTCCCTGCAGTATCGAATCGAAAGCTTTGGTGAAGTCCAAGTATAGGACATCAACTGCCTCCCCCCCATTCAACGCTCTAGTGACCCAATCAAAGAAGTCCACCGGATTTGTCTGGCATGACCTCCCCTGGACGAACCCATGCTGATGCTCATCCTGCAGACCATTCTCCTGCATGAATGCCACCAGCCTCTCCTTTATGATGGACTCCATTAGCTTAGACACTATGGATGTGCGGCTGACTGGCCTGTAGTTCTCTGGGTCATTCCTTGGGCCACTCATCCTTCCCTTTGAGTGAGGTGGGGAGCACACTGGCAATCAGAATGATGCTCAGCCTACAGAAGATGGCATCAACTTACATCTCAGTTAATGCTTATAAAAGGAGATACTATGTAGTGTTGTGACATGCGTCAGTAGCACCAAGGCCCCTGCCCTCTATTCCTGCCACAAACTCTACTTGCTTGCCAGTTGCACTTCCCCAACTATCAACACAGGACCCACTATTTCATCTAATGCACTTCCTTCATGACCAAATGGGTTCTATTTTTACCCACTAAACATCCCCTGCATACCAAAACAGGCCCCCCCACCACCACCACTCCTGTCCTTGTTACAGCCATCGCCTGGCTGCAAGTTCCCTCCTTACCCCCAAAGCAAGTTTCCCAAACCAATAAATAGAAGGCCACCTTTTATGATAAAAGTTTCCCCCAGTTCTCCCAATGCAATGCCTCCACTTGGTCATCTGATGTAATTCCCCCATCCGGATGTAAAATCCCACCCCCCCCACTCACCAAGCTGGTTGTGTGCTTCCCAGTTATTAATGTTCCCCACTCCCTCTCCACTCCCATTACCAGTCTTTAACCCCTCCTCCAGCTCACATGTTGGCAAGCAGTCGCATTGTATTACTGCCTACTTTTAGCCTGTAAAATGAGTTGGAACACTGCAGCATGCGACCTAGTTAGCAAGTGCTGCGAGAACAGCTCAGCGACCATCAGAATTATGACCTCTGCATTATTTTTTAGGCACTTTCAAACAACTTTCAAGGCATTTAGAAAGTACGTTTGAGACTATAAGCACTGACCAACAGGGTCGCTAACTTTATTTATTTATTGTAATTTGTGAGCAGGAAAGGCACACTGAACTGTGATATCTTCTTTCCAGGTGCGTCCTGGGGGTGTGGGTTATATGGACCTGTTTCATTGATGTTGGAATTGTTGGCCATGACTCCGGGGGAAGTCCCCTACTCTCCTTCGATGAGTGCCATGGCATCTTTAACTTCCACATGGACATGACCAGAGATGGTCAGAAAGGACCTCAGTTTAATGTCTCATTCGACGGACCTGCACCTCAACAGTGCAGCACCCTCCTTGTACTGCACTACAGTGTCAGTTATGGGTATTACCCCAAGTACCTGGTGTAGGCTAAAGTTTGCTTCTACATTTGGGTCTGACAATCGAACCCACCACATTCTGATTAGCTGAGAGGTTCCACTTACAGATGACGATGATAATGATGTATATCCATGAGCAGCATGATGACAGCTGTGATAGGGAGATGTACTTCAAAGCTTGGGCTGCAGGACACCCACAATAAAATCACTGATGTTAATCAGAACATTTTAGAGCAGTAGCCAGGTAAGTGCACTAATAAAGCAAACACAAACACACACACACACAACACACACACACACACACACACACACACACACTATTTTAGCCTTGGTTGTTGAAAGAGATAGAGAATACTGGTTGGGCAGCCATGCATAACTAGCCCATGCTACCACAGAGGGATGAGAGTGAAGCTCAAGTGGTCTGAAGTAATCAAAAGCCTGAGGTGGCAGCTCAGGCTGATTGGGCATGTGGTTACCCAAGCAGTATTTTTTATAGTGTATAGTCGTTGTTTTTTTGTTTTTTCAGTTTTTATTTAAAAAGTGTTTTCACAGCACTGCCATGGCAGGCAGGCGGTTTCAGTTCGGAATATGGCCTGATTGCTGTGCACGCCGCAGCGCTGTGAAAAACACCAGCTGCCTCCAGGATTTCTGATCAACTGGAACCTTGTTGTACCACAGAAGGGTACAACAGCATTCCATGACCATTGGACTGTGGTACAAAAAATGTTCAGCTGTCATAGGAATCCATGCAGAACAGACCCTCACCATACATTATAGAATGTTGGCTAGGATACCTTCTCCCCTACTCTTTGTACCAGTGACTCAGCAGATGGCACACTCCCTCTGAGTCTGGAAGATCAGAGGGTTGTGGGTTCTAGCCCTACACCAGGCACTTGGGGTAAACTCCCAGTACTGACACTGTAGTGCAGTGTGAGGGGGATGCTGCACTCCTGAGGTGCCATCTTGCAGATGAGCTATTAGACCGAGGTCCTGTCTGCCTGTTCTGGTGGTTGTTCAGGTTGACTTTAAAGATCCCATGGTACTTCTCAAGAAGAGTATGGGAATTTCCACAGTGTCCAAGCCAAATCTCCCCCAGTCACTAAAAATAACACCAACAGTGTAATCTGGTTCAGTTGGTTCAATGACGCCAGTTTAGCAGCAAACCTGTTGGTCGGCTTTACTATGCTCATGGTCCACATTGTGCCATCAGGAATACAGGTGTGCTTCACCGACCGTACCCCCCCAAATCTTACTAAAATTACCTCCACGGTGGAGGTGTTTTGTCGGGGTGCAACTCCCAGAGAAACTGTGCCAGGGATCCTGATGTCGTAGCATGACCATTACAGCGACCTACAGCAACCTGTCATTTTGTCACTGTAAACAACCGGTTGCTGTAGCATTTTTATTGTAGCAACAGTATACCAGTTCAGTTTCAGTTGATTACTATCTGTATCTCGCCCCACCCATGGAACGAGGCTGAAAATAGGAAGAATTGCCTAGATCTCCTTTCCCGGCCAGCAAAAACTAAATAAATAAAATAAATAACAGAACACCATTGTAAATGAGTTTTGCTCAAAGGTTTTTATCCTGAAACAAATTTAATTGAAATACTGTAACTTTCCTCCAATGAGCATTTGCCCAGTACAAGGTACAGAGTAAGTGTTTGCCAGGAGATGTCTATCAAAAGGCTACTAGATGACTACTTAAGCAATAATGCATGACAGGATGCGCATTGTGCTAGAATAATGCCACATTTCCGGCGGTTGGGCACAAGGCCATCATCCGAGTATGTCCATCATCCTGAGAAGTGACGTTGTCCCCACGACACATGCTCTGGAGGCTGTCCTGTAATAATAGTGAGTGCAAAATAGTAAGGGGGTATGGGGGTGAAGCCACCCACAAAGGGGGGCTGCAGGTGGTATATTCCCCTGTAAAAATCGTGGTTGCTGTTTGTGCCCTTGCTGTTTTGTCCTCGTTATTCATGAGTCGCTGTTTTGCGCTTGCTATATTAACATAGAACTGCCTGGAGTGCATTATTGCACTCATAAAATGGCTTCTTTATAAAAAAAGGTGAAAAAAACGACATTTCTAAAAAATACATTTTTCATTGCATTTTGAATAAGCATGTTGCTGTGCTGGGATGACATCACTGTTAAAGGTCAGCACTGACCAATCTGAGCCCGGGAATTTTTCTTGTCAGTTTATAAGAGATAATAATCATCAGGAGCAGTGTGCTCTACCATTACAGGTTTCATGGCCACTCTGACTCTTTGGCCAAGAAGAGAGACATCAGTGGCCCATCGCTCATTGGCTAGTGCTATGTCTGATGAGCAGTGACCAGTAGAAGGTGATCGTGTAACGGTTGCACCAAAGTCTTTCATATTCCCCTGGGAGAAGGAGCATGTAACCCTTCACAAAGCATTCCTTTTTTTTTTTTGCTCCCATCATGGACCGGCCCCTATCGGCCTTGCTGTGTACCACAAACCATCCTCCCAGGACTTACCTCCACCACGGTGTTCCTCCCTGGCTTACCCTGAGGTCAGCGGGATGACCCCAGAAGATATACTCTACTCAGTTTCTGTAGAGTGTGCCTCAGGTTTAGGCTGTGCCGGGCCTCAGTACACAGTGGCTGGAATCCTGTGTCAGTCTGGCATTTATGCTTTTCAGAGCTCCACCCACCTCCCATGTGTGCGACCATCATCCTGGGGCAGGGACACTCAGCTGCCTGTGGTCACCCATGCAGCCTAGAATGTCTCCACAAGCCACCATCAGGAGCCGCTCCAAGAGTGGTCCACACCAGTCCAACCCCCGGGGGGGAAATGTCCAAGGGTTGCCCTTAACTCCCTCTCTGCCGGCCTCTACCCCGACACCTTGGCTCGGGACGTGAACCCGGGGTGCCAGCATGCCAGAGCAATGCCCCATCACTTGGCACCATGAAGTTGGCACAGAAAGCATTCTAACTTCCTCGAGTCCAGGGTGGGTGGTGGGCTGATGAATCCACCTCCTGTATCTTGGTCAAGGGAAGGGGGTGGGGGCGTGAGAGCTGCTGTTATGCCATTGAACTGGTATGAAGATGGGCCTATTTAAGGTGTGCTACAGTAGCTAAAAAAAGTAATGTGCTACTAAGTAGTGGCTGCTGTATACTGGATTAGTTTAAAAAGAAAGCAGAAAAATGTAATATGCTGAACTTGCAACATAAAGGGGAAAAAGACCCTCCTGAGGAACACATAATAAAAAAGCAGAGGTCAGCATTTAAAATGTTATAAAAAAGAATTAATGTGGCGCATATGAAGTTCAGTCTCGTTGGGGGAAAAAAATCAAAGTATTGTATTAGTTTTTTCTTTACTATCCCACTGCGCAATGTGGAACAACAGTGATTTGACAGGAAGTTCCGATGATGTAGTTATTCTCATTGGATGTTCAGCTGCAGTACCTCACCAAGTGAGAAGTGTTAGGCCCCTGGTGTATCCCTCTGTTTATTCAGCTGACAAGTGATGCCCTTCTCTTCAACACAGGTCATGAATCAGACGTCAAGGATTGAAATCCAGCTGCTGGAGAACTCCTTATCAACCAACAAGCTGGAGAAACAGTTAATACTACAAACCAATGAAATCAAGACACTCCATAACAAGAACAGGTGAGATATACTCTAGTTCACCCAAAGGAGATGCATTCAGTAAGGTATTTTGTAGAGATGTGTGGAATGCGGCATTTATGTAGAATGGCAAATTGGCTTCTGAAAAGATTTTTGTAATTTCTTATTGTATTCCATGAAATTCTGAAAAGCAATTCCGTGTAAACTGCGGAATAACTTTCCATGGATTATGCAAACCGTGGAATAACTTTCTTCGGATTATGCAAACCACAGAACAATATTCCGCAGACTGTGGGAAATGAAGCTGCGGTTTATGTAAACCGTGGGTTACTAACTGTTGAAAAATGTTCTCCTTCTGAAATGTCTGAATGTCTGAATTTTGCTACTGATGGAATTTCACAGAATTATGTGAAATTCCCTGAAATTTTCCATTCCGTCGGATTTCGAAAATTCCACTCAGCTCTAGTATTTTGTCATATGGATAACAGGTCCTTTATTCAAAGCATATTGGCTTTTAATGCGTGGGACACAATTGCTTTTTTGACAGTGCAGGACAGGCATACATACATCACACCTGATCATCATGGATTGCACCTGGTCATATGACCCAAGAAATATGGATAGAGTGTGCTGAGCCTGTGCTGTAGAAAGGGGACAACGAGATCAACACTTGTTCATGCAGGCATTGTCCCCTATAAGGGTGGAGGTATCTATCAGAACTGGGAATGGGGTCAGGCCAGAAGGGTGGAGCATTTGGGTTTGGGAGAGATTCAGAGAAATGGGCTGAATTACGTTTCACAAAAAAAGTCTAATTGCAGCCCAAAAACTATTTTTGCAATGTTTAGGACTAAAACCCTAAAACAGCCCATCTCTTGTCTTGCTGCATGTCACAAATAAGTTTGGGTGAGGAGTGGCTTTGAGGGAGTAAGTGGAGGAGGAGAAATGTACATGTGAGAGAGGTGGAAATGTGCATGTGGGGCACCAAGTTGCCTCTTCTTTTATATCAGGACAAATCAGACCAAATCGAGTTTGACCCAGCCTGCTTGAAATTGGTCCTATGGACCAGATTTCTTGCTCACAGAGCCCTAGTATCAATGTGCATGGCAGAAATCTAATTTATATAAAATATATATTTATTGCCAAACAGTGCGTTAATGCACCAGTTAAGGTTCAACTTAACCCCTTGAAAGTAGGGAAATGTGATGTTAGGGTTACCAACCCTAACTCCCCACTCTCCCAAGCAGTAAAAGAAAAGACTAGAGAAGAAACCACAAACAGCTATCATTTGAAATACAAACAACATACAATTGTTTCTGGATGATACAAATGCAGTCGAGCTAATGTGCTGCCTCTGTGGATTTGTATCTGTGGCATGCACACTGCAAGACATACACAGTCACTTCTGGCTGCTATGATAGACAAAATCACAACACTACTTTTGTCTGCAGAAGCATAGACCCTTGCAACCACAGATGCAAATCCACAATACCCAAATTACAAGAGTTTTGTTTGTCTGCAGAAGCACAGGCCCCATGGGGCCAGTGCTTCTGTAGTCCCAGTTACTAATGCACACACTACTGGAGGGGCCCTGAGGAGCCTGTGCTTTTACAGCTGCAGGTGTAAGACATACACACCCACCTCTGGCTGCATAAGCACAGGCCCACAAAATCCATAATACCCAAATTGCAGCACTTCATATGCAACACTACATGTGCCTGCAGAAGTACAGCCCCGAGAGACCTGTGCTCCTACAGCCATGGGTGTAAGACATACAGTACACCTTGACTTCTGCAGCTGTGTATAGAATACATAATATCACTACTGCATTTGTGCCATCTGGAAAGAGTTGCATGTTGTTTGTCTTACCTGATGGTGGCTGTCTGTGTGTTCTTGTGTGGTCTTGTCCTTTTGCTGCTTGGGAGAGGTGAGGAGTTAGGATTAGAAACGGTAGCAACAGGTTTCCTTACTTTTGTGGGGTTAAGTTGAACCCTAACTGGTACATTAATGTATTTCTTTGCAATAAATATATATATGTTTTCTTTCATTTCGAGATAATGGAATTGTATCCTCATTTGTGTGAACAGATGCAAATTCATAGGGTCCTATGGGCCCTGCACAGAGGAAAGAGTCCATCTGCCTGTGGAAGTGCAGGACTTTCAAGACATTCTACTTCCACGTGGCTGTGGATGCAAAGAATTCGTGGAGCTGTCTGGGGAGCTGCAGAAAGGATTCTGCATGTCCACGTGGCTACAGATACAGATGTGCAGGGACAAGAGTCCATCTGGCAGCTAAGGCATAGGGCCCTCTGACAGCTACAGGTTCAGAGGTGTAGGGCCCTCTGGGCTCTATGTCAAGTGAAGAATTTTCTTCACTGTATAGTACTTAGGTCTGTGTGGCCAACCCTGCACCTTTCCTCCCCAGGCTAAGGGTGGTGCCACACAGCAGTGCTGCCCCCCAGCCTGGCCCATCCAGCTGGCTCACTGAGCTCATCCCCAAACTCAGCTCACTGGCAAAGGATCACAGTGCACTACCCACTGTGCTAAAAGCCAGCCCTGCACAACATTTTCTAATATATTTTTTTGACATTTTGACTCCAAATTTTCAAGACAGTTGTTTTAATACTCCCCTTATAAACATAACATGTGGTATTTATAAAATACTAGCTGAACTGTCATTTCGCACCACAAGTGTGAAAGCATGCTGGTGGTATATAAAAATGACCATGTTGAAAACGGGAGTCAAAATATTGAAAGTTACCAAAGTTTTGAGCAAGCATGGAAATATCTCAATGTACATTCACAACGTCATAGTTTTTGATATTTTGATCCCAAATTGAGCATAGTCTTTTTATGACCCCACGTCATTAACCAGGTAGGTGAAAATTTTCAAATCCCACCTGAAAGGTAATTTTGTGGAACAACTGTGAAATCACCTTTTGGCCTAGATTTGAAAAATGTCACTGACCTTGTCCATGAGGTGGTGTCCCGAAAAGGCCATGTTGAAAATTTGGTGTAAAAATATTTAAAAATGACAAAATTATGAGTAAAAGTTCAAAACACACTGAAACTACATTGACAGCAGTTACCTTGTTTGTTTCAGTTTGCAGTTGTGCTTCAAGGAGGAGGCTGTCTTTTTCAATGAGAGTGAGGTACTCCGAGGGATGCCGAAATACAGATAATTGCACTCAAACAGCTCAAGAGTAACAAAAGACACAAAATGAAGGATATGCATCAAAACATTCCTAGTTTATTTGGAGCAAACACAGTGTGGCACTGTCAACCCTGGGTGCTAGTGCCACACTTTGCTTGTCCTAAATAAACTGGAATATTTTGATGCATACCTTTACATTTTGCATCTTTTGTTATTTTTGTACTGTTCAAGTGCAGTCATCTTGTGTTTTGTTCTCCTTTCTGGACCTGGGTGGTGGGTGCTGAGGTGGGGGTGGGTGGGTGGGGCTAGTGGATTGAGATTGATGTGGGACCATTTTCTTTTTCAGGTTGAAATAAAAAATAAAAGATTTGGGGTAGTTTTCTTTTGACGGGGACTGGACTGACTGAGGACTGGGCATCCCAGTGTCAGCAGACTATATGGCAGCACCAGGGGTGAGCACCCCAGGGTTGCCAGCTATGCTGGCTTGGGTGATGTAGAGGGAAGGGGATTTGTGTCATTCAGTGGTACGGGAGGTGGGCACCCCAGTCCACTTCTTGTTTGGGGTTGGGGGGATTAATGTAAGCCTGCGCCCTGGGAGGGGACCCCAGTGTCAGCAGGAATGCAGTAGCTGTGTTCTGCTCTGGTGATGGTGGGTCCAGGATGAGCACTGGACTTGCTGACATGTAAATAAAAGTCAGCTGTGTGCTGGTCAGTTGAATGTGGGTCCAGTATAGCACCGGACCTGCTAACATAAAAAGTAGCTGTGTTCTGGTCTGGTGATGGTGGGCCTGGGATAAGCACTGGACTCACCTGCAGTAAAATAAAACCCAGCTGTCTGCTGATCAGAGGGGAAGGTTTTCTTTTTCAGTGTGAGCTAAAAATTTTCTGGTAATAGCACCTTATGTGCAACCAGAGAATTCTTGGCTCATGACTGATAAACTGGGTCCCTTGCTAAGCTTGGCACCCAAGATTTTTAGGGTGCCAAGAAATGTCTGTGCTCATTTAAAAACAAACACCCATTTACCTAGGTTCTGGTGTTTGTTTTTGAAAAATCTTAATTTTAATGTATTTTTCAACTTTTTTGTTAAAAAGAAAGCAAGATGGCAATCATCACGACTTGAAATTGTTCTTGCATCCTGAGAACACAATTAGTCATGACCCAAAAATGACTGTCAAAAGGTAAATTTATGGGCTGTGTCAGAGAGTTAGCCTACTGAGCATGCTCAGAAGCCAAACTTCAACTCCTTATAACCCTGGAACTGATTAAATATTTCTTCACGAAACCTTCAAAAGGCACACCCTTGACACAAGTCCCTCCAGCCATGAAAAACAGCCAGACATGATGCTTTTTATGTAACATGCAATCCCACATTGCTAGCCTGTGGAGGTTCACACTGGGATGCTGACATGCATGAACGAGGGAGCTGGTGGCATGCATGACTCCCAGACACACCTGCACACCCATGAGGAGCTTAGCATCCTGGGTGGGTGCAGATATGGAGGAGGCGGGGCTTGGCCAGGCACCAGGTTTCTAGTCGGAAGCTTGGCTTGGCCACCTAATGGATCCCCTGATGTGTTTCTGCAAAGGATCCTAGGATATGGTAACCCAAGACGGTGACTTCTATATCCCCTACACATGGGGGAATATTCTCTCATTACTGTCTGGACTATGCACTGCACCTTGTGATGCAGGGGATGGTTGAGGATGGTCGAGTACAAGCCCATACTATCAAGTCAAAACTGTCTGGCCACCACTAGGGTAGCTGGTGATAGTGGGGCTGCAGAGGCACTTATGGCTGGTATTTCTCAGCTGCACTGTCTGCACACATGTAGGTGGCTTAGTGAATGCTGCATTGTGCGGCCACTTGCCCAACCACACACCCCTCATGGACAAGGGTAGACCTATGTTTGACTTATGGATTTTATTTGTTTATGGTACCCTGCCCTGGAGGCTCGGGGAACCAGTACAGAGTAGGAATTCTAGATAAAACAGCAGCTAGCTGCAAATGAGTCATGCAGCATGTAGCATAGTGCATGCCACGGAGGTCCCTGTGGGTCCCCATTGTGCAGAATACAGACTTTCATACTGCTTACATGCTGTACATAGCAGTATTGCATAGGACCTTTGATGTATTTCATGCAGGACTCTGTCCGTGGACAGCTTGTAAATATGTATCTGGGAGGAGAGCCCAAATAATAGATATTTTTTTTCCATATAACCCAAATAAGTGTTCCCTTATAATGAACTAGATATCTGATTATCTGAGAAGGCAACTCATTGACCCAGACCAACCAAGAACAGAGTAATGAATTTGAGCACCACCTTCACCATACAGTATATAAACCAGTCCAGTCCTACATATGGGAAAAGTAGTGGGTCTCTTATGGTCTAAGAAGCGTTTCTCATTCTGGATGGGCGAGAGGACTGCAGAGCGAAACTGAGTGGTTTTGTCTGTCCAGTCACCGTGAGAGACCCTTCTTACACTGTAAGAGGCACCAAATACCAGACCCATATACATATAATATGGCAATGGAATGTCTACAACATTGTATACTGTATGTACAGTTTTTAAAAGGAAGTTTTTATTTTTTTTTTATTTTCTGCCCCATGTCTTTTTCATGTCTTCTGCTGGTTCAGTTAAGTATTGTGGGGCCATAGGATGTTTACAAAAAAGAGGTGCAGTTGTTCTCTGCACTGATTGGTTAATGGCATTCCATTGTCATAGAATACTGTACATGAAGTTATCCAGAGTACAGACAAATAGAAATATCAAAAAACATTTCTCCTATCAGGAGCCAAGGACCTACAACACATAGCCGCCATAATTTTTCCACACTGCTGAGCATATACAGCAAGCAGCTGCTTGGTGGTGTTGAAACATTAAATCAATATGGTTCTACCAATTAAGACTCCACAGGCTTATAGCTGGGATGCTACTCAGACTCATCTCTTGGTTCCCATCCGGCTTGGGTCAATGAGTTGCCTTTTATGATTGACTCACCCCCAGCAAGCTATCTGTTTTCTTTGGAGCATCATGTTTTTAAATATTCTTAATTATCTGAGCCAGACAAAAGAAAAAAAACACTCTGGGCCATAAATGGGCACTATCCGGGATATCTTGAAGACACCACCACTTTTTTAAGTCTCTGTAATCAGTAAACCATTTTCTGGTTTATATCAATTGCTCCAGTTTGGTTTGTCTGTTCAGACTTGTGAAGCTGGAGATAGCATCGTGAAGAACAGGGTACGCCAAATAAAAAAAAAAACTAATAACCTTTTTGTAACCTAAAGAGAAATGAAAAAAAGATCATTTGTCCCCTACCAGTAAACATATTACTTATTTCTTGATGAAAGCAAGCTGAATTTTCTGGCCCGTCGTTTACATTTTAGCCTTTATTTTCCATATGATCTATTGCTTAGTGTGTCCAACATTTTAAATAATGAAGCTCTGACAATAATCCAAATTAAAAAGTAACAATTGGATGGCCACAATGATACTGTTCTTACATTGTAGTTGCGCAGTAGGTGGCGAGATTGTATTTACAGTGCTGTACATTATTTGAAGTATGGTAAATCGCATGTGATTGCACACTATTACTTAGTAATCACTCAGAGTCAGACTGCCCACCAGGCTACTTGGACCTGGAAATTTGCAGGTGGGCTCCCCTCTGTTAGGTACCTGGCCACCTTCTAAACTCTAAAAATCCTTGCATGCATCATCTATTTTCTAATTAAATGGGGTATTTTGGGGGCACTGTGAGTAAATGCACAATCCAGTCACAGACCTAGTGTATCAGACTGAAATGGAATACTAAAATGATTTTTGATTTTTTTTCATGTGGACCCCTGTATCCACTTTCCAGGTGGGCCCCCTGTACCCCAATCTCACTCTATAATCACTTGTGATTACAACTGATCTGATCTCAACATGGCATTATGGAGCTGTAACTGATTTCTCAAATGTCACTAGATTTTGTTTTTGTAGGCCCCATTTCCCCCTTCTACCTGGAGGAAATGGCCACATATATATGTTTATTGAAAATCTGCAAACGTTACATCCTGCAACATAATATGTGCAGCCAGGGAGTCTCAGCAAACTTTTGGATGGTTAACACCTTACACAGGTCCATCCTTGCCTCAAAGGGATCCTGCGAGTGGAACCCAGACCAAAAGGTATGGCCTTCAGTCGGATAGCCACCTCGGAGGTGAGGGGGTCCCTAGGGCCATGTGACATGCTCCCCTCCCCTGTCTGATGATGCGTCACATGTGGGACAAGCTTGATGAGGTTATTCCCAATCTGACCAAGCCAAGGCCCCTGTCATCTGGGCCTCACCTCATGCTTACCTGGGTGGGAATCTGTCCAGAATTTCAAAATTCCGCTCCCGTTGGAATTTTGCAGAATTTCAAAAATTCTACCTAACTCGGTAGAATTCCATTGGAAGCAGAATTCTGAAATTCTGAAAGTGCACTGATTTGTTTAACTGTAGACTAGTAATCTATGGTTCACATAGACTGAAGAACAGTGTGCAAAAGTTAATAGAAATTACATATTTGTTTTTTGCAAGCCAAGCAGTAACATTCTGCAGATTACAAATATTCCACAGTTTACATTGAAATGCCTTTCAGAATTCTGCAGAATTAGAAAAGGAATTCTGAAAAGGATTTCGGCTCCACTGCTTGTGACATCACAACTGGTTGCTGCAGACATGATTATGATGTGACAAGCAGAGGATTAGGGTGTCACTTGTGGGCAAGCAGCACGAGCAGAGAAAGACAGAATGATGGTGTTCCTGGGTAGATGAATATTTCATAAGTAATAAAGTCAGAAAGGCAGCTAAGCATATCGAATATTAGTTAAACTGTGTCTGCTCATTCATTTTTTTTGTAATTGACCCTGTGATGTCAGAGACATCTTAAAGGGGAACAGTCAACACAAACAGCCGACACACCCAAGTGTGGGTCTCGTCCCAATTTGCACTTTGTGTAAAAAAATGTTTATTTATTTATTGCTTACTGTAGTGTAGTACATTCTATCAGTGTTATTTTGCTGACTTCCTAGCTGACGTTTATTGTAAACAGAAATCCCAGAATCCCTGCAGCTGACATCAGAGCAGGGCTGCAGCAGTGTGGTAGATTCAATAGCCTGCAATGCATGTTAAGAGATTTTATAAGCTCAGATCTGATGGTTGCCAGTCCCTCTGTTCTCCCAGGGACTGTATTTATCCCTAGGAGGACAGCAGGACTAGCCAAAAAAAAAAGGCAAAAGTTCTAACAAAAAAACACACAAAAAAACCAGCAGGGAAGAGGTCAGCAATTATAGACTGGTCAGTCTTACAGTCCCTACTGAAGGAGAGAGTTATGGGAGTACCTGGAGACATATGGGCTGCAGAACTACTAACAGCACAGCTTCACAGGGGTAGGCCATGTTAAACAAATCTCATAGATTTCTTTAACTGGGTAACTCAGGAAGTGGATCAGGAGAGGGCAGTGGATGTGGCCTATCTGGACTTCAGTAAGGCCTTTGGCACTGTACCACACAGGAGGATGATCAAGAAAGTTCACAGCCTGGGGTGGGGGAGAGGGTGGTGTGCTTGGTATCAAAATGGTTAAATAACAAGAGGCAGAGGGTGGTGGCAAATGGCAGCCACTGGGAGGATGGGAGAGTGACCAGTGGAGTACCACAGAGATTGGTACTGGGACCTGATCTCTTAAGTGACATTCATTTTTTTTTCTTTGATTGGGTGACCAAGGAAGTAGACAAGGGTCATGCTGTGTATCTGTTGTACTTTGACTTCAGCAAGGCTTTTGATTCGGTACCGCACAAAGGTTTGCCCAAAAAGATGGAAGACCTGCGTATGGTTAAAACCATAATAAACTGGGTGGTTAGTTGGCTAGAAGGGAGGTAGCAGAGGGTGGAGTTCAAAGTTCCACAGGGATCTGTCCTGGGTCTGATCCTCTTCAGCATGTTCATTAGTAACATTGGTAAGGGAATCCAGAGCAGACTGTGTCTCTTCGCAGATGACACAAAACTATGTGGGAGGGTTGCTAGTGATGAGGGAATAAGGGATAGGCAGAGGGACCTACAAAAACTAAAGGGATGGTCAAAGGTCTGGCAATTAAAATTCAATGCCAAAAAGTGCAAGGTTATGCACCGAGGGAAAAGGAGCCCCAAGACGGAGTACTACATGGGTGGGGTGAGACTTGACACTACAGAAGAGGAATGGGATCTAGGAGTTATCATCAGTAACTCCCTTAAACAAGCAAACCAGTGCAATAAGGTCTATAGCAAGGTTAACAGGATGCTGGGATGTGTTGGAAGGGGTATTGATGGTTCTATGTGATAATGGTGAGCGCCAAACAGCAACCCGCATTATTGTGATGTCAGGGCAGTGAAAACAATTTCGCCACCCTGACATCCTTGGCGCACAGAAGAATGGTGTTGGGGACTTGAAGCATTTGCTTTCTGTGGGGGGGGCTGCACCTCCCCAACACCCACCGCGAAGGGGGCTTCACGTACTGCACCCCCCCACTTAAGGATTCTCAACCCAGGGAGTGCATGCCTGGGGAGGCGAAAGCAGAAAAATAACAAGTTTTGGGCCGGGTGCAATAAAACAGTAGTAGCACCCGGACCCAGACCTGAACCTGGAACCCCACGCACCGCAAGTGGAGGACAACCCCCAGTGCCACATCGCAGCTTGGCAGCTGACTGCAGTGCCACGCCCTACATCCCTTCTGCCCCCTCCCAGGCCATGCTCGCTGTGCTTGCTCCCTCCCCCATGCGCGCGTGTACATATTGCAACATCCTGTTGCTAGGGTCACCCACCCCACCACATCCAGTCATCCTCCCTGCCCCCTCACCTTTCGGGCATTCACCCACATCACGTCGCCATTTCAGATGGTGCCTTAATTTAGGCACCCACGTCATGGGCTACCGTATTGATAGCAGAAGAAAAGCGATATTACTTCCCCAATATAGATCCCTGTTGAAGCCTCACCTGAAGTATTACATTCAGTTCTGGAGCCCTCCCCTCAGAAAGGACAGGGACAGGTTGGAAAAAGTGCAGTGCAGAGTAACAAAAATGATTCAGGGTTGATTTGTTCACTTGGGAACATAAGCAGGAGGCTGGTAAGGACAGAGGTCTGGGGTTATATTCTGTTTTAACTGAAATATTTGAATAGTTTTGTAAGTGAAATTAGTTCTATGTGTTAAAAATTATTACCTTGAGTTAGAACTGTTACTTGGGCTGTGATATTGTAACTTTTGAGGCTTGGGAACAGTTGTTTGGCAGTGATAATTAGAGTGAAATTTAAATGTGTTGTTTGCCTGGTTTTCTTAAATACTGAAAAGCCACTGGGGGTTGGGATTGAAGGGCTGAGTATTTCTGTTTGGGACTGAAATTCGAAGCAACAGGAGCTGGTGGGCCTGTGACATCACACAGTACCTGATGTCTGCATACACACACTGTTAGTGGGACTGAACACACACTGGACTGTATGTGTTTGTGAGACTTGGGAACTTTATTGGTGGGGTTGAAATTGGGTTTGTAAATAACTGCAGTCAGTATAGAGAGAAACTGTATTCAGGAAAGGGACTGAGAAAAGGAGTGTGCCATTATAAACAGAGGGGATAAACAGGGTGGCCATATTCCACCATGGCAGGCATCTTCGGAAGGTTGTAGGCTGCACAGGCTGTGGGATGGCAATAATCTCAATTGGGCCAGGAGAGAGGAGGCTGCCCACCTGTAGACAGTTATCTTGTATCAGGAGTGAGGTATATTGGTTAAGGTAAGCTTGGGGAGCTGGGGGGTGTCCAAGGATAAGGTGATATATGCAGCAGAAGGGTGGGGCTGAGGGGAGGCTGAGCAACGCCTGAAATTACAGGATGTTATGTTACAGCAAGCAGGAAGGGGATATTAGGGACAGAGGACCCTTAGATAGGGATGTTGACACTAAGGGAAAGCTGCACGGGTGAACATTCTGAATACAAAGAGAGTGGAGGGGAAGAGAGGAGGGGCTGTTGTGCAGAAGCCTAAAACAGCAGACTGTGGGAAGGAGTTCCAAGGTGAACAGAGCAAGAGGGAAGAAGAGGGCAGTTTAGAGGTGCAGTCAGGGAAACTCGGTTACTTGATGGAGGCTGACATAGAGTGTCACAATAAATTTGAGCTACTAAGCAACCTAGAGGGGAAGGAAGGGGTTGGTGGAAATGAGGAAACTTATACAGAGGCCAGGGGGAGGGAGTCGGATACCCATAGGGCATCACAGACTGGCAATGGGAAGGATAGAAATAGTCCCAGAGGTAGAAGGGGAAACATAAATGTTAAGCAAATGGGGGTGATGCAACATATTGCAGACATGAGGGAGGAGATCATGACTGGAGAGAAACTGGGAGACAAGGAGGTGAGAGAGGAGCCCCCATTCGGCAGGGGGGTCAGTACCAAGGATGGGGCCCTAGCTAAAGGGGACCCACAGAGAGCCTCTGGAGGCAGGGTTACTATTACAAGGGGGGAAGATGGCGGTGTGGGGGAAGGGGAAACCATCAGGGCCAGGATAAGTGGTTCGATAAGAGAGGGTTAGGGACACCTATTCAGAGGGGTTTGAGTTATGGGCAAAATAACGAGGGAGGCAGAAAGGGAGGGTGACAAGGGGTCTCTATTAAGGCAGGAAGACTCCCATGGAATTGAGATCATGAATAAAGGGGGGATGGGGCTGAGAGGGCATAGTGAGGTAACCATAAGGATGATGGCGGTGTTAAGGTTCTGTTATTGGGAGACTCGATGATTAGGGGTATCCAGTGGGAGGGACAGGGGGGTGGATGCCATAGCCAGGTGAAGGTAGTCAGTATCTCTGGGCTGACAGTGCACAGAGCAAAGTTCATGGTGTATGAAATGGTTAGGGATTGTGGAGGGAAACCGGATTTCTGGTATTTGGGAACCAACGATCTAGGGGAAATAGCTGCTTGGAAATTCAAAGCAGGTTCCAAGAACTTGCCAGAGTCTGTCGAGATAATGGATGCAACATTTCCTTTCAGAGATATTGCTGTGTACCAAAGGCCTCAGTGGAGAAAAATGAATACACAGAGGTTAATGACTGGCTCAGGAGGGGGTGAAGAGAGGGGTTGAAGGTGTTAGGAACTGGAATGGAGTTTGGGAGGATAAGGGACTATATGCCAAGGACAGGCTTCATCTTGCCCCTGCTAGAGAAGGAAGTGCTTAAACAGGGGATGGCTGACTACATTCAAGAAAGGTGGGTTTAAACTGTGAGGGGGAAGGGATATGGGAGGCTGACCAGAAGCCCTCCAGATGAGGGAGTAGCCTCAAGCCCAAGGGGGGAGGGGAAACAGACTGGGGTGGGAGGTCTCAGGAGGAGCAGAGGGAGGATGGAAGCTATAAGGAATCTGGGTGGGTCTGACAAAGAGGATCAGGGATAAGGGGTGGGAGTTGGTGTTAGTAAATGCCAGGAGCTTGGGAAACAAGTTGCCAGAGTTCCAGGCCATGCTGTTCGGGGTGAATGTGGCGGTGGTCATGGAGACGTGAGTCAACAAAAACCATGACTGGGACCTAAACATGTGGGGGTACACTATGCTTAGGAAGGATAGAAAGGAGGGCAGAGGGGGTGGAGTGGCTATGTTCATTAGAGATGACACAGAAATTGCAAGGGTAGAAGAGGCAGAGGGAAATGTGGAGGCCTTATGGGTCACCCTACGATCCCCAGCAGGAGATAAGGTTAAGCTGGGTGTAGTATATAGGCCCCCCGGGATGAATGATGTTCTAGAGGATGGTTTGCTGGACAACATCATTGCCCAGTGTGGAACAAAGGGGAAGGAGTGGTGTTGATGGGGGACCTTAATATGCCAGGTACAAACTGGGGACCATGTCCTCTAAGGTGGCCAAGGAGCAGAGGCTGCTGATCGGCTTCCAGGATGTGTTCTTAACACAGCATGTGATGGAGCCCATAAGGAGGGGCATGTCCTGGACATGGTTCTGGCAGATGGGGATCTGGTAAGGGACCTGGTTGTACAGGATCCCCTGACTGGGAGCGACCACAATACTGTCTGGTTTCAAATAAGCATGGGGGGGGGGGGTGAGATCTAAGACACTGGCAGTGGACTTCAGGGGGGCAGACTTTGTGGGCATGGGAAATACTCTCAAGGATCACTTGAAGGGGATTACATCAATGACAAGTGTGGAAAGGAGATGGGAGGTCATAAAATGGGGACTTCATGAGGCAGTCAGGATCTGCGCTAAGTTGAAATGTAAGGGAGCAAGGTCACATAAACCATGCTGGTGGTCCAATGAGGTACAGGTAGTAGTCAGAAAAAGAAGTGCCTACAAAAATATAAAACAACAAGAGGATAGGATAAGGAAATGTACCATCTTGCATCTAGAAAAAGTCAATCTTGTATGGTGAGGGGAGCAAAGTCCAGTAAAAGAGCAGCGGCTGGCACAGGGGATACAGGAGGGGAAAGTTCTTCCGGCACATTGGGGAGTGGAGAAAACTAAGGGCCATCTCAGCAGATTGAGATCAGAAGGAGGTGGGTGCAAGAGGTGAGAGGACCAGGCAGAGGTATTTAACGAGTACTTTGCCTCTGTGTTCACTAGGGAGGGGGATGGGATATCTACAAAGCAAGGCATGAAGGGGATAGAAGCGGCAGAGTGGGATCAGGGGAGCAACAGAAATGGAGCAAGAGGGAGGGAGAGGTATCCCAGGGGTGTCACATCTGGATAAGGATAAAAAGGCCAGTAAGGTGGAGGGGACGGATGATGCTATCTCCGCCAAAAGGGTGTGGTTAGCCCTCAAGGCTTAAAGAAAGACAACTTCTGGGCCGGATGGTGGCATCTGTCCTGAGAGTACTATGGGAACTGGCGGACAGCGCACTGGCCGCACTCCTGGCGGAGCTCTTCAACAGGTCACTTGAGACAGGGAGGGTACCTAGATTGGCGAGAGGACATGTGGTGCCAATCCATAAAGGGGGTCGAGGGAAGTACCAGGTAACTATAGACCCATCAGTTTGACCTCGGTGGTGGGAAAATTAATGGATGTATACTAAAGGAACGATTGGGGGTGTACTTGGAGGAGGTGGGAGGTCTGGATAGTTGGCAACATGGGTTTGTGCCAGGTAGATCATGTCAAACCAATCTTGTGGAGTTCTACCAATGGGTAACATCAGAACTGGACAGGGAAAGCCTGTGGATGTATTATTCTGGACTTCAGCAAGTATTTGACTCTGTCTCACAATGGTCTGGTGGAGAAACTGATGGGGCAGAGAGCGCTTTGATGGTCAGATGGATTGAAACTGGCTAGCTGGACGTACCCTGAGAGTAGTAGTCTGTGGGGAGCTCTCGAACCCCAGAGGTTGGTAGGGGTACCGGAGGCTCGTCCTGGGTCCGATCCTGTTTAATGCATACATATCGGACATCAGGGAGGGTATAGGGTGTGAAATGAGTCTCTTTGTGGATGACTCCAAGATGTGAGCAGTAGTTGAGGGAGAAGAGGGGAGGTTGGCCCTACAAGGGGACCTGGACATCTTGGAAAGCTGGGCTCACACATGGAAATTAAATTTCAATATCACCAAGTGCAAGGTGTTGCATCTTGGTTGGGGAAACCCAAACACAGGTACACCCTGGGAGGGGAGGCTGGAGGCCTCAATAGGGGAAAAGACCTAGGGTCATGGTGGATGCATGTATGAATAACTCTGAGCAGTGCAGGAGAGCGGCTAGCAAGGCAAACAGGATGTTGGGATGCACTGTAAGGGGATCACCTCTAGGAGCAAGGAAGTGATTCTGCCAGCTGTACAATGGACTGGTTAGACCACACCTGAGTACTGTGTACAGTACTGGAGACCACACTTGAAGAGGGACATACAGCTCCTGGAGAGGGTACAGAGGAGGGCAACTAAGATGATACGAGGTTAGGGGATTTGACTGATGAGGACAGACTTGAGGAGCTCTGCCTGTTTTCACTGGAGGAGAGGAGAGACAGGGGGACATGATTGAGGTCTTCAGGTACCTCAAGGGAATAAATAGGGTAAACATGGAGGGGATCTTTAGACTAAAGCAGGGAGGTATCACCAGAGGGCATGGTTTGAAGTTGGAAGGTGGAAGGGTGAGGGGAGAAAAGAGGAGGAGGTTTTTCACTGAGAGGGTGGTGGACCCTTGGAATGCACTGCCTGGCGAGCTGGTTCAGAGATTCACAGTGGAGGGCTTCAAGAGAGGTTGGGACAGACACAGAAAGTGGATGTATCAGATGATGGCCTGTCCCAGGTGGGTAGGGATGGATGATAGGGATTTCTGGAGCACAAGGGATGGGAGGGCCTCGGCACCCAACTAAGGAGCTAAGGTTCGAGCAGACTCTATAGTCTGTAAGGCCTAATCTGCTGGCAAATAGTATGTTAGTATGTTATCAGGACAGATCCTACGAGAAATACCTTATGGCACAAAATATGTATTCACTGGAAACTAGAAGGGAGAGGGGAGATATGATACAGACCTTCAAGTTCCTTAAAGGAATTAACAAGGTAAACTGTGGGGAATTATTTACCTTGAATACCAACTTCAGGTTGTGTGGTCACAAGTGGAAATGAACAGGAGGGAGGTTAAGGAGGGACGTGAGGAAGTACTACTTTACCAAAAGGGTTGTGGAACCTTGGAACAGTCTGTTAGCTAAGGTGGTTGATGCAAACACAGTCAGTGGATTTAGGCAGGCATGGAATAGAATGAAGGGAATAGTGGTCACCTGTGGCGACAAGACCAGAGAGGAGAATGGGGACAGGACAGGGAGGGTTAGTACCCTGGAAGAACAATAGATTCCAGGGCTTACAGTGAATAAGGGCAGACTGGATGGACTTCTGGCCTTTTTCTGCCATCATGGTCTATGCTTCTATGTTTCTATGCTGAGGAAGTGTAGGAAAATGTGTGTCTTTTTGCAGATTACACAAAAACCTGCAACAGGGTGGACACCGAGGAGGGGTGGACAGAATGTAAAGGGATCTAGAGAAACTAGAGGAGTGGTCTAGGGAGTGGCAGCTGAGTTTAAATGACAAAAAGTACAAAGTCAAGCACCGGGGGCAGAGTAGCCTGGGCAATGTGTATAAGATGGGTAGGGAGGTACTTAAAGTCACCAAGCAAGACAGGGACCTTGGAGTGATCATATCCAATGATCTCAAAGTGACAGGACAGTAGGAAAGGCGAGCCTGATGCTGGTATGTATAGGGAAGGGGATCTCCAGCAGGAGAAGGGAGCTGGTGTTGCCTCTGTAACTCTCGCTGATGAGAGCCCACCTTGAGTAGTATGTCCAGTTCTGGAGGCTGCAGCTCTGGAAGGACATTGACAGAATGGATGCAATCCAGAGGAGGACTACTAAAATGGTGGGGGGTTTGCATGAGAAACCATAGGAGGAGAGACTGCTGGAGTGAGGTACATACTCTCGGGATGAGAGGAGAGTGACGGAGGACATGATTGAGACCTATAAGTACCACATGGGAGTGAACAAAGTGTGGGGGGCTCTTTCAAAGGGGGAGGAGCACCAGTACTCAGGAGTATGCTACAAAACTTGGGAGGAAGAATTTAAGAAGTATGTGAGGAAATACTTCTTCATGGAAAGGATGGTAGACACCTGGAACAGCCTGCCAGAAGGGGGGTTGGGGTGAAGACAGTAGGGAGCTTCAAACATGTGTGGGATAGGCACATGGGTATTATAAGCAGCAGTAAGGGAGGACGGAAGGACACCTGTGACCAAGTAGGGTGCAGGACATAATGTAAGGCAGGGAAAATAGAGCAGACTAGATGGGCTTACTGGTCGTTTCCTGCAAACACTTTCTACAGTTCTATAACATGCCCTGCAGAGCATTGAATCTCCCACTGCTGCAGCCCTCCTCTTATGTCAACTGCAGGAGATTCTGTGATTGGTAGTTACAGAAAATGTCAGCTTAGAAGTCATTAGAATAAGCCTGATACAATCTACTATACTATACTGCAGTGACCAGCCTCACACGTGAGTGTGGAGCTCCTAGTGCTGACTGTTCCTCTTTAAGAGATAGCTTGCTGTTTCAGTTATAGACTGCATCTGTTTGCCTTTGCATCTAAACAGAAAACCCTCCTACATATTAAATCACATTTGGAATTTCTGAAAGTCTAGACTAATATATGAAACATTTTATTGAACAATCTCCAGCAATTGTCAATTGGCATCTCTGTCATATGCAAACTCTTAAATTTGAGCATTGCAAGATCTTTGTGCTGGCATCTTAACTCTGAATCATATCACACGTTGACTAGAAACTACTGCATCCAAAAGGATATGGTGACACCACAAATCAGAGTTTGTGGTGCAATAATTTTGTCTGGTGTCAAAAGAGTATGTGAACAATAATGCAGACGAAAAAAACATGTCTTTGTTACTGCTGCTGTAAACATGAACTTCGCAAGACCAAAGAACTTGTTTTCTGTGCGACTTTTGACACATCATGCTTACTCCAGTGGCAAAAGTTCAAATAATATTTCTGGTTCATTTCTATCAAGATAAAATAAATTGCTGTAACTTTACAGTTCATCTTATTGAAGTCCGAGCCAACAGCTGGATAGAATTCCAAGCGGTATTCATGTCACAGAGAGCACAAGGAGGTGTTCCACTGTACTCCCATGGTTGTGGTATGACTGGGGAAATCAACTCCAGATGGAAGTCCGCTCTCCCCCAACAACATTTCCTGAAAAGTGGTTGATATTAGGAGTGACTGCACTACAGCATCTGTGTAGAGATACAATACCTCAAAGAGGCTGTCTGACATTTGAAAACTGTAAAGAGGATGATTACTGCTAAGGTGGTACTGGACAAATGTTTTCTTTGCAAGTTAAAATCACATAAAACCATGATAGGTACTGTGTTATCACATATACTAGAAGGACATGACCATTTTCATATACTTGGTGAAATCGAGAGAATATCAGCCAGTTTCAAGAAAACTCACTATTTTCATGTGGGAAAGCACTGGTGTTCAAACAATAACTACAATGTCTGCAAAAATTCCATGACTTTTTGTTGACAACAGTCATTTATTGGTCAATATTCGTCCTGCGAAAGAGTGATTTTCAAACAATATTGGCATTTTGTGAAAACAGCTTTGCAAGACTGCATCAGTTAGTTTTACCCAGCTGTAAGCAAAGCATTAATAAAAACAAGCATTTGTCAATGCCGAATGTTGCTTGCTTCTATGTGCTGTTTAGGTATTTGGAAGTCATTGGAGTGCAAATATTGAAAATTCGCGAACTTACGAGTGTGCGTATGAACTGTGCAACGCACGCTCATAAAACAGTCATTTTTAGAAATTTTTTCACCAAATTTTCAACTTAGCCATTTTAAGACCTGCTCATGAACAGTGTCACTGTGATTTTCTTAATGTGTCTCATACATTGAGTTCGCACAACGACCGGGTACCATTGTAGCGCCACATACGGAAACATGTTTTGGGCAAGATGTGAAAAATGACAGCTGCACTGCTCATAAGGAGGTGTGGTAAATGGCAATGTTGAAAATCTAGAGTGAAAATATTGAAAATTGAAACTTCACGAAGGCAGAGAACCGCGCAACGCATGCTCGTAAACAGTCATTTTTAGGAATTTTTTCACCAAATTGTCAACATAGCCATTTTAAGACCTCTGCTAATGAACAGTGTCACTGTGATTTTCTTAATGTGTCCCATACATTGATTTCGCACACTGACTGCGCCATTGAGCGCTACATGGGTGGAAACACATTTTGGGCAGGATGTGAAAAATGACAGCTGTACTGCTCATAAGGAGGTGTGGTAAAATGGCAATGTTGAAAATCTGGAGTGAAAATATTGAAAATTCACGATCTTACGAGCGTACGTAGGAACTATGCAATGCACGCTCATAAAACAGTCATTTTTAGGAATTTTTTCACCAAATTTTCAACATAGGCTTTTTGAGAGACCACCTTATGAACACTGGCAGTGTCGTTTCATTACTCAGTCTTGAAAGGTGATTTTGCGCAGTGACCGGGAAATCACCCTTCGGGCTCGATTAACGCCATGACAGTGCAAGAATTCATGAGGAGTGGTCCCAAAAACCCCATGTTGAAAATTTGGGGCCAAAATTCCCAAAAATGCCTGAGATATGCAACAAAGTTGAAAAAACCCTATCTATCCCATTATACAGCTTACCGGCATTTCCTCAGTCCGCGTTCGGCTTTGAAGAGTGCAGACGTGTTCCCGGTCCACCGATGATTGTCGCGCCGAGCTCCGGAGGTAAGTATGGGGTGAGGGGGGTGTGGGGAGGCAGGGTGCAGAGTGGGTGAGTGCGGGTTGTGGGGGGGCAGGGAGACTACGAGGGACCGTTTTTTTATTCACAGGTTTTTTTTTTTTTTAAGAAGATGACGTGGAACGTTTGCCACGCTGAGGTGGGCTCCCAGTGTGGCAGCAGGAAAAGCTGGTTGGGGGGATGTGGAGCCAATGGGGGATTGGGCACCCCCATCGGCCAAAACAAGATTTGCCATGCTGGGGTGGGCTCCCAGCATGGCACCGGGAAAGCTTTTGGGGGGGGATGTGCAGCCTTGGAGCCGACGCGGGATTGGGCACCCCCGTGGGCTATAACAGTTTTTGCCACGCCGGGGTGGGCTTCCAGCATGGCACCTGGACAGCTGTTGGGGGCGTGGAGCCGACGGGGATTGGGCACCCCCGCCGGCCACAGTGTGTGCGTGGGGAGCGCATCAGCACGCAATATGCGTGCTTGCGCGTGTGTGTGCGTGGGGGGGAGAACTCTGCTCACTGAAGCAGAGCTCTCCCTTTGAACTGTATGCCACTGCATTTTCAGCTTGTCATAGACAACTGCAGCAGTGATTGGGGAACTGGGGCCGTGCATGCAAACACACTGACTGCATTGGAAGACGGGCTGACACACCCCCGAAAACGCGGATGATGGCACTATGTTTCTTGCACATGCGTGCAAGCAACATAATAATTGTCCCCCCCCCCCGGGCCAATTAAAAAACTTGTGAACCAAAAATAATTTTCATCAAATTACACTTCTGCTTGAAGTTTGGAAATTCCACCTAATTCTGCAGAATTCCTTCAGAAGCAGAATTCCAAAAATCTGAATGTGGAATTTTAAGTGCAGAATTGCATTCCACAGTTTATGTAAATTGCTAATTCGTTTTATGCATATTCTGTGGTTTACATAGAAGTGCTTTTCAGAATCCAACAGAATTAAAGAAGAAATTCCAAAAAGCTTTCCAGAAGTGAAATTTCACGCAAATTCTGCCAGAGAAATTCAGCAACGCACACAGCTCTACCCACCAGTTAAAAGAAAACAGTTTCCATGGTTTATAAATGCAAAAGACAGTGGCTAGATTTTTAAAGCCCTCTGAATTCCTGCAACTGTGGGGAAAAAAGTGGCACAAGTGGATCTGTACTTGTGGAGCTGCAGTTTTCCTACAGTTATGGTATTCTCAAAAGTGCAGCCAGTTTGTAACTGACTCCATGATTTATGGCGGCTTGCCGTCATTTTTGAGGCACAGCTGTAGGGGAAAAGTTACACCCTGGTGGGACCAAGTGTATCATCCCCCACAGCTGCGCTGGCTGAAAATACAACTCTCTGTAGGTGTAGAGATTTTGTCCTGCAGCACCAGCCAGGGCTGTAGGTCGGTATTTAGTCCCTGACCAGTTTGAAAAACTGGCACAGTACATAGTGAATGTGATAATATGCAAATAAATGCAAACTTAGGAAACAGGAACATTTGAGAACCTTTCTGGGTTCCAGCTAGTACTAGTTTGTCTGTTACTTAGCTAAATAGTGTTGCTGCATTATGTAAAAGGAAAAAAAATGAGTTGAGAAAGCAATACAGAAAAGCATTACATGAACTTTCAACACCACTTAGAATTCTTTTTCTGGTGTTAGCATCTTAACAAGATATGGTTTCCAAATCTTAATATCCAGTCACTGCCTATAAATCAAGTCACATTATTTCTTTCTCACTATAATTTGTGATCTAAACTGCTTAGCAGTGGCTAATACTGCACCAAAAACATCTAATTGTCACTTTATTAATCAAATTAGTAAGCAACAAGCCCAAAGAAGCACCCAGTCTTGCTGAAATGTACTGATACTTTGAGTGTGTCATGAGCAGAGATGTTGCAAAGTTACATTTCGCTGGCAAAGTTCTAGCAAAGTTATGAAATTTGCCTTCAGGAATTACTTTGCGAAGTTCCCGCTTTGCCTCTCTGCCATTTCTCCATGGCTTTTCCTGGCACAGTGGCACTTTTTCAGGTGAAGTAGCAACTCTGACAGCAAATTTAGATCAATTTCAATAGAAAAAGGGCCACTTTGCCCGGTGAAAACTTAGCAAAATCTGCACTTAACACTTCACAAGGGTTAACAACTTTGCAAATTAATTTGCAATGCAAATTTCAACCACTTCACCCATCCATAGCGGTGAGGCTTCAGGGAGAGTTGAGTGCTTTATACCACCCACCAGATGTGTATATTTCTGCATAACTGGAGACCTTGGATGGTGTTATCATGCTAATGAAATAGTCTTGAAAGATTCAAAATAATGAATTATCATCTCCAAGATCTGAGCTGTCCAATTGTGCTGAAATAACTGGGCACTGTGTAACAATTCTCAGCCAGGAAGATTGCACACGTCTTTAATCTGTTTTATAAATGGTATATGCAATGCACACTTCCCCATAATGATCAAATTCTTGAGTGTATACTAGTTTGTCAGTTGTGAAGTGGTGGCAGACGTGATTGGCCTCTGAGTAAGTACAGTGAATTCTGCCAAAATGCAACACAGTGTCTCAGGTTACTGCATGATAAAAGGGACACACACCATTAAAACTGCCTTGTTGCCAGCATGTTGATGCAGTGGTAGAGCTACCTCTCATGATGTCAGTGACCCCGATTCAGGAACGAGCCGGGGTCATTGGGGGGCA
This sequence comes from Neoceratodus forsteri, assembly GCA_016271365.2. NCBI lineage: Eukaryota > Metazoa > Chordata > Ceratodontiformes > Ceratodontidae > Neoceratodus > Neoceratodus forsteri. The sequence goes on from JADMNL010000028.1 coordinate 116,102,074, forward strand.
GCCGGAGGGAGGAAGATTAAGCATCACAGGCATCGGTCTCCACCGAAGGAGGGAGGGAGGGAGGAGAGAGGAGAGTTGTAACACTGTGCTGACACTGCCACCTGTGGATGCACGGGTACCAGTGTAAGGTCAGAGATGTAGGGAGGGGTGGGATGCCATTAGGCGTTTGGCTAAGGTGTGTGTCAATATGTTGCCAGCCTGGACATGAGTCCTCATGCTGGTGTCCTGGGGGGAGGTTGATAGGGGAATAAGGGGTAACTCCCCCTATGCCAAGGCACCAAGACAAACCCCCCAAGTGGGAGGACCAGACAGACCTGTATATCTGCCACCAGCACCGGTGAAGGGAGCAAAACGTATAGCCAAACAAAAGAAATTGCAGTGTTTCCTGCAGTAATACTTCTGCAGAATGCTGCAGTATTGTGTTGCATCCTGGCAGGCTCCACTATACTGTCTGTCAAGTTTTGGATAACTCTGATAGTGCCAATCACCTAACTTGTTGATGATGAAGTGATTCAGCCCAAGGACATGTTGGACATAAAAATCTTGATGAGATAGACTGGATAGACCCAGACAATACACTTCAGTGTCTGAACCTTTGTTTCGATAACCCGGCTGATTGGGCATCATAAAACCCAACTCAAACCTACTTGTGATGCGAAAGGCTGTGCTTTCTCTCACAAATATTTATAACAGTGCTGTGCAGAATGTTCAAATTTCAGCAGAACGATATTCTGCAAAATTTTTGAAAATTCTGGGGAATTCCACCAGTAGAGGAATTAAAACATTTCATAAGCAAAATGCTTAGCATGGATTAATAACCCCCTGTTTACATAAACTGCAGAATCTCTTTCAGCAATCCACAGAATATTATTCCACCGTTTATACAAAAATGTATTTTGGAATTCCACAGAATTTAAAAAGAAATTCCAAAAAGCATTTCAGAAACAGAATTGCCATTCCACATAAATTCAGCCGGAGGAATTCCACATTCTGCACAACTCTAGTTCTTATTGGAAAATGGGCTGAAAAATTCCTCAGCTCTTAATGACTGATATCCCTGGCAAGGTGGGCATCTATTAGACAACAGAGCCCAGGTAAAAAAAGTCACAGTCCCAACTGACCTGATTGCCAATATCACAGTGTCACACATTCTCAAAAGTAGATCTGCCGCTATTTATTTTTCTCACTTACTGAGTGATACTGTAGCTACCGTTCTCCTCATGTGGCAAGAGCCCAGTCCTGCCTCCTGGCCCCCCCAAGTATCCCCCTTACCAGCCCTATGGTTTGCCCCTTGTAGTAGAACCTCTTTGGAGTCTGAGTTAGGTGGAAGGGAGACCTTTTTGTGCTGGGTCAACAGGCAGAAATGGGCCTGAGAATGCCTGAGAAGGCCTCCCCCCCAAGACAGTGGCTGCGAATGTGTACGCTGCATGCATGTGATGGGCATGCGTGGCACCCTTGCAGCCTCTGCATCTCCCTACTCCATGCTGTTCCCACTGGCGTGGCTCCACCTGTTTCTTTCAAGTGGCTCTCCTGCAGCGGGGATCAGTCAGTCTCCCACCCCAATTAGGCAAGTGACCAATGGGATGCTCAAAGCTAGTCTTTGCATGCCCTCCATCATCATATGCTTGATCTGGAACCAAGGTAGCCTGCATCATAAGAAAATAAACTGTTTATTCTAAGGTAGGGATTCTCAATGTTTCCAACATTGAGGACCCCTGATCATAACTTGATATGCCCAAGGACCCCTTATTCATTGTAAGGCATGATCAAGGACCCTCTGTAACTAGACCTGCCCAAGGACCATGATACCCAAGCAGGGTTAAACATTTAGCAGTTTTTCATGTAATTTAATATCAGTTAGGAATAGAAATGTCATAAATGTACAATATTTGTAAATATTAAAAATGTAATTTAATAAGTTTGTGCTTTGCTTTTTGTTCCTTACATGCCAGGGACCCCTAAGTGAAGACTTGGGGACCCCTAGGGAGGACATAGATCCCAGGAAGAGAAACAATGTTCCAATGTGTTTCCTTAAGGAACAAAAATTTTTACCCTCAGGGTGATGAAGGCCACTTTCAGTATTGCTTTATTGTCATTAAATTGTGTTTATTTGGAAAAAACAGTGCCTAAAACAAGCTATGAGATTTTTCAGCGCAGCTCTAATCCAGCTCTAATATTGGGAGTGTTCTGCTAAAACTGGCCCATGAAGAAAGCAGCTCATAAATAATGTTTCTGTGGGTCATGTAGGTTTGAAAAAAACTCTTCCACATCCCACTCAGCTTTCTTTCTGGTCCCAAGAGGAAAGCTGCAATGAACTCAGACGTTTGATGCAGATACACAAATTCCAACCTTAGATCTTTTGAGTGTCCCTTTAAAAAGGGAGTGATGGAATGCATGTTATTCTTAAAATATTTGTAGTTAGTAACTGGCTCTTATAACAGGAAATGGCATCATATTATTTTTAACAGTTAATGTCGGTGGCTTGGAGACACATTAGTGACATTATACCCTAACTTGCAACTGGAATTTCTTAGTTGTCTTGTCAGATGTGTTTTACATGACTAGTGCTGGGCTAAATTGTGAAATTCTGCTTCAGCAGGAATTCCACAGAATTTCATAATTTTTGAAAAATTCCATGAAATTTCCAAAGTTTCACCATTTCACTATTCTATTCGATATGTGAGGAAAAACCGGGGGAAAAAAAACAGCCCAGGTTTTCCTTACCTTTTAGTAAATATTCTACAATTCACATTATGTCTACTTCTCCATCTAAAGCCACCCTTGACAAAAGTTTCAGATCTTTTCAAATTAAACAATAATTATAAAATGGGTAGGGAAAATCCTGCTTCCTGATTGGTGGAGAAGGTTCCAAAGTAGTGCAGTTCAGGAGTAGTGACTGCATTGCTAAGCATATCATAAGCTTAACAGTAGACCCATTTTATAAGCACAAGAAGCCACTGCAGGGTGTGTGTTTTGGTATGCCATCTGGAGCACAAGAAGCCACTTCAGGGTGTGTGTTATGGTATGCCATCTGAAGCACAAGAAGCCACTGCAGGGTGTGCGTTATGGTATGCCATCTGAAGCACAAGAAGCCACTGCAGGGTGTGTGTGTTATGGTATGCCATCTGAAGCACAAGAAGCCACTGCAGGGTGTGTGTTATGGTATGCCATCTGAAGCACAAGAAGCCACTGCAGGGTGTGTGTTATGGTATGCCATCTGAAGCACAAGAAGCCACTGCAGGGTTTGTGTTATGGTATGCCATCTGAAGCACAAGAAGCCACTGCAGGGTATGTGTTATGGTATGCCATCTGAAGCACAAGAAGCCACTGCAGGGTTTGTGTTGTGGTATGCCATCTGAAGCACAAGAAGCCACTGCAGGGTGTGCGTTATGGTATGCCATCTGAAGCACAAGAAGCCACTGCAGGGTGTGCGGTATGGTATGCCATCTGAAGCACAAGAAGCCACTGCAGGGTGTGCATTATGTTGTATGCCATCTGAAGCACAAAGCCACTGCAGGTGTCGCGTTATGGTATACCATCTGAAACACAGAAGCCACTGCAGGGTGTGCGTATGGTATGCCATCTGAAGCACAAGAAGCCACTGCAGGGTGTGTGTTATGGTATGCCATCTGAAGCACAAGAAGCCACTGCAGGGTGTGCATTATGGTATGCCATCTGAAGCGCAAGAAGCCACTGCAGGGTGTGTGTTATGATATGCCATCTGAAGCACAAGAAGCCACTGCAGGGTGTGCGTTATGGTATGCCATCTGAACAGTGATAATTGCACAGCGAACGACATTACAGCGGCAATTCGCTGTTGCCACTGTAATGTACCCGCGGGATCCTGCCACTGCTTTGACTGGGTATTGCACCCCACCCCAAATCAACTCCAACCTGGAACTGATAATCTTAAGGACAGGGGTGTGGTGGGGGGCAGAGCACCCTACATGGGGGTTTTGGGGACAAAGCGCCCCCCAGAAAGACAGTTTACTTGAGGGATTTATGCTGACTGCAACTTGCAGTTGACATAAATCCATCGCTGTGATGTCAGTCGAGATAATGTTTGTCGAACAAGTGTCATGGATCCGTACATTACTATTCCAGGACAACTCTTCCAGGTGGTTGAAGACACTCTAGCACAAGTGCTTTGTACCTCACAACTCACATAGTTGTGTGGTTCAGGAATACTAACCCAAACCCACCTGGCATCAACGCCTAGGGTGGCACAATCAGTCCCTGTCTCATGCCCTGAGGAATGTCTGGATGAGGGCACCAAGAACATCAAAGTTCTCACCCAACACTAGCTGACAACTGTCTCCCTTCTAAGCACCCCTGACTGGCACCAGGAAGGCACCATACTTTTACCTGACCTATAACTCCTCCCACCAGCTATACCCTCAGAAGAGATGCCTGTGCATCATTCCCTCTTTGGAAGATAACTGGTGAACCACTGCCTCCCCCTACTGTAAGGAGTGGGTTGTTACATATAGACTAGAATAGACATCGAAGTTAACAGTGGAATATTTACTAATGTTAATCCCAACTGTGGATTTTTCCTTACAGTTTTTCCTTTTATGTAGAATAGGCATATTATATAGTAAGCCTGTAGCTCAGTGGTTAGTCACCATACTGGGGCCTGGGTTCAGTTCCCAGTTGGTCACATTATTTCTTTCTCCTACAATTTGTGATATAGAAAAGACATGCATGTAAGCTTTGAACAATTGTCATTTTCATGCAAATAAATGGGGCAGAATTCTAATGTTAGTAGACCTTCACAATAATGCCCTGCATCAGAAAAAGGTCAGGGAGCATCCTGTCATAATAACAATAACAGCAGTACATACAAAATGAATTTCAGAAAACAGCAAGGGCCCCAACTAGTAATGCAGTTGCTGTGCTTTTTAGTTTTCTAGAAAACAAAGTGCTGGAAATGGAGGCCAAACATAAGGATCAACTGGAAAGCATCAGGGCTGAAAAGGAAAAGCTGCGGCAACTTGTAGATCTTCAGAGCAGCACCATTGATGACCTGGAGAAACAGCTTCGTTCTGCCAGTAATAACAACAGTCTGCTACAGAGACAGCAGCTGCAGCTGATGGAAGCTGTCCACAACCTTCTCCAGATGGTGTCCCAGGGAAAAGGTGAGTGAAAAGGTCTGATACTGCTCGGAGGAAGGTGCTTATGGATCACATCTCAATAGCTAGGTGGATGTTTATCTGCACTGGTGTTTGTGTTTAGTTAAGAACAAAATGAAAGCTGGCACATGCAACTACTGTAGGGTGGTGTGGGATTCAAAAATTGTGAATTCAATTCTGTGCATTACTACGGAATTTTGTGGACTTTTTGATATTTGGTTAATTTGTTATTACTCAGCCATTTGTTGAGCTAAAGACATGGATTTTGACAATATTACTTTTTGTTACATGTCCTAAAGATAAGTCAAATATAATTACATTTGGATGAGTGGTTTACAACTTACAGGGGCTCAAAGTTTGGTCTTTTATTTTTGGGGTGAACTTTTGTGAAAATTCTTATCTGCTTATAACCCACAGCCACTGGAGATACAGCAGATATGTACAAATTGGCATGGATAACCTTCCTGGAAGGGTCATAGAAACTACTAAATATGGAGATCATAGGTTTAATAATGTTCAGGTTATAGGGACTTGCAATTTCCAAATATAATTATTTGTGAACTTGTGTGAAAACCTTCTAAGTATGTGGGTGTTTGTAACTTCCCTGCTGTTGCAGGTCTAGACTTAAAATGTGGCATATATTTACAGTGTAAGTGGATCCCAGTATCTGACAGAGCTGAAGAAATTTGGCTTAGTACTAGTACATTTACAGTGGAAACACTGCAAATCATCATTAGCAAAATTTTCTCAGATGTTCATGGCAGACAAATGCGCATTACAGAAATGCAAGTGCATAGCATGCATGATGCATGATGCATGCTTAATAAGCATGTGGCATGCATGCTGCACACTTGTATTTCTGTAAGGGAGATAATGCTTCCAGAATTCCAGTTATGGAATTTAACATTTGCAAAGCACTTATCACCACTGCATCTGATAAGCTGAGCTCATCTCTTTGCTGTCTTGTAGTTCCTTCCTGGGTGACTATCTTGTCTTCCTTCTTTTTTCTCTCTTAGCTTGGCCGGATGGACTCAGTGGAACTGCTTGTGACACTGATATTTTCCTTGTCCTTCACAGTGACACACTCCATCAAAATGAAACTTGCCTACTCTTCTTAGGCTAGTCAGTTGTGCTGGGTAGATTTCTCTTATGACGTGCACTCAAGTTGGATTTTTTTTTTTTTTTTGTTGACCGGGTAAGTGCACTAGACAAATTCTGCCTATTTTCAGGCACAACCTGGGAAGGGGGATACAGATGAATGCCAACTCACCCTGAACCAGATTAAGCTACTGTATTGGTGGTATATTTAGTGAATACTCTCCCTGTTTCCTTGCTCCAAGTGGGGGGTCTGCTATTCCCAACTGGACGGGCCCAGGCCCATGGGACATTCTCTGCCATCATGTTCTATGTTTCCGTTTTTGTGCTATCCAGATCAGCTGCTCTTTTCTTGGTAACTCATGTATCTGACTCCTGTCACTGGAACAGAGCTCACCAAGCAAGAAAACACCACTAATTCACTCTCTCTCTGCATGTTCATCCACTCGCAGATTCCATTTTTGTCCCCATCTAACTAAAAGTAACCCTCCCGCTTGCTCCCTTTGTGTTTTTTCCCATCCCCACCCTCCATTCCCTTCCTGTCCCCGGTATCACTAGGTGACACCCAGCTCTCTCTCTCCACTTATTCTCCCATCCTTGTTCAACATTCTCTCTTCTCAGACTCCAGTCTAAGAATCATCTGCTCTCTCCCTCTGTGAGCTCCCACTCACCAGCCCCATCCTACAACTCTGCTGCTACCACCAGCAGCATCCAAACCCCCCGAATGTGCCACAGTGTTCAACGGGCCCTGATCAGATTGCCATCAAGGACAGAACACCAAGTGAGCTTGAATTTATTGTAACCATCCTGATTTTAGGAGTGACATAAAATGAAGAGTGAAACAACCAGTGAAATACACTCCAGTCTTTGTTTCTGTGCCTCCAACCCATACCCCCCCCAGCCCTATTGCCAACCCTCTCATGGACTTCCTGTAGTGGTTATCCACCACTCACCCAGGACCAGACATTGTGGTGAGTGGCTTGCCATGCTGGTTGTCCATGGGACTGCAGGCATGGGTGGGAGATACCAGATCAGACTAGGGCATTTTCCTCTTTGTTCTCCCAAGGATGCTGATGTACAGTGACACATGCTCATACATACATTCATAGCATCGAGTGGCAATCCCCTTCCTGCATTGTGGGCTCACTTGCGCTACCACCTAGCCTCCACCAGGTGGCAGTCAAGCAATGAAATGCAGTGTTCTCCTACCTACCCCAAGGGAGGAGAGGAGTCCCTGGGTTGCATGAGCCTCCCTCCCCTGTTCGGCCTCCGACAACTCAAGCTCAATTCAGAACCTGTGTCACTGGCCTTGTGAGTGGTAGCTCTACCACTTCAGTGACTGTCCAACTTACATGAATTTATTTTTTTTTTTAATTGTAAAAGTTGGATTTAGGTTTCAAGCACTCAGTAAGAGTGAGACTTGACTGTACAGGGCCTCCTTCAGTGCTCCCTTTTGGGCAACATGCAATGGGCCCCAATCAGATCTCCTTCTGTACCTCCACTGGCAGCAGCCTGAGTACAGCATTGCCAATAATGGCGCCATCCAATGGGCTTTGACTGGGTCTCTTGAAGTGTCTCTGACAGTAGTGGCTTCTGGTGACATGACTGAGCCTTCTCCAGTGCCACCTGGGGCTGCTTCTATTAAGTGCTGCTGCCTTGCACACAATCTCCCACTGCTGGCCTGGTACTCACTGTGCAACCTTGGGCACATAACTCCCAGTACTCCAGTCCATCCTCTCTGGACATTGGCAGAAGCAGGGTCCCACTAGTAATGGATTGTGCATCTCTAGATGGGAGCGCTGGATAAGTAGTATATGTGTGTGTGTGTGTGTGTGTGTGTGTATGTATGTATATATATATATATATATATATATATATATTGTGGTAGCACGGTAGTGCTACCATAGTTAGGGTTGAGGAGCCATTTACATGTTAAACCCCAAATTTTGCACCTTAATAACTTTGCAACTGTTTAACAGATTTACCTGAAATTTGGAATACACGATCAAGAGCCATAGGCCTTGGGATCTGCCAAGTTTTGTACCAGTCGGATATACAGCTGCGGACTTATTAAGCATGATCTGCTCGGGCATTTATACTTTTTCTGGAATTCTACGGTCACGCCTACAGGTCGCACGGTTTGCTCGACTGGCCCAAAATCTTCAGGGAACATGCGTCAGGGTCCCAATGTGCCTTTTGAAGATTTCTGAAAAAATATTAAACGGTTCAAAGTTATTCAAAAAACAATTTCCCATTATAAGTCAATGGAAAGTTAACAAAAGTTCGACAGTGTCGCAATGCACTTTTTACTGTCGCAAATGGCCCCTGCTACTGTCGTAAATCCACCATTTGTTTTCAGTTAGTGATCAGAAAATGTTTGCATTTAAAATTGAGACCCTCTAGCAACCTAATTCTTTTGTATTCACCTAGTCGGGCCCTGAGGATGCTAGCCATGTCTTTATTTTGGTAAACACCCCAGAAATATGTTTTTCAGATTTCTGGAAAAGTACTTCCAAAGTAGTGTCGCACTACTAAAAATGTTTGAAATTTTATGAAAGCTGCAAATTGCGTAATTACTTTAGTACACTATGCCTGGGGATAACAGTAATTCTTTTGGCACTCCGCTGCAAAAAGAATGGTTTGAGTTTTGGGCTGAAATTTGAAGGGAACGCAGCCGACATCTCAGAGATGTGCCTTTCAGTGTTTTGTTGAAAAAATATTACATGGCAGCAAAGTTACGGTACTCCAAAGTTGACACTTTTTCCCATAGGATAACATTACGGCGTACGACGCATTGCAGCAATCGTTTGGTGCCCTGCTGCAACACAACGGTTTGGTCTTTTGGGCTGAAATTTACAGGAAAGAGAGCCAACATCCCACAGATGTGCCTTTCAGTGGTTTGGTGAAAAATTATTACAGGGAAGCAAAGTTATGGCAGTCCGAACTTCTATTTTTTTCCCATTGGATAACATTACGGCATTCGTCGCGCTTTTTCAGGGCCCGTGACTCGAAAACGGTGCAAGATACGGACTTTTTGTTGAGAAACTTCTTAGCCCAACAAAACTAGCCAGGAAAGTGATAATTCATATGACTTTAAAAAATTTTTTCTGTGTCATACGGTTACTGAGATATAAGCAATTTACTATTCCAAGTCCTCATTTTTGTGTTCCGAGAGTCATTATTTTGCATGCATTCTTTGTACTCACTGTCTTTCTCTATACAGCTTTTGGGTAAACCAGCCTGTGCACTTACATTGCTGTTACCATTACCGTTTCTGCTTGCGGTTCAGTACCCGTTTCACTTACCGTTCAAGTTTACGCCACCATGTGCGTTACCCGTTGCGTTTTCATTTGCGGTTGCGTTTGCATTGTTCTTAACATTTCTGTCTCCAGTACTGTTTCTCTTTCTGTTTTGCTTTGCGTCACCATGCACATTACGATTTGTGTTTGCGGGCACAATGTTACTATGTGACAAGACACGGGCCCCTCGCTCCTGCCGCTGCATTTTATTCACTATTTCTCATTATCATTCTCAAAAAGAAGGGAAATTAGAGGCAAAAAACTCAGTTTAATGCATCAGTTAGGGTTGTTCCACAGTGACAAAAGTGAATTCGATGTAGGTTGAAACCCTTGCACCCCTCCAGCCCACCCCAACTGGAATCGCTGTGCATTGGGGCCATCGGTCCCAACTGTCACCCCATTCTCCTATTCCTCAGCTTCTTTCCACATGTGATGGGGTGACACTTAGGGCTGATGACCCCAATGCGCACCCTGATTCCAGTTGGGGGGGTGGGCTGAAGGGGTGCAAAAGGGGTTTCAACCCTAACATCGAATTTCCTCGCTTTTGTTACTGTGGCACAACCCTAACTGATGCATTAGATGGATTTTTTTGCCTCTAATATATATATACATCTGTCTGTAGTGCAGAGTGTACGTATACATCTGCGTGCAGTCATCTGTGTGTGTAGTGCTGTGTGTATGTGTGTGTTTGTATGCAGTGCACGTGTTCATGTTTGCATCTATGTAGTGCTCATGCATTGGTCATGTGTACATGTGTGTGTCTACGTGTGTGTGTGTGTGTGTGTGTGTGTCTATATGTAGTCACCTGTGTGAAACCAACAGACTTGACAATCACAGCCTCCTATAATCAATTGAAACACTTGTTCAGAATTAAAACTTTTGTTGCTAGTGGCCAAAGTGGACTGACGCTCTGACTAAGGTTGTCGAACGCGATTCGGACATGACTATTGTTTGCCAAAGGACAGTCGTGTCCAGAACACATTAGGCAACTGAAATCAGGGCATCGGTCCACTTTGGGAAAGCACTCTAGTAACAAAAGGATTTTAATTTTCTAAGGACTATGAGTGATGTCTTTTTGATTGACTTCTGGAGGTGATGAGTGCCCAATCTGTTGGTTTCATGTATTGCTTTTAATTGTGAGCACCACACTCCCTGTGCATACTTTCCTTGTAGCTTTTAATGTAGTCACCTGTGTGTGCTGAATGTTTGTGTGCGTTTGTATATAGTGCTGTGTATGCATGCTAGAGGTGTATGAATGAAGAATAGTATTTCTTGAATACCACAAATAATGCCCAAATCGTGCCTATTCGTATTTCGGAAATACTAACAAAAAAAGGAAAACAAATACCCCTCCACCCTCCTTCCCAGCCCAAAACATTTTAAAAACAACTCTCCACCCCCACCCTCTGCAACAAGCCCACTCCCAACCTCCTTCCCCTGCCACACCCACAATTTAAGTTTTTAAAGGTTAAACAACATAAAACCTCCTACAATGGGAGACCTGCACAATCCACCCACCTCCATGGCCTGCTGTCTTATCCTCTTGCCATTTTATTAGTGTTAAAAGTCTTCCCTCATACCCCCTGTGATCAGCTGTTTTACAATGCGAGCAAGCGCAGGAGGGCCATTCACAAGAAGTTGGCTAGACTTAGAGGAGGGCAGATTGTGTCAGTCTCTTTCCTGTGCCTGTTGGACCATTCATTTTATGAAATTTGGGTACTTGGTGGGGAGGAGAGTGGGATTTGGATGTCGTTCAGGCATAGGTTAAGAAGCATAGGAAAACCAGGAGTAGTTATAACATTCGCAAGTAGCATTTTATTATTATTAATAACAATAGAATAACATTTTAAAACATTGTTCAGGATAGCTATATACAAAGGCAGTACAAACAGAGAAAACAAAAGTCCTTCATCTGAAGATTTCTTTTCAGTTTCAAATCTGTCTCTCTAGCAAAAATATTGTTGCTCTTTTTATAACCAATCTTTGCCTGACAATTAACTTCTTCATCCTGAGCTCATTAAGGAGACATCCTGTTTCTCGCAAAATGTATCAGCGTTCTTGTCAGTTTCTTTGCAGAGCAGGCTTGCATATAGAACAGTGTCCTAAGCTTACCCCCTGCTGACAGCTCTGCAAAAGAGTGTGCAAACAAGCCTGAAAGGAGCTCAAACTGCACCTCAGGTCAACCCCCTAAATTCCAAACAACTTTTTGCAATAATTTCAGCAGTATAACTATATACATTTCAAACCAAGGGATCTCAGTTTACGTTCACATGTATTTTATAACCGCAGATATGCAAGACAGAAGATAATAGAAGCAGCAAGTGGAGGCAGAGAGATAGCAAGAGGTGGAGAGTCATGAGACAGTCGGAGGGATCAGTTCTTAGGTCTCATGAGAACATCTAGTTTTGCAACCAGACAGATAAGAGACAGAAAAGGAGAGGACAGAACAGATACTTGCATTTAACTCTTTCTGCATGACAAATGGGACAGGGTCTTATTCAACCCTATTACACTAGGTGCTGCTGCTGTGGTAGGGCGATGGGGGAAATGATTTTCAACACTAAACAAATGACAAAAGGAGATGGTGGATAGCTGTGAAGGTGAGTGGGTTGTGTTGGTCGCCCATTGTGGGAGTTTTTAGTTGTTTATCCTTTTAAAGCTTAAATTGTGGGTGCTGCAGGGGGCAGGAGGGTGGGAGTGATCTTGTTACTGAGGGTGGGGGATTTTAACATGTTTGGGATGGGAAGGGGGTGGGGCTGTTTTATTTACTTCCTCCTAACAGGTACATGAATAATGAATGTGAATACTGAATTTCTGAATATTTTTGGCCCAGAATACAAATATTTGGTTGAATATTCAAAAGAAGGTATTCTCCCACCCCTATTGCATGCAGCTTTGTATGCAGTACTGTTTCTGCATATGTCTGTGTGTGTGTTTGTATGTGTATGTGTGGCATGCCTGTGTATGTAGTGCAGTGTAGAGAGGCACACAAGAGACAGGACTCACCGCATAACAAAATGTCGACAGATTTATTTAACAAGCCACTGACATCAGGTACATTCATGGTGCTTCATGGTGCTGTGCCACTTCATTGAGAGGGTGCCCCTGATGAAGTGGCAGAGCACCATGAAGCACCAAGCATTCGTGTACCTGATGTCTGTGCCTTGCTGAATAAACTTGCCTACATTTTGCTATGTGGTGAGTGCTGTGTCTTGTGTGCCAGTCTGTACTCATCATGTACAGGGGTTCCCATAGATGTAAGCACACAGGTTTGTGCTTCTGTATGTAGTACAGTGTGTCTGAGTATATTGTGCTGTGTGTGTGTGGGCGTGCTGCTTATATATGTCCATCTCTGTGTATAGTTCTTTGTGTACGTGTGTGTCTGTGTTTAGTGCTGTGTGTGTGTATGTGTGTGTGCTGCTTATATATGTCCATCTCTGTGTATAGTTCTTTGTGTACATGTGTGTCTGTGTTTAGTGCTGTGCGTGTGTATGTGTGTGTGTGCTGCTTATATATGTCCATCTCTGTGTATAGTTCTTTGTGTACACGTGTGTCTGTGTTTAGTGCTGTGTGTGTGTATGTGTGTGTGCTGCTTATATATGTCCATCTCTGTGTATAGTTCTTTGTGTACATGTGTGTCTGTGTTTAGTGCTATGTGTGTGTCTGTGTGTTTAGTGCTGTGTGTGTGTCTGTGTGTGCATGCGTGCGTGTGTGTGTGTGCATATGTATGTGGTGCTGTATGTGCTCCTCATATATGATGCTGTGAATGTAGTCCTTTGTGCCTGTCTGGGTATGTAGTGCTGTATTTGACTACTATATGTGCATCTGTACGTAGGTAGGGGTGTGTGTGTGTCTGTGTGTGTGTATATCAACCATCTAGTCACTGTCACGGTCATGTTACTTTTTGGGGAGGGTAGTGTCAAGCAGCTGGTTAATTTAAGCTAGTGATTCTGTGAACCTTGAGACCCAGGATCTAACCACCAAACGTGACACTTACTGTGTGACCCTGGGGCAAAGGTACAGTACAAAGAAGTGGAATATTTCTTACTTATTGTATATGTCTCATTTTCACTTTTACCTTTTCTTTTTTTATAATTTATATTTTTTCGATATCTGGTGCAGCTCCAAATCAAGCTGGTAAGGTCCAGCCCCATCTCTCCATGTCTCTGGCACTTATCTCCTTTTCCTGTCCTCACAGTGTTACCCTCCATGATAGGACCTGGCCACAGCCAGACAGTATCACCCATCACCCCAGCAATCACCTATCACCCTAGCTGCCATGGTGGGAGAAGCCTTTGTGGGGTTGGAGCGGCCAGTAGCAGAGTGGGGCCAATTGCTACAGTCTTCATGCCACTTGTATCAGGGTGTTTCTTGATTTCTGTGGACTCTACCCAGCATGCAGTCTATATGCACCCACATCACTGACTTGTAGGTGAATTGTTGACACTGCATGGTCAACTACAGTGTCAAGACAGCTCCCACTTCACACCTACAGGGGGTGCTTGTAGTAGCATGGGATGCTGCAAACCCTCCCCCAGGGTTGGCACACCATGTATCTGTATCCTGCTCTGGATTGCACTGGTCCAGGGCAGATGAGTCAGGCTCGTGACATAATCCCGGGTCTCCCACGTGGCAGTGCATTGCAGGACCAGTTGGCAGCCTCTCCTTCTAAACATCCTCTCAACCATTTGGTGTCCTTTATTCTCACTAGAGTGGAGCAGAATGTGGAAATCTGTTGTCAGAATTTGTGTGGCATGGCAATCCTGCTTCCAAAATGCTTTTTGATCTTCTTTTTGAATATCACAGGATTCTGAATCCTTTTCTATGTAAACCGTGGAATAACTTTCTGCAGTTCACATAAACCATGGATTCCCCAAAAATTAAGAATATGTCTTGCCCTGTATTAGCCTATGCAGATGACATTGTATTATTTTCCTTGACAAAAAAAGGATTACAGTCTAAATTGAGCTTCTTATATGAAAGATCTAAGCTTTTGAATCTCAGGATAAATATGAGTAAGTCCAAGGTTCTCATTTTTGGAGAGAAAATGGTTAAGGGCACATGGTTTGTAGGAAAGGATAAAATAGAAGTGGTACCAAATTATATTTATTTAGGGGTAACGGTACAAGCAAATATGTACTGGACTAGGCAGGTGGAATGGCTTCTAGCTAAATTAAAAAATACCATGTTGGGGCTAAATAAGTTTTATCGTACTTATGGAGGAATGACTGTTAGACCCCTAACTCAAGTTATAAAGACAAAATATTACATGCAGCTCCTTTATGGTTCTGAGGTTTGGGATATAAAGGATATAAATAAACTTATGGTGCCACTGCACAAGGTTCTTCGTAATTTACTAAGACTGGGTCATTCATGCCCTGCAGCCTTCTTGAGGTCAGAACTTGGACTTACTGATGTTCGTGCATTGATTGAAAACTAAAAAAATGAGTTATTGGATCAAGTTAACAAGGATGGAGGATGGCAGATTAGCAAAACAATGTCTCAAGGAGAGAGAAATTTGGCACAGTATGGGTTTTCAAGAGGGATATTGGTACAATGGTATAAGTTTACTATTTGATAGGTACAAATTGATGAACCTCAGATGTGTGGTAGAGAAGGGCATTACAATCAGTTTTAAAAATAATAATTTAATCTCAAAATGGATAAATAGACAGTGGGACATGACTGACATGGAAATAATTGCAGCTTCCCACTATTCCCAGTGGTTTTCAATTAATAATTTTTATCATGGGTTTAAACCGTATTTGGATATACTTACAGATCCAAAACTTAGATTGGTATTTATGAGCTATAGATTTGAACAATTTAGTAGTAATGTTTTGGCATTTAGATGTAAAAAATCAGGAGTTCAAACAGAGGAATGTGACTGTGGGAATGGTGAGTGGGAAGATCTAAACCATGTATTATGGTCCTGTAAATGGTATGAGAAACAGAGAAAATACTGGCTAAGTCCCTTTCTCCCAGTCCATTATAATGTTGATAGGCATCTATTAAACAATACATTAATTCACACAGAAGATCCCTGGTCAGTGGATAGGATGGCAAAATATTTTTATGCTATTATGCAAATCAAAAAATGAATAAGGACAATGTAATTATCATGACATTCTCTGCAAACCTCTGGATTAGACAAAAGTGTCATCTTTTATGTAACTGATCTGCGTTTTTGAGCTGGTAGTTATCTACTGTATTCTCTTTTTATGACCCTGGATGTAAATCTGTCTCTAAGCAGTGAAATTGTATGTAAATATGGTCTATTTTAATCTGCTATGTATGTTTGTCTATGTTATTATGATTGTAAAGGCTAATTAGCCAAACAATAAGCTGATTTGATTGATTGATTGGTATAAACCATGGGATAATGTTCCACGGATTACAGAGAAAGAATTTGTGGTTTATGTAAACTGTGTAATGCTAATATGCAAAAACCTTTCAGCTTTTGAAATTTCAGAATTCTGCTACTGACAGAATTCCAGGTAATTAGGTGGAATTTATTCAAATTCCATGCAATTCTGTTCTGTTGGAATTTGAAAATCCTGCACAGTATTAATTTTCCCTTATATTATCTTAAAACAATACTCTTTGTGGCAAAAAAGAGTGCCATTCATTTTAATGAAAGCCATGCAAATACAAACAAAATTCACACAAACTGTGCGGACATTTGGGGATTTTGTGGAATATTTGAAACACTTCATGGAATTTCTCTAAGCTCACGTTCTTCCTTTCTTGGGTAAAACCCTAACTTGCAGGGAGATGACAGCAAATCACAGTATTATTTTCCCATCCCTGTGCATACCTCTCAACCTTTAAGCATTAAAATGCAAAGCGCTGGCCTTCAAAATGTGGTGCAACTGACCAGAATCTGTATTCTTTTCATTTTAAAGATCAATAAGTTTATGAACAGTGGGCTCTGTATGTTTAATGTTAAGGAAAGTTTCTATCACATTAATTTAATTTTGTAATAGAGTTTTTAGTTTGCAGTTTGCGTGTATAGAAATAGCTCTACCATCATGAGAAACATCAATACATCTTTGCAGAGCAAGGTTAAATTTAAAGGTAAAATGCGTAGTGGTGGGAGAAAGGCATAGCGGTTGAGAGGTATGTCCCCTTGGGAGAAAAAAATAAATGTTTGTCACCAAGTACTGCCCTCAAATCACAAAAGAAAAAAACACAAGTTGTTGGGGGAAAAAAACTCAAGTCGCAGGACAAAACATTGCAAACTACAGAATTTTTACAAAATGTTTCCACCTTTTGCTGACTTTGGCAGAAGCGAAAGTTTCAGTTTCTGAAATTTCACACTAAAATTAGATGGTTAAAAATTTCAAGGGAGATGCTTATTGCAAATTGGTAGTTAAAAGTTGTGGCCAAGTTACAGGCTGTATAAAGAGAAGTGTAAGCAGAAGAAGGGAAGTGCTTATGTAATTATGCAGATATTTGGTGAGACTCCTTCTCGAGTACTGCGTGCAGTACTAGTTCCCCACCACTAGGAGGGATATGGAGAGACTAGGGTGTGTGCAGCATATATTAACAAAGACAGTCAGAGGAATGGAAAGAATGAGATATGGTGAGAGACTGAAAGAACTGGACTTGCTTTCAATTGAAAGGAGGAGAATAAGGGGAAATATGATACTGACATATTGTATAGTGCTACAAGGAACACTAAAGTATTTGAATGCATTAGATTAAACAAGAAAAGGACCAGTGCTGGTACTAAAGGGCACAACATTACCAGTTAGCAGGTGTGACTTCAGAACTCAGCCGAGAAGGTATTGGTTCGCAGAAGAGATTGTATCTGAATGGAATACATTTCCAGAGGAAGTGGAGAGTAGGACTTTGACCATATTTAAAGTACATTCAAGCAGAGGTTAGCTCATTTTATGAATGTCAGAGGGACATCTGGTTATGATTGGTGAGAACCTACTGCCAATCATGAAGGGCATACTCCCTACTTTTATCCGTATACTTCTATCTTACTAGTCTACTCCTTATTTTTCAGTCATTTTTTATTCTCTTTCTCCATGTTGCCTCACCTCCTCTCCTGCATCCTTTTGCATGGACCCATGCCAGCTTACCCTCTGATTCACCTTCTTGTATTTGTGGCCTCCATCCAGATTTTCCCCATGGTCCTTCAGCCCTGTTGCCTATTTCCCCTGCAGTGGTAACTGCCCCTCCCCACTCTGGCAGCACTCAGAGTCCAGGATCATATCCTGCACACATCTAGCTGTGGTGGTAGAGAGGAGGTGGCCCAGGTTGTTCAGTGGCTCAAGGTTGGCAGGAAGGTAGTTGGCATCATGAACGAGGGGCAGGACTTTTTCCCCTCTTTGGTGCAGGTACTCACACCACCGGATGGCTGGAACCAAGGTCCCCACTGCGGATGTCCTATTGGCAGAAGATGTCAGACATTGTGTGGTCACCCACAATGTTAATACCATTCCCAACCCAACCACAGGAATCACTTAAGTAGAGATTAACTGGGGAAAAGGGGTGGATCCTCATACTAAGTAGAGGGGGGTTCTCCCCATACCCCTATTTCTTAAAGTTATTTATTGATCCTGTTAGCCTACCTCTTCCCCATAGCTGGTTATTTGTTAATTTTTCTTTTAGGTCTTTTTTTCCTTGCAGACTAGAATTGAGAATCTGTGTAAATGGGCATTGCCAGTTTTTATGAGTTGGGCTTATAACTGTTTTTTGGTGAGGTACTGTTGCATTGCAATGGTTATTATGCTGTGGGTCTGGAGTGAAGGCCAAAGACATTACTAGCCAGAGATGATTTTTTCCACAGGACTGAATACTTTAGACCAGGGGTCTGCAGCCTTTTCAGGTCCGGAAGCCATATGTCCACTTGCCTTGACAGATCCAGAGAGCCTTATGAGTGCATGCATAGCAGATGTCTTTTGTAATGCTTAATTTTACCTAAAGGTATCTCCAAGTGTATTTCAGTAAAACAAATGTTATTTAATTGGAGCACTACTCAAAGCAAACCACTAAACAGTGTAACTTATCAATTGTCTTCAACAACAGTGATGCATTTATCATCCTATGTAAATGTGCAAACATTTCAGCTTGCAGGATATGCCAGTTTACAAAGCACAATGTACCACCAGGTTGCTTTGAGAGGTTTAAGCTTCTGTCTCACTTGGTGTGGACTCTCATGCTATAGTAGGTGCATAGTCTGTCAGACATTAACCAAGCGTATCCATGGGTGGCTTCTCCTTCTCCAAACCCTCTCAGAAAACTGAAAAACGTTAACACTGATCCTGTTGCCACAAGGGTGACTAGTTAGTAACTCATCCATGATTTCTAATACATTCGAACAGTAGAATAGACAAGTGCCAGCTGTGCTGTATAATATATTTAACTATCGGTTCATCAAGCACAAGAGAGACGTAGTAAGTTAATCTCATATCACAAACACGGATAAGAATCCATATTCCACAAAATGTTCTTTGCATGGTCTTTCATGGTCTTGTGTTCAAGAAAATCTTAAGCCAAATCTAGCATACAGTAAAATTCTGCTCTGTTCCTTGAGATCTACAGACAAGTGCAGGCCCATTTTGAAAACTGCATCCTTCGTAACCTCTCCATCTACAAAACTGTTGCCTGTACAAAGCAACTGCAGGGCTCTGTGGAAGCTGGACAGATGCATGCCATGAAGTCTAAGCAATCTTCTCTTGGCCCAGTTTATTTTTAAGTGTAGAAATGTGTTTCTTGCATGCCTCTCTTTCATATTTTGTGGCATTTGTAAAATGTTTTATTTTGATATGGCCTTGCAGTTAAACTTCTTATTTCTTGTAAAGACTTTCCCTGCACATCACATGGAACATATGCACATCTCTGTTGATGAAACCAAAATCACTCAAGTCTTCTAGAAATATTACACTCATGTACTATTTCTCTCTTTGTTGGATGTGACAATTTCATCATAAGCTGTATAGCTGATTCACTGGTACCAGTGCCATGTTAAGAATACAAGAAAAACTAAAAAAAAAAACACTATTTCTTGCAGTTTTATGACCCATGTCTTGACTCAGTCCTCCTTCCATCTTGACAATTTCCTGTCCCACCCAAGGAACCACTCTTCCTCACATTCCAGCCACTGCACATCATCCTGAAGTAACTGTGGTTGTCCCCCTCCACCTCACACTCATTGAGACAACTGATATGGGGCTAGATCCCAACTGATGTGGGGATAACCCAAGAAAGCATATAGAATGTTCAGCATTTGTTAAGGGACAAGGAAGAATAATAAAATAATTGGCTGGACAATCCTGTGTGGTAGATGGTAAGACTTCATCTTGTTGGCCGATCCTATTATATTTTCTTACCTTTGTCTCAACCCTCTCCCTCCCACTTGGGGCACAAATGTCTCCGGCAAGTGTGGCTGGGCATGGCCATCCACAAGCCTAGCCTGTTTACATAAACACACCTAACTTGAAGTCTAGTACCGCTGCATCAGATTATAGGCATCACAAGCCCTGCTGAAATTTGGCAACATGTCCAGCACTGCACATCCCTGCCAACATGATCCCTTCCCTTGGGCTACCAGGGAAGCACATGTGTAGAGTCAGGACAGAAGGCATCCAAACTGGATTATTATTGACATTACTACCTAATGTGCTATGTTTTGGTACCAACCTAGGTCACCAAATTGGGGAACAGTAATCCTTACCACTATGCCATCAAGCAGTTATTCCTCAAGCTTTTAAAAGTTTGCTGGCTTGCCTTGTACTGGTCAAGATCTACAACACAGATGGAAATATTGATACAGACTTAAAATATAGGGGGCACTGCAGAGTCAATAGCCTCCTCTATATAACTATTCTTGATTACCTCTAACTGTCCCAGCATAGAAGTTGACATAGAAGTCACCATGCACATCAGTGTGTATGTGGTGTTCATATACATGACCTTTAAAAGGTGACCCTACATAAATACATTGCCAGAAAGCCTACATTCAGTGTCCCAGTAGCAGTGATGCATAGAACAATAAATGCTGGACCTTTGAGTGGTAAGGAGCTACTGAGCCACACGAACACAGCAAAGAGCCACGTGCGGCTCCCGAGCCTCACATTGCCGACCTTTGCTTTAGACCATCACGGATACAGACCTCTGGACAATTGCTCATCCCACTTCCATATATGTTGAGAGGTTGTGAGGGTCTTGTAGCTGCCCTCCCCCATGCGGAAACTGTAACTGGACCACGGTGCTCAGAGGTTGTGAGGGTCTCGTAGCTGCCCTCCCCCACGCAGAAACTGCAGGTACAGATCGCAGAAATAAAGAAAGCTCAGGAGGAGCCTGACTGTGTTACTGCTCTCATGCTGCCTACAAGAGCTGTATTGTACTGTTGTTTGCTGACCTTTAAAGCTGAAATTGTTAAAGGGGATTAACTTTCAGTCCCCATACATGTGGAGATAGCTGTTTTTTTTTTATTTAGATTTGCTGCCAAAAAATCCTCCCTAGCCAGTTGCCTGCAGTTGTATTTAAGGCAGTTTGATTTTGGCGCCAAGTCCTTGTTCAAACAAAAAAAAAAAAGAAATAACTTGGCCATAGTGAACCCGGCCTGACGGACTTCGCATTCTGCATGCTACACCTGCTTTAATTTAATTTTAAAGTTAAGCAGCACACTCGGCCCAGCCAGAACTTGATCTTATATTAATTTATGCCTTTAACTTGATTTAAATTTAATCAGCCTGCCACCAGCCCTAACTTGCTCCTAGGTTAAGTAGACTCATATACAGATCAAGGCGTTAGGTCTGCCTAGTCACAGGAGCTGCTTTTGCACTGTTGCCGGAAGTGTCTTAATTTAAGCTAGAAAACCACGAGTGCAATCCAGCGCAGCTCAGCAACCACAGAGCTTGCTCCAGTTTCATTTGTGGCGCCAGTCCAGCAATTGGTGCATTTCATAACCTGTTAGCCCACCCACCAGTCTCCTACCTAACATAACCCTGTCCCTTTTGCCTCTCCTTTGTCCACAGCTGGACCACGGTGCTGAGAGGTCATGAGGGTCTCATAGCTGCCCTCCCCCATGCAGAAACTGCAGGTACAGATCACAGAAATAAAAAAAGCCCTGGAGGAGCCTGATTGTGTTACTGCTTGCATGTTGCCTACAAGCGCTGTATTGTACTGTTGGCCCCACCACCCCTACCACCACCCTTTCTCAACATTTGTTTATATAGCCAAGATCATGTGTTTGAGAAACACCTATCATCCCACTGTGCCATCTGCAGCCTATACTCAGTCACCACTAGAGGCCACCATCCCACCCAAGTGCACTCAATAATTCACTCAGCAAAAAAAACAAACAAACAAAAAAAACCATGAAAATCTACCTCCGAGTGCTTATCCTAAGCACCTCAATTCTCCCATTTTGTTATCTCCCCCTCCCACTCCCACAGTGGATGAGCCTCTATTATGGGACCCACCAGACTGGTCTGCTAATTGCCCCAGCGCAATGCCCACGCCATGGTATTTTCAAGCTCCTTCACCCCAGTACAAGTAACTAAGCAACAATTATACCCATTACCCAAGCTGCACAATCACCAGGACCACCTTGGAATGTCACTTTCTCATACCACCAGCTCCCCCCAAGCAGCCCGCATCATGCTATGGCTCCAGCTCTGATAGCCCAATTAGTCCGTACCCTCCCAATACCGAGTTGGCCCACGAAAACCCAATTGGCACCTCAACTCCATTGCTCTGCACCCAAACTGTGATGGTTAGCTCTTCTTTGGCATACTCTCCTCCTACTCCTACTTTCAGGTAATGTGCATCCTAATCCAGGACCCCTTGCTGCTAGAGCTTCCAAGGAGGATAGACATAGCAGCCTACTACTGGCCTCCCTCAATATCTGTAGCCTACCCAGGAAATTCATTCCCCTCCAGGGCTGGATCGTACAGCACAACCCTGACATCCTTGCCTTGTCAGAGACCTGGCTCTCAAAAAACATCCCAGATGCTTCCGTCACCCTCAGTGGCTACTCCATCTTCCGAACTGACAGGCTTGGCAAGCAGGGAGGTGGATGTGCCATCTACATCAAAACATCCCTGCAAGCCCTCTCAGTCCCCCTTCCCCCACCAGCACATGGTGCCCAAGCTATAGCCATTAAGGTCACCCGGGGCAATCCTGGTAAAACACTATACATTGTGTCAGTATACATCCCCCCACGAACCAAAAGCTAGCCTTTGATTCTATACTGACCAGCATCTCCCATCTCCCTTCCAGGAGTGAAGTAATTATAATGGGTGATTTCAACGTGAACTGATTATCTCCCACATCTACTACCTACAAAGATGCCATCCTTGCTTACGGCCTTGCCCAGGTTGTCCAATTCCCCACCAGACATGACCCCAGAACTGGGTCCTCCACCCTTATCGACCTCATCCTTACTAACCACCCCAACAACCTCTCTAGGGTTAAAGTACTCCTGGACGCGATACGTGACCACTCTCCAGTCACCTGCAGGTGGTCTAATAAACTCAAACCCAGCCTCCCTAAAACTACAGTCCAAAGGCATCTTAAAAAAGGAGCCCTCTCATGCCTCATAATGTTCCTTACATCACGCAACTGGTCACCCATCTACACTTCCCATACTGTAGACACTGCCCTCATCTCCTTTATCATCACCTTTAACGCTGCCTGTGATATCTTCCCCCCTTCACAAAGCAGATCTTAAAAAACAGGGTTACCCCGTGGATCTCACAGCCCCTGTTTGACCAGATGCACCATAGAGACAACCTCTGGCACAGGGCCCTAAACTCCCAGACACCCCAGGACAGACAACTCTACAGAGCGGCCAGAAACAATTGCACCTGGGCCATCAGGCAAGCAAAAGCAAACTACTATAGGCAAACTCTCACCACCACATGGGGCTCAGGGAAAAACTTCTGGAACAATATTAAGGAGCTTTGTGGGAAAACCATCTCCCCTGCCTCTACGCAGCTTCAGGTTGAGGGGGCCCTATCCCAGCACCCCACTACCATCTCCAATACCCTAAACACCACCTTCTCAGACCGTAGTCACATACTCCCACAAAATTTCTTTGACCCGGTTTCTAACTGCTCCTCGGGCACCTCAGGCACTAAGGTCCCCCCTCCCTTCCGGCTGCAAATCATCTCCTGCAGGGAGGCTATGCGCTACCTATCTAAAGCCTTGGCAAACTCGCGCTATAGAAGTGACTACCTCGACCTCAAAATTCTCCAACTAATGCTGGATGTGACCTTGCCACATCTTACCAAAATACTTAACTGGTCGTTACGCCTCAGCCAATTCCCCGCTCTATGGAAAAAAGGAATTATAACACCAATTCTGAAGAGTGGTGACCCCACTTCCCCCAGTAGTTACTGACCCATCTCGATCCTAACCCCCCTAAAGGCTCTCGAAAAAATTGTGTCAGACCAACTCACAGACTACTTAGCCAAACATAATCTGCTCTGTCAAGAACATGGCTTCAGGAGGGGTCACAGCACTACCACTGCCCTCCTCGAATTTACATTGTACATACACGAGGGCCTGGAACAAGGCTCAGTAGCAGGTGCAATCTACGTCGACTTGACAAAAGTGTTTGACACAGTCAGTCATGCCCTACTCCTCCACTCCCTTCCCTCCTACTATTTCTCCCCTGAGGCCATCTCCTGGTTCAAAGACTATCTCTCCAGCCGGACGCAACAGGTCAAAATCAACACCACCCTCTCCTCCACTAAATCAGTCCTAACGGCTGTCCCACAAGGGTCTATTCTAGGACCACTGCTTTTCACTCTCTTCCTAAACTCCCTCCCTCAAGCCTGTAGTGGGAAGCTCTTACTCTATGCAGATGACGTAGTTGTTTTCTGGAAACACCCCCATCCTCACTGCCCTACAAGGTTTTTTCAAAGAATTAGAATCCTGGTTCACTGAGCATCGCCTAGTACTCAACTACAACAAGACAAAATCCATGATCTTTGCCCATCATCAAAGCCCTCTCTGTAGTACTCCCCTTACCATAGCCAACGTGCAGGGCCTCCTTCTCGAACAGGTCTCTACCTCCAAATACCTGGGGGTCACCCTGGACACATCCCTCACCTACCACACACACACACATTCAACACCTTTCCTCCACTGTAAACACCAGGCTGGGGATTCTATACAGACATGAACACTGCCTACCCCTTCAGGCCCTATGTCTCACTGTATCCTGCTCAGTCCTCTCTTTGGTGGACTATGGCATTGTAATTTTCGGCACCGCAGACCAAACCGCCCTATGTTGCATTAACCTAGCTTTCAACAGAGCTTGCCGACTGGTCACAGGCTGTGATAGATTAACCCACACATGCCAGCTCTACAAGCTTGCGAACTGGCTGACCTTCGAAGGGAGGCTTAAGTACCACACTTGCCTCCAAGCCAAAAAAACACTTAGGAACTTAACAGCCATAGGCCTCCACCCCCTCATTCAGCCAGTCTCACATGAAAGGGCCACTAGATGCCTTGCTAGTACCTCCCTCCTAGTTCCCCACTGCAGCACCTCTCTAGGGCAAAGGTCTTTCCGTTATCGTGCTCCCCTCTGGCTCAATGAGCTACCATCCTCCATCTCCCTGGCCCCTAGTCTTGGACAATTCAAAGCCGGTATCATGAACCTTCTCCTTGACTCTGATGCCTGCGGCTGTAGCTAATACTCCTCCCCCTTGCCGGTATACCTAAAGAAAGCATAGTTATGGATAAAGATCTAGCTTATCCTATGACTACATCCTTAGGTCCCACTATCCAGCTGTAAATACACTCTGACTCAGGGATCTGCTTATGACCCTCCAAATTCTGTAACCAGACTTGTCTCAGAACTGTGACTCAGGGTCTTCTTAGGCCTTTGAGGGGGTAACTTATATGTAATGCAAATACACTGTGCTATGTATAACTGTTATTAAATGTAATGTTTGTGCTTTCCTGTACTGATGTGGAGCCTTTGCAAAAGAGTTTATGACTCAAAGGATTGTAATTCTGATTCTCTCAATAAATAAATATAACGATATCTTGCCTTTGAAACCTGTGTTATATTGGTTATTAGTATTTAATTGTACTTTTTTACGGTTACGTACTGATCCATTGTTGTGTTTTATTTCCCCTATTTTCACTGAAAGTTACGGACTGTATTTGTTGGACTTATCTTGTGATGTATTCAACTGGAAATCTGTTATATAATGTGTTTCATTTGTATTTTAATGATAATTTTCAATAAAAATTGAAATAAAAAAAAATAAAAAGTAGAGGTTAATTCTTCACACCCCATACCAGTGCGCAATGCCTCTACATTATGTCCTGGCCCTTCCGGCCTGGGGCATGGGAGTCAGGACTGAGACTTGATCCCAGGTCTCCCATGAAGTGGAGCAGTGTTCCTCCAGCTAGTGCCACCAGGCTAATTGCTGCTCTACTTCCAATGGAGAGGAGTACTGAGAGGCACAGTAGCTATTGGATTTTTGAGGCGGTTTATGAAGTCTGCTTGTGTTTAGTTCTACTCATGATCATGGACAGGTACTATTCAGGAGGCAGGATGTGTCATCTTCAAGGCTATATATTTTATTACAGATATGTTCTTCAAGGCCAGCCATTTTTTGAAGGGAAACAAACTAATGCATTTTCCATGCTAACAGAAATACTGATCCTACCTCTTAGCCTTGGGTCCAAAGGCTGGCATGTTACACAAAAGATTAGTCTGTATTATTTTAACATTATAACATCAAATGTTAAGTCTGAAATGATGATTACTGGACATCATTTAGACCAAGACAGATCCACTTCTACACAGCTGGCCCTTAGTCAATAACCAGAAGACACTGGAAGAACTTACTAGCTGAAATAAATGATAAATTAGTTTGGTCTTTATGTGCACATCTGGCACATCCAAGAATGGATTTCTTCCCCAAGGAAGAACACAATGTTAGGGATAAAATATATTAGGATGATAGGTGCCAAGGGACGCTCTGAGGCACAGGTGAAGAACAGTTTGAGACTACATTGTTATTTAGATAAGACAAACAGAAGGCATGTGGGTTGTCTGGCCCTGTCTGAAAAGCAGAGATTTACTTAGCAACAAAAAAAAAACTCATTTTGATTATTCCAAGATATGGAGAGAGAACAGTGCAGAGAAAATGTTGGTCTTTTGTTAAATTGCCCTTCACAATTTGTTCCAATTTCTGTAAGATTTAATTTCATGAGCATAAAAATGTTAGGTGCCACTAGGAACATAACTCTTACTTTCTGGCCATCATATATCATATAGGGAAATGCATACATTATTTAGTGAAATATTTACACTATGTAGTAAAACACAGTAAAATACAGTGGCAGCCAGTGAAAAGCTGCAAAATACTGTGGCCCAGATATTCAAAAGGGTTGCGCCATGCACAATAGGGTTGTGCCTGCGCTAGTCCGAAATTGTGCCATTCTGCGATATTCAGCAGGAGGCAGTTGCGCCACTGAAAACATGCTGAGCAACAGCGCAATGCAAATGAATGCATGCTGAACTGGAGGGGGAGGAACCATGCATAAACTGCACAGCCTGATATTCAGCCGGGATTGTGCAGAGTTGATCTGGCGCAACCCAACCTGCACCTGCACAACTTTGAGCCAAAAAAAGAGTAGTAAGTTGAGGCCACCCACAGGTGAGCTGCCGCATTGCAAGGCGCTAACACAGCAGCTGCCACTGTAGCTGACCCTCTTCTCCCTAATGCCCCTGCAACCCCACGATCGCGGGCAAAGTACAAATCATCCCCACCCCCGACGCTGGCCCGATCGCGGGCAAAAGCAGAAAAGATTCCCCTCCCGACTGATCCGATCAGCGGGCATAAGCTTAATCACCCCCAACCAGCCCGATCGTGTGGCAGCAAAGTATCCCCTCCCGAACATATCCCTGGTGGTCAGTGGACCGATAAGCCCGATCGCGGGCTGAAGAGTTTAACCCCGAGCGTGTCCTGGTGGTCCAGTGGACGCATCGCAATCGTGGGCTGAAGAGTTTTAAACCCCCTCCACGTATCCCTGGTGGTCAGTGGACCGATGCAGCCAGTCGCGGGCTGAAGAGTTTTAAACCCCGTATCCCTGGTGGTCAGTGGACGATAAGCCTGATCACAGGTGGGTGGCAGCATCCAGCCTTGTACAGTATGGGCTGCCGCCCATTGGCTCTTGCTCTGCACCAATGGGCATGCAGCCCTACCAAACGATCGGTCGGCGGGTGACGGGCGGCGAAGCGGTGGGATGCTGCCGCGCGCTAGCTGCTTGAGGGGTGGTGGGGCTTCGTGTGGGTGGGGTGGGGGACACTAGATCACCAGGGATATGGTCTGGGGCGCGGGGGTTCGCCACATTATGCAGCCCGCGTCGGGCTTATCGGTCCACCTGGACCACCAGGGATATGTTGAGGGGACACTTTGCTGCCCGTAATCGGGCTGGTTGGGGGGGGATGTAAGCTTATGCCCGTGATCGGGCCAGTTGGGGTAGGGGGGCTTTCTTACACATTTGCCCGCGATTGGGCTGCAGGGGGCGTCGGTCCCCGATGGCTGCTGCCTGGCAGGGCGCCAGGCTCAAGTCCTCGGGGATCGGCGCACCTGCATGCTAATGGTATGCAAATGGGGCCATAAACAGATGCAAATGCCCCCCCGTGCGCCTTGCATGAATTATGGCCCCATTTGCATGTCACCTTTTGAATATCGGAAATTTGGGGTGGGGGGACACTGGTACTGCGCCACCGCAAGTTGAATGCTCCACTCTGACCACTTGTGGTGGCGCAAGTTCCACTGCGCCATGCACAGTGGCTATGGCCGGGGGGTGATATTCAAAGGAGTTGCTCAATAGCACAGCTCCTTTGAATATCGATCCGGCCACACCCCAGCGCAGCTATTTTGTGCCGCGCAAGGGCTTGTGCCACAAAATAGCGCAGTTTGAATATCCGGCCCTGTATCTATAAAGACAAGCATTTGTCAATGCCGAATGTTTGCTTGCTGGTATTAGCATTGGAAATGCAGGAGTTAGAGAGATGCAGAATAAGAATGGCAGTGAAGTATTGAACGTCACGCAAACCCTACCTTCTCCCTTTAGAGACGGACAGGTATTGGGGTATGCATTTGGGTTGTCACCCACAACGTCAAACCGTCCAAGGCACACCTCAATGCCTGTCACTGGCTGCAGGGTGGTGGGGTGGGGGTGGAATGCATGAGTATTACAGTCGGCAATCCAAAGGCACACCCCTGATGCCTATTAGTCTGTACAGGGTGGGACATTGTGGTTAGAAGCCCTAACGCCCCAAGTGTTTGTTGGTATTTGCACTACAGATTTTCAACATGGCCATTTTGTGACCCCTGCCTCATGAAAGCATTTTAAACCTCTTCTCATGAACAGTAGCACTGGGATTTTGTCAATCTGTCCTGAACTTTGAGTTTCCACAGCGACCGTGCCATTGTGCGCCAGATGTACGAAAACACAGATTGGGCAGGATGTGAAGAATGACAACTGTACCATTCATAGGGAGGTGTGAAGAGATGGCAATGTTGAAAATCTGTAGTGAAAATATTAAAAATGCTCAAACTTCTGAACGTATGTGGAAACCGTGCAACGTATGTGTGTAACACATTTAGTGGAATTATTTCACCAAATTTCCAACATAGGCATTTTGTGACCTCTGCTCATGAAGACTGTCAGTATGGTTTTCTTAATCTGTCCAGAACATTGATTTCCCACAGCAACTGTGCTATTCTGCGCCAGATGTGTAAATGCATATTTGGGGCATGATGTGAAAAATGACAGCTGCGCTGTTCATCAGGAAGTCCGAAAAAATGCCAATGTTGAAAATCTGGAGTGAAAATACTACAAATCTGTGAAGTTACGAGGGTGCGTGGAAACTGCACAATGCTTGCTTGTAACAGTCATTTTATGGACATTTGTCACCAAATTTTCAACACAGGCATTTTAGAACCTTTGCTCATGAACAGAGTCACTGTGATTTTACATATGAACATACATACAAGCATATGAACATACGAACATACGAATCTGCCAGCAGAACACACCAATCGGTCTATGTAAGTCTGCCAGAGTATGCAGCTAGCACCCTAGATTGCAACTGTCCCAGCCTCCTCCCCCTCAGTTCCTCCCCCACTTATCCCAGTCCCTGCCCCCTGACTCTTCCTCTTGCTTTATCCCACTCCTTCTTAAAGCTATTTACTGTCCTACATGTTACCACCCCCTCTGGCAGCGCATTCCAACTAGACACCAACCTCTCAGAGAAGTAGTGCCTCCTCATTTCCCTCTTGAAACATTCCCCTTCCAATCTTACTCCATGGCCCCTCATCTGTCTTCCACTCCTCAATTTAAACACCACCTTGGTGCTAGGTTTATTTACCCCCTCAGGTATTTAAATGTTTCAATTATATCCCCCCATCCCTCCTCTCCTCCAGTGTGTACATGTTCAGCTCCATCAGCCTAACTTCATATTCCTTTCCTTCTATCCCCTTTAACATTTTTGTTGCCCTCCTTGGCACCTCCTCCAGTAACTTTATATCTCTCCTCAGGTATGGCCTCCAGTATTGCACACAGTACTCTAGGTGCAGTCTGACCAAAGATCTGTAGAGAGGTAGGATCACATACAAACATACGAAATTTGCCAGAAGATAAAGGCCTAGAGGTCTATCAAGTCTGCTCAAATGTGCAGCTAGCATCCCTTATTCTGCAGTTGCCCCTCCCTTCCACCCTTCCCCTTCATTAACCTTCCCCCTTGTCCTGTCCCATCCTCATTTGAAACAGTCCACTGTCCTACTGCATACCACTTCAGCAGGTAACGCATTCCTCCCAGCCACCACCCTCTCTGTAAAAAAGTGTCTCCTCATCTCCCTCCTGAACCTTCCTTGCTCCAGTCTCATATCATGGCCCCTGGTGGCCCTCCCCTCCCTTACTTTGAACAGCCCCTCTGTACCGGTCTTGTTTATTCCTTTCATGTATTTAAAGGTTTCAATCATGTCACCCCTGTCTCTCCTCTCCTCCAGTGAGTACATGTTCAACTCCTCCAACCTCCTCTCGTTGATAAGTCCCCAGCCCCTTGATCATCTTTGTCACTCTCGCTGCACCCCTCCAGTAACTTAATGTCCCTCTTCAGATCCGGACACCAGTACTGCGCAGTACTCAGGTGTGGTCTAACTAATGACCTATACAGTGGCAGAATCACCTCCTCCCTCCTCGAGGATATACCCTTGCAATACAACCCAGCATTTTGTTGGCCTTGCAGCTGCCTTCCTACATTGTGCCGAGTTGTTCATTGACCCTGTAATGAGGCACACCCAGATCCTTCTCCTCCTCTGTCTGGGCTAGCTGCACTCCCCTAGCTGGTAACTCCTCCTTGGGTTCTTCATCCCAAAATGCAGCACCTTGCACTTTTTGGCATTAAAGCCCAGTTGCCAGGTGTCTGACCAGGTTTCAAGCTTTGCCAGATCATCCTGCAACCCCTGCCATCCCCCTAGGTCATCCACCACCGCGCCTACCTTGGTATCATCAGCAAACAGACTGATCTTGCTCTTGATGTCCCATGATATGTCTGCAATGAATATCCCAAACAACACTGGTCCCAACACTGAGCCCTGTGGAACACCGCTTGTCACTGCCCTTGGGTGTGAGCTCTCCACCACCACCACCCTCTGTTGCCTTCCCTGCAGCCAGTTTCCTACCCATCTCACCAGCTTTGCACCCGCCCCTGTGCCTACTAACTTCCTTCCCAGCCTTCCATGTGGCACTGAGTCGAATGCCTTACTGAAGTCCAGATACAGGAAATCCACTGCATGACCCCTGTCCAGTTGCCTAGTTACCCAGTCATAGAACTCAACCAGGTTGGTTTGGCATGATCTGCCATGTATGAAGCCATGCTGTCTGCTGTCCTGTAGTCCTTTGGCCTCTGGGAGGGCCACCAGCCTCTCCTTCAGGATAGTCTCCATTAGCTTACCCACGATGGATGTGAGGCTCACCGGTCTGTAGTTTCCCGGTTCATCCTTGGGGACACTCTTGTGGAAGAGCACCACATGAGCCATCCTCCAGTCCTGAGTTACGCACCCCGAATGTAGTGAGGCATTAAATAGGTTTGCCAAAGGTCCTGCAAGGACCTCTGCCAGCTCCTTCAGTACCCTGGGGTGGATGCCATCTGGGCCTGGCGCCTTGTCCACCCTCAGTGCCTTCAAACCCTCTCGAACTCTGCCCTCCATGATTTCACCATCTGTCACCACTTCTCCCCCTGCTTCTTCCATTTCTCCCACCTTGGGTGTCACCCCCTCTTCTCTTTAGTAAATACTGAGCAGAAGTACTCATTTAGTGCTTCCGCCTTATCGCACCCTGCTTCCACCCAACCCCCCTCCTTCCTAATCCTTACTATGTGGTCCTTACAGCTCCTTTTCTCCCTGATGTACTTAAAGTCCTTCTCCCCCCTTCTTAATGCCTTGTGCCAGCCTGAGTTCCGTAGATGCTTTGGCTCCCCTTACTGCCCTTGTCACCTCCTTCGATTCTGTCAGTACTCCTCCCTGTCCTCCCCCCTCCCTGTTTTCTTGTACTTCCTAAAGGCAGCTCTTTTCCTCCTTACCTTTTCCATGACCTCCTTGCCCAACCAGATCAGTTTCTTAGCCCTAGCCTTCTTGCTCTGAGCTTTGCAGCAGGTTTTGGTTGCCTCCACTATCCCCAACTTTATGAGTTCCCACCTCTGGTTAGTGTCCATAATAGACTGAATTCTGGCAAGGTACCCTTTTACCACTTCCCCCATCTTCCCAAAGTTGGCCCTCCTGAAGTCCAGCACTATTGTGCCAGATTCCCTCCTTCTTTGCCCATATCCAATGTGAGCCATACTGGTGGTGGTCACTCCCTGACAGCGGTTCCTCCTGTAAGTTCTCTCACAAAGTCCCCATTTGCCAGCACAAGGGTCAAGGTATTTCTAACCTGGTTGGTTCACTGACCATTTGCAGCAGGAAGCTGTCCTGAAGGCATCCAGCAGTACCTGCTCTCTTCTGTTCCTGGTTGTTGGGGTGCTCCAGTCACTCCTGGCATGTTGAAGTCCCCACAATCACCACCACCCTTTCTGAGGTCCTCCTGATCTGTTCCGCTAGTTCCTCTGTCTAACTCCTCCGTCTGAGATGTGCCTGTACACCACTCCCATTCTAAGAATCCTATTCTTGGAATCCTGGATTTGCATCCAAAGTGACTCCATACTACCCTCCTCCCTTCCTCCCTTACACACTTCAGTCCTTCCTTCACATATAGTACCACCCCCACCTTTCCCAATCACCTGTCCCTCACGAAATAACCTGTCCCTGGTACAGACAGGTCCCAGTCATTGTATTGGGTGGCCCATGTTTCCGTGATGGCTGCAATGTCCACCTCTCCTCTGCCATGAGAACCTGTAACTCTTCAGTTTTCCTCTCAAGGCTCCTAGCATTAAGGGTAACCACCTTCCACCCTCCCCCTCCCATCCTGCCCTCCTTTCCTAGCATCACCAGTACTTGCCATTTGCCCTTTGTACTGTTATGGGAGTAGCTCATATGGTTTCCCAACCTGTGGTCTCTGCATATCTCTTCCCAACTGCCACCCCCACTCCTAGTTTAAATTCCCAACTTCCTCTATGTACTCCTCCATCCTCTGTTTCAACACTTTCTTTCCCTCCTCACTCAAGTGTAGTCTGTCCTTGGCATAGAGACTACTGTCCTCCCAGGTCCCTCCCCCAACAGCCCATACCCTTTAGCACAACACCAGGTTCTTGGCCATCCGTTAAATTCCTCTATTCTCAGCTTTCTTGTTGTGCTTGCCTTTGGCACGGGAAGTATCTCTGAAAAAGTTACTGATCTTCCGGCCCCCTCACATAATTGTGCTAGTTCCTCAAACCTCCCTGTGTCTGGATGAGAACCCCCTTGCGATGCACCCCAGCATCCTGTTTGCCTTCGCTGCTGCTCTACTGCACTGGGCTGAGTTATTCGTGCCCCTACTTACCAACACCCCAGATTCTTCTGCTCCTCTGTGATCCCCAACCAGTAGTCCCCCTTCTGGTTCTTAGCCCCAAAGTGCATCACCTTACACTTCTTTGTGTTGAATCCTAGCTGCCACTTCACCGACCATGTCTCTAGTTTGGCTAGGTCTCCCTGCAGTTTTTCCCATCCGTCGTCTTTCTCCACCACCACCCCCAATTTGGTATAATCTGTTAACAGACTAATCCTGCTCCCCACTCCATGTGCTATATCAGAGCTAAAGAGCCCAAATAGCACTGGGCCCTGCACTGACCCCTCCCTTTATGCCCTGTGCTAACCTTAATTCCCTGGAGGCCTTAGCTTTTTTCACCCTCCTGGCCACCTCCCTTGACCAACTCCCGTAAGCCTCCTTATCCTCTCCCTTCCCTGTTCTTCTGTACTTCCGGTATGCAGCCGTCTTTGCCCTCACCCCTTGCAGCACTTCTTTGTTCAGCCAGAATGGTTTCTTGGCTCTGCTCTTCTTACTCCTGGCCCTGGTGCAGACTACTCTGGCCTCTGCTAGCCCAGTCTTTATGACTCCCTACTTCTGTTCTGCATCCATCCCTGGCCTTGTATCCTGGAGTTTCCCTTGCAGTATTGCTCCCATCCTTCCAAAGTCCACCCTAATAAAGTCCATCTCATTAGAGCCTGTGCCTTCTGTCTTCCTGCCCAGTGCGACAACGAGCCACACTGTTTGGTGGTCGCTACCTGCTAGTGGGTCCTCCACCCTTACCTCCCTCACTGCCTCCCATTTGCCAGTACTAGGTCCAGAGTGCTACCAAGCATTGTAGGCCCACTTACCAATTGTGTCAGAAGGCCGTCCTGGAATGCATCAAGGTGCACCTGCTCCCTGGTACTGCTAGTGGCCAGGGTGCTCCAGTCAACCACTGGTAGGTTAAAATCCACCACTATCACCACATTGTCCCTTCTGCACACCCTCCTTATCTGCTTTGCCAATGCCCCATCCAGTTCCCCAGATTAAGCTGGTGGTCTGTACACCACTCCCAGCCTCAGCTTTCTGACCTTGGAGTCCAGGAGCTGCACCCAAAGCACCTCTGTCCTCTCCTCTCCTCTTCTCCCTCATCCTTTATGCAATTAATCCCTTCCCTCACATGGAGTGCAACCCCCCCTTCCAACCACCCGGTCCCTCCTGTATATCCTGTATTCCAGATTGCCAAGTCCAATCATGGTACTCTGTGGCCCAAGTCTCTGTCACTGCAGCAGTGTCCACCTTCCCCTCTGAAAGGAGCACCTGAAGCTCTGCAGTTTTGTTCCCCAGGTTTCTTGCGTTGAGAGAGACCACCTTCCACCCGTACCCCTCCTTCTCCTCACTCTTCTCCTCCTTGGCCTGTATCCCTCCTCCCGGTATTCCGCACCCTTTCTCCTCCTTATT
Organism: Neoceratodus forsteri; assembly: GCA_016271365.2. NCBI lineage: Eukaryota > Metazoa > Chordata > Ceratodontiformes > Ceratodontidae > Neoceratodus > Neoceratodus forsteri. The sequence goes on from JADMNL010000028.1 coordinate 116,136,989, forward strand.
CTTACCGAGTGGTGGTGCCTTCTGTATTACACTCTGACCACCCCCTCCCAGGGTTACTACACCTCCACCTTTACCTATATCTAGGAGGGTGAGCTCATTAGGCTTCCCTGTCCGGACCTTTCTACCTACCTCAGTCTTTTGGCAACCCCCCCCCACTAGTTTAAATCCACCTTAGTAGAGATATACCCCTCTAATCCTGCCTTTAATACTCCCTTCCCCTTCCTACTCAAGTGTAGCCTGTCCACCATGTACATGTCACTATTCCCCCAGACTCTACCCCAGTTAGTCACTAACCCATAATTTTTGGTGTGGCACCAATCCCTCAGCCACTCATTGAGCTCCTCAATCCTACCCTTCCTCCCCATGCTTGCACATAGTAATGGGGGTACCTCCGAGAATGCCACTGACTCCCCCAGCCCTTCACACTGCCTGCCCAACTACTTGAACCTCCCCTTCACTACTTCCACAGTCTCCCTTGCCAAGTCGTTTGTACCCACATGTAACACTAAATGAGGTTTCTTCCTTCCCCTTGCTGCACACTTGAGCAGTGCCTGCCCTGCCCCTCCTGCAGTCAACCTGGGGATAGCTTCAACCCAAATACGGCTGTGCCTTTCCCCCCTTCCACCCCATCTCACCCTTTTCAGTGTAGAATCCCTCAGGAGGAGTACCCCCCATCCCTTACCCCCTTTTCCTTCTAATGCCCCTTCCACCACCCCCGTATTCGTTCTTCCCTGCCCCTTATCCCCACCAGCTGCACCTTCTGTGACTTCTGTATCAGTACACCCTACTTCTGCCTTACCCCTTTTCTCTGTCTTATTCCTCCCATCCCCCTTGAACCCCTTCCCAGACTGACTACTTCCTACTGGGCTTCCCATGTCGCCTTCCCCTCCTCCCCTGCTGATTTCCAACCCCTCTCCTATCCTGCTGTTGTCGATTTATAGCCACCATTCCCTTCTAACCCAATAGGGATGCCCCCATCCTTCCCCCTTCCCATAGCCTTCTCTCCTCCAGTCACCATCCCCTCCTTTCTTACTAGCCCCCCTTCTACCCTATTGTCCTAGCTATCTCTTCCCCTACCTGTTGCCATCCCTCTGATGCCCCGCTTGTCCTCCCCTCCTTCAGTATGTTTCTGCTCCCCCTCTCTCTCTCCCATAGCAGAGGCTTAAATCTAGTCCTAGTTAATACCCCTCCTACATCACTTCCCCCTATCACTTCCCCCCTCCTACTTGTTCCCCTCCATGCCACCCCTGGTCCCCCTAACACGCAGCCATCTGCTCTCTCCCGGTACTCCTCGTTGTCTCTTCTTCCCCATCAGGAGGCCCCTCTCCTCGGGCACCCCTCCTTCTCCTCTCTTTTCTGCTACTGCCTGTGATACTGGGGTCAGTTTCAGTCCCTAGTTGTTCTTCTTCCATTCCTGCCATCCTCTATTTCCCCCAGGCAGGATGCCTACCATACTCATTGCCCTGCCACTTATACTCCTCCCTAACCTCCACAGTTCCTCCCTCAAACTAGCCAGTCATCTACAGACCATACCTCCCCATCCTCCAAGCCCAGTCCAGGATGTGGCAGACCCACACCCTGTACAGCCACCACCCTTCAAAGATGCCGCCCTATTCACATGTAGCACTTGCCCCATTTGGCCCCATATTGTATATGCGAAGGCTCTTACTACCAGTTTCTGTACCCTACTACAACTGTTAGGCCCTATTTACTCAAATTCCTGGTCCCCCACTAGTCCTCCTACCTTGCTGCCAGCCAGGTTAATTCAGTCTCAAATCTCATCTGTTAGATACTGTATTACTGTAGCAATCCTAAAGCCTCCTTGTCTGGTTTTCACCCTTCAGCTACCATACTTTTTGTTCTCAGCTCTCATATAGTTTCACTTAGCCCAGTTAAAAATCCTATTGCACTCCAAGTATTACTCAGCTCTGTTAGAGAAATAAACAGAACAACTAAATCTGTATTATTACAGCAATCCTAAAAGTATCCAGTCATAGCTTTGTTTCCACCCCAGAGACAATGCTGTAATATAGGACCACAGAGGACACTGGGTGGGAAGGTGGGCAACTCTAAAGTCCTGGCAGAGCTCCATTGAGCTCGCTCACTCCCCCTCTCACACTCACTCATTCTATTTCTCCTAGCGCTGCAGGCTGCCCTTTTGTACTAGGCTCCTACTTGCATTGGCGCCTTTTTATGCCCACAAAGAAATCTGCAGCAGTCCCGACAGAGGTCTGTTGAGCTCGCTCACTCCCCCTCTCTCAATCGCTCATTCTGTTTCTCCCGGTGCTGCAGGCTACCTTTTTGTACTGGGTTCCTACCTGCATTGGCACCTTTTTCTGCCCACAAAGAAATCTGTAGCAGTCCCGACAGAGCTCCGTTGATCTCACTCACTCTTCTTTTCTCACTCACTCATTCTGTTTCTCCCGGCACTACAGGCTGCCTTTTTGTACTGGGCTCTAGCCTCTATGTACACCTTTTCCTGCCCACAAACAAATCCGCAGCAGTCCTGACAGAGCTCCATTGGGCTCGCTCACTCCCCCTCTCTCACTTGCTCATTCTGTTTCTCCCAGCGCTGCAGACTGCCCTTTGTACTGGGCCCCTGCCTGGGTTGGCGCCTTTTTCTGCCCACAAACAAATCCGCAGCAGTCCTGACAGAGCTCCATTGAGCTCACTCACTCCCCCTTCCTCACTTGCTCATTCTGTTTCTCCTGTCACTGCAGGGTGCCCTTTTGTACTGGACTCCTGCCTGCGTTGGTGCATTTTTCTGCCCACAAAGAGATCCGCAGCAGTCCTGACAGTGCTCTGTTGAGCTCGCTCACTCACCCTCTCTCACTCGCTCGTTCTTAATCTGTCCCAAACATTGATTTCCCACAGCAACCTTGCTATTCTGCGCCGGAAGTGCAAAAACACATTTTGGCCAGGATGTGAAAAATGACTGCTGTACCGTTCATAAGGAGGTGTGAAAAAATGCCAGTGTTGAAAATCTTTCGTCAAAATATTACATATTTGCGAAGTTACAAGGGTGTGTGGAAACTGCGCAATGCACACTTGTAACACAGTCATTTTATGGACTTTCATCACCAAATTTTCAACATAGGCATTTTAGGATCTCTGCTCATGAACAATCTCACTGTCATTTTCTTAATCTCTCCTGAAAACTGATTTCCCACAGCAAACTCGTTATTCTGCGCTGGAAGTGCGAAAACACATTTTGGCCAGGATGTGTAACATGACAGCTATACTGTTCATAAGGAGGTGTGGAAAAATGCCATTCTTGAAAATCTGGAGTGAAAATATTACAAATTCGTGAAGTTACGAGCATGCGTGGAAACTGCGCAACGCATGCTTGCAAGACGGTCATTGTTTGGATTTTTTTCACCAAATTTGCAACATAGGCTTTTTGAGAGCCAACCTCATGAACAGTGGCACTGTCATTTCAGTGCTCAGTCCTGAAAGGTGGTTCCGCACAGTGACCAGGAAATCACCTTTCGGAACTGAGTAACGCCTTGACAGTGACTGAATTCATGAGGAGGGGTCGCAATAACTCCATGTTGAAAATTTGGTGCCAAAATTCCCCAAAATGCCCAAGATATGCACCAAAGTTGAAAAAATCCTATTTATGCCATTATACAGCTTACTGGCATTTCTTCAGTTCGCAGTTGGCTTTGAAGAGTGCAAACGTGTTCCCGGTCCGCCGAAGATCGTTGCGCCAGGTCACTTTTCTTATTTGCAGGTGTTGTTTGGTACACTGGGGTGGGCTCCCAATGTACCACCTGCATTTGTGGGGAGGGGACGAAGCCGGCCAGAGATTAGACCCCTTCGGCACAGAAATGATTTGAGGCGTATGATGCTGAAGAGATTGAGCACCCCCTCAGCAACTGGAAGTGGGAAGGGGGACTGAAGCCAATGGTGACTGGGCCCCCCATCAGCAAAGAAATGGGCGGGGGGCACATGATGCCGAGGGGGGATTGGGCACCCCCTCGGCACAGGCAAAACATGACCAAGGTGTCATTATGCTGATGGGGATTGGGCTTCCCCAACAGAAAATTTAACTGGGAAGCAGGGGGCTAAAGCTGACAGGGATTGGGCTCTCCGTCAGCAAAGAAAGACTGTTTTGGGGGGTGCATGATGCCGAGGGGGATTGGGCACCCTCTCGGCACACAACAGATGGGCAGGCATTATGCTGACGGATTGGGCTCCCCAGTTGGCAAATGTTACACTAGGCAAGGTACCGCCCTGCAATGATGGGTCACTCCCTCATTGCAGTGGAATGTCTGATGCTGCAATGATGAGGTGGCCCCTCATTGCAGTGGCAAAATCATTTTAACTTGGTGGGACTTTTGGAATCTAATGTCATCAGCACAGTGTGCCTGCATTGGTCCACCAGTGCCAAGCCCCCAAATGCAGTGCTGCCATTGGCTGCCACAGTGCTGCACCTCCACAACCCGCTTCTTACCTAAGCTACCGCATAATGTTTCTTGTGCATAAAAAAATAATAGGGAAGTTAATTGGCACTACTGGGCTATTCCATCTCTCATGGGTCTGCAGACATTGGTAAACCAAACTAGTTTTATCCTCACAGTTTACTGACTTCTGCAGAACTCCTCAATACTGGATATAGCTCCATAATGCACATTCTCCTGTACGTTATCCTTTATACACCAGCATGTCCTCCTGCTCTATGTATCTCCTTCGATTTCTTGGGCTGGAGTTTCAAAAGGGGCAAATGCAGTACGCAGTGTTTTTCTTCATTTCTAAGTCCCAGCCACCTCCTTGGGTTTTGGTATTACCATCAGTGCCAGTGGCTGAGCAGGTTGCACACTACCTCGGAGGCAGGAAGATCAGAAGGTTGTTGGTTCTAGCCCTCCACCAGGAACTTGGGGGTAAATCCCAATACTGGCACTGTAGTGCAGCATGGGGGGGGGGGGTGCTGCACTCCAGAGATGCCATCATTCCAATGAGATGTTAAACTAACCTACCTCTTCTGATATTTGTTCAGGTGGATATTAAAAATCCTGTGGCACTGTTTGAAAAGAGTAGGTGAATTTTCCTAGTGTCCTGGCCAGACCCTTCCCCCTTCACTAAAAATATCACCAACAGCTTAATCTGGTTTAATATGTCAATTTTCATCTTTATCTCGTCCCCCCTGGAAAGAGGCTGAAAATAGGCCTTGTAGGTCAGTCAGCAAAAATTAACTAACCAGATTTTCGTACATACTGGCCTGGGAAGACAAGATATAGCGTGGGATGTGGAATTTCAGAAATTCCACATAATTTCATGGAATTCTGCCAGAAGCAGAATTCCAAAATTCTGAAATCAGATATTTTTTTAAACTGCAGATTAGTAATCTGCTGTCTACATAAACCAAGAAACAGTATTCTATGGGTTACCTAAATGGCCGATGCATTTTTTTGCCAAATGCAGAACAATATGTCTCCGATTACATAATCCGCAGAATATTACCCCATGGCTCACATAGAAATGCTTTTGGATTTCTGAGGAATTAAAAAAAAGAAATTCTGAAAAGCATTTCATAAGCAGAATTGCCATTCCAGACGAATTCACCAGTGGACTATCTGCGCTGCTCTAGTCTAGAGGTCACCCACAGTATCTAACGTCTCCCCTTATCCTACCAAAGGGGGTACTAACAGAGTAAGGACCCCAACACTCTCCTCAGAGTTTGATTATTGGCAGTGTTCCCTAGACTCTGCTGGCCTATCAAAGCAGAGCAGGCTCATGCACCAAACCAGGTCACCCAGATGAGAGCATAATGCATTCCTCTGGCACCAGTCAGCTATGCTTATACTATATTTTAAAAATCAATATATGTGAGCAAAGTATAATGTAAAATACCTTGATTTATACTATATATGGACCCTCTCCTTCAATTAGAAGCCAGGGTTACACACACTATATTCCTTAGCAAACTCAGACCAGGTATTTTATTGTCAGTAGTATGATAGTAGAGATATCATCCTCTTTCTTGCATTCTAATTATGCACACTTGCAGCAGCAAACACATGATACATAATAGTTATGATATGCTAGTTGGATCACTGTCCTTGGCAACAATATGATTGTGTCTTGAAGATAAAGTACTCGGCCTTCGGCCTTGCACTTTATTCATTTGACAGTTATGTTACTGCCTCCTGTAGGGACCCAACTAGCACATTATCACTGAAACAGACACCTCTTTACCCTGACATTATGAAGTACAAGAAATCCCCTGGCTAGGATATGTAGCTAGGGATTAGACAGGGAATAAAAAGGAGACAAGGAGAATTTACAAACAGCAAGGTAAAACGTTAAATGTATTTTATTCTTGCTAGAGAAAATTCATGCCACCCAAGAGGCTGCCAACTGGTGTTTTGTCCTCCTTCCCAGAGAAAATTATCAAAACAAACTCTTGTCTGCAGCTCTCATGAGTTGCCATACCTCCACACCACTAAATGAGAAATCTCTCTCTTGTGAGTGTGGTGTTCTCCAGTTATAATCTATAGCCCTGAGCTATGTTACAAAATAATTCATTGTAAAGCTGTCAATCGCATTTTATACTTGTGTTGACAGAAACCTCTGCTCAAATACTAGTTATGACCAGTGTTGAAATACTACATATATACAAAACCTACCTGAGGTCAGCCGAATTCCTCCACTTCTGGAAGACGGTTTATTGCTTTGGGTTACCTTGGGGACCTACAAAGTACAAGGGTGACAGAAGTTATCACACAGTTTAAGGCCTTGTTTGATTTTTATTCTTCAGGACCTCTGGCGTGGAACAAGGGAGTTATTGTTTGTATTAAAAAGTGATAATTAAACTACAGTCATGGCACAGAACCAAACTGCATGCTTCAAAATACTGTTAATTGTCATTATTTGTGGGTTACACTTCACCTGCTTTGACTACCCTACATTCAAAAATATTAATTATTCTTTGTGCCCACATTGCATTTTTATAAGCTGGTGCACCATTAAAAAAATCCAGAAGGAATCATTTGGCACACTTTTAGTTTTATTCTTTTGAAATAGGTCATCATTTAATTTCAGAATGGTGTTGGATGTGATTCCCTGTCACAAAAGTGGGAGCAAGACAGAGGCAGGAAACTACAGACCTGTCAGTTTGACCTCAGTGGTAGGGAAAATGATGGAATCACTTCTGAAGGAAAGAATTGTTGAGTACCTAGAGGCCAGTGGGGCACATGACCCAAGGCAGCATGGATTCACAGCAGGAAGGTCATGTCAGACAAATCTAATTGATTTCTTTGGCTTGGTGACCAAAGTAGTAGACCAGGGAGGGGCTGTGGACATGGCCTACCTAGACTTTAGCACGGCATTTGACACAGTCCCACACAAAAGATTAATAAACAAATTAGCCAGCCTGGGAGTGGGTCCCAGGGTGGTAGTCTGGGTAAAACACTGGCTGGACAACAGGACACAGCGGGTAATAGTAAATGGAGTCCACAGTGAAGAAAGGGGGGTTACTAGTGGGGTACCGCAGGGTTCAGTACTGGGGCCGGTACTTTTTAATGTCTTTATAAGTGACATTGCAGAGGGACTGGAAGGGAAAGTATATCTCTCTGCAGATGACACAAAGATCTGCAACAGGATTGATACGCAAGGTGGAGTGGAAAGGATGAAAAGGGACTTGGGTTGGAGGAATGATCAAATGTATGGCAGCTTAGATTCAATGCAAAGAAGTGCAAAGTAATGCACCTGGGGGAAAAAACCCAGGGGAAGAGTACACAGTGGGGGGTGAGATACTGACAACAACAAAAATGGAAAGGGACCTGGGGGTAGTCATATCAGATGACCTAAAGGTGGGCCAGCAATGTGAGAAGGCAAGGGGGGGATACTGGGATGCATAGGGAGAGCGTCAGCAGTAGAAAACAGAAAGTTGTTGGCCCTCTGTACAGACATTTGGTAAGACCACATCTGAGTACTGTGTACAGTTCTGGAGACCCCATCTCCACAAAGACATAGGGTGGAGGCTGTCCAGAGGAGCGCAACCAAAATGGTGCAGGGTCTGCACCAGAAGACATATGAAGAAAGACTAAAGGAGCTTAAGATGTATAGCCTAGAGGAAAGGAGGGAGAGGGGGGACATGATAGCAACTTTCAAATACCTCAAGTGAATCAACACAGTCCAAGAGGGTAGCATCTTTCATAAAAAGAGATGTGCAAGAACAAGGGGGCACAATTTGAAGATAGAGGGGGGATGGCTCACAGGTAATGTGAGGAAGTATTTCTTCACAGAGAGGGTTGTAGATTCATGGAATGGCCTTCCTGAGGAGGTCGTAGAGTCAAAAACAGTGGGGGAATTCAAGAATGCATGGGACAGACATAAGGCAATTCTAGTGGGGGGTAGGAGGAAGTAGGTTAATGGTTAACTAGGATCTGCAGCTTATCCGTTTGGTAGAGAAATGGGCAGACTAGGTGGGCCAAGCAGTCGTTATCTGTCATCTAATTCTATATTTTTATGTGTTTTCTCTAAATGTATTTATTTTGTTTTTGACTGTTTTCTATACTGCTCACCCTATTTGACTGTTGTCATGCAATTCAAGTTTGCAGTCATGTCAGTGTAATGCACTATATACTGTGGAACTTTATTGCATGCCTTGTCTTGCAGTGTGGAAACTTTAGTTTTGGAAGCAACAAGCCCCAGACTTACCTTGGTATATACAGAGAGGCTGTGCAATACATTAATTGCATTTGTCAACACAGAAGGAAGCAATGCCAAGTCTGTCCCCTCATTGTCTTCATGGTACGGCTGTGGAAAATTTTCAAATTCCCACAAAATGGAATTCCTAAGAATTCCTGAAAATTCTGCCTGATTCCACAGATTTTTGCCAGTAGCGGAATTCCAAAATTTTAAAAGCGAAATGGTTTTCATAAATTATTAAGCAGTGGATTCTTTTTCCACAATCCATGGAAAATTATTCCATGTGTTACATGACCCATGGAAAGCTTTTCCACATTTTACATAGAAATGCTTTTCAGAATTCTGCAGGATTCAAAACAAAATTCTGGAAAGAATTTCAAAAGCAGCATTGCCATTCTGTGTGATTTCTACTAGCAGAATTCTGCATTCTGCTTAGCTCTAGTCAGAGCTCTAAACCTGGAGTACTGTGCCCCATTTTGGAGTCCTCACCTCAGGAAGGATAAGTAGGGGCTAGAGGCAGTGCAACAAAGGGTGACCAGGATAGTACAAGGCCAGCGGGGCAGATCCTATGGGAAATGACTCAAGGCACTGTACTCGTTTGGGACCAGATGGGAGAGGGGTGATATGATAGACACCTTCAAATTCCTGAAAGGAATAAATTAAGTGAAACATGAGTAGTTATTGAGTAGTTATTTAGCATAAGTACAAACTCAAGGTCACAGGGACATTACTGGAAACTGAGAGGAGGAAGGTTCAAGAGGGATATAAGGAAGTATTATTTTATGGAGAGGGTGGTAGAGACTTGGAACAGTCTGCCAGCCAAGGTTGTAGGACCCAAAATCATAAATGGGTTTCAAGCACAGCTGGGACAGAGTGAAGGCTATAGTAGCTACTCAGGGTAATAGCAACAAGGAAAAGATAAGGTGGGAGATAATGAGGGCTAGTAGCCTGGGTGACGTTTAGGTCCCGGGGACTGATAGGGAACCATAGGCAGAATGACTGGATGGATGGACTTCAGGCCTTTTCTGCCAGCATTGTCTTAAGTTTCTGTTTCTAATCATTATGCACTCTAATACCCTAAAAATCCAGGTAGGCATCCAGCCTCCTCTTCATCTCCAAAACTGATTATGCCTTTATTGCCTCACCTGGCATCTTCCACAGCCTGACAACTGCACTGGTAAAAAAAATGTTTCCTCATGTCCAGCCTGAACCCCCCTGTTGTCAGATTCATCTTACAGTATGCCTTTTTATTCTCCCATGCACTATAGTCACCCAAAACTCCTTCTTATCAAGTTTAGTGTGCTCCAATAAATTCTTATGAAGGGTTTTAAAATGGGTAGGGAATGTCCTGCACCCTGATTGGTAAAAAAAAATCTGATGTTTATGGAGCAACAATCAATGGTTTTAGGCTTCTTTCAGCAATCAGGACACACCACACTGACATAGCAATGCCTCCTAGAACAATTCCTGATTGCCATAACAAACCTGGCTGCCACCTTTGCTCACTAAAAAAAACTTAAGCTGGGCCATACAAATATTGTAAAAGTGGGTATTTTCACAGTAATGTTATTTGTGTTATTTTCACTCAATGTAATGACTGTGTGAAAATAATATGGTACTAATTGGCAGAAATTGTGCATTTTCAATAGAAGTATATTGGGCACTAAATGCTTAGTGCTTAACTGAATTTGCTCTGTTTTTGATAATTACATGAGCTAAATTTAACTAACACAAAGAAACCAATTTTACAGTAAATCTCCCTTAAGTTAAAAAAAATCTTCTTTCCCTTCATAATCCCCTTTTCACACAGATATGCAAATTGAAAAAACATGAAATAATACCTAGAATTTTTTTCTAGTACTCCTTTGCTGACCATGAAAAATCTCTCGCCTATTCATTCCTGCTCACCAGTGAAGTCTTATGCTTAATCTGTCACAGATAAAACTGAGGCCTTGGAACCATATGATCAGTTAAACATTCTGCTAGTAGAATTCTGCAGCATGTTTGCCGGCCTGGTGGCACTGAGGGTTGAGGCGTTGGATGCCACGTCATGCCACACTGACGACCCAGTGTCGGGAGCGACCTCAGGTGTCGGAGGGTCAGCCGGGGAGAAGGACTGAGTATCCCAGGTACTGCTCTCCTTCTCCGGGGAAAGTGGAGAGGGACAACCTCAGTTGCACTGGCTCCTGGTAGTGGCTGGGGGTCAGTGTATGCTGTGGCGAGCTGTGGGGTTGGCGCAGGCCTACATCGGGCGTGCAGTGCATTGAAACGCGCTTAGCAGCGTCATTGATGCTACTGCATGTCTGCACCATGGGGGAGGATCAGTACAACCAAAAATACTCCTGCGCTCACAATGATGTCTGATCCCGCTGGTGTCGCACCACTTTTATTCAGGGCTGCTCCTCCCGGATCCTGACCCCAGGCTTCCATGGTAGTGGGGTAAGTACCCGCCGTGAAGCAGCCAGGGAGAGGAATGGAGGAAGGGGTCAAGCACAAACACTGGGAGTGGTGTGGTGCTGTGGGACCAGTTGGATAAGGGGGAACCAAAGGCAACATCCCCCAGCTGAGGAGGGAATAAAGAAACAAGCTAAAAAAAAAAAAAATTCTGTAGCATGTTAAATTCCTGTATTCTTTTAACACTCCATCTATTGAATGTGTTTTGTTTTTTAGTCTTTGGAAACTGGGTAAGGCCACTAGGCACAAGTGCCTGTTTTCAGGGGCTACCTGGGAGCACTGGGGAGGTTAAGTGACTTGCTCAGAGTCACACAGTATGCAAGTGGAGGTTGTGGGAATCAAACCCAGGTCTGCTGGATTTTATTTATTTATTTATTTAGAAACATATCAGAATTACAAACCTTTGAGTCAGAGACTCCTTTACAAAGGCTCCATGTCAGATTACATACAGTGCAGATAATACAAACTGAGTGCAACACATAGACAGGAATAGTCAGTAAGTATATGCATTACTGGTTACAGTGTGCAGATAATAAGCAAAGGTAAACATTAAAGTTACAGATGGCAAGCAGAAATTGAAGAGACAATAGTGGTGTAGCATTCTTCAGGTAGGCAGGAGGAGGCTCCTTTGTCAACAGCTAAGGTAGGAGTCATGATACATTGTCACAATATATGTAGTATATGGGGGGGACATAAATGGTCTGGGAGTTGTTGTAGGAAGCAGATGTGAGTGGTAGCACGCATGCGTATGCTAATAGCAGTCACAAGCTCTAGAGCAACAGACATGTTCCTTGAGCAGGGTTTTGAAGAGGCCTAACCTACTTTCAGAGGAGATGGCACAGGGAAGTGCATTCATCCAGAGGGGAGCCCTGTAGCAGAAGGATCTCTGACCCAGGGATGAGTGACAGGGGGATCAGAAGGGAGGATTTGGTGGAACTATGAGTGGCAACCACCGAGGATACAGGTTGCAGAAGGTTGGTAAGGCTGGGTGGGACTAGTCCACTGGTAATTTTTTTGGCAAGGAGGCAAGTCTGGTACTTGAGTCTACCATCCAGGTCAAGCCAATTGGTGAGACTGTACAGAGAGCAGGTGTGTGTCATCCTGCTACTACCCATGACAAGATGACAAGTTTTGTTTAGGGATACTTTGATTCTGCTAAGGGCAGAGTTGTCTGTCAGCCGTCCCATAGACCAAGATACAATAGTCAATAATGAACACGATGGATGACGAGACAGCTAGGCAGAGGGCCTCTGGGGGAGACAGTGTTTGTACCGATACAGCAGTCCAATTCTGGCATTGACAGTGGAGCTAAGGTGGTGGATATGCTCATGGAAGTTGAGGGCAGAGTCTAGGGTGACTCTGAGGTATTTAAAGTTGTCAATCTGCTCAAGGGGTATTAGTTGGGAGTTAAGGATTCACAGGGGGTAGCCTTTGTGTTTGTTTTGGTTGTGTGCAAACACCATAACTTTGGTTTTCTTACCATTTAAAACCAGCCTTTTGTCAACAAGCCAGAATTCAGCCTCCTTGAAGGTTTTCTGGAGGGATAATTGTAGTGAGTGAGGATCCTGGTGGGTGGAGAAGAGAACTGCATCTTCAACGTATAATAGCAGTTGCCCGGAGCAGACCTTAGGAAGGGTGTTCAAAAATAGGCTAAAAAAGAAGGGGCCCCAAGATGGAATCCTGGGTACCTCTGACTTGACCTGTACGGAAGCAGAGAGCGTGTCATTAATCTTGACTTGTTGGGACCTACCGGTTAGGTAGTCAGCAAACCACTTGGTGACGTCCTGGGAGAGACCTGTAAGGGAGAGAGTAGATAGGAGGAGGGAGTGGTACACGGCGTCAAAGGCTTTTGATAGATCCACAAAGACCAACCCCACTAGATACCCTCTGTCAAGGGCAGTGTGAATAGAGCTCATGAATTCTAAAAGCACCGTGGTGGTGCTGTGCCCTTTGTGGAAACCGTGTTGTTCCCAGCAGAGCAGGTCACATTTAATGAAGAGATCAGTGAGTTGGTCTGAAATGATTTTTCCAGAGCCTTTTGGGGTGGAGATGGAGCGGTAGTTCCCAGGAATTGTGCAGTCACCACTTTTGTGGATAGGGGTGATAACCGTGTTTTCCATATAGAGGGGAATTTACCGAGGCAGAGGAAGCGATTAAGTATGGTGGGGGGGGGGGTAAGGACCTCATCCAGAGTCATGAGGAGGAGTCTAAGGTCCAAGGAATCATTACTGTTACGAGACTTGCCTAAGGCTTTTATGAGGTAGGGTTTAGCCTCCCGCGGGGTGAGGGTTTTGAAGTGGAAAAGGGGTAGGGAGTGGGGGGTGAGGGAGGGGTATGGGGATCAAACAAAATTGGCAGGAAACACACTGCTGAGGTCCAAAAGGGCAAGTTGAGTGAGTCTGCAATGGTCTGGGGATCAGTGGAGATACCGCAGTTGATAGTGAGCTGGGGGGGGGGGGCGGACACAGCTTTTCCCCGTTGAGTTCTTTTACGTTATCCCAGAAATTGTGTCCTGAGCCCCAGGAGGAGATGAGGGCAGCCCTGTAGTGGTCAGCTTTGGCCTTACGTAAGTCCCAGGTGCATTTATTCCTTGCAGTCCGATAGCGCCGTCTATCAGGCTGTTTGCCCGAATCAAGGGCAAGGTGCCAGAGAGTGTCTCTGCAGTGCATTTGGTCAAGGAGCATCTGAGAGATTCAAGGGGTGTCAGGGCCTTTGACAGCACATTTGGTGAAGGGGGCAAATACAGCAAATGCTGAGTTGAAAGAGCAGATAAAGCAGTCCTCCCTTCAAGACTCCTTCAAACAAATTGAAAATTGGTTTATTGACCACAGACTAGTTGTCAACATCAAAAAAACTTAAACCATGCTCTTTGCACACCGCCAAAAGAGGGCTAAGGACTACCACTTGAAGATCCTCTCCAGTTCACTCCTCCCACTGGAGCAGGTCCAAACCTACAAATACTTGGGCGTCACCTTTGACACCACCCTCTCGTTCCACGAGCACGTACAAATACTCTCCTCCACCACCAATGCCCAAATCGGCCTCTTATACCTGCATAAGGACTGCCTGCCACCAGAAGCCCTCCGTCTAGCAGTCACATCCTCAGTCCTGTCACTTGTGGACTACGGGCTCACAATAAACACTGCCTCTAACCCCACCGCTCTGAACAAAATCCAACTTGCAATCAATAAAGCTTGTCAGCTCCTTTCCAGTACAGACAAACAAATGCATACCTGCACCCTCTACTCCCCTTGCCGATGTTCTCATGGTAGAGGAAAGGCTCCAATACCAGACATGTCTCCTTACCAAACAAATCCACCTGGGTTTGACCCCCGCTGGGGTTACAGCTTAGCTTTTCTTGGCCACCTTCTCAGTGGCCACTCGCACTGCCACCAAGAATGTTTGGAAGGTACCCAGGGTTAGGACCGCATTAGCCCAAAGATCCTTCCCTTTCAGACCCCCCTCCTGGTACAATGCCCTCCCCCTGCTATCACCTCCATATCTAAATTAGGCCCCCTTTAAGGATGCTCTGAAAACTCACATCTTGTCCTCTTGCAACTGCCAGTGTGCTCGCTAAGCCTAGTCCCAGACCCTGCTGTAGCACTAGAGGTTGAACCAGGCCTTCCTCTGACAATGTCTTCACTGAGGCAGCACCCAGTCTTCCTCTTCTGAAGCCTATGGCCCTATGTCTAACATATTAGCTTCATAGCTTATATCTGTGATAGAAATGCTTGACAGTGCCTCCCCTGAGGCAGCACCCTGTCGTATGAATGTAACCATGTGCTTCAACCACTATACTTAGCTACCACATGTATAGGACAAGTACCTTGACTGGTCATCTGTATACACACTTGTATGACACCTTCCGGTAATCAGCTGTTACAACTGCAATCTTATTACAATCTGTTGTCATTATTGTTTCTTACTCTGTAATTGATGTGGAGCCTTTGGAAATGAGTCTATGACTTAAAGGGTTATAATTACTATGTTCTTAAATAAATAAATAGCAGTGTCAATATCCAGGGCATAGTCAAGGGGTGGCCAGTTCCAGTGAGCTAGGCAGTATTTGAGTTGACTCAGCTTACCCAGTTTGAGCTGATGCTGGAAAATGATTTTGGGGGCAGATTTTTTATCTTACGAGACCAGGTGCATAGCACAGGCGAGTGGTCACTCAGGGCATTGGGAAGGACTGAAACACCAGTGATTTTATTGGGATGATTGGTAAGTACAAGGTCAAGTAGGATGGCACATCCATTTTGGGGGTTTAAATCAGTAGGGGAGGTAAAGACTTGGTGGAGATCCATGGCAGCAATAGCATCTTTGTAGGGGTCAGCCGAGCTAGATAGCCAGTTAATATTGAAGTCCCCCATGGCTATGATCTCTGACTTGGGGGGCAGGAGAGAGAGATAGTTCATTAGAGACTGGAATGCTGGTTTTTGGATGTACCAAGCTCATTCACAGCTCGTTACTCTAACTTCTAACATATTATTGACAGGTAGGGAGGAATTACTTTTTACTAGTAATTGTACTTTGTACACAATACTTGTTAATTTAAAAAGTTTGTAGTGTTTTTTTTTTTATTGTGTTTGTTTTTCAAGTTCTTTCTCAGTATATTCATTGTACATGTAAAATAAAACATACAGGGTGTTGGTTGTTATGTGATAACCATACTTCCAGGAATGAAGGCGCTCAACATAAATGTCTCATGCCCCATAATACAACTGGGCATGTGGTAATCACATATCCCACACCTTGTTATACCTATTCCTCACCTATCATAGCCCCCTCTCAGTCTCCTATATTCCAGTGAAAATAAGTTCCAATCCATTAACCTGTCCTCATATACCCCGCTCTCCCCAATCCTGTAATGATCCTAGTTCTCAAATGCAAATACTATTGTGGACTAAGACACAAAATCACCATAAATGTATAAATGCAAATATACTCTTAAATAGTTATATTTGTGTCTGACCACATCAAATAGTATTAGCTGTTGGCTGAAGCTAGTGTGACAGCCCTGAATACTAGTGCTCATAACATAAATGCATATTTTATTGATGACTTTGCATATTTCAATTGATAACGCTCAAATGATTGGTCTTGTGTTCTTATTAACAACAGAAACGAGCTTGAGCTGAGGGGTAAAAAAGATGTTTGGTAAACATGACTAAGTAAACCAACACAGATATAGATACAGATGCCAGAAATGAGCCTGACGCACAGACCCAATAATCAGAAAAGTCAGCTGTTTAGACTGTGATCACTTTCATGGTGTGCAAATGTTTTTTTTCTGTCTGCATTAGAAACCCACACGTGATGATATCAGTCAATAATTACTGGTGAGCATGTTTATCAACCTTCTCTTTGGTGATTTCAAACACCGTATCAACTAGCAGTTTGTCATAATAACCAGCAAGCCAGTTGTTATGGAGCTTCACAATAACTGCAGATTATTATGAAACCAAATCAGAGAGGTGTGCTACATTTTTTTATATTTGATGCACCTGCTCCCCAAACGTTTTGTCAGGAATGAAACGGGATGTGGGGGATGTGTCACTGCCGAGCCCATTGCAGTTCAGAATTGCAGGGGCTTGGCAGTTTACTCCAATACCCATGCACCGTGCTCCTGTAGCAACTCTCTACTTGGTGGGTGTACACCTTGTGTACTTCAAAGTACCGAAATGCTCCAATCAGAGAGAGCTTCGGTCCTTTGATTTGCATGAAGCCGAGTCAGCAAACAACTGATCATCTTTTAATGTCAGGAGCCTGTCATGACAGTACTCACTGCCTACTGGGCAGAACTTCTCGTGCTTGAAAGTGACTCAGTCACTCGTATCAGACAATGGCTGGCTGCTTTCATTTATAAGAGACCACCCAGCAACCAGCTGAGTGTACCGTACGTAGAAGAAAAAAACTCCCACTCGCTGCCTCTGTGTGCTGTCCAACCCCAAGCTCCATTACTGTCCCCTTATAAAGAAAAAAACTCCTGCTCCCTCCCTTTGCATGCCATCCCACCCCATCCTCCATTCTGTGTTCCCATATAAAACAAACAAAAAACCCTTCCTGCTCCCTCCTTCCCTCCCTCTGTGTGCCGTCCCAACCCTACCCTTCGCTCTGAGCTTTGTTTTTGTGAGTGGCTTTTTTGTGCTTTAATACTGTTTCTGGTTAGAGCCATGGCACTTACTGCCTATGTGTGCTGATTTCTTCTGTTTTCCTTTTTTTTCTTAATCTGGGATTGCAGCCAGTTTTAACCTTAAAAAGCTCATCCACAAACAATTAATCAGAGCTACTGTTTTTTCTCTCTCCAAGTTACTAACGGCTTTAGTGTTCTTTCTTCTTGGATCCCTTCTCCATCAACTGTACAGAAGGACACCACCAGACATCCAGAACATCTTAGATTTATTCATGCTACCCCATGGAATAAAGCAGAAGAGGGAAGAAGTCACAGGATAGCAAAAAGCAAGCTTTGTGATGTAGCTGAATTAGAAAGCTTAACAGAAGAATCACTTTTGAAGTACAACCTCAGTGGTAAGGAAAAGCAGGATAAGTAACATAGATGGCTAGTTATGGGTCTGACTTCTACTTTATGGCATATAAACAGGCAGAAAGTGTAATAAACTGAAGACCAGACCTAAAATAACTGCTGCATAAGATTCATTTTTCCTCAGGACATTAAGCAAGAGAATAAAAATAAAGGGCACATTAAATTAAAAAAAATGTAGTTTTTTAATTATGTAAACCTACAAAAAAGAAAACTGTCCATCGATGTCTGTTGCACTGTTCTTACCCCCATCTGACCCTCCAACTCAGCACCCACCACTCCACAATCCCCAGGCCCTTACTTACCAACCGGAGGTCTGACGCTGTAATTGTCTCAGAACCGCAGACACGTCTTCACTCTTCAACACTGGATCGCGAACTGAGGAAATCAGGTATGCAGGCCAATGTATTTCAGTTTGAACCTAGTAGCATAACTTGGGCATTATTCAATATTTTTGCCCCAAATTTTCAACATACCTTTTTTGGGACACCACCTTACGAACAATTCAAGTGACATTAGGTAGATCTGTCCCAAAGATCTGTCCCAAAGTGTGATTTCGTGGTTGCTATGCAAAATCACCTTTCAGGCAGGAGTTAAAAATGTTCTCAACCATTGTTCACGAGGTGGGGTCATAAGAAGGCTATGTTGAAAATTTGGTGCAAAAAATATTAAAAAACAACAAAGTTGTGAGCCTAAATTGAAGTTTGCGAACACAGGCTCATAACTTTGGCAATTTTCAATATTTTGACCCCAAATTTTCAAAATACCCATTTCTTCACAACACCTCATGAATGTGACAGCTGTCATTTTTCACATCCTGATCAAAATGTGTTTTTGCATCCCATAAGGTGATTTGCAGTTACTATGCAAAATAGCCTTTTTTTTCTCCACTATAGTTCATGAGGTGTGGGTCACAAGAATACTATGCTGAACATTTGGGGCAAAAATGTTAAAAAAACAATAAAGTTATGAGCCTATGTTGCAATTTACAAATGCAGGCTCATAACTTTGGTAATTTTCAATATTTGAACCCCAAACATTCAACTTAACCATTTCTTCATAGTACCTCTTGAATGTGACAGCTGTCAGTTTTTAAATTTTGGCCCAAAAGTTTTTTCACATCCCGAAAAGGTGATTTCACAGTCGCTGGGTGAAATCACCTTTCAGGCTGGAGCTGAAAAGTTTCCCACTATTGTTCACAAGGTGGGGTCCTAAGAAGGCTTTGTTGAAAACTCGGCATAAAAATATTAAAAAACAACAAAGTTATGAGCCTACATTGAAGTTTGTGAATGCAGGTTCGTAACTTTAGTAATTTTCAATATTTTGACCCCAGACTTTCAACATAGCAATTTTTGTATATCACCTCATAAACATGACATGTGTCATTTTTAAATTCCTGCACTAGATGTGTTTTCGCACCTCTGGTGAGAAATGACATTTCAGCTAATATAGTATAAACGGTACATGTCATGTCTATAAGGCAAATCCTAAAACAAGTCTCTTCAAAAGCTGGGGTCAAAACATTAAAAACAAAAAGATTGTTTAACAAGTATCAGACATTTGGCATTGACAAATGCTTGTTTTAAATCAGAAAGTACAAATCGGGCTGCACAAATCCATACGCACTGAAAAACAAGACTTGCAAGGTCAGTTAAAGTTCAGATGCCAAACCATAAGTTTAATGTGGAGCCCAGGTGAGGACAGCAACCCTCCGCACTTCGCATCTCATGTGATGCTTCATTAGGCTCCACATTAAACTTATGGTTTGGCATCTGAACTCTAACTGACTTTGCAAGTTTTGTTTTTCAGTGTGTGTGGATTTGTGCGGCCTGTTTTGTTCTTTCTGCTTGCTGTTCTCATTGGGGCTGGCACCTCTACTACTCTGTGGAACAGTGTTTGTGTGTTTTCCTTGTTTTAAATCATCCTGACCTATCTTTGCAGTGATAGGCATCATGACTGTTTTTTACTCTGTTTAAGCACTTAAAAAAGTAGAAAATAAAAACACACTTATCACGCTCCCTTCCCCACGAGACTGCCCTCACTGTGAGCACAGGACACAGCGGCAAATGGATCACTTCAAACTGTGTCATTTTGTATCTTCTGTTGATGGGGAGGGCTCCAAAATTGCAATAAGGTCTTTTTCAGAGTCTTTACACTATAAAATCAAAAGTGTGTCTGTTTACAACTGCTGTTTGCAGTTTGATCGAGCGAGCCTGTGTAAGAGAACATTGCATCTTTGTTTAGAACTGCTAAGAGATCGCAATGTTGCATTTGCCAGCTATAATAAAAAAATAAAAAATGTGAAGATGTGTCTTACTCATTTCTTTCACACACCCTCAGTGTATGATGCCTTACTAAACCCCTTGAGCTGTGATCTCAGAGTTTTAAGTGTATCACACACCTCAGGTGTGTGAAAAAAACCATCATACGCATCTTCACTTTTATTATTCTAAATATAGCAGGTACCTACAGTACATGGTTAAATGAATTAACCAACTAGGAGAGAGGGACAGACAGACATACAGTAAGTATTAGAGAAAGTATTACAGAGATGTTAAGCACTATAACATGAAAGTGTTTTTTTTTTTCTGTTTTTAGCAAAATACTCACAGCTGGCATAAGCAGAACTCAATTCAAGTTCCTCAAAAATGCAACCATTTTTCGTTCATTTTATTTAATTCCTGATCTGAGATATGTAGTTTTGAAGTTTTTTAAAAGTTCCCACTCTCTTGCCAGAGCCTATGCTCACCATGTAAAACATTTGCATTTTGGTACAGTGCTGTGCTGTTTATGATCTGAAACTTGTGCAAGCACCATCCTAATGCATCCACAGTATGACTCCAGAATCTAGTCAGCCAATCTTTTATAAGTATTTATTTATTTAATATTATATTTTAAATACTGGGATTGTTTTAATTGTTTTTATTTATATTGTTTGTATTCATCTATGTAAGGCACTCTGAGCCCCCTGGGAAAATAAGTGGTATAAAACTAAAGTACTACTAATGTCATTAGTATGCAAACTCCCAAAGTAATCTCAGTGGAAGGGATTTTTTTTAAATTGATAGTGGTGGCCATCTTTAATGGCTTGAGTCATTAATTACAAACTAGTAATAAGGGCTGTTTAAAATATTTCTGGGAATAAAAAGTATACTGATGAATCTAAGGTTGTCAGAAATGCATTATTGTAAAAATAAATATGATGAAATATTTTGCAGTCTAATAAACACTGATGCTTTAAGATTCTTTCTTTCTTTCTTTCTTTCTTTCTTTCTTTCTTTCTTTCTTTCTTTCTTTCTTTCTTTCTGCCTTCCTTCCTCCCTCACGCCTTCCTTTCTTTCTTTCTTTTCTTTCTTTCTTTCATTTCATAATCAGGTAGGACCACTGGGCCCAAATGGTCCCTTTTTTCAGGGGTGACCTGGGATTAGTTACATATAAGCCTGTTAAAACAGGATCTTTAACTTTATCTGTTCATGTCATGAAGTCATAGTCCTCTGTCTGTAACATCACAAGTGCCTCAGAAATTATTCAATTGTCCACTCAAAAGCAGAGGGTTATGATGTCGGGGCTAGAAAAGCAACAAGAACAGATGACATTCAATGGATAAAGAGTATAGTTTCCTGAAAATGTCTTAGTAATACAGACAATAGTGTCCTGAAATTCAGGGTTTTTTTTGGGGGGTGGGGAGTGTTAAGAGAGTTAAGTCCAGTATATGCAATACCAGAGAGAGGAAGTATGTCCAGGAACCTCAGGTCCAACTATATGAACCTGTAGCTCAGTGGTTAGAGCACTAGGACCGAATTCCGGAGGCCTGGGTTCATTTCCCAGTAGGTCACGTTATTTTTTTCTCACTACAATTTAAGATTTAAGTCCTGTGAGGGCAGCAATAATTAATTTGCAAGAAAACTGCAAATCACTTCAGGTGACTTGGTTAGGATTTTGTAGTGAGTAAGTGGCAGTTAATTCTCTTAAATCAGGATCACTGAGTTTATGGCTGTATTCTGTATCCAGTAGGCTAAATACCCCATGCCTCTCTGCCTTACTGAACAACACACACACACACACACACATATACATATGCACTAATCCTACCCTACACATACCCTAATCCCTTCTTTTTCCTCTCCCTCCTCTAACATTTACAAGGTTATCATTGAGAGACGCAGTGATTTACAAAATGGGTCTGGTCAGTTCTGACTCCTCATTGGACAGGACCCTGTCACATGCTCCTGCATTAACCTAGCACATTTCCCAGCTCAAAAGACATGATGGGGTGCATTAATTGAGAATACAACTTGTTGGGTTCAAAAAGGTCACTATCCTAATTAGATATCTTTAGGGTCAAAAAAGATTATCATGCAAATCAAACAACTCAGCAACATCAAAAAAGAAATTATGCAAATAAAAAAAACCACACATGACCACCCCAGCAATATTGCTTCCGCCACCATGGCAATATTGCTCAATAATCACAAACTACAATGGAATCCATCCAGCTACTTTAAAAAATATACTTCCTACTCAAAAATAGAAACTCAGAAAGGCTCAGTGCTGCTGACACAAGAAAAACACCTTGGGCTAGATATTCAAACTGCGCTATTTTGTGGCGCAAGCCCTTGCGCTGCACAAAATAGTTGCGCAGGGGTGTGTCCAGAGCGATATTCAAAGGAGTTGCACCCTTGAGCAACTCCTTTGAATATCACCCCCTGGCCACAACCACTGTGCATGGCACAGTGGAACTTGCACCACCGCAAGTTGTCAAGTGGAGCATTCAACTGCGGTGGTGCAAGTACCATTGTGCCATCGCCAAAATCCTGATATTCAAAGGTGACATGCAAATGGGGCCATAATTCATGCAAGCGTGGGGGCATATGATTATGGCCCCATTTGCATGCCATTGTAGCATGCAGGTGCGGCAATCCTTGAGGACTTGCGCTTGGCGCCTGGCCAGGCATCGCCATCGGGACCGACGCCTGCAGCCCTGATCACGGGCAAAGAGTGTAGATCCCCACCCCCACTAGCCCGATTGCAGGCATAGTTTAACCCCCCACCAGCCCAATCACGGGCAGCAATGTGTCTCCTCCCTCCGAACACATCCCTGGTGGTCCAGTGGACCATAGATCCCGATCGCAGGATGGAAGTAAGAAAACACCCCCGAACACATCCCTGGTGCCTAGTGTCCCCACCCCACGCGCAGCGAAGACTCACCACCCCTCCCCAGCGGCGGCGGGCGGCAGCATCCCACCCGCCTGCCGCCCGCCGACTGACTGCCTGGTAGGGCTGCATGCCCATTGGTGCAGAGCAAGAGCCAATGGGCGTGCAGCCCATACCGTACAAGAGAGTCCAGTTTTGTGAATGAATGTATTCATTCACAAAACTGGACTGTCTTGTACTATAGAACTCTAAGGTTGTTTGGGACTTAAACTACTTCATAAAGTTCTAAAATGGTACTTACCACTAGATTGTAAAGCAAGAAACCATTAAGGTTACTAAAATGCCTGTATAGATGGGGCAATAACAGAATTTTAACCAGTACTTAAAAAACAGCTTCTACTGGGAAAAATGACTTACAGGTTCGGCATAGTTCTCCTTTAAGAATGAGGAATGCACTATAACCTTGCACTCATTATTCAGTCTCTGCAGTGCAGCCACACCCAACTAGTACAGCTTACCAGCTGCAGCCTAACCATTTAAAGGTACAGTGCCAAATTACAACAGTACTACACTAATGAAAAACTAACATCACTACGCATTTTATAAGTGGAATAAAGCTATTCCATTGGGGGATTATGTTTACCTTGTGTACCAGTGTACCTTGGGGTGGTTGAAGTCCCTCACCCTAAGGGCTCAGGACTCCAATCCACCCCTTGGTGCATTACAATAGCATACTCCCCCCTCTGTCATGTCTTAGTCCTTATTAAGCCCCCATCCTCTGCTAGCCCCTTTGCTCCCATCTTGACTCCTCACATCATGGAGCCTTGTTGACTGACTTGAGCATACAGAAGACTCAGCCATGACCTCCACTGATACTGTCTGCCTATGCCCAGCACTTTGCTTACTGTATACACCAATGCGCCATGCTGCCTTGCCTCCTGCTGCCTTATGCATGCACAGTGTTAACAACTGCCAGCCCACCACAAGAGAACTTTTTTAATACCTCCTGGATTTCAGCCCCTATAGCTGCACTCCACAGTGTTCTGGAGCCAGCAGCCAAGACCAGGACAGTATTTCCCAATGGCGGTAAGTTCAGGGGAGAGGGTTTGCACATTAATTTAAAAAGCAGTCACATTTATTTGAAATGTTCAGCTCCAGGTTTGCCTTATGTAAGTGCATCACCTTGTTCTCAAGAAAGTTACAGGCAGGTCTGTTGGCAATTTAAATTCACCCATGAAGTTTGCGCAAAGTGGCACACTGTGCACTCTGCGTAGCACAGGCGACTTGGCCACCAAGTACTACAGTAGAATTTACAAAGTAATTAATTGAAAATAGCTGCAAAGTGCATGAATTAGTGCACTTTTCTTTTAACCTGGAGAGGCACACTAAGCTAAAGCATGTTTACAGGTGCGACTTCTTGTAACTTTTAACCATGCAAAGTGACTCCATAGGCATGTAGTGTGAACTTTGCGATGCATATCACTATGCAAAGCTACACACTGTGCACAGCATTCTGGTCTTTCCATCTGGGAGTTCCATTTAAAGAGCTAGTGTACTGCTTGCAATTAATAGTAATTTTCAGATGCAGTCAGCTATCACTTCCAGTATCTGAAGTATTTTTTTTTTCTGTTTGCTAATTAGAAGATTTTCCGCCTGGCAATACTGGGGTGATGTGTGGAGTAGCACTCTGTCTGGAGGGGGAAAAAAAAGCCAGTTCTGTTCCTCCCACTACATCATCAGAAATGAGACCAAACACCTTGAGGCACCACAATCCTTGCAGCCTGAACAGTGACTTTTACAAGCTACCAATCAGAATGCAGGAAATTGTGACATCACTAGTAACCAGGGAGAGCCAGTCCCTGCTGCTTCATGTGAAAGTGAAACCTGGCAGTGAGAAATGTTTCTCACTGGTTGCTAGTGATGTCATAGTCAGTGTGGTTTCAGTGTTGATTGAGTGGGAGGAACAGAACTGAGTTTTTTTTTTCTTCCAGACAAAGCGCTGCTCCACACATCACCCCAGTACTGCCAGGTGGAAAATCTTGTAATTAGCAAACAGAAAAGAATAAATACCTGAGATATAAGAAGTGGTAGCTGACTACATCTGAAAGTTACAATTAATTGCATGCAGTTTCCAGGCAGTACACTAACTCTTTACATTTATTTACTGGAAGCTTATTTACTGGAAAGGGTTTTATAGGAAAGGTTTAATTATTGGAAAGGTATGTATTAGAAAGGTTTATTTATATTAAAGGTATTCACTGAAAAGCAAGTAGAGCACAGGTTTCATTTACAATTGCATCCAGTGCTGCTGAGGAAAATGATAGCAGGTAATGGCAATAATGTGTAAAGCAATATGTAGGGTAACAATAACAAAATGCCTTTATATGAATATTTCTGTGTCTCTTGTGGTTACAAGAGTGCATTCTTGAGTTCTTTGGGTAAAAGAACTGCAAAGTAAAACTGAACGGTTCTGGCACACAAAGTACTCGGGAATATGCTCTTATAACCACAAGAGACACAGAACTGTACGTACATATAAACATATTGTAAATCATGTTGAGGATTTTGGTTTTTAATCAATGAATCTAAAATAAAACCATTTGACTTTATTGAAAATGAGAGCAATCCCTTGCGTAATGAAATGAACTGTGTTAACTTGAACTTAGAACTGTAGAATTTTAGAACTGTTTCTATGAGACAACCTCTTGTGGAAAGAAAGAGTACCTGGAATGTTTGGAAATAAACAATCCTTATTGGCTAAGAATGATGTCATGATTTATAATTGATCAAAGACTTTAATCTGTCTCAGTGACCAGCATTCACTCATTTACAGACTTGGGTAATGTGTTATAATTTTTCCTTACATGAAGAATTTAAGTATTTTATTTCTCATCACCCTTTTGCTTACATTACCATTACCTGGCCTCCCTTGCACTTTATTCTGGCTTTACTATATGTCCATAAATCTTGTTTTGGAGACATTTTTGCAGCTTTACTTTGGCTACATTTTGTACTTTTGCACCTTATTTTCAGTATTTGTTCTCCACATCTGTGGTACTCTTGTCTTCAACTGTTTATTTGTAGTACCCTAATATGTATAGTTTGCACTTGATTTAATGTATTCTGTATCCTCTTCCCTACTTACCCTCCTGCTGTGTCACACCGGGAAATAACCTTTAGCTCAGTGTGACAATCCCAGTTACCAAATGTTAAATAACCTTTGGCTCAGTGTGATGATCCCAGTTACCAAATGTTAAATAACCTTTGGCTCAGTGTATCCCAGTCACTAAATGTTAAATAACTTTGGCTCAGTGTATCCCAGTCACCAAATGTTAAATAACTTTGGCTCAGTGTATCCCAGTCACCAAATGTTAAATAACCTTTGGCTCAGTGTATCCCAGTCACTAAATGTTAAATAACCTTTGGCTCAGTGTATCCCAGTCACTAAATGTTAAATAACCTTTGGCTCAGTGTATCCCAGTCACCAAATGTTAAATAACCTTTGGCTCAGTGTATCCCAGTCATTAAATGTTAAATAACCTTTGGCTCAGTATGACAATCCCAGTCACTAAATGTTAAATAACCTTTGGCTCAGTGTATCTCAGTCACTAAATGTTAAATAACTTTTAGCTCTGTGTGACAATCCCAGTTACCAAATGTTAAATAACCTTTGGCTCAGTGTGACGATCCCAGTCACCAAATGTTAAATAATCTTTGTCTCAGTGTATCCCAGTCGCCAAATATTAAATAAACTTTGGCTCAGTGTATCCCAGTCACCAAATGTTAAATAATCTTTGGCTCAGTGTATCCCAGTCACCAAATGTTAAATAACCTTTGGCTCAGTGTGATGATCCCAGTTATCAAATGTTAAATAACCTTTGGCTCAGTGTATCCCAGTTACCAAATGTTAAATAACCTTTGGCTCAGTGTATCCCAGTCACCAAATGTTAAAATATATATATTTATACATATATTCCCAGACACCCTCCATCTCTCCCAGGGAGCTCACAGGAGAGCTCCCTGCTCCAGCTGCCCAGTGTAATCAGGACTGCTCTGCCCAGACACCCTCCATCCCTCCAAGGGAGCTCACAGGAGAGCTCCCAACTCTAGTGGTCCAGCGTGATCAAGGCTGCTCTGCCCAGATGCCCTCCATCCCTCCCAGGGAGCTCAAAGAGATCACAAGAGAGCTCCCTGCTCCAGCGGCCCAGCATGATCAAGGTACTAGGAGGACAGTGTGCTGCTCTTTAAAACATTTATTATTCTGGCTTAGCTCCTGTAATTACTGTCTGCAGACAGCGACTGATAGTTTATTTACCCCAGCCATTTATCGGTGGAAACCTGCATTTATAGACCATTTGTATTGCTACCTTAAGCAATCTTTGATTTCACTGCCATTTGTTACTGTTGTAGCTGTTACCTTAAGAGATTCCTGTGTTAGCTGCTGTGTAGGGTATTGCTGGTTTAAGTTACGCTGTACCGCAGTTGGACATTGCTTTGTGCCTGTATTCTGGTTGTGTTCTTCCTTGCTGGTGCTGAGAGAAGGTCTCCCAGTTGCCCCCCCCCATTCTTTACTTCCTGCTTTGACCCTGCTTCCTTTCTTCCTACTAATCCCTGTGTTTATTCATCCCTCCCACAGGCTGCTCTGCCCATGCGCCCTTCATGCCTTCAGGGAGCTCATAGGAGAGCTCCCTGCTCCAGCAGCCCAGTGTGATCAAGGTACTAGGAGGACAGTGTGCTGCTCTGATATAACCCATTGCCGTTTTGTGGTGACTGCCCCACCCACCCAGCTAGCTTGCTATTTCCTCTATAGAGTGTAGTGGTCATGTGACCTATCAGCTCAGAACCTATCTTCCAAGTTTTCCAGCAGCAGATTACATCTAGTGACCACTAGGAGTCAATGTTGTGCTGGGTACTCCTCTAACTTCCAGTTAAATTAACCCTGTCCCTGCCAAATCATGCATCCTCCCTTAGATTCCTCGCCCTAAGTCTACCCTCAGCTACTGCTACCCTCTCCACTTTTTCACATTCCCCATCCCAAGAATCAAACCCCCAACCTCTCACACTGGAGGCGGTGACTCTAACCACTTGACCATCGGAGAGGTAATAATTTGTTCTGGCATATTACACTCCTTAACATTGTGGTCTTTTGTTTCACCACTGTTCGACACAAAAGACCAGAACCTATCATCCAAGTTTCCCAACAGCAGGTTATATTTACTGTTACCCTCTCCACTTTTTTACATTCCCCGTCCCAGGAATCGAACCCCCAAACTTTCTCACCAGAGGCAGTGACTCTACCCACTTGACCATCACAGAGGTAATAATTTCATCTGGCATATTGCACCCCTTAACATTGTGGTCTTATGTTTTGCCACTGTTTTCCCATCAGACGTACCACTTGTGGTGATCTCGGTGTCTCCTCCTGGGACTCTCCATTCTTAACACCCCCTTCACCTGACCTATTTTCATCTCTGTACCTCTCCCCTATACAACTGTTTCCCAAGGGCACTGCTGTCCTATTTTAATACAATTATACTCAATGCAGGTATCTCTTCGACAAGTGTGCTCATCCTATCCCGTGTTCTCTCGGATCACCTCATAGCTTAAACACTTAAACGCCCACCCAATGGCAGTGACTCTACTACTTTAAAATATTACAGTAAGAACCCACGTTTGCAGTGCCTTACCATCCCGTGCCTACCCAGACAAGATGACTACCAAGGCCACCTGGTGGTCTCACTAAACATCACTATATTTACTGTTATCCTCTCCACTTTAGCTGCCATTCTATGTCTATATGTATTAGGTGTTTGTATTTGTTTTCTCTGATGCAGAGCCTTTGTAAATGAGTCCCTGACTCAAAGGTTGTAATCCTAAAGTCTGTTAAATAAATAAATAAACGAAACAACTGCCCATACGTTTTCATCCTACTATATCACCTCCTCCTGCTTCTACGAGCAGGAGACATCAAGCCTAACCCAGGTCCCCCCGGTGGACCCATGGCCCCTCCAACTATAGATGCACATGGTCTAAATGGTAAAGGCCTCCAGATTGCTCACATGAATACCAGCAGCTTGTGTCCTAAAATAGTTGAGCTTGAGCCATGGGTGCTGCAATATAATCTGAATACTTTGGGAATATCATAAACCTGGCTCAAACCCTCCATCAACAAACATGAGTTATCACGGCAAGGGTACATCTGCTTCAGAGAGGACTGAATAGGTAGGAAGGGGGGTGGTGTTCTTCTTTATGTTAAATCAGGTATAGAGACTACAGAAGTACTCACACCATCCTTAGACCTCCCCAGGGTAGAATCCCTGTTCATTTCTATGACTCTAGGAACTATGAAAAAACTCATTATAGACTGCGTCTATCTCTCCCCTAAAGATGTACTTACTACCCTTCCCTCCTTTATCTCATCCCTACAAGACCTCCCACAACACAACCTGGGGATTTGTGGTGATTGTAACACTGACTGGTTAAACTCTACCATGAACAGGAGTCACTCTATCCTGGCTGAGGCCAGCTTCACCCAGCTTATCACCAACCCCACAAGGTTAAATACCAGATCAGGCAACCAGTTCTTGCTTGATTGGATAATTACCAACTGTGCTCACAAGGTCAGGTTGGTGGGCATTCTCCCAGATAGTATCAGTAACCACTCATCAACTTACTGTGTTTGGCTCAACAACTTCCCAAACCCCCCCTAAAATAATACTTGCTAGGGACATGTCCCACTTCAATACTCAGGCTTTCCTAGAAGACTTAACCAGTGCAGACTGGGGACCTATCAACCTCCTCTTGGATGTCAAACAAGCTCCAGATTATGTGGACACAACCTTCTCTGCCATACTTAATCATCATGCTCCCTCGAGGAAACAAAGAATCAAGGGACTCCATGCTCCATGGCTTTTCTCTGAGCAAAGGAAACTCATGTCCTCCTGTGACAAGGCCTGGCATATCTACAAAGGAAGTGGCCTCCACAAAGATTGGCTTACCTATAGACAGCTTTGGAATGTCTGCAAGAACTTCATTTGCAAGGCAAAGCAAAATTACATCAAATCACTTCAGACTGAATACCTCAGCAACCCAAAGAACTTTTGGAAGCAAATTATCACTTTAATGAAAGGTAAAGCTACAGTAAATCCCAGCTCCGTCAAAGCCCAAGACCAAGTCGTCTCTGATCCCCCATCAATTGCAGGTGGTCTCAATGAATTCTTTACTGATCTTGATAAATATACCTCCTGCTTTGACTGCTCTACTAACCCCCCCATTCCCCCCTTCACCTGATGACCTGGGAATATGACCTGCCTTCCATCTAAAACTAGCTACCAGCAAGGAGATATGCAGGTTGCTTTCGGCCTTAAAGCCTGAAAGTTCCCCAGTTATGACAGCCTTGAACCTAAGTTTCTAAAACTTGGGACCGAGGATATCACCATACTTGTAAGGAACATAATAAATAGGTCCTTCTTCACAGGCACGGTTCCTGACAAATGGAATGTAGCAGTGGTAGTCCCAATCCACAAAGGAGGTACAACTACTTCAGTTGAAAACTATAGACTCATTTCGATTCTATGCCCACTTGCAAAAATACAATAACGCATTCTCTATAATCAACTCCAGGACTATCTAGAATCGCACAACCTCCGCCCTATGTACCAACACAGCTTCAGAAAGAACCACAGTACCCTGACTGCTCTAATAAAAGTTATGACTAACATGTCCACTGCCTTGGACCAAGGTCAAGCTACAGGCGTAGTCTTCGTCGACTTAATGAAAGCCTTTGACCTAGATAATCACAATCTACTACTGTGTAAACTACATGCCCTGGGCCTTGATTCAACTGCCCTGGCATGGTTCTGTAACTACCTTTCGCACCATTCTCAAATGGTCAAGTGGTCTGGGGCCCTCTCAGAACTTAGACAAATCCAACATGGTGTTCCACAGGGCTCCATACTGGGGCCACTATTATATTCACTATTTATAAATGACCTGACACTGAACTGCGGAGGTGCCACAGCTCATCTATATGTGGATGATGCAATTGTCTATTGCTCATCCTCTGACTTGGGCTGGATAAACTGGAACCTTGAATCCAATTTCCATGTCCTTGAGGAATGGATCCATGATAACCGTCTGGTCCTTAACACAAAGAAGACCAAGACCATGTTGTTTCATAACTCGGGGTCCATATCCTCATCTTAGCACCCCTTTTCAGTCAGATCAAAGGATGCCAATCCCCTAGAACTAGTTACCTCATTTAAATACCTGGGGGTCACCCTGAGCCCCTCACTCACTTTTGAGAACCATGTCAATATTTTGTCAAAAGTTTTCAACCAGTGCTTGGTCTCCTTTACCATCTTCGTCCCTCCTGACTCAGGCCTCATGTCTAAAAATAGCAATGTCTGTTCTCCTCCCCCTGCTAGCTTATGGTGCCCCGCTGCTCCTCCAAGCATGGGCATCCATTCTTGCATGTATTAATCAACTTTACTTAAGGATCGGGCATTACGTTCTCGGTTCCGACCCTCATCTTCATCACTGTGAAGTTCTTTCCTCACTAGGCTGGGCACACCTTGAGAACAAATTCCTGTATACAACAATGTGCCCTATGTTTAACTTGGTTCATCATTATACCCTATCCTGACTGAGTGATCTCATCAACTGTAAACATACTCAGCGCACCCTTCGCCACGGCCTTCCCCCTCCTGGTTACTCCCAACCCCTGTCTAATGGTTGGCAGGTGGTCATTTACTTTTACAGCAACGTCTGCTTGGAATTCAGCCCCACATGAAATTCTTTCCTCCACCTCCCTCACTCAGTTCAAACACAAACTTTCACACTATCTTCTTGTCCCCCCTCCCTGCACCTGTTTCCACTAACCTACTTCTCCAGATAATCTCTGCACTGCTTAGAATTTGTACTATGCACATAGCCTAATGGCTCGTTTGTCATGCTGTAACATGTCTGACTCCAAGGTCTCCTTGTAACTGTACCAGTAATTGTATATCATTGTATCAAACTGTTCATTGTATTTGTTCTCTCCTATGTTGTATTGTTTCAACCCAGGTTGCCCCTGAAAAAGGAACTGTATTGGCCCAGTGGGCTAACCCAGTTACCAAAATTCCTTTCCGGCTATTAGGGCGACGGCTTTACAGTTTTGGGTCATTACAGCACCAAATGCCAGATTCACTGCCCCCTCCCAGAGGTCCACCCCCCCCCCGGAGTTAGTATCCTTAGAAAAGTGTGTCTGTGGGGGATGTAGCCCCGTGTGGTAGAGGGAGGTTGTGTTGGCAAAAGAATGGATAGAGCTTTGTTTCCTTTTTGGAAATGCTGAAGAGGTTGCACAGAGTTTTGGAGGCATCCAGATCGGGAGCTAATCAAACACATAGTTAAACAGTAGGGATCTAATCAAACACAGAACTAATCAAACACAGAAAACTCTGGAAGCATCCAGATAGGGAAGACTCTGGAAACATCCAGGCAGGAAGCTAATTAAACACAGCTGCAGTCAGTGTTCATTAGGGGCAGTGTATAAAACCCATCTAGGCAATACAGGAGAGTGAGAGCTGGAGAGTGCTGGAAAGCTGTGCTGCAAAGAGTCAAGTTCAAGTTACAAAGGACTGTGAAGTGTGTTAGTGGACTTTGTTATACTGTCTGGAGGCTGGGAACCAGAATAGCTGGTGACCAGAGGCATATCTCTCAACCTCTTGCCTTATAAATCAGGGACAAAGCTTTAACAAAAATCAGGGACAAAGACACAAAATCAGGGCCACATCTTAAAAACAAGCATTTGTCAATGCCAAATGTTGATTGCGTTGGTGTGTTATAATAATAATAATAATAATACATTTTATTTTTAAAGCGCCTTTAAAATTTTCAAAGCGCTGTACAAAACACATAATAAAAATCAGACATTATAGTACAGTATAAAACACTAGTAAAAACTACAGTTTCATCAACAATTTATACAGAGTACTATAGGAAAGCAATTTGATAGAGATGAGTTTTTAAACCCCTCTTAAATTCCTCCACGGAGGTGCACTGCCGTAACCGATGGGGTAGAGCGTTCCAAAGAGTGGGAGCAGTGTAGGAAACAGCTCTGCAATCAGAAGAATTTAGACTTACTCTCGGAATCTCTAGCAACCCCTCGTCAGCCGAGCAGAGCGATTGGCCAGGGCAGTAGAAGACTAGAAGATCTTTCAGATAGGTTGGACCCTGGTCATGTAGGGCTTTGAAAGTCAATAAACAGACTTTAAAGGTGATCCGCCACCGAACAGGAAGCCAGTGCAGTTCGTGCAGCACCGGGGTAATATGACAAGACCTACTGATCCCAGTCAAAACCCGGGCTGCCACGTTCTGCACTAGCTGAAGGTGGCAGATTTCAACCCCAGAAAGCCCAAAATACAGGGAGTTCCAGTAGTCCAAATGTGAGGACACGAAGGCATGGACCAACATAGGTAACGTGTCAGATGGAACAAGGTGTTCCACTCTAGAGATATTCCTAAGGTAGTAAAAGGAAGTCTTGACGACTGCTGACACCTGCGACTGCAGTGTCAGCCTGCCATCCAAGATAACCCTAGGTTACGCTCCCGTTCAGAGGTCAGAAGTGACACACCCCCAAGAAAAATTCCTGAGGGTGCACCAACAGGCGACCCCTCTATCTGACACCCCGGGTCCACTACCAAAACTTCTGTCTTTTTTGAGTTCAACTTCAGCCTACTAGAATCCATCCAACCTTGGATTTCTTTCAGACAGTTGTTAAACACTGAGAGAGCTCCATCCTGGTCAGGAGCAAAAGACAGGTATAGCTGGGTATCATCTGCATAGCAATGAAACCTCAGCTTATACCATCTTACAATATCTCTGAGGGGCAGCATATACACCGCGAATAATATGGGAGATAGCACAGAACCCTGAGGCACCCCACACAACAAAGACGTTGGGCCAGAGGAAAAAAGCCACAACACAACTCTTTGTGATCTCCCAGTGAGGAATGAGATGAACCATCGAAGGACAGTTCCCGATATTCCGCAAATCTGCCTCAGGCGTGCTAACAGCACCATGTGATCCACTGTGTCAAAGGCTGATGAGAGATCAAGAAGAACTAGAATGGAACATCTCTTCTGGTCTCTCGCCCTCAGGAGATCATTAAGCATCCGAACCAGCGCAGTCTCAGTGCTATGTCTTTTACGAAAACCTGATTGGAAAGGTTCATAGATGCCATGGATGGTTAAATGGTTCTCCAATTGGACCGCCACTTTCTTCTCAATAACCTTCCCAATAAAGGGTAGGTTTGAGATGGGTCTGTAGTTTGTGAAACAGTCAGGGTCCAAGGTAGCTTTCTTCAAGAGGGGTGTCACCACCGCCTCTTTCAGGGAGCTAGGAAACTCACCCGATTCCAAGGAGCACCAGACTATTTGCACAAGGATTGGACCGATGATGTCACAACAACCCAATATTAGGGAAGTCTGTCCAGGATCCAAACTACAGGTCGTAGGGCACACACCATGGATATAGCTCGCTCACTTCCCCCTGTGTCACTCACTCAGTCTGTTTCTCCCGATGCTGCAGACTGCTCTTTTGTACTGGGCTCCTGCCTGCATTGGAACCTTGTTCTGCCCATTTAAGAAATCCTCAGCTGTCCCGACAGAGCTGCGTTGAGGTGGCTCACTCCCCCTCTCTCACGCGCTCATTCCATTCCTCCTGGCACTGCAGGCTGCCCTTTTGTACTGGGCTCCTGCCTCTGTTGGTGGTTTTTTTTCTGGCCTCAAAGAAATCTGCTGCAGTCCCAACTCAGGTCTGTTGAGTCTGCTGACTCTCTGTCTGTCACTACCCATTCCGTTTCTGCCGGCGTTGCAGGCTGGCCTTTTGTACTGGGCTTCTGCCTGCGTTGCTGCCTTTTTCTGCCAACAAACAAATCCGCAGCAGTCATGATACAGCTCCTTTGAGCTCACTCACTCCCTTTCTGTCACTCGCTCATTGTGTTTCTCCCAGCGCTGCAGGGTGCCCTTTTGTACTGGTCTCATGCCTGCATTGGCACCTTTTTCTGCCCACAAAGAAATCCACAGCTGTCCTGATAGAGCTCCGTTGATGTCGCTCACTCACCCTGTGTCACTCACTCATTCTGTTTCTCCTGGCGCTGCAGCCTGCCCTTTTGTACTGGGTTCCCGCTTCTGTTGGTGCCTTTTTCTGCCCACAAAAAATCTGCAGCAGTCCTGACAATGCTCTGTTGAGCTTGCTCACTCCCCTTCTCTCACTCGCTCATTCCATTTCTGCCCATGTTGCAGGCTGCCCTTTTGTATTGGGCTCCTGCCTGCGTTGCCGCCATTTGTAGCAGTTACAATACAGCTCTGTTGAACTTGTTCACTCACTCACCCTCTCTCACTCGCTCATTCTGGTTTTCCCACCACTGCAGGCTGCCATTTTGCACTGGGCCCCTGCGTGCATTGCTGCCTTTTTATGCCCACAAACAAATCTGCAGCAGTCCGAACAGAGCTCCATTGAACTCACTCACTCCCCCTCCCTCACTCGCTCATTCTGTGTCTCCTGCCGCTGCAGGCTGCCCTTTTGTACTGGGCTCCTGTCTGCATTGGTGGCTTGTTCTGGCCAGAAAGAAATCTGAAGCAGTCCTTACACAGTTCCACTGAGCTCGCTCACTCCCCCTCTCTCACTCACTCATTCCGTTTCTGCCTGCACTGCAAGCTGGCCTTTTGTACTGGGCTCCTGCCTGCGTTGCCTCATTTTCTGCCCACAAAGAAATCCACAGCAGTCACAATAGAGCTCCGTTGAGCTCGCTCACTACCGCTCTATCACTCACTCGTTCTGTTTCTCTTGGTGCTGCAGGCAGCGCTTGTGTACGGGGCTCCTGGCTGCGTTGGCACCTTTGTCTGTCCACAAAGAAAATCGCAGCTGTACTGACAAAGCTCAGATGAGGTCGCTCAGTCTCCCTCTGTCACACGCTTATTCTGTTTGTCCTGGCGCTGCAGGCTGGCCTTTTCTACTGGGCCCCTGCCTGCATTGATGCCTTTTCCTGCCCACAAAGAAATCCACAGCAGTCCTGACAGCACTCCGGTGAGTTCGCTCATTCCCCCTCCCTCACTTGCTCTCTCATTCTGTTTCTCCCAGTGCTGCAGGCTTTCATTTTGTACTGGCCTCTTGCGTTGGGGCCTTTTTCTGCCCACAAACAACTCCAGAGCAGTCCTGACAGAGCTCAGTTGAGCTCGGTCATTCCCCCCTCTCACTCTTTCCATCTTAATCTGTCCCAAACACTGATGTCCCACAGCGACTGTGCTTTTCTCCGTCAGGAGTGCAAAAACATATTTTAGCCAGGATGTGAAAAATGACAGCTGTACTGGTTATAAGGAGGTGTGAAAGAATACCGCTGTTAAAAATGTGGCGTGAATATATTACAAATTTGCGAAGTTACAAGGGTGCGTGGAAACAGTTGAATGCACGCTTGTAACACAGTCATGTTATGGAGTTTTGTCACCAAATTTTCAACATAGGGATTTAGGACCTCTGCTCATGAACAGTGCCACTGTAATTTTCTTAATCTGTCCCGAACACTGATTTCCCACAGTGACCGCGTTATTCTGTGCCGCAACTGTGAAACCACATTTCAGTCAGGATGTGAAAAATGACAGCTGTACTGCTCATAAGGAGGTGTTTGCAAAACTTGTTTATTAAGGTTTTACAATTTCCAATAATACAACATACACACGTATATCCCAGGATAGATACCCGGGCCCACATCCCCAAACTGGATATGGATACTATATACATCCCCCAGAACTTATTTACAATCAGTTATATTATATCCTCACCAATCTTTTACTCTCTTTTTAATACAGTAATCTTCACTTCTGTAGTATTAAGATTGGTAACAGCCTATTCTATTACTTAGCCCGAATTACTTTAAAGCATTCTCCCAATTTTAACAATAATTATAGTTTCTCCGGACTAGACTTTGATAACTGTGTCCCTAGGAAAGAGAGAGAATCCATCCTGCCCGGCTAAGCATAAGAATGCGATCTAATCCTAGTTAACCTTTTTATGAGAGTATTATGCCTATGCAAATAAGAAAAACAAAGGGAAAAGAAAAAAATAAAGAAAGAAAGGACCTATCCTGTACCAATTTTATATTACCATTCAGCCCTAGGCCCTTCTCCCCTTCTCTTAAAACAACTTCACAAGCTAATCTCCACTAGACAGACAGATCTGAGTCCAAGGACCCTTCAACTGTATTGTGTATACTGCCTCCAAAGCCCCCCATCTTTTGTCATATAATTTCTTCTTCCCTTCTATTAACATATGTCTTTTAAGTCTTTTTAGGACCTGTAAAAGATCTTTAACCCATTGATCATAAAAATAAATACTGTCCTTCTTCCAGTGTCTTAGGACAAATGCTTTAACCAAGGCGGACATCAGGGACATATGGTATTTAGCTGATTCCCACTCTACTGCCTGCATATCTCCTAGCACACATATCTCTGGCCTAATAAACTCAGAATAATTTAGTATCTGATCCATTTCTTGTCTAATTTGAACCCACAACGAATGAATTCTGGAACAGGTCCACATTACATGTAGAAGGTCTCCTGACTCTATTTCACATCTAAAGCATCGATCTGTCTGCCTGAGTCTAGAACATAGCTTAGCAGGGGTGTAGTAAATATTTGAACAGATGAAAAATTGCATAGTCATATATTTCAGAATAGGTAAAGCTTTAATATTTTTCCAAATCCCTTCCCAGTCAGGTCTCAGGGGGGATAATATTTTTTCCCAATACCCTACCTTGGTTTCAGGTTCTAAGCTCACAAAGTCTAACAACACCCTATAAACTTTTGAGAGGGGGTGCTGTAAAAGATCAATCTCCTTCAAATAATCCCAAGTAAACAAGGTTTGCCCCCTATCCTTATGATCTCGTATAAATTTCTGCACCAGTTTTGTAATCTGGATCTTTTTAAAAAAATCCCATTCCCGAATCTGTACAGGTAAACACACCCTGTCTACTAAGATAAGGTCTGCCATAGTCAATTCAGACAATTGTGCCCTTTGACGGGTAATAATTCGACCCCCCAGGCGAAAATTGGGATTTCCTATTATGGGCTGATCTCTAGCCCCTCTTTGTGTTTTCCTCTGTGCTGAATTTAACAACTCCCACCATGCCTTAACCGATTTGTATATTGGAGAATGCTTTCCCATACTGGGCAGCATCTCCGGATCCGTAAATATTAATGCCTTAGGGGGAGAGCTTTATACCTTTTAACATCCGTTGTTCGATGCGAAGCCACTTTGGGGTGTATCCCCCATCCTCCCCATTCTTTTCCCATCGTCCCATCAGACCAAGTTGCCCTGCTGTATAATAAAGTGATAAATCCGGAATCTTAATCTCCCCCTTAAGGTTGTAGAGGTGTAAAGTGGCATGTTTCCTCCTTGGAGGCTTAGAGTCCCACAGGAATTCTGAAATTATCCTTTGAATATTGATGAACCTTCCCTTCGGGATAATATAAGGTAACAGATATAGCGGGTATAATAATCTAGGCAGAAGGTTCATTTTAATCAACCCCAATCTAGCAGTGAAATTCAGAGGAAGTTTCTTCCACCTTAAGATGTCATTTTTTAATTGTGCCCAATAGGCTACCCACATTTTCCTCCACCCCATCTTCCGACCTAGCCAAAATCCAAATTCCCAAATATTTAATTTTTTCCGGGGCCCAGTTAAGTTGCAGATGCTCAAAATCTGCTCTATGGGTATACACAGTAAGCGGAAGAACTTGGGTTTTACTTAAGTTTAATTTATAATTGGATACCTTTGAAAAATTCCCAATAACCTCCAAGGCCTTTTGAAAACTGTCAGATGGATTACTTAAGTGTAACAGAATATAATCGGCAAATACCGAAAATTTGAGCTCAATCCCCTGAACCTCTGTCCCCTGTACTCTAGG
This sequence comes from Neoceratodus forsteri, assembly GCA_016271365.2. NCBI lineage: Eukaryota > Metazoa > Chordata > Ceratodontiformes > Ceratodontidae > Neoceratodus > Neoceratodus forsteri. The sequence goes on from JADMNL010000028.1 coordinate 116,175,740, forward strand.
CTCCATAATGAGTGCTCTTAACAAAGGTTCCAAATAAATATTAAATAAAAGTGGTGACAAGGGGCAGCCCTGCCTAGTGCCGTTTTGTAGAAGGAACTCTTTAGAGAGATATCCATTACATAGGACTCTAGCAGTGGGGGTTTCATAAAGATTTTTAAGGCCTCTAAGAAAACCCATTGGAAACCCCATTTTCTCCATTGTAAGAAATAAAAATTTGTGGGAGACCCGGTCAAATGCCTTTTCGACATCGAGTGCTATTAGAGCCATAGCCATTTTTGAGTTAGAAGCCCTACCTAAAATATGTTGTAGTTTCCTTAATGCATCATGTGCCCCCTTCCCTGGCATAAACCCAACTTGATCCTGACTAATTAATGAGGGAGCAACTTTCAAAACTCTATTGGCCAAGATCTTTGTAAGTACCTTAATATTTTGATTTATTAAAGCAATGGGCCTATAGTTACCTGGTAAATCTCTAGTTTTATCTGGCTTTGGAATCAACGTGATATAGGCCTGATATAAAGGAGGGTGGGGAACCCCATCCTTCATAATAGACACAAACAATTCTTTCAATAATGGCACTATTGTCACTGCATGCACTTCATAGAATTTGGCCGACAGGCCATCCGGCCCTGGTGTCTTTCCATTCGGTAGGTTTTTAATTACCTCCATAATCTCTAACTCCGATATTGGGGCAGCCAATGCCTGGGCCTGTTCTAAATCTAATTTGGGTAACAAAATTTTATCAAGAAACCCTCTTATTTCTGTCTCTGAACTAGGGGCCCCCTCTTGGTATATCGCGGCATAATAATCCGCAAAAGTATCAGCCAATCTCTGGGGTTCCGAGATATACTCGCCTCCAAAATTCACTGCCACAATCGTTCTCTCTGCCTCCTGCTCCTTGATTCTATAAGCCAGTAAGCGACCCGGCATATCCCCCTGAAGTAGATATTTGGCATTCAGTCTTTCCAGCCAACGATCCACCCTGAGGTTCCATATGCCCCTATATTCATCTTTTAAGTCCTTTAGTTCCTTATCAATCTGTACAGAAGAGCCCTCTAGAGGCAACAATGAATTAATGGCCCCAATTATAAACTCTTCTCGTGCTTTATACATTTTGTTCCTCCTAGCGGCGTATTCCTGTGCCATTCCCGCATATAACACCTTGCAGGCAGGCCAAGCTAGCTTCTTATCCTCTAATATCGGTTTGATCTTGGATAAATTCCTTGAGTATATTCTCTAATTTAGTCACCACATTGTCCTCTGCTAATAACCCTTCATCCAATCGCCATTGATATGGCTTAGGGGGAGTGTTATCTAACTCCCACTGAATTTGAATTGGAGAGTGGTCAGATAATACCCTATCAAAAGTGTGCAAACCTTTTATACCCATTAACGCATCCCTATTAACCAAAAAAAAGTCTATCCTTGAATGTGTCTTGTGGACCCCTGAATAGAAAGTCATCTCCATGTCCCCTTTCTTATAGATCCTGTATGGATCCACTAAAGTTGTAACTTCCAAAAGTCTATGTAATGCTTTTTTGTGGGGAATTGGGTGATCTACTAGAAGCAGGACTCTTGTCAAACCTGTTATCAGAACAGATATTCCAGTCACCTGCCATAATAAGTGAGCCCTGGGGGAGTGTAGCAATATCAGCCTCCAATGAAGCAAAAAATTCTGATTTGGCCGGAGTAGGGCCATAAATTGAGGCACATAATAGTGGGGTCCCCAAAACTGAGCCCATCCGTGTATCCCCCTACCATCCTCTCTCAGTTGGATTCGATCAATTACGTATGGGTAAGCTTTCCTAACTAATATCGCCACCCCGCCGACGCTTTCGCATTCCCAGCTCCAACTACTTTGCCCACCCATCGCTTCCTAAGTAGATGTAGTTCCTCATTCATCAAATGGGTTTCTTGAAGTGCAGCAATATGTACCCCCAGCTGATTTATATATCGCAGCATAACCAATCTTTTCTTTCTCCCCCTGAGACCTTTCACATTCCACAAAAGAATTCGAATTAATACCATCTTCTATACTCCCACCCCTGACATTCCCTCTCATACAGTCTACTTGCCTTATGTCATGTATCTTGGACTCTCTCTCTCTCTCTCTTTCCTCACCCCCCAATAACTCCCTTTCTCACCACCCCCAATCCTCCGATCGCCCTCCTTAACCTTCTCGAGACGTGTACGAGTCAACCGTCGAGATGTCTCCAATCCCTCCCGAGTCCCGATATAGCCCACTGATAGACCCCACCATATTCATTCACCCAAACAGTAATTTTAATCTTACCTATACCCTCTACAGTTTTAGATTACTGATGAAAATACTAAAACCAGTCCAGTTTCAATTAAGTTGCCCCTTTCCCCCCATATGTGACTGCCATCAATACAGAAGCAACCAGAAAGTACAGTAATTAAAGGTGTCCTCTTCCCGCTGCAAGGCTATAGCACCCTGGTGTATACCTTAAAAAAGAACCAAGTGCATCTATAAAATGAAACAAACAAAACAGGAAAGAAAAAAAAAGAAAAATTTTACCCTCCCCACACACCAATGGTCACATTTCCCCGGACCGGTCAACAAACATTTTTGCCTGCTAACATAGCATGCCCTCAAAGTTCTTAATCCAACTTATCACTTTATTGCCTTCAATTTTACCAGTCCCTCTGCCTTTCAAGTCATGGATTTGAACAAGTCTGGTAGCTCCACCTTGAGGTTTTCCAGGGCATCACCTGCTGAAAGATATCTTTTATCACCTTTTGGCAACTTCACAATCTGCGTGGCTGGATATTGTAGCCTAAATTTCAAGCCTGCCATGTACAGCTTCTTCTTTATATCCATATATTCTTTCTGTTTCTCTCTCAGCGAAGGAACTAAATCTTGAAAAAACCAGAGAGAAGCCCCATTCCACTGCAAGTTCCTATTAGCCTTAGCTTTATTTAAAACATGTGTTTTTTCCTTATAATTCAGGAACCTCATTATAACAACTCGAGGGTGAGCTCCAGGTGGAGGGGTTTCTCTGAGTGAACGGTGGGCCCTCTCAATATTATAGGAATCACCAAACGGTGTCCGACCGAATAGTTTCAGGAGAAGATCTTGTATATAAGCTACACAGTCTGAGCCTTCCGACTTCTCAGGCAGGCCTGCCATGATTAAATTGTTCCTCCTACTATGTGATTCTTGGTCCTCCAGACGGTCTTCTAGTTTCTTAACCTGCCTCTTCAATCCAATCATCTCCTGGTCCATGGTTCCCACTTTCCTTTCTTGGGAAGCAACTCTGGCCTCTACAGCCCCCACTCTTTGTGTTAAAGCTTGCAACGCCGGTTTCAATATAGTAAAATCAGCAACCAGCCCTTGCAGCAAATGCTTTATTTCATTAATGTCCTCTGAAGTTGAATGCCCCCCTTGGTCTTCTGCTCTCCGGTCTATCGGCTCATCTAAAGTCGGAGAGTGGGGCTTAGAACGCTTAACCACCGGCGTTCTTGCTGCCAGGGGTTCGGGGCTTCCTTCCTCCATCTCGGCCATTCCGCTTTTCAAATCCCCTGCCATTTCGGAACAAAATTTGTCTCCGCTGCTGACTTCAGAATCGCCCACCACAACTGTGCACTCTCTTAGCAGTCAGAGCCCTTCATTGACTCGAAAGTGTGAGGTCGCAAAATGCTTATATTCTACTTTTTATTCACCAGGACTCGAGAGCTTTCTCCGAGACGTCTACTCCTCGCTAACTCGTCACGTGATCTTCGCTCATAAGGAGGTGTGAAAAAATGCCATTGTTGAAAATGTGATATGACAATAGAACGAATCTGCAAAGTTACAAAGTTTGTAACGCACTCGTTTGATGGGCTATCATCACCAAATTTTCAACATAGGCATTTTAGGACCTCTGCTCATGAACAGTATCACTGTCATTTTATTAATCTGTCCCGAACAGTGATTTCCCACAGCGACCGCTCTACTCTGCGCCGGAACTGCAAAAACACATTTTGGCCAGGATGGGAAAAATGACAGCTGCACTGTTCATACGTAGGTGTGGGGAAAATGGCAGTGCTGAAAATCTGGACGAAATATAAATTAAGCGAGAGATTCTGACGTGCATGCAAACTGTGCAGCATAGCAGCTCATAACACAGTCATTTTATGAAGTATCGTCACCAAATTTTCAACATAGCCATTTCAGGATCTCTACTCATGAACAGTGTCACTATCATTTCCTTAATCTGTCCCAAACACTAATTTCCAGCAGCGACTGCACTATTCTGCGCCAGAAGTGGGAAAACACATTTCCACCAGGATATGAACAATGACAGCTGTACTGTTCACAAGGAGGGAGGTGTGACAAAATGCCAATGTTGAAAATCTGGCATGAAAATATTGCAAATTCACAAAATTATGAGCGTGTGTAGCAACTGCGCAGCACACGCTTGTAAAACAGTCATTTTTTGGATTTTCCACCAAATTTGCAATATAGGCTTTTTGAGAGCCCATCTCATGAACACTGGCACTGTTGTTTCGTTAATCGGCCCCCAAAGGTGATTCCATGCAGTGACCTCGAAATCACCCTTCGGGCCCGATTAATGCCATGACAGTGACAGTATTCATGAGGAAGGGTCCCAAAAACCCCATGTTGAAAATTTGGTATCAAAATTCAAAAAAATGCCAGAGATATGCAGCAAAGATGGAAAAACCCTATTTATTACATTATACAGCTTACCGGCATTTCCTCAGTTTGCGGTCGGTTTTAAAGAGTGCATACATGTTCCTGGTCCACTGAAGATCGTCGTGCCCAGCTCCGGAGGTAAGAATGTGGTGAGAGGGGGTGTGGGGAGGCAGGGTGCACAGTGGGTGGTTGCGGGTTGCAGGTGGGGAGGCCGAAAGAATACGAAGGACAGTTTCATTTTTTCATGTACAAAAAAAATCTAAAGACTTTGCGGGACCATTTTCCCTTTACAGGCCATGTGGCATGCTGAGGTGGGCTCCCATGTGCGACCAATGGCTTTCTTTTTGAGGTCAGCTGTAGCCGGCCGAGGAGTTAGGCACCCCGTGGCAAACAACAAAGGAAGGGGATTCCTTTGTGCCGACAGGGATTGGGCACCCTGTCCGCAAACAGAAGGGGGTTCCTTTCACTCGACAGGATTGGGCACCCTGCTGGCGGTGACAGTTAAACAGGGGAGGCTACATTATGCTGATGGGGAGTGGGTTAATATTGTTCGTGAACACAGCGGCAACCCGCTGCCATGTTCACAAACAATATCAGGGTTTTTACATCCCACCCTGCAATGACGGGTCACTCCCTCATTGCAGCGGACGGCTGACGCTGCAATGACGAGGTGGCCCCTGATTGCGTGGCTAAATTGTCATAAGTTGGTGCAAACGTTCCAAACTTGTGTCACCAGCAGCCTGCCACAGCATTGGGGGAAGTGGGACAAGCTTTGCAGGCTGTGGGGGCATTGGCCACAATAGTGCCATGCCTCCACAGCCTGCTTCTCAGCAAGCTGTCCCAATATGTTTCTTGCACTGCGCACAATCAACATAATAGGTAATATTCACTCAAAAAGCTAACAGATTAAGGGGATTAGTATAAAATGCATTTTCTGAAGATGAACAAGTCTGTTAACTGTAATGCTTGACATTATTCTGTGCTTACATTACCCACTTTTCAGTCACAAAAACACAAATTTTAAAAGGGACAGAGGAATTTTTTTTATACTCAAGTTTATTTAAATTCAAATAGGCATTGCACAAACACGAACAAGAATCCATCAACACTTTTTTCTTATAACATTAAAACTGTTTTAAAAACCAAATACCTTATTTTAACCTGAACAATAAATAAAGATAAACCAAAACATAACAGTTAATCAGTAATAGTCAACAACCAACTCGGCCTTAGTAAGGGGTAATTTATCACTTTTCAATACTAATCTTTTTGTATAAATAAGGGGGAACTCTTGAACTTCAGAAATCCAGAAAAAAAAAAAAATTTATATTAGTTTATCTGAGAATATATTCTCATGTATATTAACCTAAGGACAGCGGTGTAACATCTGCTTAAATTTCCTTTATAATACAATTATTCAGCCTTTGAATCTATTATGTGTTCTAAACAGACTTCCCATCTGGTCCATCTGTTAATATATTGCGCTGACTTCTGGATGAAATCATGGGTCAGTTTCTCTATTTTTTTGAATATTTAAAACTATCTGTTTCCATTCATTAATGGAGGGTCAGTCTGGAGCCATTTCCTCATTATTGCTTTGCAGGCAGCCGCCAGCATAATGTCCCACAAGTAGAGAGCATCTCTTCCCATAAGTGAGGGAGTAGGCAAGTTCAGGAGTAATTGTTCCCTAGTAAGAGGTTCATGTATATTTAACAGATCCTTTATGTGATGAATCACCAAGGACCAAAACAGAGCCAGGCCTGGACACTGGATAAAAATATGTGCGTGAGTGGCTTGACTGGCTCCGCACTTCCTCCAACACTGGGGGTCAGGGCCGGGATACCATTTTACTAAGGAGGCTGGGACTTGAAAAAATCATGCTCTGACCTTCCAAGAATATTCCCTTCACTGAGGTAAGGAGGTGGTACACCATGTTCGTCTCCATATCTGAAGCCATTGATTGCTGGAGAGGGCAAGATCAAGATCAACCTCCCTCCTCTCCCTCGGAAAATCAGCCTGATGAGCTCTGGGAACTAACGGCCTGATAAAGCAATGAAATTGCCCTTCCCCTGAAGACTGTCAGAGCTTGATGAAGGGAAGCCAATCCTTTTGCAGTGAAGAACACTACATTGTTTAAAATGTTTATTAATATAATCTTTCATTTGAAGGTAACTCAATCAGTCGGATTCCTTCCACCTAAATCTCTTCTGGGCCTGTTCGAAGGTAATAATAGTAGACCCCTGGAGGAGTTGCCATGGCCCAGTGAAGTCCCTTGTGACCTGGGCCTTGTACCAGGGGTCAAGTCCTGCCGGTGGGAAGGAGGGATTGTGGAGCCAGCATGTATACTTCCAGAAAAGAGCTTTCAAGCTCTTAGCTGTGGTGCCTCTTCACCACCCCACCAGAATAACCCAGACCATTGAAGGGAGTAAGTCCTTCATGTTCTTAAGCGTGGAATGGAGAAATAAAGCCGCAGGAAGGGAAACTGAGGATTACCTAGCCATGTCTATCATCTTCCAGTGTGTCGGGTAACCATAATTTCCCCAGAGCAGATCTAATTTCATCTGGGCCGCTGTCCAGTAAAAGGACAGACAAGGGAGTTCCAGGCCTCCTTGAGATTTAGCTAGTGTCAGAAGGTGCTGACGTATACAGGGACGCTTATACTGCTAAATAAAGGATAAAAAAGTGACAGCTACTTTTTTAAATCTGAAAATTGGGACTGTGCATGGGACACATTGAAAAATGTACAATAACCTGGGTAAAGCATTCATCCAAGCACTCAATGATAAATTTAAATGCTACATTGACAAGCATTTAAACTAGCAAAGGGGGGTGGCAGGCCAGAAGGAGGGTACCAACTTGCTCACCCCCTACAGCTAGCAGTGGAACCAGTGAACCAGAGGAGTGGCTATCTCTACAAAGCAGTGTGCAAAAGATGGAGATTAGCGCCCAAGAGGTGGATAGGCCGAAAAGGGGCAAAATTCAGCAGAAGGGCAGACAGCACAAGGAGAACCAGGATAAGGACAACCAAGGAAGGGACTGGAGTAGAACAGTGAAACAGTCTAGGGAGGTCAAATCATGGAAAGCCATGTGTGCAAATGCCAGGAGCCTTAGCAACAAGATGGAAGATTTGGAGGCTGTCATGGTGCGGTCAGACCTGGACATTGTGGCCATCACTGAAACCTGGTGAAATGATAACCACAACTGGGAGATGGCCATACCTGGCTACTACATATTCAGAAGAGACAGGGCAGACAGGAAGGGAGGAGGAGTGGCACTGTATGTGAAAAATGACATAAGGGCCACAGAGATCCAGGAGAAACAAAATGGGGAGGGATACTGTGGGTTAAGCTGGAAAGGAAAATGGGGTCAGCCATCCGCTTTGAGTGTGGTCTATACCACCAGCCCAGGAGGAAGAAACAGATAGGGAGCTGATGCTAGCCATCCAAGGATGGCAGACAAGAGTGAGGTAGTACTGGTTGGAGACTTCAACATTCCAGACGTGGACTGGAGCATCCCAGCAGCAGCATCAACTAGAGCAGATTTATCCTGGACTCCTTCAGGTGCCTTCCTCAAGCAACTGGTCATGGAACCAACTCGGCAGAAGGCACTACTGGACCTTGTGCTCACAAACAGGGACAGTGTGATGGGGGTAACAGTGGGGAGCACCTGGGGAACAGTGACCACCAGTCATTGTGGTTTGAAATCACAGAAAGAGCAGAACCAAACCACACAAAAACACGTATCCTGGATTTTAGGGAGGCAGACTTTGGGAAAATGGGGAGATACTTGAAAGAGGCATTAAGGGGAATGGGGCAGGAATCAGGAGTTGAGGAACAGTGGGCAGTATTTAAAATGGGGATTACAAGAGCAACAGAATTATACTTTAAGCAGGTAAGCAAGAGGAAAAGGAAGAGGAGGTTTTCCAAAGAGGAAGCAAAGAAAGTGAAAGCCAAAAAGATTGCATTCAGGCAACACAAAAAGACACAGGCAGAATGGGATAGGGAGAAGTACCAGGAGAAGCAAAGGGAGGCAGGGAGGTCAGTAAGGGAAGCCAAAGCTCAGACAGAAGAACACATTGCAAAATCAGTGGGTAGAAGGGACAAAACCTTTTACAGGTACATAAGTGAAAAAAGAAAGGCAAAGAGAGGGATAGTGAGACTGAAGGGGGAGGATGGGGGCTGCGTGGAGGATGACAACAGTAAAGCTGACATATTGAACAGGTATTTCTGCTCAGTCTTTACTGAGGAAGAGCAGGGTAATGGGTCTGAAGGGAGTACAAGGGGTGAGAATGGTGCAGAAATGGACACAAGTCCCTTTACACGAGAAAGGGTCCTGAAGGAACTGGAAGTAATAAGAGTTGATAAAATAATGGGGCCAGATGGGGTGCACCCAGGGTCATAAAGAACTAAGAGAGGTGGTGGCTGAACCTCTGGCTATCCTGTTTAGCCGATCACTGGAAACAGGAGGTACCCAAAGACTGGAGGATAGCAGATATAGTCCCCTTATACAAAAGTGGGAACAAAGAGGAAGCGGGGAACTACAGACCAGTCAGCCTCACCTTGGTAGTGGGGAAGATCATGGAAGCACTACTGAAGGAGAGATTGGTGGAACATCTGGTTGTCAATGGACTACAGGACCCAAGGCAGCATGGTTTCACCAGGGGGAGGTCATGTCAGACCAACCTCGTTGAATTCAGGGGAGGGCACTGGACATGGCCTATATGGACTTCAGCAAGGCCTTTGACACTGTGCCACATAGAAGACTATTACACAAACTGGGGAATATGGGTGTGGGCAGGACAGTAGTGTGGTGGATAGGTAACTGGCTGGGTGGCAGGACACAGAGGGTGGTGGTAAATGGCTGTCACTCCACAGAGGGAAGAGTGAACAGTGGGGTACCACAGGGATCAGTGCTGGGACCGGTCCTATTCAACATCTTCATCAGTGACATTGCACAGGACTTAGAAGGCAGAATTTCACTGTTCGCTGATGACACAAAGCTCTGTAACAGAGTAGACACACCAGAAGTTGTAGACAGAATGAGATGGGACCTGCAGAAACTTGAAGAATGGTCAGGGGTTTGGCAGTTGAAAGTCAATGCAAAGAAGTGCAAGATAATGCATATGGGGCACAAAAACCCCTGGCACAATATGTCAGTTGGGGGTGAGGATATAGCATGCACTAAGCAGGAAAGGGATCTTGGGGTTATCATCTCTGATGACCTCAAGGTAGGGAAACAGTGTGACAAGGCAGCAGGTAAAGCAAATAGGATGCTGGGATGCATAGGCAGGGGCATCACCAGCAGGAAAAGGGAGGTCATAATTCCACTATACAAGACACTAGTGAGGCCCCACCTGGAGTACAGTGTACAGTTCTGGAGACCTTACCTACGTAAGGACATAGACAGGGTAGAGAAGGTTCAGAGGAGGGCAACAAAGATGGTGCATGGATTGCATCACAAGTCCTATGAGGACAGATTGAAGGAACTGAACATGTACTCCCTGGAGGAGAGGAGGGAGAGAGGGGATATGATAGAGACATACAAGTATCTTACAGGGAGGAACAGGGTGCAGGAATACACTATTTTTAAGCGAAAAAGATGTTCCAGGACTAGAGGGCATGGGATGAAGTTGGAGGGAGGACGATTCAGAGGAAACGTGAGGAAGAATTTCTTCACAGAATGGGCGGTGGACAAGTGGAACACCCTGCCAGGGAAGTGGGGGCAGAAACAATCACGGGATTTAAGAATGCATGGGATAGACATAAAGGAATTCTGGAGGTCAGGGGTAAGGGGCAACAGACTTCTAGGAAAACGTAAACTGAACTTACAAGCTCAAATGGGCAGACTGGGTGGGCCATAGGCCCTTATCTGCCAACACTGTCTATGTATCTATGTATCTTGACTGCTTGTACCCTTTGATATAGGATAAGCGGAAGCAGGTGCCATCGTCTCATGTCCATTTTTAAGTGGGCCACCAGGGGTGTATAATTTAAAGTAAAAAGTTGGGATGGAAGCCGGCCCAGTGGTGTAGAGGGCTGAGATGCTGGTGCCTTACCTCGACCAATGCCGGCGACCTGGGTTCGGGATCAAGCCCAGGTCGCTGGAGGGCAGCACGGGGGGGATGGAGCTGCCGGCAGGCAGCTCTCCTCTCCGGGGTTGGCGGGTGTGGTATCTCTTGGCAATGTCTGCCCCCTGGTGGAGGCCAGGAGACAGTGCTGGCCACAGGATGCCCGGCGTTAGGCCAATGGGGTGGGTGGAAGGGGGTCGTTACTGGGATCGAAGGCGCATGCGTGCCTCCATGTGCATGAGTCATTCTTCCGGGGCCCTCGGGAGAAAACGGAGGCCAAAAATGCCGGTGTTAGGATGAGAACCATCTCCCCGAAGCACCGCACCTGGGCCTGGCAAAAAGGTAAGCCCCAGTAATTTCTGGTGATGGTGCTGGGGGAGTCGGTTGGATGGGGGCTGTCTGGGGGTGAAAAAGTCTGACATGGTTAAAAAAAAAAGTTGGGATGGGTTCACTGCCACTTTGATGCCCAAGTATTTCAGGGATGCTAATCCCCACCTCATTGGGAAGTATGTGTAGAAATTATCAGGAGGGCAGTAATTAATCCCCAATACCTCTGTCTTTTTAGGATTGAGAGAGTATCCCAACAGTTGTGAGAAGGTATGAAGTAAGTCAAAGAGTGTAGGGAGGGAAGTGTCTGGGCTTATAAGATAATTTAAAACATCTTCGCAAAAAGTGAAAGTTTATGCTGAGTGTGGTCCACAGATATTCCCTGAATGTCTTCCCTCTGATGTATACTCTGGGCTGGGGTTCGATATAAAGGGCAAAAAGTAAAGGGAGAGGGGCACCCCTGCTCTGTACCTCTTTAACGAAACTCTTAGATACATGGCCATTTGGCTCTAATAAACCGGAAGTTCATAAAAGCTTAAAGAAGTAATAAAAGGGTCAGGGAATCCAAGTGAACAAGGACCCAATGCAAAAGCCATGATACCTTGTCAAAGGCCTTTTTTGCATCGAAACTGAGAATAAGAGCCTGAGTATTTAGCTTTCGGATATGATCCAGAAGATACACCGAGCGTCCAATATTGTCCTGGGCTTGTCTACCCAGTATAAAACCAGCCTGCTCAATATGGATTAAAATGGGGATCATTTGTTGAATATGAGAGGCCATAATGGACTTAATGATTTCATTATTTATGTTTAAAATGGAGACTGGCCTATAGGAGGCACAATTAGTTGGATTCTTGCCCGGCTTCAGGATAACAGAAATAATGGCATGGGACCAGAAAGGTGGTATAGAGCCCTCCTGGTCAAAAACAAAAGCAAATACCTTTTGTAGGATGGGTATAACCTCCTTGTTGAAAGCCTTGTAAAATTTGCCTGTAAGGCCATCAGAAGCCAGATACTTCCCTGCCTTAAGTCTACCCACTTGAGCAGTAATTTCGGCTTCGGTGATGGGGAAAATAGTTTCTCCCGCTGTTATTCATCTAAGCCAGGTAGCTGCAGGTGCTGCAGGAATTCATCTATAACTGGTTCCAGAGGGAAGGGAGCAATGGCATATAAGTCAGCATAATAAGACCTAAAAGCTTCTGAAATCTCTGCCACCGACCTTACTGGATAAGGAGCCCCTGGAACCCTGACAGCTGCTATGGTGGCCTTAGCTCATCTGATTCTCAACCTGCCAGCAAGCAGACTCAAAGATTTAGGGCCGCTATCATAATATGCCTGTTTCAAAAATTTAAATTTTTGTTCCACATAGTAGTCTAGAAGAGCATTAAGCTCCTTCTTTAACCTCACTAGCTCCTTCATTCTTTGTTTGCCTATTTTCTGTCTCTGGAGGTCTTCTAAGTCCCTGATCTTGTTTATAATAACTATTTTTTGGGCTTCCCTCTGTTTCTTCTTTCTGGAGGTTATTTCTATAAATTTGTCCCTCAATAGGGCCTTAAGAGTATCCCACATAATTTAAATATTAACATCTGGAGTATTATCATCTGTAAGTGCTTGGGGGATAAAAGCTTTAATTTGCTGTATCACCTCAGGATCCCAAAGGGGAGAGTTATTTAACCTCCAGAAAGTCTTTTTTTAAAGGAACTCACCTTGAATCTGACGAACACTGGAGCATGGTTGGATATGCTTATATCACCCATCCAGGTCTTGTCCACACTTTCCACTGCTTCCCGTGGCATCAGAATATAGTTGAGCCTAAGCTGGCCCATCGTGCAGCAGTTGGTTTCCATCTGCGACACCAGCGACCCAGGTTCGAGAGCGGACCGGATCGCTGGAGGGCCGACGGGGAGAGATGGAGGCGATCAGGACAGCTCTTCTTCTCTGGGGGGCAGGGGATGCACACCAGCGTAGGCTGACTCCTGGCGGAGGCTAGGAGTGCAGCAGTACAGCTGGGCTTGGTGTTCAAGGGGGATGGCAGATGTCGGCGTATGCCTTGATGTCAGGACGTCACTCCCCACAGAAAAACGGAAAAGAAGCTGCCTGGTCTGCCGGATGATGGCTGCCGACTCCCCGCTCCCTCAGATGCCCCGATGCACTGGAATCCACCTCAGCAGCACCTGGGGACTGATCAGAAAGTGCGCTGGTACCCCCCTCCTGGCGCCTTCCCCCTCAGAAGAGGGCCCATCCGGCGAAGGGTTATGGCGCCACCCTGGGTCAGCTGCGATCTGAGGTGAGTGAGGAAGGGGTCAGGCGAGGAGGTCGGGGGTCATGTGCAGCCGGAAGGAGAGGTAGACCAGGGGCAAGTAAGGTGGAAAAAAAAAAAAAAGAATATAGTTTAGCCTGGAGTACATAGAGTGGACCACCGAATAGAAACTGTAATTCCTCAGTGGTCCATTTAAAAAATGCCACATGTCTATGTATCCAATCTCCTGTAGTAATTTAGCCACCTGGCAGGCCACCCCATGCTCTTTCTTTGGTATTTGTGAGGTAGAATCCATTTTAGGGTCTAGGGTCAAATGTGGGTCTCCCCAATAATGATCTGTCCTTCCCCCCACTGAATAAGAGAAAGGAAAAAGGAGTGGTATACATGACAGAGTGAGTTGGGTGGAAAGTAAGTCGAGGTGATGGTAACTAACTGGCCCTCAAGAATACCCTTCACCATCACAAAACAGCCCTCCCTGTCAGTCTTCTTCTCCTCCTCCTCCTTTAGTTCAGAAGGGACCCTGTTGGGGATCAGGATGACCACTCCTCTATGTCTCCCTCCCTTATAGGAGGCTGTAACCACATGACTGAAACCAAATTTATCAAATTTCTTGTGCTTAGAGGCAGAAAGGTGGATCTCCTGCAATAAAGTAAGCTTATGGTGCCCTGCTGCTCCTCCAAGCATGGACATCCATTCTTGCATGTATCAATCAATTTTACTTAAGGATCGGGCATTACGTTCTCGGTTACGACCCTCGTCTTCATCACTGTGAAGTTCTTTCCTCCCTAGGCACAACAAAGTAATCTCAGCCCCTGCCTTTTTCAGAGAGGAAGGAACTTCACTACGTTTTATGGAGCTAGTTAGCCCATTAACATTATAGGAGCAGATGTTATAACTCATATTCGCACACAATAGTCCCAGGCAGTATTATTTTAACAATGTGGTCTATTGAAACCCGCTTAACTAAGTGCATTGAACAACAGATAAACTGTATGAAATCATTCATTTGCCGCACCCCTAGACTCCTTCAAGGCCCGATAAAATGAACAAAAAGAAAGTCAACTGGGCTAACCATATTAACAGAACAAGGTACTTCCAAGGTAGGAGGTCAGCAAAAGAGTTGGAGTTTATCTCTAGTTCTACCCCTTCTAAACAGGGTAGTCAGGATGAGGAATATTATCCCTCCCAGAATGCGAGGGTCCTCACCCAGGGCCGGGTGGAACAGCGTCCGTTTGGAAGACTGTGAAATTTCACAGCACTATCTGGGCCCTGAACGTGCGGAGTTTACCTCACTCCATCGGGCTCTATTTATAGTACCAATAAATTTATATATATATATATATATATATATATATATATATATATATACACACACACAACGTATGTTTTGGGATAACTAAAAGTATAAAAAATGATATCTGCGCTGGCCAGTGAAGATAACATTGTTATCTTCATGTTCTTATACGTCATCTGTTATCTCCACGTTCCTATACGTCATATCGAAACTTATCTGACTGATCCTACCATTTGTTCTGACATTTCATCAAGTCACTTTCACTTTTACAGCATTTATCAAGTGTTACCGAGCTGTGTCAATGATCTCTTCACAATAACTGAAAGGACAGCGCTCTCTTTTTTAAAATTATAAACGTTGTCCTTTTCCCATAATTGTACTCACTCTTTATTTGAATTAATCCTCTGACTGTGTAAAAAATCTAGCCCCTTCAGTTTTCGTCCTCATTTGTAGCGTGACTGAGTGATATCATTTATCTGGTGGCAAAGACACTATGTACTAAGAAATAAAAAAAAAAATCCCAATTCTATTCTGTTTATTTGAAAGAAGCCGCTAACTGTAAAGGGATGACAAGGAATGAGTCGGTGGCTTCAGAGTAGTAGGCAGGCTTACAAGCGAGTGTTGCTATAGCAATAGCCTTTGGCGCTTCCATCTACTACTCTGAAGCTGCCGATTCGCTCATTGTCATCTCTCCACAGTCGGCAGCTTCATTCAAATAAACACAGTAAAATTACAGAAAGAGGAGATTCTCTTACATTTTTTTTCTACAGACCGCTTCTGCCACCAAATAACTCCTACCACGCCCGGCCACGCTACAAAGCAACACAAAAAATGAAAGGGCTGACAGGCGAAAAATGAAACCCATAGTTTAACAATACCACAAATTGCAACATTAACCAGATAACTTTTTATTCAAAAATGAATTTTCTTTTACATACTATGGAAGACTTGGGGAGGGGTGGTAAACATACTAACTCACCTGGGATAGAGGGGGACCAAAATCTCTGTCTATGAATTCCAAACCTCTACATCAGAAAATCACCTTAAAGGGAGACATAGGCAGAGAAGCCCAAAACATATGTTGTATAAACAGAACATGACATGGCCTGGCTGAAGATATCATATTTATCTTCACTCGAGGCCAATGACATCAAGATATCTCACTCATGGCTTCTCCACTCGTGAAATATCATGACATCATTGGTCTCTCATGAAGATAAATATGATATCGCCAGCCAGGCCATGTCATATCCGCTATATGTATATATATATATATATATATATATATAAAACACAACCATGGGGTTCTGTTGGGCATTATTTCATTAAGAGACTTTATGCCCTAGCCACAGATCGAACCCCAACTCCCTCACCTCTGCCAACAGTTCAGATATCTCACATAGACTATTATCCAAACTATCCCAACCATAGGCTGTCCCAGCAAACGAGGCATGCCCTCATAATAAGGTGGACCATTGGGCGGAGACCCCAAGCCCAGTGGGAAAGAAGGTGTACAAAAGATGAGAAAATTTTACACTCTGTGTTCCACGCTGCACTCTGAATGCCTAGTAACCTTTGTATTCAAAACATACAGTACCAAACTCTTATACCCATAAGCCAATGTGTGTGAGTTAAGCCCATATTCTGGTGGTTGTATACAACTAATAGAGCTCAATATATATGTATTTTAAATTAAAGGTACTGACAGTACTGTTCTTCCGAAGCCACTGAGGTGACTAGTCTACCACTTGGAAATACATTTAAATCCTCAGGCCCCTGGAGAAAAGAAAATGAAAAGGGGGGGAGACAAACATAACTATTTGTTAAGTTTACAATGCGGAATATTGGTGAAGATCAACTAAAGTCTGAGGAAGTGTCCCAATAGACGTCGCGGGTGTACACTCACCGACCTGGAGTTGGACATTCCCGCACCCCGTCGCGATATCATCAAGGTGATTGCTGTCCCCGGATACCCATTATCGATGTGGCATGTCCGTGGTGGAGCCGGACTTCTGGGGTTTCTTTTTTAACAAAGACTGAAGCTGGGAACAAGCTTTTTTTTTATCATTTAAAATTTTATTAAAGTTTTTCAGTTACATTAAGCTATGAAAATGGCCCACATAAACCAAGCCAACAATAAAGCCAGATAAGATGATACAGAGGTAATTGTTCTCAAAATACAATGTACTACCTAGAAACTCTATACCTAAGCAAGTATAGACTAATGCAGTTGATAATGTGTATACACTGTAAGCTATAAAATACAAATTTTATGCAAAAGAAAGATTAACCATCATAGTCTTTTTACGTTAACTGGAGGTTACCAAAATCTGACCGAGCAAACCAGATCAGAGCAACTCACTATCTGCCAATTCAGGTATATGTGAAATGGCAACTAATTGATAGAGGTTGTGTAGACCAAAGAAAATCTAGCATTCAGGTCTACAGGCAGTAAAAGGAAAACAAGAAGAGAGGAAAAAGAGAACAGTATAAGCAAGGAGGGTGATAGAACCAGACAGCAGCAGCCAACTATTATAATGTTATCAAACTATGTTGCAACTCGGGGTGATGGGGATTTTGCAGTGGCGGGGGTGCAATCGAGCAGATATGGGAGTGCAAATAAGCCCCCCATTTCTTGTAGTATCTGTCAAGCCTTCCCTTGGCTACCTCTCAAAAGTAGCCAATCTAGCTATAGCAGAACGCCATTGCGAGACCACTGGGGGCTCAAATTGTCTCCAGCGTACCAAAATGGCCCTCTTCATCTCCATGATAGCCACTAGGACCCAAGCTGTGCTGGAAGGGGGGAGTGGATTCAATGCTGAAGTATCTCCCAATAAGAGAGAATAATGTTGCAACAGGATTGGTTTACCTATTATTTATTTATTTATTTATTTAGCTTTTGTTAACCGGGTAAGTACACTAGACAAGTATTATGCCTATTTTCAGGAATGACCCGGGAGAGTACAGACAGTGATACATAGATGGGGCAGGGAAAAATGCAAGTATATCACACAGCATTACAAAAAGTGCAGAGAACAAATGCAAGTACATCATAGTGGTGTAACAATAGGTAGGAGTAAATGCAAGTACATCACACAGTGTTACAGGATAGTGCAGAGAACAGTGCTCATTCAACATGACAGCATAAACAACATAAAGGGGTGGTATCATTTTACAGGGGAGCAGAAGTCAATAAGGCAACCTATAACATCATAGTAAGACGCCACCAGGGAGACGGTAGGTCAGACATACATTTAGAGACATGTAGATGATGGCAGAACCAGCAAGTGTAGGTGTTGCCAGTTATGCCCAAATTGAGGAGTACCTAGATTGAAGATAGAAATATGGATACAGCAAACAGTTTCAGGCAACCTGTATGAGGCAAGAATGGGTCACTGCAAAGAACATTAGTCTAGGGAGGCTTAGGGCATTCACAGGCTGAGGCAAGTTTTAAGAAGCCCCACAGGGATTTGCAAAAACTCTGGTGGGAGGAGGCCAATCTGACATGTTCTGGAAGGGAGTTCCAGAGTCTAGGAGCACGTACGGAGCAGTCCCCTAGGACTTGCGTCCAGAAATTTTGTAGGGCCGGGCAGGTCCAGATAATGTGGAATAGGTGGGCAGGGGAAGAGTGGCATGGGAACAAGCTTTGAGTGGCGGCAGTGTGCTACTTTCTTGACGTTTCCGGTGAAACACCTGATGCCAGCTCTGGTTCCGTAGTCCCCGCCGAGATGAACCTTGCTCCCCTGATGCTGGAACTGGAAGGTCCCTTTTGAAGGCTAAACAAGCTGCATGGCAGGAGTCATAGAGTTTGACCCCAGCAGACCAGAAGATCTGGAGCTTTGCATGGTAGGGGGTCTGGAACCTGATGCCTTTTTCTTTGAGAGTCCTCAGAAGGGGAGTGTATTCCAACCTCTGCTGCTGTATTATAGGGGGGTAGTCATGATCAAGGCTTAACTTTGCATTGAGGTAAGAAAAATCCTTTCTTGCCCACACTTGCCATAACAGGTCTTCCTTTATTTTAAACAAACTGACCTGGAAGACAATAGAGTGAGGACGGGATGTAGCATCTGCAGGTTTGGGTACTAAGGAGCGGTGTGCTCTTTCTATCGAGAACCCATAGATGGGTGGCAGGTCTAAAGTATCACGGAGTAGGTTCTCGAGGGAAGGCACTCATTGGTGCAGACTCTGCACCTTCATGCAGGCCGTATAGGCGTAAATTGTCCCTTCTTGACCTACTTTCCAGGTCGAGGCATTTTGCTTGTAAGTCTGCTGTTTGTGTTAGAAGGACCTCTACAAGATTAGTGAGCTTAAGGGTCCCATCTTCTGCTTCAAAGACATGTTCCTCCATCTGCTCAACGCACTTCATATTTATTTAATCTCTGGTGTAGGGTCTGGGAATTCTTCCTTGTTATCAGATCAGGAAGCTTTAATTTCTTTCAGTAACATTTAAAATCTTGATCTGGAGAGGTGTTCTTACCCCCCATCCATGTCGTACTCCGTAGCGTGTGAGCTGGTGAATGAGGGGGATCGGGCGTGGTCCTGGGACTCTGTTGCAAATCCGCTGCCATCCTTCGGGTTAGGGCGGCTTCGTGAATGTTTTTTATTGCCCTTACCTTCTTCTTTACTGCCACCAGGCATTTTTAAACTGCTAGTATAAATTTTATGTATTTGAGAGGAGGTTTTTGTCCTGATGGTCTGGAGCTATACGAGACAGGCAGGCATTAGATCCGAGCCTTAACTGGAAGTCAACAGAGGACAATTTTAAGGCAAAATCAGAGGTATCCCTGAAAATCAGGGACAGTTGAGAGACATGACCAGAGGTAGTGAGGGAATTGCTGTGTTTAGTTAGAACTCCAGAAAGGAGTAGGTTTTTTTTCCTATGTTGTTAAAGGGTCTGCGAGCCCAGTTAGTTGGAAACAACACTGCCCTAAATAAACTGCATTGTTATACTTGACCTCAGACTGTGTAGGTATTCTTGCATACACCTACACCAGCCCATCCAGGGAAATAACGGAGGTCACTCTACCACATTTGGTGTTCGAAGTGGGATCCATTGGCCCTCTGGTGTGTCAAGGAAATGGAAGAGTTTGTAAAAGCCCTGTTACAGTTGACACCTGCACAGCAGGAGACGAACCGAGCACAGCAGGAGACTAACCATTTATTAATGATGCGGAGATCTCCGCTGCCCTCAGAGAGGTAGTACAATGCATGAGTCAACCATCCCCTACAGAGCCATATAATGAAGAACCATGACCAGTCCATGTGAGTCATTGCCTGAAGAAAATGATACCTGTTGATGACGTGGAGGCATACTTGATGACGTGGAGGCATACTTGATGGCCTTTGAATGAAATATTCCATGACCAACTTTTGGAGGCCTGGCCCCGCCCTTAATGGGCCAGCATCCTAGTACCATTTCTACTCAGTGAAGGCCCAAAAGCTTATTATGGTTTAGAGGGAGAAGCAGTTACAGACTAAGACTATCTGAAAGTGGAGATCTTGGCAAAAAATGGAGTAACTCCAATGGTGAGGGTTTAGAGTTCCTACAGCTGGTGGTTCCGAGAGGGGAAGGTCCCCAGATCACAAATGTTAGACTTAATCCACCAGACCAGGAAGTGGTTAAGACCAGACATCAACAACCCAGCCCAGCTCATAGAGATGTTAGTACTGGATCGTTTTCTTCGTGGGCTTCCACTTGGTCTATGTGAGTGTGTAGGACAGGCCACCCCACCACATATGACAACATGGTAGCCTTAGAAGAGCCATACCTGGCTACCAGAGAATTTTGCCAAACTACAACTACAGAGGTGTCTCAGACTCGGTGGTGACATCCAAGCTCAAGGACCCAGAGCACGGTAGAACTGGTAAAAATGAGACTAGGAGTGGGGGCACTGAAGAGCAACCAGAAGTTGAGCAAGGACTTGGAGTTCCAAGCAAAAAGAACAATAAGGGAGGAACTAAGTCCAAAACCCCTCATTGATGTTTTGAGGGTGGGAAACTAGGGCACATTGCACCTAACTGTCCTAATAGCCTAGAAACCATGCAGTGTTGGATGAGGGAAACAGATAATGATTATTGTGGGTTAGTGAGTGTGGTTGGGGTGGCTGATGGTATTCATGTTTTTCAGACACCGGTTATAGTGAATGGGAAACCAATAGTGGCCCTGGTAGATTCGGGGTGTGCAATTACCCTAACTTCGGGGAATCTAACAGACCCTTCCCAATTCTACAAGATTAAGAGGGCAAGTATCACCTGCATACGTGGATCAGTAAAATATTAACCAACAGCTCATGTACAAGTAGGATGTGATCAAACCAGCTATGTCACTGTCAGGGTGGTACCAAAACTACCATACCCTCTGATATTGGGAAGAGGGACTTAACCTGACTTCCAAATTCTGCTACAGTCACAGCTAGGGGGCAGTCCTAAACCAGAGTCAAATCTCATTTTCCCAAAAGACAGTCCACTAAAAGTTTTCCCATTCATCCACCCAGATTTGCACCATGAAAACTGTAAGCATTGTAAGACAAAACAAAAACATAGGCAGGATAAGCTCTGAGGTAGTAAAACTTTGGGGAAAACTCACATAGAGGTTCTGTTAAATGAATACTCAGAACATGTTAGAAAAAGGGTGGCAACCCAATGTAGTGAAACTGAAATCACCCAAGAGACAGGAGACCATGTCCTTGGTGCAGCCCAAGTACTAGAGAGTGGTGACTTAGGCAACTTGGGGATAACGTTGGCCAAGAACAGGCTAATGACCCCCCTACTGCAGAACGTTCACAGTGAAGTGATAAGGCCAGTGGGCCAAGTGAACTATAAGATCAGACAGCCTGACCACAGGAGGCCTGATCAAATCTATCACATAAACCTGCTGAAACCCAGGAAAGATAGAAAGACCTATGTGGTGATCTCAGAAGTGCTACGCGAAAGTGGCAACTCACCGGAGCCAGAGGTGAGGATCTCAGAAGAATTGACACCTGATCAGTATGAGGAGGCTAGACAGATGGTTAACCAGACTAGAAGATGTTATTTATTTATTGAATTGTTTCACCAGGAAAAGTACACTGAGCAACTTAATGCTCATCTCACGGCACGTCCTGGGGGAAGGGGGAGAGGGGTATACAACGTGTTCTCTGTTTTGTTCTCTGATAAGCCAGGTAGAACACAGGAAATATTCCATGACATAGTCACTGAGCTGGGTATGAAAGTCAAACTAAAGTCCTATCACATCCCAGAAGCCAGAAGGGAGGAGTTAAAGGCTAGGATAAAGAAATTGTAAGAGCTAGGAGTTATTGAGGAGTCCCATAGTGAGCAATCTAACCCGATTGTGTTAGTTCCCAAAACAGATGGGTCCATATGCTTTGTAATGAATTTAGGAAAGCCAATGAGGTGTTGAAATTTGATGCCTATCTAATACCATGAGGGAATTAGTTGATCGAAAAACTGGGTAAAGCCAGGTTCCTAACCACTCCTGATTTGACAAAAGGGTACTGGCAGATTCCTTTAACAGAGTCTGCCAAGCAAAAAAAAAAACAGCATTTGCAACACCAGATGGTAAAACAGGTGGAGCACCCGGTCCTATATCTCAGTCATAAACTGCTACACAGTAGAAACAGACTGTCTAGGAGTCATATGGGCATGTGAGGCACGGAAATACTATTTACTAGGTAGACAATTTAGGCTAATTATGGACCATGCTCCCCTAAAATGGACACACCGGAACAAGAAGAAAAGGCTAGGGTTACTAGATGGTCTCTGTCCCTACAACCATTTCATTTTAAAGTGAGACACAAGTAGGTTTGTTGCATGGCAATTCAGATGCCCTGTCCAGAGTCCACTGCCTCCCAGCATTGGCAGCTCATCCGTGTGGTGCCGAGCTTGGTTGGGGGGGGGGGGAGTGTGTGGCAGAGTGGTACAGGGAGTTTGTATTGGCAGAAGAATGACTAGAGCTTTGTTTCCTTTTTGGAAATTCTGAAGGGGTTACACAGAGTTGTGGAGGCATCCAGGTAGGGAGTTAATCAAACACTGAGTTAATCAAACAGTAATGAGTTAATCAAACACAGAACTAATCAAACATAGAAAACTCTGGAAGCATCCAGCTAGGGAAGACTCTGGGAACATCCAGGCAGGAAGCTAAACACAACTGCAGTCAATGTTAATTAGGGGCAGTGTATAAAACCTACCTAGGCAACACAGGAGAGAGAGAGAGAGAGAGACAGACAGACAGACTGACCGACCGACCGACTGACCTGGGGAGTGCTGAAAGTTGTGCTTCAAGGGATCAAGTTCAAGCTACAGAGATGCTTGGAAAGGACATGTGAAGTTTATAAGTGGATTTTGTTCTACTACCTGGAGGCTAGAAACCAAAGTAGCTGGTGACCAGAGGTAGTGAGGGAGTTGCTGTATTTAGTTAGAACTCCAAGCAGTAGTAAAAAAAATTTTTCTATGCTGTTATAGGGGCTGTGACCCGGGTAGTTGGAAACAGCACT
The DNA here is from genome assembly GCA_016271365.2 of Neoceratodus forsteri. Taxonomy (NCBI): domain Eukaryota; kingdom Metazoa; phylum Chordata; order Ceratodontiformes; family Ceratodontidae; genus Neoceratodus; species Neoceratodus forsteri. Next base: position 116,198,837 of record JADMNL010000028.1, read on the forward strand.
ACATTAAATAAATTACATTATTGTACTTGACCTCGGACTGTGTATGCCTCCTTGGACAAACCTGCACCAGTCCATACAGAGAAATAATGGAGGTCACTCTACCACCGTATCTATTTCTATATCTATCTAACCATAGATAGATAGACTCTGTATATACAGTAGGCAGATGACTATAAGTTGATGGCCATCATCAGGTTAGATTTCAAGCAATGGCAAACTGTCCCATGAGCTATCAGCACTATGATATAAGTTGTGAGGGAAAGTTAAATGATAAAACACATCCAGCACATTTGTGTGAAAACCAATCAAAGTTGCCTGTTCGTGCAACTCAGTGAGCTGAGAGGTGACACAACTGGTCTATGAGTGACTAGTTATTACATTAACTTCTGTCTGTAAAAAGTATATTTGATTTAAATCTACTTCTAACAAGCATTTGTCAATGCCGAATGTTTGTCATGTGCACTGGTGTCATGGGAAGGGGGGAGGATGTTTGAAAATTGCTTCAGTGAAGTTGTTCATGAGGTGGGGTCCCAGAAAACATATGTTGAAAATTTTGGGCAAATATATTTAAAAAATGGCAAGTTATGCCATTAAGTTAAAAACCCAATTAGAAATACATTGGCCTTGCTAACACGGCTGAAATACATTGGACGAAAACCCACTGAAATACACTGACGCGCTTACCTCAGTTCACGGTTGGGCTTTGAAGAGTGAAGACGTGCCTGCAGTACAAGGAAGATTATGGCAACTGACCTCTGGTGGGTAAGTATGAGGTAGGGGGTCTTGAGTGGGATGGTGAGAGGTTGGGTAATGGCACAACGGACAATGATGGACAGTTTTCTGTTTTTACAGGGGAAAAAAATGACGAGGGTCAGTTTTCTTTATTTAGTGAGTTTGCTGAACAGATGAGGACACTGGGGGATTGGGCACCCCCAGTGTCTGTATACTATTTGGGGGAGGGGGGTTACACGCGGACAACAATGGATGGAGAGACGACACCTGGGGATAGGCACCCCAGTGTCTGTATACTGTTTGGGAGGATACACAGCAGACAACAATGGATGAACAGATAAGAACACTGGGGGATTGGGTACCCCCAGTGTCTGTATACTGTTTGGGGGAAGGAGGGTTACACAGTGGACAACAATGGACAGACAGATGAGGACACTGGGGGATTGGGCAACCCCAGTGTCTGTATACTGTTTGGAGGAGGGGGGTTACACAGTGGACAACAATGGACGGACGGATGAGGACACTGGGAGATTGGGCACCCCAGTGTCTTTATACTATTTGGGGGAGTTACACAGCAGACAACAATGGATGACAGATGAGGACACTGGGGGATAGGGTGCCCCCAGTGTCTGTATAGTGTTTGGGAAGGGGGTTACACAGCAGACAACAATGGATGAACAGATAAGAACACCGGGGGATTGGGTACTCCCAGTGTCTGTATACTGTTTGGGGAAGGGGGGTTACACAGCGGACAACAATGGATGGACAGATGAGGACACTGGGGGATTGGGCACCCCAGTGTCTGTATATTATTTGGGGGGGTTACGCAGCAGATAACAATGGATGACAGATGAGGACACTGGGGATAGGGCAACCCCAGTGTCTGTATACTGTTTGGGGGAGGGGGGTTACACAGAGGACAATGAAGGATGGTTTTCTTTTTTTCAGGATAAAAAACAAGCATTTGTCAATGCCGAATGTTTGATGCATTGGAAGATGTCTGCCTCTGCACCTTGTTTATGCCCTTGAGGTATTTGAATGTGTCTATCATGTTCCCCCTCTCCCTCCTGTCCTCCAATACGTACATATTGAGGTCCTTTTAATTTCTCCTGATATGTCATGTGTTGCAAGCCATGTACCATCTTGGCTTCCTTTCTGTGGACTGCCTCCACCCTGTCAATGTCCTTGCACATTTACAGCCTCCAGAATTGCACACAGTATTGTAGGTGAGGTCTCACTAGTGCATTATACAATGGCATCACCACCTCACGCTTTCTGCTAGTGATACATCTGCCTATGCGCCCCAGCATGACATTGGCCATCCTTGCAACATTTGTGCTCTGCTTTGACACCTTCAGGTCATCAGAACTGATAACTGCTAGGTCCCTTTCTTCCTTGGTGATCATCAGCACCTCCACCCCACCCTGTAACTCTCCCCAGGGTTCCCTCTTCTCAGGTGCATTATTTGGGCTTCTTTGCATTGAACCTCAGTTGCCACTCCTCAGACCATTTTTCAAGCCTCTCCATGTCCCTGCTAATTTTTGTCACCCCTTCTGGAATATTCACTCTGTTACAGATGTTGGTGCCATCTGCACACATGGGAAGACTGACCTTTCCTTTTAGCCTTTCTGCAATATCTGTAATGATAACATTGAAGAGGACTGGTCCCAGGACTGATCCCTGAGGTACCCTGCTGGTCACCCCCCTCTGCTTCCTGTCTGTTGGCCAGTTTCTAAACCAGTTTATCAGCTTGTGCCCCGTGGCCAGACTACCCATCTTGTTAATCAACCTTCTATGTTGGACGTTGTCGAAGGCTTTGCTGAAATCAGTGAAGCTGATGTCAACCGTCTGTCCCTGATTTACTTCCTTAATGAGGCATTAGGGTTTCCACCCTAATGCCCAACCCCCTCCCCACCCTGCAGAGACTGACAGGCATTGGAGGTGTCCCTTTGGGTCATTGGCAATAACGCTCATGCCATTCCACCTCCATTCTGTAGACACTGACAGGTGTTGTGGTGTGCCTTGGCATCTTCAGCCCTAACGCTCACCCCATTCCATAATGAGATAAGCTGAGATGGGTGCAGTATAGGAGAATAGGGTGAGCATTAGGGCTAAAGACTCCAAGGCACACTCCGATGCCTGTCACTGGCTGCAGGGTGGGGGTGGTAAAGTGTGAGCATTATGGCCAAAGACCCCAAGGCACACGTCTGACACCTGTGAGTCTCTACAGAGGGTGTGTGTGTGTGTGGGGGGTTATGGTTGGAAACCCAAACACCCAAGTGTTTGTTGTTTTTTTCACTCAAAATTTTCAACATGGGCATTTTGGGACCCCACCCCATGAACAATGGCACTATCATTTTGTTACTCCATCCCAAAAGATGATTTCCCGCAGGGACTGTGCCATTCAGCGCCACAGGTGCGAAAACACATTTTGGGCAGGATGTAAAAAATGACAGCTGTACTGTTCATGAGGAGGTGTAAAAAAATGATAATGCTGAAAATCTCTAGTGAAAATCTGAAAAATTGGTGAAGTTATGAGCTTGCATAGAAATTGCACAACACATGCCTGTAACGTGGTCATTTTTGGAATTTGTTCACCAAATTTTCAACATGGGCATTTTTGGGACCTCCCGTCATGAACAGTGGCACTGTGATTTTGTTAATCCATCCCAGAAGTTGATTTCAAGACAGTGACTGTGCCATTCTGCGACACAAGTGCGAAAACACATTTTGGGCAGGATGTGAAAAATGACAGCTGTACTGTTCATAAGGAGGTGTGAAAAATAGCAATGTTGAAAATTTGGAGTGAAAATATAAAAAATTGTTAAAGTTACGAGCGTGCATAGAAACTGTGCAATGCATGCTCCTAACAAGGTCATTTTTTGAAATGTCTTCACCATATTTGCAACATGGGCTTTTTGGGACCCCACCTCATGAACAGTGGCCCTGTTGTTTCGCTAATCGGTCCTGAAAGGAGATTCCAAGCAATGACTGCAAAATCACCTTTTGGGACTGAGAAATTTAATGACAGTTCCAGTGTTCACGAGGTGGGATCCCAAGAACCCCATGTTGAACATTTGGTGCCCAAATTCCTAAAACTGGCTGAGATATCAACCTAAGTTGAAAGCCCCCCATTGACTCCCATTATATGGCTTACCTTTGAGTCTTCAGTTTGCCAGTTGGTTTTGATGAGTGTAGATGTGTGTCCCGGTCCGGAGAAGATAACGCCGATCTCTGGAGGTAAGTATGGGTGGTGGGGGCGCGGGGGTGTGGGAGGTGGGTGCACAGATGGAGGGTCGGGATGGGGAGGGGACTAGGAGGTGACGAAGGACCATTTTATTTTTACAAGTCTAAAAAGAAAACACAGGGTGACAGTTTTTTTTATTTTGGGGGGATATTTAAATTCATTTAGGCACACTGTTGAGGGCTCCCAGTGTGCCACAATGATGGTGGTGGGGGACATGGCAACACAGGGATTGGGTACCCTGATGTCGGGGCATGGGAAAGGGTACTGGAGGGTGCGGGGTGGACAGCACACAGTGGGTGGGAGAGGAGGGTTTTATTTGTTGCCGGGGCTGGGATGGTAGTGGGGAGGAGAGCACGAAGTGGGCAGGAGTGGGAGGATTGTCCGCTTGCCCGACCGATAAGTCTGCCTGTACTTCAAAGGACAGAGCCGTGCTGCCACTGCATCAGCTCTGTCCTTGCTGAGACCAGCCCCCTCACAAAACCAGTGTCATTAGGACACTACCTGTTGATTTGCCTGACTCAGACCAGCCGCTGCAGCACCGCTCTCCATTGGGTTGGCACCACTCACACCCCTCTCTAGCAACTCTCATATCAACATATTCATCTGCGCTAGCGCACGCAACGAGCACAAAAATGGATTGTCTCCCTGTTTGCCAGTAGTAGATGTCACAGTTCAATAGAAATTATACCAAAAAGAATGTCTTCTCATTTTTTAATTAATATCTGAGATCTGCTTTGTTTACAGTAGTAAAATGGTCTGTACATGCACTATTCATACACACTCTTTTCAGATAAGCTTAATATTATTTATTTATTTAATTTATGTCTTTGGTGACTGGGAAGGTGAACCGATCCAAGGGACCGCTTTCAGGCACAACCTGGGCCATTAACAATGGTACATTAACAATGAGGTGCAGGGAGTTACAGTACAGAGGATATTAACAACAATGAGAATACAATAAGGTACAAGGTGAAGCTGTAGGCTAATGACAAGTCTATATACATCATCACGGGAACATGAAGAAGAATACAGTAAGGTGACAAAATACCAGGTAAACCATATAAAGTGCAAGTTCAAAAAAGCATGCCAATAACAAAATCAAGTAGCAACCAGGTGGATATTTAAGCTGGGACAATGTCACACCTGGGGTCATAGGCCAAGTGCATCCAATGACGCCAGAAGTAACGCTACCCCAAGACAAGACACACCTTGGAGTGCATTATTGCTGTTATACAATGGCTCTTTTGTTAATCAAAAGTAAAAGACAAAAAAAAAAAAAAACTTTTTATTAATTTTTTATTTCATTTTCTTACTGTGGAGGTATACCTTTTGAAGAAAAAGTCCAGAATATCTTCAAGCAGTAGGTGGAGCGGGTATCTCAATGCTGATGTCCCTGTTTTCTGGTCTCATGTCTGTTTTTGTTTGTTTTCTGGTGAGCCCCATCCCTTCCCCCCGCAACTGTGTGTTTCTTGAGGTTCTCCCAGTACACTTTTTTGTTGTGTTTTACTGTACTGGGAGCTTATGGTTGATGTCACATTATAGCAGAGCGGGAGAGTGAACGGTAGCACGCGGTGCCGCTACAATGGCCACAGTTTCTGAATGTAATCAGGGGAGTGATAAGCCAGTGTAGTGGCTTTCTGTTACTTTCTTTTTAAACCAAGGAACGAGAAGAGAAGGAAATGTTTGTGCTTGGGGTAGTAGTGTCTGAGGAGCCAAAGATGCCGCCTCCCCTGCTCTTCCGATCGGTCTCTCAGTACTGCTACTCTGAGGACAGGAGAGGAGAGGAGGTAGGAAAGATGCTTTGCCAGAGGTTTTATTGCTGAACTTTATAAAAACAAAATATAAAACAGAAATCATTTGTAGACTGAGTGAATGTTATAGGCACGCGGTGACTTGCACTTGCTCGCTTGCTCTTTCTGCTCGGTCTGTTAACTGCATTAATGAATTTAGTTATATTTATTTTTTATATTTAATAGAAACATTGGGGATTTGGGGGAATGCCTGTGAGTTGGATTGATTTCCACACTTTTTTGACTTGGAGACACTGAGGGTGTGTGCGGAAAGGCAATAACTGAAGTGGGCTGTCGAGCGGGGGTAACTGAAGCGGCCTGGGTGGAGTGATTTTGATTAGAGTTGATGTGGTTATCTGTGGCCTGGGACTAGAGTCATGATGTTGTACTGTGATGACATCATGGCTCCAGTCCGAGACTGACCAATCAGAGCCCAGCATTTGTCATTGCCATTGTATAATCAAAATTCAGTGTGACAGTCTGCAATAAACAAAGTGCAGTGGAGTAGACTATAGGGAGGGGAGAGAGGGCCAGGTGGGGGTGAGAAAGAAGCTGGAGAGAAAGGGATATTGCAAGGGTGTGGAGATCTCAAAAGGTGGGGGAAGGGGGAACCTCCCAGCTTATACAGATGGAAAGCGGCAACTGTCTTCCAGTATATCTTCTCATATACCATTTGACATATTCTGACCCATTTTAACCTGCTGTAGGTTATGTTATCCAAATGTGAGGCATTTCATTAAAGTTTTGTCATCTTTTTAACTTACTATGCTTTAGCCTTGATTCTTTAGTTATTACATGATAATGTGAATCTGGCTGGAAAACTAAGCCTTGGCCTCCAGCCTGCAGGCTTGGATCACTAGTAGGTGTCATTTAATGAATACCTGTTAGCACTATTTTTCTGGCAGTCGTGGCATTCATCCAGTCCTTATCATGGTAATAAACCACTGTTCCTAACTGTTCATGTCCACATTAATCAAACAGCTCTACACTTTAATCATATAACAGGTAATTTAGTACTTTAATGAACACATAGTATCACTATAATAAACCACTTCCCCTTCCAGTCATTTAAGGAGTAACTTATCACTGCCTAGTACTGATGTGTCCCTCCCTGCTAATGGGGACATACCCCCCCACCACCATTTCATTCTCATTGACTTCAATGTGAATTCAACCTCTTAACAGGTGCCCTATTGTCATTTAAAGGGACACTACTTGCTTTTTAACCAATTTTTGTGTTTGCTTGAGTGCACGCGCAAGAAACACATGGCGTCAGCTTCCTTTACTAGTGGGTTGTGGAGGCATGGCAGTATTGTTGCCAATGTAGACAGCCCATTTTGGGGCTGGTCTGTGTGGCATGAATAGAGGATCACACTGTCCATGACAGCACTAATGTAGCTTGCCACTCTGCACTAAAAAATTTGCCACTGCAATCAGGGAGCTCCCTGTCATGAAACTATCAGCTGTGTTTGCTTGTGGGGCAGTCCCTGACTACAGCAGTAAATTAGAGGTGCATTGTCTGGTGTCCCATTTCAAACAAACATGGTGGCGGCTTCTCTGCCGACCTCTCACAGTCCCCATGGAAGCCGACGGACAGCCACCACCTCTCACAGTCCTCATTACAGTCGATGGGGGTGCCCAGTCCCCCTGTCGGCATGCCCCCTCCCCAGCTCATTTGCCAACCAGGTAGCCCAATCCCTGTTGGCATGATACCCCCCATCTGTTGTGTGCTGAGGGGGTGCCCAATCCCCCTCGGCTCATGCATCCACCCCCCCAACATTCTGCCGACAGGGATGCCCAATCCCCGTCAGCTACAGATCCCCCAAAGAAACACTCAGGTGGCACGTTGGGAGCCCACCCCAGTGTGCCAAAGTAGTTGCAAAAGCAGAAAACCTTCTTGCGTTGTTTTTACATTTTTTTTTGTTTCCTGTAAAAGAAAAATGGTCCCTCATTGAGTCTGGTGCCCTTCCCCCAACCCCAGCCACCCTCTGTGCACCTCACCTTCCCACATCCCCCTCATTCCATACTTACCTCCAGAGCCTGGCACGATGATCTTTGGTGGACTGGGAACACATCTGCACTCTTCAAAGCCGACTGCGAACTGAAGAAATCCCACTAAGCTGTATAATGGCTTAAGTGTTTTTTTTTACAATTTATGTGGATATCTCTGTCATTTGTCTGAATTTTTGCACCAAATTTTCAACATGGGGTTCTTGGGACCCCATCTCATGAATTCAGTGACTGTCATCTGATTATTCGGTCCCGAAAGGTGATTTTACGGTCATTGCATGGAATCACCTTTCGGGACTGATTAACAAAACGACAATGTCACTGTTCATGAGCTGGGCTCTCAAAAAGCCTATGTTGCAAATTTGGTGAAAAATTTCCAAACAATGACTGTTAGAGCGTGCGTTGCGCAGTTTGCATGCACACTAGTAAGTTCACGAATTTGCAATATTTTCACTCCAGATTTTCAACATTGCCATTTTTACACATCTCCTTATGAACAGTACTGCTGTCATTTTTCACATTCTGGCCAAAATGTGTTTTCGCACTTCCTGCACAGAATAACGCGGTCACTGTAGGAAATCAATGTTCGGGACAGATTAAGAAAATCATTGTGCCACTGTTCATGAGCAGAAATCCCAAAATGTCTATGTTGAAAATCTGGTGTAAAAAATATCCCCCAAATAATTTCATTACAGGTGTGCATTGCGCAGTTTCTACGCACACTCGTGACTTCATCAACTTTTATGTTTGCTAGCATGCATGTGCAAGAAACATAGTGCCACCATACGAGTTTTTGTAGGTGTGCCTCCCCCACTTCCAATGCCCTGCTCCCTTTTGCAGGCGCGGCTGCACTGTGCCAATGAATGTCCAAGCTGTCTATGACAGCCATTCAGATGCAGTGGCGTACAGTTGAAAGGAAAACACCGCTGCTTGTGTGAGCAATTTGCATACTGCCATTGGCAGTCAACACATCAGCACACTGCATCCGAACTGTCATAGACAGTTCCCCCCACACTCATATTTAGCACGCTGAGAGCCCACCCCAGCATGCTCATGCAGTCCCGAGTCCCCCCACACACTGTATTGCTGATGGGGGTGCTCAATCCCCCTCAGCTCTGCTGCTCCCCCAACAGATTTCCAGGTGCCATGCTGGGAGCCCACCCCAGTGTGGCAAAAGTCCGTATGGTGACAGAGGTGCCCAATCCCCCATCAGTGCCACTGTACACACACACACACAAAAAAAACTGACTTCCAGTTGCCACGTTGGGAGTCCACCCCAGCGTGGCAAACGTCCGTATGGCTGACGGGGGTGCCCAATCCCCTGTCAACGCCACTGCCCCTCCCCCAAAACAACCTTCCAGCTGCCATGATGGGAGCCCACCCCAGCATGGCAAAAGTCCCGTGTTGTCTTAAAATGAAATGACCTATAAGAAAAAACAGTCCCCCGCTGACTGTCTTGACCCCCTCCCCGCGCCCACCCTCTTCGGACCCTGCCTCCCCACACCTCCCTCACCCTATACTTACCTCTGGAGTCCGGCCGATGATCTTCGGTGGACTGGGAACATGTCTGCACTCTTCAAAACTGACCGCGAACTGAGGAAATGCCGGTAAACTGTATAATGGAATAAACAGTGTTTTTTTCAACTTTGATGCATATCTCAGGCATTTTTGGGAATTTTTTCACCAAATTTTCAACATGGGGTTCTTGGGACCCCACCTCATGATTTCTGGCACTGTCATTTTGTTATTCAGTCCTGAAAAGTGATTTCACAGTCACTGCGCGGAACCACCATTCGAGATCAAGTAATGAAACAACAGTGCCACAGTTCATGAGGTAGGCCCCCCAAAACCCTATGTTGAAAATTTGGTGAAAAAATTCCCCAAAATGACTGCTTTACGAGCATGCATTGTGCAGTTCCTGCGCACGCTCGTAACTTCACAAATGTTTAAGATTTTCACTCCAGATTTTCAACATTGCCATTTTACCACACCTCCTTATGAGCAGTATAGCTGTCATTTTTCACATCTCACCCAAAATGTGTTTTTGCTCAAGTTGCACACAATGGCGTGGTAGGTGCGTGAAATCAATGTTTGGGACAGATTAAGAAAATCACAGTGACACTGTTCATAAGCAGAGGTCTTAAAATGGCTATGTTGAATATTTGGTGACAAAAGTCCATAAATTGACTGTGTTACTAGCGTGCATTACACAGTTTCCACGCACCGTCATAAGTTCACAAATTTGTAATATTTTCAGTCCAGATTTTCTACACAGGCATTTTTTCACACCTCCTTATGAACAGTACAGCTGTCATTTTTCACACCCTGGCTAAAATGTGTTTTTACACTTCTGGCGCAGAAATGCGTGGTCGTTGTGGGAAATCAGTGTTCGGGACACATTAAGAAAATCACAGTGACACTGTTCATGAGTGGAGGTCCCAAAATGCCTGTGTTGGCAATCTGCTGTAAACAATCCCCAAACTAATTACATTATGGGTGTGCGTTGCGCAGTTTCTACGCACGCTTGTGACTTTGCCAGTTTTTTTATATTTTCACTCCAGATTTTCAACATTGCCATTTTTTACACCTCCTCATGAACAGTACAGCTCTCATTTTTCACATTCTGTTCAAAATGTGTTTTCACACCTGTGGTGCCAAATGGTGTAGTCGCTGTGCAAAATCAGCTTTCAGCTAACGAACTGATATTGCAACTGTTCATGAGGTGGGGGTCACAAAAAACCCATGTTGAAAAATTGGAGTGAAAATACCAATGAATGCCTGCACTGTTAGGGTTTCCGACCATAACGCCCCGCCCTGTAGAGACTGACAGGCATCAGGGGTGTGACTTGGGATTGTTGCCTGTAATGCTCATACCATTCCACCCCCCCCCACACCCTGCAGCCAGTGACAGGCATCGAGGTGTGCCTTGGACTCTTCGGCCCCAAAGTTCACCCCATTCTCCTATACTACACCCATTTCGGTGTATTTCCTTATGGAATGGGGTGAGCATAAGGCCCAAAGACCCCGAGGCACACCTCGACACTTGTCGGTGTCTGCAGGGTAGGGTGTGGTGAAATGGCATGGTCGTTATGCCTGATGACCCGAAGGCTCACCCCAATGCCTGTCAGTCTCTGCAGGGTGGTAGTGGGGTTGACTTCAGTTCAGTACTTCACTGCCATTCCTATTATGCATCTCTCTAACTCCTACACTACCAATGGCAATGCCAGCAAGCAAACATTCGGCATTGACAAATGCTTGTTTGTTATATTTTCACTCCAGATTTTCAACATTACCATTTTTTACACCTCCTCATGAACAGTACAGCTGTCATTTTTCACATCCTGTTTGAAATGTGTTTTCGCACCTGTGGCACCAAATGGCACAGTCGCTATGCAAAATCACCTTCCGGCTCATGAACTGATAGTGTCACTGTTCATGCAGTGTGGTTATAAAAAGTCCATGTTGAAAACCTAGAGTGAAAATACCAAGAAACACCCAGGGCATTAGGGTTTCTGACCATAATTCCCTACCCTGTAGGAACTGACAGGTGTTAGTGATGTGACTTGGGATTGTTGACAGTAATGCTCACGCCATTCCACCCCCACCCTACAGCCAGTGACAGGCATCGAGGTGTGCCTTGGACTCTTTGGCCTCAAAGTTCACCCCATTCTCCTATACTACACCCATTTCAGTGCATTTCCTTATGGAATGGGGTGAGTGTAAATCCCGAACACCCCAAGGCACACCTCGACAGTTGTCACTGTCTGCAGGGTAGGGTGAGGTGAAATGGCATGAATGCTATGGCTGATGACCCAAAGGCATACCCCAAAGCCTGTCCATCTCTGCAGGGTGGGGGTGGGGTTGGCATCAGTTCAATACTTCACTGCCATTCCTAGTTTGCATCTATCTAACACCTGCATGTTCAATGCTAATACCAGCAAGCAAACATTCGGCATTGACAAATGCTTGTTGGTAATCCTGTAATAGCTGCGCCTGTCAACAGAGCTCTACCCAGTAATTGCTCTGATGATAGTTAAAAAAGCATATTTGCTATAGTCAGTGTTTATTTTTCACAAAAAATACATTTGTTCGTCTCTCCCTTAATGCCATAGTCTGCTCCTTCCTGAGTGTCCCTGACATAGGTACGCCACTGAATGACGCCAGACTCATACATGAATGAGTTTGGTGATTTTGGAAGCCTTTAGACTAAATAGCTTGCTGCATCATGCTAACTGTGCTGATTTCTGCAATATCAGGAATTTTTCAAACTGAGGGCTATTTCATATAGAAATTGTTGTTTGAAAAATGAAAGCAGGATTCAGTTTATGCACACACTGATGACTGAATTTAGACAGGGTAGTTCCGAAAGAAGGAAGGGTAGCAGATGTAGTCCAGCTCCATGGGGGGTCAAGGATCAACTGAGTAACTACAGACCTGTCAGTCTTACCTCTATTGTGGGTAAACTGATGGAAACACTAGTCAAAACTGATTTTGTGGACTACTTGGTGAGCAACAGGCTCCAAGATAGTAATCAGCACAGGTTCATGGCAGGGAAGTCTTGTCAGACTTGGTAATGAGAGTAGTTGATCAGGGTCACGCTGTGGATTTTCTCTACTTTGATTTCAGCAAGGCTTTTGTCTTGACATCTCACAGAAGATTACTAAAAAATTAGAGGATCTGGGTGCAGAGAGGGACACAGTTAGATGGGTGAGAAACTGGTTGGAAGGGTAACAGCGTAGGGTTGTAGTTAACAAAATCAAAATTAGAAGAGAGGGAGGTCACCAGTGGGATGCCACAAGGATCTGTCCTGGGTCCAGTCCTTTCCAATATGTTCATTAGCGACACGGGAGAAGGAATTTAGATAGATAGATAGATAGATAGACAGATAAAAACTTTATTTTTATACAGAAAATTCTAATCATTAGGATTATACAATCCTGTTCTCAAGATAATACTGTTTGTATTTCACTAAGTTACATCTAAACATATAACATATAACATTATTTGAATAATTACAAAATATACACAATACACAATATACAATACCCAACAATACACTGAAACACAAATACAAAAAAGAAATACTGAATTTCACAATAAAAACTCCCTAATCAAAAAAAATCATATACAACTACATTCTATTTTATAAAGTTTCAAAATTAAATTTTTGAAAGTCGTGTGGTCTTCTAAGGATCTTATTGGAGGGGGTAGAATATTTCATACTTTAGCTGCCTGACATGAGATGGAACCATTACCATATTATGAGTTTTTATGGGACAGACTCTATGTCTATGCACAGATCTTAATAACTCATGCCTGCCTTTACTGACTTTGGGAAAAAGTGTTTGTGTAATGTAATGTTCAGGGTAAAATATATTATATTTATGTATCATTATTAACCATTTTTTTTAAATCATTTCTAAAGACTGTCAGTTTAATTTTATAAACATATTACAATGATGAGTTCGATATGAACACTGCAGAACATATCTAGCTATTCTACCGTATGTTGCACCCTATCCAATCTAATCAACTGATGTTTACTCACTGTTCTATAAATTAAATCCCCATACATCAGGGTTGGCATAATTAGCTGTTTGGCCACTTTTTTCCTATCCTTAATTTGTAAACATTTAGTAGTTCATCTCAAGGCTCCCAATTTCTTGGTCACCTTTTTTATATTATTATTTACGTGGGTGTCAAAAGTCAACAAAGAATCAAAAGTCACCCCCAAATAACAATAACTATCCACCTGTTCTATTAGTTTGTTTGTGTGTGTAACAATATGAATCTTTGATGTAGGCTTCTTATTTGAAAAATACACTAACTTTGTTTTATTAACATTCATCAAGAGCCTCGACCTGGTGAGCCACTCCCCTACCCTGGCAAAGTCTGTTTGAAGCTTTAGTTGAAGATCCAAAACAGAACTTTCGGTGGTGACAATTGCAATATCATCAGCATACAGCCTCATGGCTGAGTGCCTCACCACCTGGAGCAGATCATTATTAAACAAGAGAAATAACAATGGCCCTAAAATGGACCCCTGTGGAACTCCTCTACTAACATTTTTAAGTGTAGATAATGTCTATGAGACCTCTACCCTCTGGGTACGTCCTGTTAAATAAGATTTTATCCAATTTCTGGGCCCATCAACTATGCCTATATCTTTTAATTTATCCAGTAGAAGGGAGTGGCTCACCAGGTCAAAGGCCTTGGACAAATCCACAAATACAACAGCAGTTACCAACCCCAAATTTAAAGAAGTACAAACCAGATTTTTAAACTCTAATAATGCCGTAGTTGTAGAGTGACCCTTTCTAAACCCTGATTGATGGGGTGTCAACAATCCATATTTATCCAAGTGTTCGGAAATCTGCCTATTGACACATTTTTCCAGACACTTGGACAATTTAGATAGTAGAGCTATAGGCCGATAATTATTCGGTTCTGCAGTATCACCCCCTTTATGAATGGGGATGATCTTACTTTCTCTCCAAGATATAGGAAAGCATTCAGACTGTAAGCTCCAATTAAAGATTTACGTTACAATTGGAGCAATATAGTCTGCCGCTAACTTAAGAAATCTACCCTCAATTTCATCTGGCCCTGCTGATTCATGGGCATTTATAGACCTCAATTCCCTACATACTTCTGATATTTTCAAGGCCTTAAATCTAAATGGTGGTGAACAAGGTAAATTCTCTGTTTGCATAGGCATCATGTCTCCTGACACGAATCCTCCAAACTCATTATAGCCTGGCAGGTCTATAAAAAATATTCAGGGCCTCAGAAGTACTTTCTGGTTTATCAATTAGATTTGCCCCAATCTGTAGATTTAAATTTACTTGTGCTCCAGATTTACCAGGGTTTGTTAAGTGATTAATAGTATGTCAAAACTTGCGTGGGTCAGAATTATAACTCATCTTATTTCTATAATAATGGGCCCTAGTCTTTCTTATAAGATATTTACATGCATTTCGCTTGACTTTAAACAACTCCCAGTCAGAGACTAATTTAGATTTTATAGCCTTTTTCCATAATCTGTTTTTTACTCTGATATTTTTCAAGATTTTGTCATTAATCCATGGTAACCGAATATGTTTATCACGAGATTTAGATTTTGGTGCATGGTAATCACAAATCGTGCGAAAAGTAGTAGAAAAATATTCTACTGCTTGATCCAGTTCTGGTACTAACCTACATCTTTCATAGTTTTCATTTGCTATACTTTGCAGAAATCTCTGTTCAGAGAAATTCTGCATATCCCTTTTCTTATTATTATTTGGACATTCTGACAAACACCGGGCCTGTTTTGTTACCACGGCCCATATTGGATTATGGTCACCAAGTTGTGGTGGTAAAGTTCCTAAAGCCTCAATATCTATTAAAGAATTTGTAAATAACAGGTCCAGTATTGTTCCTTCAGTCCTGGTATTAGTATACCGAGTAGATGTTTTAATATGCTGAGTTAGTCCCAGAGTTGAAGCTATCTCCTTTAATTTCCTACCTCTAGGCTTAAACCAATCACAATTCATATCTCCAATTAGGATTAATGACCTATCCCCTATACAACCACAAATCTTATTTATACTTCTTTAATAAATACCAGATTTGACTTCGGAGGAGAATACACCACATCAAAAACTAATTTGAGTCTATCCATATACACTACCAAATATTCAATGTTATTCTCGCTCCCCTTTAAGAGGAGTTCCACATGGCCTACCACATTTTTAACATAGAACATTACCCCAAGATGTGTCTCTTTACAGATGGCACAAAGCTCTGTAGCAGGGTAGACAGTGAGGATGGAGTTAGGCTGATGCAGACAGACTTGCAAAGTCTAGAGAGGTGGTCAAGGGTTTGGCAGTTGAAATTCAATATCAAAAAGTGCAGAACAATGCACATAGGGAACAAGAACTCCAGGACAGAGTACCGGATGGGGAGGCAAAGCTGGGCATGACCACTTACGGACGAGACCTAGGGGTCATCATCAGTGATTCCCTAAAACAATCAAGCCAATATAACAAGGCCTAGAGTAAGGCAGACAGGATGCTGGATGTATAGGAATGGGTATTGATTGCAGAAAGAAGGAGGTATTCTCCCTCTCTGTATAACACTGGTGAGGCCCCACCTGAATTGTTGTGTCCGGTTCTGGAGTCCTCCCCTAAGGAAAGATGAGAACAGGCTGGAGACAGTACACCATAGGGTGATTAAAATGATACAGGACCAGCAGGGCAGATCTTATGAGGATCGGCTCAAGGCACCGAACATGTACTCGCTGGAGGCCAGATGAGTGAGAGAGAGAGAGAGAGGGGAGATATGCCAGAGACCATCAAGTGCCTGAAAGAAATGAACAAGGTAAACTGCGAGGACTTATTTGCTATAGGTAGCAGTTCAAGAACATGAGGTCAAGAGTGGAAACTGAGAGGGGAGAGGTTCAAGGGGGAAGAGGGAACGTTTTATTTTACAGAAAAGGTGGGGGAGCTGTGGAACAATCTGCCAGCTGATGTGGTGGGTGCAAAAATGATCAATGATTAATTGAAACACGGCTGGGACAGAGTAAAGAGCTTAGTGGTTTCTCAGGGTGGTAGCGGTAGGGTGGATAATGTGGGTTAGAACCCTGTGTAGAGAATAGGTCCAGGGTTTGTTAGTTTTATGGACAGACTGGATGGACCAGTTGTTTTTTTCTGCCATCATTGTCTACGTGTCTGTTTTTCTCTCTCTCTAGATAGATAGATAGATAGATACAGTAGATAGATAGAGATAGTGCAGATATATAATGATGACAGACAGACAGACAGATAGATATGTAAGCAGTAAGACATGCTGGAGCATTGGTTGTGCTGGTTTTCCCACATGCCCAGGGGCATAGTAAGGCATGAGGCTCCAGGCTTATTCTCTTCCGCTGCTGCAAGTGTGATAAAACCAGCACAGTCAATGCACAGAAGTGTCTTAGTGCACTTATAAAATTGGTCCATAGGCAATATTAAAAAAAAGACACTCTAAAAGTTCAAAAAGACACAAAACTATCATAAAATATTGCTAAAAAATGTAAAACAATCCCTCCAGAGATGGTTTCCACCAGTCAGTCATCGGTTTTTCTACACATTCAATACATGGTGTCTTTCCTTCCCACACAATACAAGAATTTAAAGTTCTGTAGTATTATACTAGTAGAATGTGCGCTCCTCTCCCCCACATACATGTACATGGAATGGTAACATGGAATACATGAATTCAAAATGCTGTAGAATTCGAGAGGCATAAGCATATAGACACACACACGCCTCAGGTGGAGCCAGAGCCTCAGTTTCATCTGTTGCAGGCTAAGCAGCAGGGATTCCTTTGTCAAACTGCTACGAATAGGAGGGGAATTTTTCATGGTTATCAAATAAACACCAGAAATGGATACTGTATATACTGCTTGATTTTCAGACTTGTTTATGTGTGTAAGGACGGTCTCATGAATAGAAAGAAGATTGAAATTTTTACTTATTTTGTTTAATTTAAAGGAGTTTTATTTTAGAGCCTAGTTGAACACCACTAAAGCAGTAGATAAGGCTAGAGGGATGTTTGGGTGTATTAGTAGGGGTATCACAAGTCGGAAGAGGGAGGTAATAATCCCTCTTTACAAGACACTGGTTAGGCCCCATCTGGAGTACTGCATGCAGTACTGTAGGTCATACCTTCAAAAGGACATTAACCAAATTGAGGCAGTCCAGAGAAGGCCAACCAGAATGGTGCAGGGACTGCATCAGAAGACATATGGGGACAGATTAACTGAGCTCAATATGTATACCCTAGCGCAAATGAGGGAGAAAGGTGATAAGATTGAAACATTCAAACACCTTAAGGGCATTAACAAGGTGAGTCTAACATGTTTCAATGTAAGAAAAAATAGCAGGACAAGAGGACACAGCATGAGATTAGAGGGAGGCCGATTAAGGGATAATGTGAGGAAGTTCTTTTTCACAGAAAGGGTGGTGGATGCATGGAACGGCCTACTTCAGGAAGTGGTGGATATGAATACAGTGCAGGGCTTCAAACAGGCATGGGATAGGCATAAGGGCGCAATACAGATGAGTATGAATAGATAGGCCATTGACAGAGCAAAGGCCGATGGCACATTCATAAGGTAGAAAAAGAAATGGGCAGACTGGATGGGCCTTTCGGTCATTATCTGCCATCAACTTCTATGTTTCTATGTTTATATACTGTATAGATACATATGTAAATATAGATATAATACATACATGGAAACTTTCCCCATAGAAATGGCCTTCATTTATTTCCCAGTGTACCTGTGAATAATCTATCAATCAAAAGTATATACCTGCACTAATAAAACAATTGCAGCTCCATATCTACACTTTTTAAAGCTATATACCTTCACTAACCAAACAATCAATGAGACAATACTGGTAACACAATTAACACATCATTAGGAAACTAGTCAAACCAATTAACAAGCTGCAAACGAACATGGGAAAAAGACACACAAAACCCTCCCAAACCCTGACATCCCCCAAACTCCTACCTGCACTCACTACACACCATTCCCTTCTTGCTACAATAGATCTTTGGACGCCATAACATAATTGCAAATGCGATCTCCATAACAATAACAATCCTAATGTATATTATATTCAACGAACAACGTGTAAGGGTGAAACACTCAGAAGCATACCCATCTAGGGGGCTAATTAGGGCAATGAAGTCACTCACCATTCAGGCTTATGGCCTCATAGCCTCAATTAGCCCCCTTATATCCTTTCATATCTTCTTTGAAAAAAACTTTGTTAATGTGTAGATAATGGGGGACGGGGAATAAAAGGGAAGAATCAGAAGAGTGCTTGTGTATGTATTATGTATAGTAGCCCTGACTATTTTTAATGGAGAACAAAATTAACAACAATTACTGGAAAAATGCACTTTAATGTTTCCCAGAAAATGTTGCTACATGTTAAATGTTCAATACCAATTAAGAGAATGAGTACTTTGAAAAGAAGGGGAATATTCTGACCCATGCTTGTTGTCAAAACAGTTTTATAAAGTAAGTCAGACAATGTTTACACAGTTTTTAAGCCATGAAAAAACTGCCATGCTCCCAGAGGAGGCATTACTTTCATGTACTGTGCTCCACTGGTGAACTTAACTTGGCTTCTGCATTCTTTTTGTGCAAACGGTCAGTGCAGTTGACGGATTCCACTGTAATCTATCGGTAGAAGGGGAAAGGTCAAGAAAGTGACTTACAACAAAAACAGACAGCTTGTACACTCACCTTGTGCAAGGAAATTTAAAGGGGCTGCCAACAGACTTTGGACTGAGATTATTTTTTATGTGTACACTAAAAGTCAAAATTCCATACAGTGCTTCACTAATTGGCCCACAGGGAAAACTGATCATAAATGATGTCTTGTTGGGTTAAGCTGGCAAGAAAGTTGTAACAACACTGCCACACAAGTCGTAACTTTCTTTGAAGGTCAATCAGAACTCAGGCCTTTGGTAAATCCTTGAAAATACTTACCTTTCCATTAGCGAAAAAAATGAATGAAGAGGTAGACAGGCAGGCAGACATACTGGCAGATCAACAGTCAGACAGACAGACAAACAGATATAAAGGTGCCATTTTTATGTTTGTTATAGATGAGACCAAACACTCATGGGAAAGCTGAGAACAGAATGCATAAATTAATTTAGGGGTGCAGGAGTTATTCTTCCCAAAAGGAAACAGCTTTCAGAAGTACACAGTTCTAGACCAGCAGATAAACAGCCATATCTGGTAATCTCACAAATTTCTATCATTAAAGCTCACCAATCAGTACATTAAAAAATTATGTTGAGAATTGTTTCCATACTCTCTCTCTGGCTGGGTCTCTATCAGGCCAGACCCATCACCCCAGTATCTCATGAACTCTCATTTCCCCTTAGCTTCCCTCCCATGGCAAGGGTTGGTCCTGAAGGCTGCAAAATGGATCCTCGGTTGGGAGGCGGGCATTGTAACTGGATGCGGGACCTGTGGAGTGTCGGGTCCCTCACCCTGCCTGGCCGGCATTTTCCCTCCTGGTTTTGTTCCCCCAGAATGAGTGGATGTGCAATGCCATGTAAGACGGCTCTGCACATACTTCTGCAGGCAGACTGTCGGCTGCTGCTGCTCCTCCTTCCATTCCTGTATGTTGCAGTCACTAGCTGTCTAGCCCCCAGCCTCCACTAGAAGCCAGGCTAACACTGGGTGCTATGTCCCTCCCACCCCACAGGAGGAGAGCAGTTAATTCGATGCTCAGTCCTCCTTCCCCGGCTGACCTTTCGACACCCAGAGTTTGCTCACAAGCATGGGTCACTCATCAGCGTCACAAAGCAGCAGCATTACTGCGACACTTTCAGGCTGGAGAATTGTGATCAAGTGTCTTATTAGTTGAACTCTGCTTTGCCTGACTCCTGTATATTAGTAGAATGTTGTACTGGCATCAGTTTTGATACGCAGGGATGTTTATGCATGTATTATAGATCAAGGGAACAATCTTGATCATTTGGAGTGCTTCTTTCCTTCCAAGTGGGATACTCTTATACTGTAAAGAGTGCGTCATGTCTGTGCAGGTGCCCTGGAAATGGACACGTTCAAGGCCGGTATATTTACATTTGAATATATTATTGATTTGTGTCATTCTATAAAACAATAGTGCTGCATGTCCTCAGACACTACTCTCGAGTTGTAAGAGTGGTCTGAATTGCACTTGTAGGTCATCATTCCATGAGAATGCATGTGGGACCAATCTTACAGTCAGGAAAGTGGCCTCCAAGAAGTATGTGCTGTGGAATTTTTTTAATTCTGACAGAATGGAATTCCTCAGAATTTCAGAAAATTCTACCTAATTCTGTGGAATCCCATCAGCAGCAGACTTCCAAAATTTTAAAAGCAGGATGTTTTTATAGATTCGCAATCCACAGCTTACATAAACCAAGGATTGTTTTCCTACAGTTCCTCAGATTACATGATCTGCAGAATTCAAAAAGAAATTCTGACAAGCATTTCAGAAGCAGAATTGGCATTCTGCATGAATTCTGCCAAGAGAACAGTCCTACTGAGGGGTATTAACATACACCTGTGTTCTCAACTAGTAGAAGAAAAGGACCTTGGGTAATAGAGAGCCAGTAGACTACTGGGGGGGGGGGGATCTAAAGTGAGCTGACCAGTAGAGCAGGGGAAGTAGTTCTGTCTCTATACAAGACCCCATCAGGTCCTACATGGAGTTCTGCATGCAGTTTTTCTCTCCTTAGTAAAACACAAATGGGACATTGAGGCAGCTGAGGGATTACCAACATAATTAGCTGCATGGGGAGAAAACTAAAGCTATCAGGAGAGGTAAGAGGCACTTAACATGTTCACCCTGGAGAAAAGAAAGCTATGAAAGGACGTGATCTCAATTTTTCACATACTTATGAGTTACCACCGTATTGATCACTTGTGAGCCCCCACGCTGAAGTATTGTGTCCAGTTCTGGAGGCCGCCCCTAAGAATGGACATAGACAGGGTGGAGGCAGTCCGGAGGAGGGCAACTAAAATGGTGCAGGGTTACAGTAAAAGCCTTATGAGGAGAGACTGAGATCTCACTTAGACACTCCCTAGAAGAGGAGGGAACATGGTGAGACCTACAAGTACCTCATGGGGGTGAACATGGTACATGAGGGAGTCTATTGCAAATGAGGAAGTGTACCAGACCAAGGGGGTCATGCAATAAAGCTAGAAGGGGGGACGTTTAAAAGGGATGTGAGGCAGTGCTTCGCTGAAAGAGTGGTGGATGCCTGGCACAGTCTGCCAGAAGAGGCAGTGGGAGTGAAAATGGGGGGGGGCTTCAAACATGCATTGGACAGGCATAAGAGAATATTAGTAAATTGACATGGAGGGGAGAGGGTCAGTGTAGTACACTGAGTAGGGAATACTTATACAGTATGTTAGCACTAAAGCTACGTGCAATTTTCAAATTTCACTTCTGTCAGAATTTCACAGAATTTTGGAAATTTCACCCAGTTCTGTGGAATTCTGTCAGAAGTACAGTTCTGAAATTCTGAAAGTAGACTGTTAACTGCAGAATTGTTTGCCACAGTTAGGGTAAACAGTGGATTCATTTTTTGCAAACCAGGAAATATTATTTCACAGATTATGTCATCAGAGGAAATTTATATTGTGGTTTACATTGAAATGCTTTTCACAGTTCCACAGAATTAAACCAAAATTATGAAAAGCATTTCAGAAACAGAATTGTCATTCTGCAGGAATTCTGCAGGTGGAATTCCATATTTCGCACTGCTTTTGTTTTCACTGCATGTTTGCAGGTGGAATTCCATATTTTGAATTGCTCTTGTTTTCACTGAATGTTTGCACTGCATACTTATTTCATTACCACTATTACGTAGTGGGGGGTGGGGAGGGACATGATGGACCTAGAATCCCTTCTGACCTTAAATTACTATGTTAAGATCATCTTTGGGTTTGGGTTTCTGGAAAGGGTTTAAACATTTTTGCCAAATCCTAACAACTGCATATACTTTCTGTAAATACCTGTATCTAACCCATTGCTTTGTAATATGCTTCAAGGTACATTATGTTTGAATGTCACTCTGTAAACCTTATGAGTCTGTTGCTGAGGGGTAGAGCATCAGGATGGTACTCTAGGGGCCAGGGTTCAGTGCCCAGTAGGCAGTGGCAGAACCCGGTTTTGGAATGTTTGGGAGCAAGGGGGAGCCAGTCAGTAAATCACGGCCTCCACCATGGGCACTAAACGGTGAATAAAGTTGGCGGCAGGGCACCACTACTCACACTGGGGTACCCAGGAGGGGCGACTGCCCCTCCAGCCCCCCCTCTAGCTCTGCCACTGCCAGTATGTCACATAAAAATAGGACCGCTTGGCCCACCCCGTCTGCCTATTTTTTCCCTGCCTACACTGTCACCACAGATCTTACCTGATTTCTGGCAAACACCCCCCCCGCCTTCCACCAAAAATTCCTTTGTGCCTATCTCATGCATGCTTAAAGCCTACCATTGTTTTCACCCCATCACCTCTACTGGAAGACAGATCCAGACATCCACCACTACTTCAGTGAAGAAGTACTTCCTCATATCCTTCCTAAATTTCCCCCTTCCAGCTTCACTGCATGACCCCTTGTTCTTGGGCATATTCTGTTCTGGAAAATACTCTCCTCCTGTATCTTATTCATCCCCGTGAGGTATTGATAGGTCTCTATCACATCCCTGACTCGCTCCTCTCTTTCAGGGTGTACATATTGTGATCCCTCACTTTCTCTTCATAGGGCTCATCAGCCCCTACACCATTTTAATCCCCTTCCTCTGGGCAGCCTGTACCCTGTTTATGTCCTTCCTGAGATGTGATCTCCTGATCTGGACATAGTACCCCAGGTGAGGTGTAAACAGCAATTGATACAATGATAACACCACTTTGTTTCCTTCTGCTGGTGATACCTTTCCTTATGCATCCCAGAATTCCACTATCCCTGCCTACTGCCTTTTTGCACTGCCTCGCTACCTTGAGGTCATCAGATATGATTAGTCCAAGGTCCCTTTCCTGTTTACTGACCATCAATACTTCTTCCTCCTTTCTATTCTCCGCCTCTGGGTGTGTGTGCCTTAGTGCATGATTTTGCACTTTTCACTTTCAAACTCAGCTGCCATACCCTTGACCACTCCTTGGGTTTTCTCAGGTTTCTAATCATTCCCTCCACCCCTCCAGAGTATCTATCCTATTGCATATCTTAGTGTCATCTGCAAAGAGGTATACCTTTCCCTCCAGCTTTTCTGCAATCTCACTTACAAAAACATTGAAGAAGATTGGTCTGAATACTGAGCCACCCTGCTGGCCACCCTCCCATCATTAGAGTGTGTGCAATCCCTCCTAAGATCCCCCCTTCCGGCTCTATTGCATACCCTCTTGTTCTTGTACACCTTTTCTTCTGAAAACTACTCCCCTCCTGTACCTTATTCACCCCGTGAGGTATTTATAGGTATCTATCATGTCCCCCTTTCTCTCATCTCTTCCAGGATATATATATATATATATATATATATATATATATATATATATTGTATTGAGATCAGCAGTCTCTCTCTCCTCATAGGCCTTATGATGCAGACCCTGTACCATTTTAGTCGCCCAGCTCTGGACAGCCCCTACTCTGTCTATGTCCTTCCTGAAATGTGGTCTCCAGAACTGGATGCAGTACACCAGGTGGGGGTCTTACCAGTGATCAATACAGCAACAACACTACTTCTCTATGTCTGCTGGTGATACCCCTCTCTATGCACCCTAGCATCTCCCTGACCTTGCCTACTGCTTTGCTACACTGCCTTGCCACCTTGCAATCATCAGATATGATTACCCCAAGGTCCCTTTCCTGTTTAGTGACTGTCAATACCTCTTCCCCCATGTTATACTCTGTCTCTGGGTTTTTGTGCCCTAGGTGCATAATTTGGTACTTTTTTGCCTTGAAACACAGCTTCCATGCTCTTAACCACTCCTCAAGTTTTCTCACGTCTCTACTCATTCTTTCCACCCCCTCTGGAGTATCTATCCTACTGCAGATTTTAGTGTCATCTACAAAGAGGCAGACCTTCCCTTCCAGCTCGTCTGCAATGCCACTTATAAAGACATTGAAGAGGACCGTTCCCGTACTGAGCCCTGAGGCACTCCCCCGGTCACTCTCCCTCATTAGGGTGAATGCCGGTTACCACCAACCCCCTCTTTCATCTATCCATCAACCAGTTCCAGACACAGTTAACCACCTTGGGTCCCACCCTTCTGGTGCTGAAGGCCTTGCTGAAGTCTAGGAAGGCCACATCCACCGGCCTACTATGCTTTATTTCTCTGGTCACCCAGGTGAAGATATTGATCAGATTCGTTTGGCATTATTTCTTTCTCACTACAATTTGTGATTCCGTTAATACTGCACCAAACATCTTGTCAGCTCTATAAAACCCAAAGTCAGTTCATTGATTAACTCACTCAAAGTGAAGGCTTCTTAAGTAGGGTGACCAGCCTGGTAGAATAGCTGGCAAAACTTTGAAAATGCATTATCTCCAAAGATAATCCTACATAACAATCCTTCAAAATGAACGCGTGTCACAGAAAACCCGGTGGCCCCCTTTACATTCAGTATCCCTAAATTAAAATATCTTGATGGGAAATTTGAATAGAGAAACATGATATTCTGTAACTTATACACTTGTGCTTTTGACAGTTGTATAGTTTGGAGACTTCTGAAACAAAATATAGATAGATACTGTCAGATAGACAGACAGACAGTCTCAACAGATGGACAGACAGACAGATAGGTATCCTGTGATAATTGTGACTTTATAATAATGACTGAAAATACAGCAACTACAAAATAGCGAGCACATGAAGGGCGGCGAGACAAAACAGTGACTTAGCCATGATAGCGAAGAAAACTGCCATTCCCATTACAAATATCGCGACTGGAAAAATTAGTGCTCAGTACCACTCCGACCTCCAACTTTAAACCCCTAAGCTGCAGTAAACTTAATATAAATAAATTAAGCAACTGACAGAAACTGTCCCCTAATGTTCAGGAGTGTGCCCTGGGATCTTCTGCATGGCAGAAAGAAATAGGGTTGTGGCACTTCAAGGTTACCTGATCGGTCTAATGCGGGCAATAGTGCCATCTAGCATAGTTGTTTCTACCCCTGCCTTCCCCGAACCAAGGACTTCATTTGAAAGCGGCCAGAAAGTAATTCCTGAGGGCAGCCATTTATGAAATGCTTTGTAATGGGCTCTGTGATTAAATTTTATTCAAATGTAATACACTGTTAGAAAGAGCAACTTCTAAATGGTGAATAAATCTTGGAGCTAAGTGGTTAAATCAAATAAAAATAATGTTGCGGCAGACACAGTAATCCTGTCTGGCAGCCCCTAAGATACAGACACAGAGTTCTTACTCGCTATTATTACAGTGCTACTATTATGTGCAGTGCTATAAAGACAACAAGTTATTATAGCTCGCACTATTAAATACTCGCCGATTTTACAATCGCGATTTTTCAGTCGCGAATTTCACATGGAACCAGATATATGGACATGTATGCATACTGTGTATATATTTATACTCACAAGGGTGTTTTGTGCAGACATATGGAATCCAAATAAACAGAAAAGAGAAAGAAATAAGTGCCTTGGCTGGGATATGAATGCAGGCCACCCAGAATAATGTTCTGTTGTGCTACCAGCCATGCCACCAAGGCAACTGGAAGCCTGGCACTCTCAGAAGCACCTTACTCTTTCTCCAGTGCACAGCTTGGTGCTGCAGAGATAATTACATTTTTTTTCACAAGAGTACAGTATGCACACACATGGAACCCAAACGAGCAGCAGAGAAAAACAACTAAATGCCTTGGCTACATACATACATACATACAGACACACACATTCATTTTATATTTAAAACACCTTTCCACATTCCGGGGTGCTGCACGTGACAAAATCCACATAAAACGAGACAAAATTAAAATAAAACACAACATACAAAGTATTTTCTGCACAGGCGCATACGCAAGCCGCTGACAGAAATCACCAATTAACTGAGAGCTCGTACCTGCCTGTGAAAAGTCCTAAGAAACCAATTCACTGGACCGTCTTGGAAACGAGGGAGAACACTCACGTTCATTAGAACTAAGTGTCATATAACAAAAATGAGTCAGTTCTCCAATAACTGCTTCTACCACCAAATCAGTGTCAAATTAAATCCGCCCTCAGACTGCTCAACTCTTAGCGTCAGTATGATGATGACAGCGGTGGCTTCGACAACTGCGATGACAGTGGTGCATGGGACTTTCCTAAAAATATGCTGCAGCAGGTACTTACAGAAATGTCATTGTTTACATCAGTCGTGGCGGATTTCCAAGTGAAGGTTCAGACACTGTAGCATAAGCAGAGAGATACTGACACATATCTCTTCTGCACTGATAAAAAGAATTGCCATCATGAGGCAAGAATCCAAGAACTAGAGAGGCTGGCAGTGCTTCTGTAGGGCATCACGTTGAAGATGTCTAGATAGGTTTAGTGGTTTGCTCACCCTGCCTGGTACTTCTAACCTGGGCCCTCAGCTGTCTGGCAGCAGCGCTTCTCTCTATTTTAGATTTGTACATGTAACCCTGTTTTTGCTTGTGAAAGAATTAATCTGATGTTTCAAGCAGTGCCCAATCCCAGGGAACAAAGAAGCAAATGAGGTTCTAACAATCCTCCAGTGACTCACCCGCTTACTCAAGACACCTGCCCCCAGGAGGCTTGAGTCCCAGATGCCTTGAGACCTAACTGCAGGTCTCATATTCTAATCCCACCAGGATCACTGACGGGATAAGTGGGCATCCCTAGCACAGGATAAATGGCAAGTACTCACTAAGCTTTTGCACACAGGTCACATAATGAGCTCTAACTAACCCCTGCTGTTGAGAGGTGCTCCGGTAAACTGGCTTGTATGGTTCATGATGAGATGGGCTCCTGGATGCAAATGCCCCCAGGAACTGGAACAAACCACTATCAATAGCCAAAGTGTCTATCTAATACAAACCATCATATCCTCTGAGAGAGGCACCAGGGAGTTAGGCTCACATCAAGGGACTCTCCCAGTGTTACCACTGATGCTGGTGGACTTGGGCAACTCAGCAACATTATTAACCCCCATCCCTATCTGACACTGCTGACCACCCACATAAGGGGGAGATCATGCTACTCATATTCAGCCCACCTCCCCATTCCAGCAATTTTCCAGCAGGATCTGGTAGCACTCACCCCAACAGGTGAGTCCCCCCCTCCACCCCACAGACGCTGCACATGCCGGGGCCAAGAAAGATAGGGTTCAGGTTTGCTCCCCCCCACCTGACACTTCTCACCTGGGCCCTCAACTAGGTTAGATAAACTGTGAGAAAAAGCAGACAGGGGAGGATCTATGCCTTGCATTACCTAATAAACAATTCAAAACAGCTGTTTCAGACTTCACTACTATAAGCATTGGTATTCCTCGAGGATCTATCTTGGGTCCTCTTCTCTCCCCAATCTTTGTAAATGATCTCTCCCATAACTCTGTATCCTGCTCCTCTCTGGTTTATGCAGATCACCTGGTGGTCTATACAAGCTCAAAAAATTTGGCTCACTCCAGGGTGTGGTATACCATGGGATATCGCCACTTGGTGCCTCAGGTTCACACGTACCCGGAGATGGATAATATCCCATGATATACCACACCCGTCATGTATTGTTGCTTAATTATTTGTGCTAAGAAAAGTGTTTATTATTTATTTATTTATTTATTGAACTTTGATGACCGGGTAGGCCCACTGGGCCCCAGAGGTCCCTTTTTCAGGGGCGACCCGGGAAGTAACAGTACATGAAATAGAAGACAATGGTACAATATACAGGCTGAGGGTTTACAGTAAGCAACAGCTTTCAGATCCATGAGGTATAGCTTTCTTATCTATGGGTCATACATGTCTAACTACTTATCCTATTGTGCATTTGCTCATGCTACAGAGACCTACAATTAATGATACAGTACATTGAGTTCATTAGGTAACATACCTCTAAGATACATAGGATATTTTCTATGAACGTGAGGCGGGTAAGTGCTGACTGTTCAGTGGGAAGAGATTATGGTAGAAAGCTGACGAGGTCATTATTTTAGAATTAGGTACTGTAGCATAGAAATTACTCATTGACAGCAGGTAGGTCTTGAGTCTTGTGCGGAAACACAGTACCGATGGGGTTTCACGCACCTCCAAAGGAAGGTTGTTCCAAAGGGAGGGGGCATGCAGCGTAAGGATTTACAACCTGCTCCTAACCTGCTCCTAGGGACCCCTAGTAGCATTTGACCGAGGACCTGAGGTTACGCACCACTTTTTTCCTGTGAGGAGTCCATCAAGGCTCGGGGGAGGCATTGGGCTGATTAGTTTTTTTCGCCAGACAGAGTACAGGGTACCTGAGCCGAGCTTCAAAGGATGGCCAATTGAGCCTCGCTAGGGCCTTGCAGTGGTGGCTCCTTGAGTGGGATGAGGAGGCAAAGCGGACTACCTTATGGTGAATTTGTTTAATTATCTGATGCACGTTATTGTTCATGCAGCTTCTGCCTCAGTTGGTTTTGTTGAAATGTTTTGTTACACTGTACTGGATCTCCTTGCTATGTAGATTCATGCACTGTTTTGTATAGCTACTGCTCATGAATTGCAACTGTGTAGCCATAACATTTCTAATGTCTTTATTTCTTTGCTGTACAGTATTTGTACTCCATTGTGCTTGTAACTGTACTCTCCTGTGCATTCCTGAAATAGGCATATTATTGTCTAGTGCACTTACCTGGTAATCAAAACACAAATAAATAAATAATATACAAAATGTATAGTAGGTAGCACAAGGCCCCCCTCTTTGGTTTTTCTCATAGTTTTTCTAACCTTATTCTAGAATCTTTTATACTATAAGTGTCATCCAGTGGAGGCCTTACAGTATTGTTCTTGACCTGCCCAGTCCTTCAATCAATCAATCAATCAATCAACTCAAAGTTTATTCATATAGCACCCCTGCACTGGGACTCAGCGTGCACTACAATTAATACACACAAAAATACAATTCATAAAACATTTACAAATATATTTCCAGAACATATCTCCAATCATCCACCCCCCAACAAATCATCAATTAAAATGTTATAATCGTATTATTTGCAGTAGCTATTAGCCCTATCACATACGTTTATATAAGGCTATATGCCTGTTCAAATAGGATGGTCTTGAGCCCTTCTTAAAGGTTTCCACTGAGAGGGTCTCTCTAAGACAGAATGGTAATAAGTTCCGCAGGACAGGTGCGGCCACCGAAAACGCCCGGTCACCTGACAGCCACAACCTTGTCCTGGGAACCGTCAGGAGGCCACCCTTAGAGGAACGAAGGGCGTGGGATGGATGGTGAGAAACCAGGAGATCTTGCAGGTAGCCAGGTCCCTGGCCATGTAGGGCTTAATAGGTCAGCAAACTGACCTTGAAGGCAACCCTCCACCTTATCGGCAGCCAGTGCAGCCCACAGAGAACCAGCATGATATGTTCAAATCTAAGAACACCTATTAAAAGCCTGGCCACCGTGTTCTGCACTAGCTGCAGATGGTGGAGGTTGCCTCCAAAAAGCCCCAGGTATAAGGCATTGCAGTAGACTAGCCTCAACATGACAAAGGCATGTATTAGGGTGGTCAGGTCATCAGGCGGTATCGTGGCACAGATCCGGGCAATGTTCCTCAGATGATAAAAGCCACTTTGGACAATGGCCAACATCTGACCATCAAGTGTCAATCCGTCATCAAGAACAATGCCCAGTTCTCTAACCTGAATGGAGAGGATCAAGGATAAACCACCCAGTTTTAAACCCAGGTCACTACCCCGTACCCCTCCACCTCACCAATGACCTGGTTCCACCACCAATGCCTCCTTCTTGTCTGGATTGAGTCATAGCCAGTTTCTTGTCATCCAGGAATCTCGGCCAGACAGGTGTTAAACACAGAGACTGCCATCTGGTTTCCCGGTGCACAGGAAAGGATAGCTGGGTGTCATCAGCATAGCAATTAAAACCCAAGCCATACCCCCTGATAACATCTCCCAAGGGCAGCATATCCACCGTGAACAGAAGAGGTGAGAGGACTGAACCCTGCAGAACTCCACAACAGAGGTGCATTGGGTCAGATGAGGATAAGCCCATCACCACCCTCTGCACTCGGTCCATGAGGTAGGACTTAAAACCAACTGATAGCATTGCCAGACAGTCCACACCAGTTCCGAAGGTGATCCAACACCACCTCATGATCCACGGTGTCAAATGCAGCAGAGACATCGAGAAGAACAAGAATAGATTGCTCTCCTCTATCTCTCACTCTCAGGAGATCATTAGACACCCTTACCAGGGCAGTCTACATGCTGTGCCCAGACCTAAACCAAGACTGGAATGACTCAAAAGTGGCCGAGGAAGTGAGATGGGTCTCAAGCTGCATGGCCACCACTTTTTCTAAAATCTTCCCTAAAAATAGGAGGGTTGAGACCGGTCTGTAGTTGGTGAGGCAGCCTGGGTCCAAAGAGGGCTTCTTCAAAAGAAGCCTCACCAGGGCCTCTTTTAAGGCTACTGGGAAGACCCCACTCCTCATACAAACATACGAATCTGCCAGCAGAAACAAACCACCCATTCTATCAATGTCTGCCCAAGTGTGCAGTTAGCCCACTAGATTGCAGCTGCCCCAACCCCCTCCCCATCTGTCATTCCCATGACTGCCTCAGCCCCCTCCACCCAAACCCTCTCTCATGCTCTGTCCCACGCACTCTTAAAATTTCCTACTGTCTTACATGATACCACCCCCTCTGGTAGAGTGTTCCATTTAGACACCACTCTCTCCGTGAAGTAGTGCCTCCTCATCTCCCTCCCAAATCTTCTGCCCTCCAATCTTAGTCCATGCCCCCTCATGTCCCTACGCTTCCTCAGTTTAAACACCACTTCTGTGCTAGCTTTATCCCCTCAAATACATGAACGTTTCAATCATATCCCCCATACCTACTCTCCTCCAGTGTGTACATATTCAGCTCATTCAGTCTGTCCTCATAGGCCTTTCCCTCCATCCCCTGTAACATTTTTGTTGCCCTCCATTGCACACCTTCCAGTAAATTAATATCCCTCTTCAGATACGGCCACTAGTACTGCACACGTTACTCCAAGTGTGGCCTAACCAAAGATCTGTAGTGGGGCAGGATCACCTACCTATGCCTGGATGAGAAACACCTTGCGATACAACCCAGCATCCTGTTCACCTTAGCTGCTGCTTTCCTGCATTGGGCAGAGTTGTTCCTGCTCCCTGTTACCAACACCCCTAGGTCCTTCTCTTTGTCAGCGATCCCCAGCCTCACCCCTTCCAATCAGTAGTCCCTCCTTGGGTTCTTTGCCCCAAAGTGCATAACCTTGCACTTTTTTGCATTGAATCCCAGCAGCCACTTCTCCGACCATACCTCCAGTTTGGTTAGGTCCCCTTGTAGTTGTTTCCATCCATCCTCTTCATCCATCACTGCCCCCATTTTGGTATCATCTGCGAACAGACTAATTCAGAGGCAGTATGGCACAGTGGTTTAAGGCTCTGAGCTGCAAACCTGGAGACCTGGATTTAAATCCCACAGCCCCCATTTGCATACTGTGATCTGAGCAAGTCACTTAACTTCCTTGTGTTCCCAAATCACACCTGTAAACAAGCTTTCAGCTTAGTGTGTCTCTCCTGGTAAAAAAAAAAAATAAATCCCTGCTCCCAACTCTGTGTGCAATATCGGAGATAAAGAGCCCAAATAGCACCAAGCCCTGTGGCACACCACTCATCACTGGTCTAAGTGTTGAGAGCTCCCCCCCACTACCACCTGTTGCAGCCTCCCCTGCAGCCATTTTCTCATCCAGTTTGTTAGCTTTGTCCCCACCCCTGCAGCAGTCAGCTTCCTCCCCAGTCTCCCATGAGGCACTGAACTGAAGGCCTTGCTGAAGACAAAGTACAGGACATCTACAGCATGACCCATATCCAGCTTTCTTGTTACCCAGTCATAATATTCAGATTGGTCTGACAAGCCCTCCCAGAGACAAACCCATGCTGCCGCCCATCCTGGAGGTCATTACCCTCGAAGAACAACACCAGCCTCTCCTTTAGTATTGTCTCCATAAGTTTACCCACTACGGAAGTGAGACTGACAAGCTGATAATTTCCTGGCTCATCCCTAGGGCCACTTTTGTGTATGGGCACCACATGGGCCACCCTCCAGTCCTGAGGCACCCATCCTGTGTCCAGGGAGGTGCTGAACAGGTCCACCAGTGGCTTGACCAACACCTCCGCCATCTCCCTTAGCACCCTGGGGTGGATGACATCAGGATCTGGTGCCTTGTCCACCCTTAATGCCCTCAGACCCTCTAGTACTCTACTCCCCTTGATCATTTTATCAGTAATCTCCTTCCCTCCCACCCCCACCCTCCCAGTCCACGGTGGTGATGGACCATCCTTCTTCTTTGTGAAAATGGAGCAAAAGTATTCATTTAGTACCTCCGCTTGTTCCTCTCCCTTTTCCACCCATTCCCTTCCCCACTTTATCTTCCCTATATGGTCTCTACACTTCCTCTTTTCCTTGACATATCTAAAAAAGTCCTTCTCCCTTCCCTTGATGCCCTGCCATAACCTTAGCTCCCTGGAGGCCTTGGCTACTCTCACGCACTTGGTCACCTCCTTGGACCAACTCACATATACCTCCCTGTCCTCTTCCTTCCTCATTCTCCTGAACTTCTGGTATGCAGCTCTCTTCGCCCTCACCCCCTCCAACACTTCTCTGTTCAGCCAGCATGGTTTTCTGGCTCTGCACTTCTTGCTCTTAGTCCTGGTGCAAGCTTCTGTAGCCTCTGTTAGCCCAATTTTAATAATTTCCCACTTTTGCTGCTCATCCATCTCTGGCCTAATACCCTGAAGTCTCCCTTACAGTATTTCTCTCATCCTCCCAAAGTCTGCCCTCCTAAAATCCACCACCTTTGTTACTGTGCCTCCAGACTCCCTGCCCAACTTGAGAGTGAACCACACTGTTTGGTGATCACTACCAGCTAGTGGGTCTTCCACCCTTATTTCCCACACTGCCTCCCCATTTGACAGCACCAAGTCCAGTGTGTTACCTAGTCATGTTGGCCCACTGACCAGTTGTGTCAGGAGACCATCCTGGATCACATCCAGGAGCACCTGCTCCCAGGCACTGGAGGTGGCATGGGTGCTCCACTCTACCCCCCGGCATATTGAACTCCCCCACAGTCACCACACTCCCCTTTCTATATACCCTCTTTATTTGCTCTACTAACTCCCTGTCCAGTTTCACTGATTGGGCTGGTCGTCTGTACACCACCCCCAGCCTCAGCTTTCTATGCTTGAGTCCAGAAGCTGCATCCATAGTGCTTCTGTCCTCCCTTCCTCCCCCTCATTCCTTGTACATCTGATCCCTTCCCTCACATAGAGTGCTACCCCTGTCCCCTCTCCCAACCCTCCAGTCTTTCCTGTAAATTTTGTACCCCAGGATTGCCAGATCCCAATCATAGTACTGGGTGGATGAAGTCTCAGTCACTGCAGTGATGTCCACATTCCCCTCTGCAAGGAGTGCCTGTAGCTTTGCTGTTTTATTACCCAGGCTCCTTGCATTTAGGGAGACCACCTTCCACCCATTGCCATCCGTCCTCCCCCCTTTGGTTCCTTAGTCTGTCCCTCTCCTCTCAGTGGTCCCTTCCCCTTACCCTCAACATTATCAAGGGGGGACAGAATGTTTTGCACTACAACCTGGTGACCTTGCTTGCTAGCTGCATGGAACACCAGACAATCTCAGCAACCACAGGACCAACTAGATCCATACATCTGACTAAAAGTTGGGTAGGGCCTGGGTCTAGATTACAATAGGAGCGTTGCAGCTTTGAGATTATTTCACTCACCTCCTCCACTTAAACTGGGTCATACTCAGTCCACACATGAGGGGTGCCCCCTCATGCCGATGCCCAGACCCCACAAGCCAATTGAGTGACCCTGGAGAAGATATTGGATCTGATAGAGGACACTTTGTCAGCAAAGAACAGAGCGAACTCATCACATCTAGTGTTCAAAGTTTCTCCTCCAGAATGGAGACTGGCTGGGTGCAATAACCTGTCCACCATACGGAAGAGCTGAGATGGTCTGCTCCTTGCTGCAGCAATCTCCCAAGACAAAAATATCTGCCTTCTTTAGGGAGATTGCCCCATGATAGTCACTATAATGTGACCTCAAGACCAATTTGTCCTCCATCAACCCGAACTTCCTCCAGTGACACTCTAACCTCTGGCCCTTAGTCTCTTAATCTTTAACTCTCTGAGCTCCCCATCAAACCGGGGGCGGGGTCTCTAGCAAGTAGATTAGGGCCGCATATGGACAGGCATGATAGTGTCAAAGGTGGTGGTGACAGTCTCATTATAGGCTGCCACCACTCCCTCTGTACTCATCGTGCATTCAGCTTCCACACTCGATAGATCCTGCACCACTTGTAGTCCCATTGGGAACAGTCCCCATAAAGAGTAGTTCTGGACCATCTCTACAGAGGAAGGACTCTCTGAGGGGACCCCAAACATAAACCTCATGGTGCTATGATTTGAACATACCACTGGATCAATCCTGAGATTGACGATCTCAAATCCCAGTGAGAACACCAGGTCCAATGTGTGCCTGTGCGAGTGGGTCACTGAGGTAATTACCTGTGATGGACCCAGTGCTTCCATGCCTTGTGGGAGATCATGACCAAATGTTGAGAGTTCATCTTTGATCCAGGTGTTGAAGTCCCCCAGAATCAACCATATGGGAGACTCCAACACCAGGCCGGTGACAAAGTCTCCAATCTCCTGCAGGAATTCCCTCTTCCCGCTGGGCAGGCAATAGATAAGTAGGATCCTGCAGCCTGCACCAGACCCCCCCCCGCATGGCCACACACTCAAATGACCCGGCAGAGCCCACTGGGAGCACCAAGAGGTTCATATTGGATTTAAAACAAATGGCCACTCTCCCACCTCTGTGATCCTTCCTCAGGCTGTGTATCACAGAATACCCAGCCAGAATCACTGTCTCTAATATAGGGCTAGCATTTTCATCCAGCTAAGTTGCTGTGATGCAAGCCAGGTTAACAGAGGAAACCAAGTCTGCCATTATAGTAGTCTTGTTCCTCATTGACCTGGCATTGCAAAGCGCAGTCCTTAAACATGAACTGCATCTGAGTGTGACTCAGCTGTACATTTTACTAGCAGTGTGTGTATACTGTGTTCTGTCAGAGTGTACCAGGGGGACTTCCACTGATGGCAGGCAGTAACAGAGAAATAAATGACAATGCAGTTCCATTCAGTTCACTTTATTGGCATGACAAGACAGATACTGCTAAAGTTTCAAACTATTCTAAAGGCATCAACATACTGTATTAAGTATGGACTTCATTCCCTTCCCACAAATAATCTCTGGAACAATGTCACTTTAATGTACCACTTCAGTTTACATAAACCGATTAAATATGAACTGTTAATGGCACCTAAATTTATGTTATAATGCAAGTGTTTTTTTATAGTCAATCGGATCCAGATTGTTTATTAGTAAGCATTCCATTCACTATAAACTAAATATAGATATATATCCTATCACTGCCAGGATCAGTTCTTTCCAAGGGTGAAATAGACTGTCTTCGCCCCTGGTTTTGGCATGAGATCAAAAAGTTAAGAGCTGAAGAACTACCATATTTAAGCTCTTTGAATTGTTTGTACCACAACCTGCATTTTATCTGGTGTGTCCTGACATCTTCCCCTTAACCAGCTGACCAGTATTGCAGGTGCCCACATAACTGATGTCATTGGTGAAATCAGCTGTGGGGGTCTTGGTCTCTGGCGGTTGCTGGGCTGTCCTCCTGGTCCCCATTTTCTGTTGAGGGTTGTGTTTTAGATGTGGTTGTGTTACTTAACTGCAGACAACATTGTGTTGCAGAGCATTGTATGGCACTTTGGAGAGTGGATGGGGTGGGGAGTGAGTGAGGGATGTAGCATGTTGTAGGGAGAAGGTGGTCAGTGTCACCATTGGCTAATCTCTTCTTTGTCCCCCCCTCCGCACTCACCCTGCATTGCTCACCCACTTTCACAAACAAATGGACTGGGTAGTGCTCGTGGCATAGTGCAACATGGAGATGACTGCTGCATCACACATTTAACACTTTCCTTTGCAAAGGATGGGCAAGGCAGGGGTAATCTATGGCAGCTGTTATAGAATGAGAAATATTTTGTATATTACACACTCACTGGCTTATGGCTTTTTAAACTTTGAATTACATTTGATGTGAGAGTGTTCTTTGCTCCAAGCTTATCTGAGTGGAGTGCAGGCTCTGTGGGACTTTCTTTGATACCAAGGTTTTCTGCCTTTGCCTGCACCCCTCCCAACCTGGACTACTCGTGGTGCATCTTCTAATTTGGAATTTGTTATAGAATGAGTCCTCCCAGAATGTTGATTCATTGGTATGGTGGATATCTGGGGGCATGCTCAACCAGGGGTGATGTGGGTTGGGGCACAGACTGGATGCTGAGGGAATATAGAACATGGGAGTTATTTGGTTAGGACCTTCCAGTCCAGGTGCTTGCATGGGGGTGCATGTGATGCTTGTGCCCCTTTGTAATCACATTTTTATGGCCTTCCAAGCCTCATGGAAAGGTTGGAGTATAAATGGAATAAGAACATAGTTCAAAATTGGTGTCTGCCTGCCACATGCAGGTGGAAATGGTTCTTAATAAGCCCAGCTGACACCTTGCTATTTTCAGCACCTATGGATGTAATTATAGCATACTTTGCTGTGGGAAACATATCTCAAATGGGAAGTCTTATATGGTGTGACCTGCTGCAAGCGGCGTCCTCTGTCAGTTTCTGCAAATGAGTTTACAGCTCTTACCTCAGGCAAATCAGGTGCCGTGCAATGAAGTGTTTCAATGATTTGTGCCGTCTTGTCTGTCTATTGATGTGTAGCCTCTCATCGGTCTTCCATCTGTGCTGTATTGTGGTGTAATTGTAGCGCTGCAGGGGTGGGGGAGACCAGTCAATAACAAGTGTGTTTGTGCATAATCAGTGTTTGGTTTCTGCAGTCCAGTCTAGAAATACATGCTGTATGTGCTGTATAAGCAGTTGCCATGAATTAAACTGGTATTTATTGTGCTGTGAGAATGGTTATTTACTGTATATGCCCTTTGGTATCTCAATGATTTTTTTCCTCTGATATTATGGGTTATGTATCTCTTTGTGTAAGTTTGTGAGTTCCTAATCCACATGGTATTTGTAATGTACTATGTCTAAATGTGGAGTTACTGAAGAATCTCTATGCTTGTGATTAATCCTGTTGTTTTCTTAGGCTCCGGTTACTGTGTAGCAGTTTCATGGTTTGTAAAAGTTGATCCAGTGTGCATTTTTTTTGCATATGGCTGTCTTTTGACATTTTAATGAAGAATCTGTAACAATTGTGCATTTTAGAGTAAGAATCTTGTGTTGACAACACAAATCCATGGCATTAAACATCAAAGAGATCAACCTTCAATTGTCACCTTCTTCAAGAAACCTCATGTGGATCCTGTGCCTTCACCACAAAGATGGTCTTGAGTGAGGAAATGAGGAACATGCACCCTGCAAATTATGAGAAGACGACACATCAGGACTTCAACAGTAACAACATAGGAGAACAGTACAAGTACAACCCTTGTCACCATTGAAAACACAGCGTCTAGACTGGAGATGCAAACAGTGTATCCAGATTAGCCTCCCCAACCCCCATCTATTGAAAACAGTGCCTAGAATGGAGATGATAACAGTTGATATGGACCAGCCTTGCCAACTGCCAGCTGAGGAAATACCAAAGCAGGACTGTAGAAACAAACTAGAAGCCCTGAGTTGAAAGCTGTGCTCTGCTTTACCTGCACAAAGTCTTAAAAAATGGAGATGCTTGACCTGCCAAAGAGGCGAGCACCAGTATTCAAAACAACAGGTTTCAGCAACTGTAGGAAGGTACGGGCTATGTTTATAGCTCACCAGAACAAAGAAACACATCAGCATGTCTT
The DNA here is from genome assembly GCA_016271365.2 of Neoceratodus forsteri. Taxonomy (NCBI): domain Eukaryota; kingdom Metazoa; phylum Chordata; order Ceratodontiformes; family Ceratodontidae; genus Neoceratodus; species Neoceratodus forsteri. The sequence goes on from JADMNL010000028.1 coordinate 116,237,296, forward strand.
GTGGAAGATGCCTCATGTATCCCCATGGACAAAGCATTGATTCTGCTCAACTGGAACAGAAAAGATGTCACAAGATGTGTCTCACAGGTGCTTTTTTTTTTTTATTATTTTTACTGAAGAGATGGCAGACAATACAGACAAGCTTTAGACAAATTACAATAAGGCTAAAAGTTGTGTGAAAAAGAAAAAAAACACAATTATTTTGCTACAAAATGCACAGCCATCATACATCGTACAGTATATGGAAAAGAGGTAATACTAATAACTTTATTGACACAGACAGTAATAATACAAGTGAGCATGCATTGATGGAACATGTTTAATCACCTTGAGTCCAGCAATGAGTAAAAGGATATTGTGAAATCACCAGTATCAGATTAATTAATTGGAGTGACCCATATACCTTATTTATGTTATAAATACATGTCTAAAGAGATTCAACATAGCCTCATATTTAGTCTTTTTTTCTAATGGTTGTATAATGAACTTTTTCTATAGCATGAATTGAAATCATAAAATTCAACCAAATATCAAATTTAGGAGATTGCTGGTCGTTCTATTTTAGAAGAATGTGCTTCTTAGCAATCATCAGACCAAGGTGTAGAAGTTGGCTTTTAATCTGAGGTGTGTTCTTTGACCATATTCTATGGCTCAACAGTATAGTCTCTGTGTCTTTACATAGGATGGTACCTTTTGCTTTAGAGAGTTCGTGAAGGACCTTTTGCCAGAATATGTTTAAGTGGGGACAGTCTACAAAGATAGGTCCTAAGGTCCCAACTGAACCTTTACATCTGGGGCATAGATTGGAAACGTCACTGTTCATTTTATTAAGATAGTGTGGCATGCAGTAAATTCTATGAAATACCTTGAATTGTGTTTATTGTAGCCTGCTGGATATTGTCCCTGTGCTTGTTAAAGTTAATAGCTTCTTTTCATTACTTGATTGGACAGGGCTTGGCAATCAGAGGTCATTAACTTGACAAGGGAAACTTTGTTGAACTTCTTAAAACTACTCAGTGATGAAAATGAGACCATAGGAACCTGGCTCAAATGAAAGTAGGACTACACATGTCCAGCAATTCAGAATGAACTAATTGGTCTCATGAGTCTTGAAATCATTGGTTCTGTGGAAAAGGACATTGCTATGTCATCATACTACTCAATCATCATTGATGGAACAAAAGACTCCCAAGGAAAAGAACAAGAAAGCATTTGCATTTGATATGTTGATGGGAACATGCAGCCCCTGGAGGACATAATTGGGTTTTATGAGCCACTGGATACAACAGGAGCCTCAATAGCAAATGTCATAACTGATTGTCCTCACTGGACTTCCTTTGCCCATTGAATTCCTCTGGGGTATGGCATCTGTGATGCTGCAAACATGTCTGGGTGCTATCAAGTTGGACAGGCTCTAATCAGGAAAAGTCAACCACTTGCCACATTCATGCATTATGGTGCACACTGTGTCAATCTTGTAGTGAAAGAGAGCTGGGAAGCAAACCCTGTACTAAGAAATTCCTTGCACTGTGTCAGTGAACTGGGCAAACTGTTAATAACAGAACAGTTGTTTTCTGATTTGCCTTGACAGATTGCATCTGCCTCCTTCAGAAAGCTGTGACCCTTATGTCCAACTAGGTGGACTGTAAGACTAGCAGTAATTGAAGCAGTGAAACAGCAATATGAGCAAATCATTGAGAGTCTGACATAAATGGAGCTGGAAAATGGGGATGCTGCAAGAAGGGCATGTAGTCTCTTTTAGCAGATGAACAAGGGGAACACATCATAAAAGGTCAGCTACAAAGGCTATGAAATTAGTCCACTGCTCTGGATGCCATCAGGCATGCTATGAACCTGTCCAGAAGCTGAACTTAGATCCCACTGCACCCCCACTGCAAAGAAAGCTGCCAGCCCACTTTGCTGACAAAGGAGAGAAGCCCAGTCCTGTCACAGTGGAAGACTATTTCAAGATGGAATTCTTTAAGATGGTAGACATGTCTGTTGCCTAGCTGGAAGACAAGTTCCATCAGCCAGTGCTAACTCAATATTCCACTTTAGAACAGTTGCTTCTTGTTGCTGTGAAGGGTGAAGGGGCTGACTTTGAGCTGGAAGAAAAGACTGACTGCATTCAAAAATATCCAGAGCAGAATGCCAAAATGCTGAAAGTGCAGCTTAAAATGTTTGCACAGAGTATCACATGTAGCTGTTTGACTGTGTTTTAAAGCACTGTCCCCAGATGTTCATTGGCTTTTTATTGAGCTAGAAAAGTTTCTGCATTTCTTGCTTGTAATACCAGTCAGCACTTGTGATGCAGAGCTCCGTTTCAGTGCACTTAGGCACCTAAAAAAATATGGCTATGGTCAACAATGACTCAGTCTTGCCTGAACACAGTTTCTGTGTGCCATGTTCACCAAAATAGACTTGCTGGACAATCTCAGGACACCACTGTACATAATTTTGTTCATGATCATGAAAGGTGCTCTGCTGTATTTGGACTTTAACAATAAAAACGTTGCTAGGGGCTGATGCACAAAAAATACGGAAACGTATTCAATCACATCATATTCTTTCATGTAAATACACTTTATTTGACATAATAATGAGAAAATAAATGTAGAATATAAGGTATACTGATAGAAATATTGGTGTTTTCTATAGATAATTCATTTTTTTTGCTGGGTAGCACATCGTGACCCGAGGGTGGTTGAGAATGAGGTTGTCCCCCCAACCTTTACACCAAAATTACTCCTCTATTTGCTACCTCCCAGAAAACTCCTGTATCAAGCCTACACCAAGCCTAGCAGTGGATCACTTCTGTAGTGGTGTAAAACAGCCCAATGGTTGCCTCCCATAATCTGTTGATTGCAAAAACATGAATTACAGTCTTCGGGGGGGGGGCAGATAATGCCACGATATCTATCGGTAGCTTGTAAGTTACAATCCTCATAGAGAACACTAGATTGAGCATATGGCCACCTGTGTAGGTATGGATTGTGGGTAGCAGACCAAACAAGCTGTCCATAACTAAGGTCAATTTACCTGCACAAAGCATATGTGGAAGTGTTCTCTCAAGCAACACTGGGATGCATAGGGAGAGGCATCAATAGTAGAAAACAGGAAGTTGTTATCCTTCTGTACAGACAGTTGGTGAGACCCCGTCTGGAGTACTGTGTGCAGTTCTGGAGACCCCATCTCCACAAAGACATAGACAGAGTGGAGGCTGTCCAGAGGAGGGCAACCAAAATGGTGCAGGGTCTGCACCAGAAGACATACGAAGAAAGACTAAAGGAATTTAATATGTATACCCTTGAGGAAAGAAGGGAGAGAGGGGACATGATAGAAACTTTCAAGTACCTCAAGGGAATCAACAAAATCCAAGAGGGTAGCTTCTTTCAGAAAGGAGATGTGCAAGATCAAGGGGGCACAATTTGAAGATAGAGGGAGGACAGCTCAGAGGTAATGTGAGGAAGTATTTTTTCACAGAGAGGGTTGTGGATGCATGGAACAGCCTCTGTGAGGAGGTTGTGGAGTCAAGAACAGTGGGGGGATTCAAGAATGCATGGGACAGACATAAGGCAGTCCTAGTGGGGGGTAGGAGGAAATAAGCTGTTGGTTAACTAGGATCTGCAGCTTATCTGTTAGGTAGGAAAATGGGCAGACTAGGTGGGCCAAGTGGTCCTTATCTGCCATCACATTCTATGTTTCTATGTAACACTTAATCTGCAATTGTGTGCTGAGTTTTCCCCATCATTTTTTATGAGCCAAGAAAAAAGGGCCCTATTTTCAAAACATTTTTGCCATTGGCAAAAAATAAATGATTTTTTTTATGAATATAGAGATTTAAAGCAGCAGTGCAACAAAAAATGTTTTTCCAAAAAATCTAGCTTCAGCTACAATTAATAAAAATATTAGCACACCTGTCACATGTACTTGTCTAGGTACTTCCAATACTGCCTACTGTGAATCTTTTTTTTATATTTTCTCTATCCTATCCCTTGCCAGGTCTATAATGCTATGTCTATGCAAAATGTGGCAGCCATCTTTTTTTGTTGAGAAAAAAACTATATTATAACATTCATAACATCTTCAGATGTTGGCAGAATTAGAAAATTGTACCACCAAGTAAACCTGGAAGATGTCTGGAATCTTTTAAAGTGAAAAAAGGGTAGGGTCATATTTTTTGTCCAATTTCGTTGCACTGCTGCTTTAATTATTCATAAATCAGCTGGACCCAGTTCATTTCTCAGAACCATATCTGTTGGAAAGTGAAAATGAGCCTAGCCAGTATAGGCTGGAGTGAGTGGCTGGTGACATGCAGTGCTAGTTGCAAGATAGCCAGATGTGAATTCAGCACCTTGTTGTTTTACTTTCTTTCCAGTCACCATGAAGAAAGAAGAGAAGGTGTTTCAAGACTGTGCAGAAATCTACCGGTCTGGACATTTTATCAGTGGCATTTATGTAATTCATATAAACAACATGACAGAGCCAAAGAAGGTAAATCTTATTCTACATTTATACATTTTTAAAGCAAAGCTCCAGTTTTGCAGCATTTATTTCATGTACAGTATGATGCATATTTTCGTTTATTTGTTTTTAACTTTTTGGTTACTAAATTTATGGCAACCTTCATAGGCATAAAATCCCTGACATTGCACACATAGATATATGCAGGACTCTACTTTTGTCAAGGAAGTCATAGATTCCATGATTTATTTCCCCCATTTTCATGAAAATGTTATGATTTGTGACATTTTCCATGACAACCCCATGATTTGTAGCATGTTCCATGGAAATACCAAAATTTTTATGTGCCAACATTATTGCTGTTAACACCTATCATGGTCATGCATATTATTTTCTGCATTTAGTCAAGTTTAAGATTACATTCAGTGTGAATTATTCAGCTGCATGATGTCACTGATGATTTCAGTAATAGGGCTTTTGGGTATAGGCTCATGGTTTCAGACCCACACAAGCCTAGACTTGATCACCTGTATTGCACATTTTTTCTTTCTCACTTCAAAATTTGTTGTATGAGAACAATTGTTAGATGTCATTGCTGATATACTGAAGGGTTTCAGCACAGCTAATCAGCAGACTTTCAGATAGCTGAACTCAGTTTTACAGTACATGTTGTCAATTAAATTAGTCCCAGGTCAAGGTTTAAATACAATTTGAGTCACCTGTTTTGCAGGTTGTGACATAACCTCTCCACCATATGAACTACAACTGACTTAGCTGTATCTCAGTGACACTCTGAATGTGTGTTTGTTTAGCAGGAAAAGGATCAGTGGATGAAATCCTGGCAAGGACTCAAAGATTTTTTTTGCACGATGGAAAATTATTTGAATGGTGATTCATGGTGGGTGGAGTTGGAATAGCAAATTATATGAAAAGTAAATTTAACTAAGAGCAACAGTATGTAAAGGTAAATTGTCTGCTGGGATTGGATCCCCACTTGCCAGTTTTGCAGATTGGAACATAACCCCTACATTACAGGAAATGCAACTCCTTTACCTGCAGCTTGGTGGCTCACTGTGTTCACTTAACAGGCAAAGAATCAGTGGTTTAAATTTGGGTATACATAGTTTGAGTTCTGGAAGGGCCTTAAACATTTTTTTTATTTTTTTTTGTAAGATGGAAACTCAGTTGAGTAGTGATTCATGGTGGTGGAATGGAATAGTTAATTATATGAGAAGTACATTTAGCTAAGAACAGTCTGTGAAGGTAAATCACCTGCTGGGATTAGACCCCAGTCACCTGGTTTGCAAGTCATGACATAACCTCTACATCATAGGAACTGCAACTCACTACCCTGCAGTTCCGTGGTGAACTGAACATGTGTTTGCTTAACAAGCAAAGGATCAGTGGTTCACATCTGAGTAGGGACTAAAGTACTTTTTCATATTTTTTTTGTAAACCTGAAACTCACTTGAGTGGTGATTCATGGTGGTGTGGACCTGCAATAGTAAATTATATAAGTACCTTCAGCTAAGAACAATTTTGTAAAAGTAAATCACTTGCTGGGATTAGATCCCCAGTCACCTGTTTTTCAGGTTGTGACATACGCTCAACATCATAGGAACTGCAAGTCCTTTATCAGCTCAGTGGCATACTGAATGTGTGTTTGCTTAGTAGACAAGGGATCAGTGGTTTAAATCCTGGCAGGCACATACACTTTTTTTAATAAGATGGAAACTCACTTGAGTGGTGATTCATGGTAGTAAAGAGTTGGACTAATAAATTATATGAGAAGAAAATTAAGTTAAGAACAACAATTTGTGAAAAGTGAATTGTCTGCTGGGACTAGATCCCCAGCCACCTGTTTTGCACGTTGTGGCATAACCGCTACACCACAGGAAATGAGACTCATGTACCTGCAACTCAGTGGCACACTGAATGCGTACTGCAAAACAGTTAAATAATTGGTGGTTTAAATTCAAGTACACATAGTCTGAATCTTGGAAGGGACTTAAACACTTTTTTCAACTTTATTTGTAAAATGGAAACTCAATTGAGTAGCAATTCATGGTGGTGTGGAGTGGAATAGTAAATTATGTAAGAAATACATTTAGCTAAGAATAATTTGTGAAGGTAAATCGCCTGCTGGGGTTAGATCCCCAGTCACCTATTTTGCTGGTGTGACATAAGCTCTACATCATAGGAACAGGAACTCACTTAGTTGCAGTTCAGTGGCACACTAAATGTGTGTTTGTTTAGCAGGCAAAGGATCAGTTGTTCAAATCTGAGCAAGGACTTAAGCATTTTTTTTCAAATTTTTATCTTTAAGATGGAAATTCATGTGAGTAGCGATTTATGGTGGTGAGAAGTGGATTATTAAATTATATGAGAAATAAATTAAGCTAAGAAAAACATTTGTGAAGGTAAATTGCCTACTGGGATTAGACCCAAGTCCCCCATTTTGCAGATTGTGACATAACCTCTACACCATAGGAAATGTGACTCATTTACCTACAGCTCACTGGTACACTGAATGTGTTTTTGCGTAATAGGCAAAGAATCAGTGGTTCAGATCTGAGCAGGGACTTAACCATTGTATTTATTTATTTATTTTGTAAGATGGAAATTCACTTGAGTGGTGATTCATGGTGGTGTGGAGTTGTTAAAATAATAAATTATATGAGAAGTAAATTTAGCTAAGAACAATTTGTGAAGGTAAATTGCCTGCTGGGATTAGACCCCATTCTCCTGTGACATAACCTCTATAGTACATCATAGGAACTGCAACTCGTTTACCTGTAGCTCAGTGACCCACTGAACATGTTTGTTTGCTTAGCTAGCAAAGAATCAGTGATTCAAATAGAGGTAAATGCAGTTCAAATCCAGGCAGGGACTTAAACATTTGTTTCAACTGTTTTTTTTTTTTAAAACAGAAACTTACTTGAGTGGCAATTCATGGTGGTGTGGAGTAGTAATTGGAATTATATGAGAAGTAAATTTAGCTAATAATAACAATATGTGAAGGTAAATTGCCTGCTGGGATTAGATCTCCAATAGCCTGTTTTGCAGGTTGTGACATAACCTCTTCACCATAGGAAATGCAACACATTTATCTGTAGCTCAGTGGCACACTGAATGTGTGTTTGCTTAACTGGGAAAGGATCAGTAGTTCAAATCCTGGCAGGAACTTAACAATTGTTTTTCAAAATTTTTTGTAAGATGGAAGATCATTTCAGTGGTGATTCTTGGTGGTGTGGAGTGGAGTAGTAAATTATGAGAGAAGTAAATTTAGCTAAGAAAAACACTTTGTGGAGATAAATTGCCTGCTGGAATTAGATCCCCATTCACCTGCTTTGCAGGCTGTAACTTAACATCTGCACCACAGGAACTGCAATTCCCTTATCTGCAGCTGAGTGACACACTGAATGTGTATTTGTCAAGCAGGCAAAGTATCCATGTTTTGAATCCAGGTACAGTATACCGTATTTTAATACAACATTATTTTACACTTTACAGACCCATAATTTTGTGCCTCGTCTTCACAATGCATTTGGTCCCCAGTAGGCCCTATTGTGGGAATCTGGGACTTGCATGCAAGCCAAGCCACAGTCTCTAAGATAGCAATGCAGTGCACTTGCTGCCTCCCCTTCTTGGATTATCCTAACAATTACTTTGTTAAAACATCTAAATATTTGATTATGTGATTTTATAAAACAGTAAAATAGATGTAGATTGCTGGATTTTCAATGGGGTGGATGCAGCACTTGCCTCCATGTTTTGGGAGTGTGCTATGTCAACACAGACAGGTCTGGATATTTGCATCCTATTCACAGACATCTGGATGTGTCTGTGACCATTCCCGTAGTTTACAGAAATTTCTGCTATAACTGCAGGACTTGTGTTTATTTTTTGGACACAGCTGTGGAATTTTGTCTTGGGAATTAGACCAACTTTTTTAGATCTAACTTCTTGGACAGAATTCTGCACTGGTATCTGAGAAATGGACACAGGGCATTGAAAGTCTTGCCACATTTATTTAACACATAATGGATTCATGATGTTTTTTTTTTTACTCCCCTTCCCCTGCGGCCCCCCTTTCTTTGGGAGACACCCAACGGCCTTTTCAGCCCTCGCTCACCTACCTGTGGACCAGAGCAGTCCATCCCCCATGGAGCCTTGGTTATCCCCCCAGGTGGGGTACGGGTTGGGGGCCCATTCACCCCGAGACACACTGTGCTTCGTTGGGATGCTGTCTCTGGGCAGGCAGGGGCATTGAGGGTCGGGGCCTAGTGCTCCGTCTACCGGGAGGCCGCAAGGTGCTTTTTCCAGTGTTCCTCTTGCGACGTGTCGTGTCCCCTGATGTCAAGGCGCTTGAGCGCCGACGTCTGGCACGTCACCTCCCCTTGTCAATCTTCGGTCTTGTTACACCTCGGGTCTCCACCCGGGGTCAGACAAGAGCCGAGCTCTGGTACCCCCTTCCCCCCCGGAGAGGGATGAGCAGTCCCAGACGCCAAGACCTCTCCCCGCCGCCCTCCAGCTTCCTGGCCTCGCCTCGAACCCGGTCGCCATGCCAGTACGAACTAAATCAAACAAGTGGCCAGCCCTGATTCATGATGTTTTGTGACTTTTACTGTGATTTCCTTAATTTCTGTTATTTTGATCATGACAATATCATTATCCTCTTCAAACTTGTCCACAACAAAAATATAGCCCTGTTGACATGAAATACGACACATAGCAGGTTTATAGGAGGTAGCTGTTAAATGATTCCTTATGTCTTTTCCCCATGTTACCACATTTGGGGGTTACCTATACATTTAGAATAAACCAAAAGTGCAAACAATTATAGAACTAAATGCAACTGCACAATACTGAAAGAAAAACAATACAAAATCTAGCTTTCACAGCCCACTGATTGGACAAATGTGAGTTACAGCCACAACTGAGGTTACAATACAGTGTTGGCCATTGTACTCAGCTCTCTGTGACTTAGCCCAGAGAGATGGAGCCAGTCACCCCTTAAGAGGGATGTCATTTGTTTGGACCATGGGGCAACCAAAATAGAGAAGGCAAAGGGGTAGCTGGCTCCCTCACCTTGGGCTAAGACACAGATATGGCACACTGATGAGTCCAAATGAGGATGAAACATGTGTGTGTCTGCTGTTCTTGGCCTTTGCTGATTGCCTGTGAGGCCTTCCGGCACCATGCAATTCTGCTTAAAGTTGAGCCAGTCCAAATTCTCTCATGAGGATTTGCATATGTTTCCAACGATGCTTTGCATTATTGGGGTATGTGCAATTGTGTTTTCTTTATAATGATAATATACCTGATAGTTACGGTCATCCTCAAAAATTCCAGATAGTCATGTTGAATATTAACTATCATCTTTATAAAAGCACACTGGCTGAACTGAAATGTTGCTAACTCTTCTATTGCCCAGAAATGCAATAGACCTGGAGAGAATATCCAATGAATTGCAGTTATTCACCCATTTCAGAGCCAAAAACATGGAAATATCATACCTGTTTCAGTCATTATGTACATACTATATTGAGAAGGAAGCATGTGATAATGAGAGGAGAGGGGATCACAGTAAGATGCTTACCCAGTGCAGATGCAACTAAGAGTTTAAAGCAGTAGTGCAATTAAAAATGTTTATCCAAAAAGTTAGCTTCAGTTACAGTTAATAAAAACATTAGTATACCTGTCAAATCTACTTTTCTAGGTATCTCCCTATGCCATGCACCATGTTTTGTTCTTAAAAATGTTATCATTCCTAACCCTTGCCTGGTCTACAGTGCTATTTCGAAACCAAATGTAGTGGACTCCTTTTTTCTTGAGGAAAAAAATAATTAATTAACACCTTTATAAAACAAACCTTGGAGGAACTAGAACATTTTTACCACCTAATAAAACTGTAAGATGACTGGCATCTTTTATAGTCAGAAAAAAGGGTAGGGTCACATTTTTTGCCCATTTTTGATGCGCTGCAGCTTTAAAACACTCAGAAATGTTAACAACTAAGTTAGAGTACAATCATATTCACCACACTGTACAGCTTTCTGCTCATATAACCACGCGTCTGTGGAAATATGAGGACAAGTTTAGTTATTATGGCCAATCGGGTGCACGTGAGACTCTTTAGTGTGGCTCACCATCACTTATATATTTTTACATAAACAATTTGATATTGTGGTGAATCATCTCTGTGACTTGTCTTCATCTTGTGGTTTATGAGGACCAATACTGCTTAGTTCTTTTTATTTTATAAACAGACCAGCATTAAAGTGTATCCAACTGCCTTTATAGCTTTTTTGGATATGAAGCCTAACATCACTTGTTTTACTGTATGTATTTCTCAGAAATAAGTGGACGTCATAATGGGTCTATAAACATTTTGCCTTTAACTCCAAGCCTAATGACACTTCAGTGTTTATTTATCGTAAATGGTTGGGCATCATTCTACATCCAGTAATGTTTTGAAGGGGGAAGGGAATGTTTTCATGTAATAAGGCTTGCCAATGATGCATTCCTTCCTGATTTGGTGTTAAAGCAGCAGTGTTTGTTGGTCGGCAAACAATTACCTCATACAGTTTTTTAGCAAACAATTATTTCTGACATCCTACGATTGGTGCTCAGTATATTTTAAATTTTCTCAGATATTGTTAAAACCTTGACAGCTAAGTTTGTAATTAATGACTTGTGTCATTAAATATGCCCGGCACTTGCAATTGTTAAAAATGTCTTCTGCTGAGGTTACCTGTTGAATGTACACGCTAGATTCATACAGTGGATGTATTTGGATAGTGCTGTCACATATTTCTGATGGTAAACAGCACATTACTGTACCAAATTATTACATTTGTTCATAGGAGGCATGACACTGGAGTCAGAACTTTTAAAAACTTCAAAATCCTGTATCTTGGTTCAAGAATGAAAGAATATGAAAAGAAAAATGTGTGTCTTTATATTTTTGCCAGATGAACATTATTGCTGAAAAATATCTATGTGGTTACTAACAGAGTCCAACAGCAAATGTCCACGAAATCACAATAGGGGAAAGGAAGCATGGAACAAAGGAGAACCAGTGCTCTAACAAACTGCAACGACTAACACCACTGCATGTACTCCTGTGGAAAATACGAATGGAAAACTTGCTTCTTAAAAGGCTGCTCTGTTATGAAGAACTGTGCTTCGGGTAACTATTCTGGTTAGACTGCAGCAAGCCCAAAGTACTGTGCACAAAAGAAAAAAAACACTTTTATTAAGTAACAAACATACAAAAGAAGCAAGTTAGGAAGCAGGCCAGAGTCACTGATCACACTTGCCCCAGCGCTTTGGGTCCAAACAACCCTTCCTCTGAGGGTGGGGCCACAGAGGAGTGAACTCACATTTAAATACCAGCTTCTTCTACATATTCATAAGAATTCAATTACAAGCCCCAACCAAAAGTGACAATGTCATAATACAACAGACGTGACTAGTGCCAGCATAAAAAAGTGACTAGAGAAATAAAAAGCAACAGATTAAATATAGTGCATTCCACTTGTATGCTATTTGGATGTGTGCATATTTTGGTTGCATGCACAAATTCTCAATGTCCTGATTTTCATCCTATACTTTGCGTTATAAAACATCCGTTTGCATGCACATTTTTTCGGATGTATGCACACATTTTTACTTGGGTTGCTTTGTTTTCTAGGGGGACTGGGTGGTAATTGGTGTTAATTGGTTTGACCTAGACTCAATCACACTGCTTATAGCACCAATTAATGGTAAGTAGGGTAACAAACTGCCTTTCCCTGTTAGCTATTAAGGACTGTCATTCAACTAATCTGCTTTTTTAGTGTTTTTAATGGGGTGTGTGATTAGTGCTGGCATTCCTTACCTGCTACAATGGAAAAGGTGTCACACAAGTTGCTTTGTCTATGGCAGAAGATTAAGCTTCTTGAGAAGTCAAACCTGCCTGGGGTGTCCAGAAAAGAGCTTGCCCAGGAGTTTGGCATTGATGTGTCAAGTGTTGGCAGAATATTAAAACAAAAAGAAGCTCTCCAGGATGACTGGATTTGAGGCTGCAACAAAGTAAGAGAAAGAAAATGGAAGGGGAAGGATGGCCATGTTGAAGAGGTGCGCTGTGCTGGTTTTCCCTGTCCCTTGATAGAGGTGTACCCTTGTCTGGGCTGATTCTACTGGAAAATGCAAAGCAACTGGCCCAGACTATGTATATTGATGAGTTTGAGCCAACAGCAGACTGGCTATCACAGTGGAAGGACCATCATCAAATCAGTTACCGCCATATTCATGGTGAAAAGGCAGTGTCTGATTTTATTACTTCTGGGGACTGGCTCTGTAATGTTCTGCCTAACATTTTGCGTGGCTACTCTCTTTCTAAAATTTACAATGCCAATTAGAGCTCTATTTTTTCATGCCACACTTGATAGAACACTAACTTTTAAAAATGAAGCTTTATGTGGCTACAAGAAGGCAAATGAAAGATTTGAAGTGCTGGTGGCAAGTAACGCCAGTGGTTCGGATAAGCTCCCACTGTTGCTCATCAACAAATCAAAAACAAACCTCAATGTTTTCATGGTGTTGCTGTGGAAGCTTTGCCAGTTCAATACCAGGTGAATGCCAATGCCTGGATGGCCGCTGACATTTTCGCTTCTTGGTTGATCAAGCCGGACAAAAAAATAAGAAAAAGAAAAAACAAATTGTATGATTGTTGACAATTGCCCTGCCCATAAACCAGTCCCCCTCCACAATACAGAACTTTTTTTTTACCACCAAATTGTACTGCCATAGTGCAGCCGATGGACCAGGGGGTAATACAGAATTTAAAGGTCCACTACTGAAAACAGATAGTAAGCAAACTGATTGGTGCTATAGATCAGTCCAAACAGGAATTCAGGAAACTGGCAAAAGAGAATAGTGTCCTGGATACAATCCATGTACTGCATGCTGCCTGGACCGATGTTACAGCTGCTACCCTCCAGCATTGCTTCCAAAAGGCAGATATAGGATCAGATGAAACTGAAGCCCCCCTTGCACCTCCACCTGCTGTACTGCCTCCTGCTAGCATGGATCAAGTTGCTTTCTTGGTTTACACACGCATTGATGATTCAGAACTTGCTATGGGAGCACTGATGGATGCAGACATTTGCATCTCTGTTCAATCCAATGCCGAAAAACAAGATGAAGATGACCATGAGGGGAACCAAGAGATTGTTCCACCAACTATGGCTGAGGTATGGCAAATGATGCTAAAAATCCGCCACAATGTGGTGCAAAAAAAATCCGAGCGACTTTGTGGTTTTGCATGTTTGAATTGCGTCTAGAGTCAATAACTGCTAACAGCAATCAGCAAAGCTACATAACTGCTTTTTTAAACCAGACAATTAAATTAAATAGTGTTGCACTACTGTTTTTAATAATATTAAATGTGGCACTGTTTGTAATGACTGTAACGATTATGAGTTTTCTTACAGAGTAAACACTTCACTATCACAGCTGCGTCTGACTCCATTAATTTGATAGTGTTCTGATTGTATGCACATTCTGGATCTATGCACAATTTTGGTTTGTCCCGAGCATGTGCATGCAATCCACTGTACGTCTCATTATTAATACCTAAAGCATGGTAAAATGAGTGCCAAATAGTAAAGGTTTACAATGGCAAATTACCTAAGGTGCATTTATTCATTATTTATTCCTAAAGGCTGCTAAGATTAGTGCCAAATATGTAAGGATTACAATGGCAACATGCCTAAGGTGCATTTAATACTTGCTTGCTATAATTAAACTATCAGACACAATAGGGAGAAAACTTGAGAGAACAAGAGAAAAACATCAGCTCACCTTTATAAACAGATTGTATACCAGCCATCCAACAAATGAAAAATGAAAAAAGACCAAAAGGGGAAAGAATAAAAAGACACAAAAAAGCAAGACAAAGGCAAAAAGAACAACAAAAACATTGTACTAGTCACATCTGTTCTATTATGATATTATTGTCAGGTTGAAGGAACTAAACATGTACTCCCTGGAGGAGAGGAGGGAGAGAGGGGATATGATAGAGACATACAAGTATCTTACAGGGAGGAACAGGGTGCAGGAATACACTATTTTTTAAGTGAAAAAGATGTTCCAGGACTAGAGGGCATGGGATGAAGTTGGAGGGAGGATGATTCAGAGGAAACGTGAGGAAGAATTTCTTCACAGAATGGGTGGTGGACAAGTGGAACACCCTGCCAGAGGAAGTGGTGGGGGCTGAAACAATCACGGGATTTAAGAATGCATGGGATAGACATAAAGGAATTCTGGAGGTCAGGGATAAGGGGCAACAGACTTCTTGGAAAACATAAACTGAACTTACAAGCTCAAATGGGCAGACTGGTTGGGCCATAGGCCCTTATCTGCCAACACTGTCTATGTATCTATGTATTACTTTTGATTCGGGCTTGTAATTGAATTCGTATGTATTAGAAACTAATATTTAAATGTGACTTCACTCCTCTGTGGCCACGCCCCTGAGGAAGGGTTGCTCGGACCCGAAGCACCGGGGCGAGTGTGGTCAGTGACTCTGGCCTACTTCCTAACTTGCTCCTTTTGTATGTTTGTTATTTTTGTACTTAATAAAAGTTTTTTACGTGCACAGTACTTTGGGCCTGCTGCAGTCAAATTGGAATAGTTACCCGAAGCACAGTGCTCCATAACATAGCAGAGCAGACTTTTAAGAAGCGAGTTTTCCATTCTTATTTTCCACAGGAGTGCACAGAATTATGTTGGTAGTCGTGGTTACTAACAAGTACTACTGCTTTAAACTACTTCAGCATCAGCACATCAAAGGAATTGGGTAATGGCAGCATAGCAACAAAGTATTGTGGTGATGGAAGAGACTTTGGGTTCATCTTACCTGCCTTTCCTGCCACACAGTAGTGACTTTACACAATTTGATTAGGGAAGTACGGCACTAGGTCAGAACAGTGAACTCCAAAACAGCACTGTCAACAACTGCGAAAGCAAAATGGCACAACCAATTACAGCACCCTACCAAAAGAATGACCTGCAAAAAAACGCCAACGGTAGCAGTCCACAGACACACCAGCCACTACCATAGCTAAAAATAAATAACCTGAATATTAAGTTCTTGCGGGGGTCTCTGCCCCACACCAAACCCCCAGCTAACTATAATCACCTACATGGGGAGGCAACTGGGAAGAGGAGAAACCTTGGGGGGGGGGGACAAAAAAAAAACAACAGTCCCAGGACAAGAAAAAAACAAAACACAAGCGCAAGTTCCAGGACCAGTAATCAAATCCCAGCCTACCAGATTTCTACCGCTCTCCACTGCCTGTGGCATTACCCTCTGTGCCATAGTAGCTGCTCAGTAGTGGACCACCCAACAGACACAATATCCCCTTCCCCTCTTCCTTTGTACAGCAAACAGCTACAGGGATAGTGCTAATCCTATCTGCACTATACTATCCCTGTAGCTGTTTTGTCTTTCGCTAGTTTGACAGCACGGTTCTGACTGTGCTATTCTTGCCTTCTCTATTCTGACCCGGTATGGGGACAGCCATCCAAAACCTATTGGCTAGAATGCTGCCCTGATGCAAACTGTGGAATCCTAAGTGTTATTCTTCTTAAAAAATATGTCGAGTCCTGCTTTGCAGACAAGAACAGTGATAGTTTCCATTACCTCAGTGGGTAGGCTATTTCACATGTTAAGCAACCTCTGTGTGAAGAAATGTTTTCTAATTTTTTCCTTATGCTGTCCTCCCTCATTGTGAGTGCATGTCTTCTACCTGTACCTCTACTAGCCCTCAACAGCTCAAACATCTGTGTATACTTTACCCTATTCTTAGATAATGACTGCAGAAAAAGATCAAAGGTCCATCTAGTCTGCCAGAAGTCCCCTATCTGCCCCAGAACCTATTGTCCATAGAGGGTTTTATCCCTCAAAGTCCACCCCCACTGTCTTCTCTACTGCTACTGACCTGAACAACCACTAAATCTTTCACTCTGTCCCAGCAATGCTTGAAACCTTTTATGGTCTTGGTACTCATCTCCTCTGCTGGCAGACTGTTCCACAGTGCCACCACCCGTTTTGTAAAATGGAACTTCCTCACATTCTCCCATTAACCTTCTCCCCTCCAGTGTCCACTTGTGCATCCTTTCCCATTAGTGACACCACAGTCATGTCCAGTCTCAAGTAGTGTACCTTCTCTTCTCTAGGATATAAATTGTGAGTATGCCCAACCTCCCCTCACAGCTCTTGTCCCCTAAGCTGTTGCTCAGCTTGGAACCTAGTGCTGGACCCTATCAATTTCTTCAATACCTGTTTGCTGCTGTGGTAACAAAAACAGGGATGGAGTACCTCTGGTGTGGTCGAGATATGCCTTGTGTAGGAGAAAGATTACTTCCTTTAGCCTGCTCTTAATCTGTATACCATCACAACAGCGACACAATTATGGCGCACAGTTAATACAGTGCCAGATTTTACCTGCAGACATATTTGGCAAACTCTCTGTGCACCCATCTCCAAGATCTACCCCTCCTGGAGTTTGTATATTTAGTAAGGGGGTGGGGGCATGGGGGGGCACAGCCCCCTGCAAACAGAGAGGTTGCTGAATGTGTCTGTTGGTATAATCTGGTGCTGCATTGACTCTGCACCGTAATCATGTTGTTGTGATGCCATGGAACCCTCCTAACCCTCTCCTAATGTAGCCCAACAATGTTTTATCTGTTTTTTTATTGTTCTTTTGTCCCTCACCTTAGACTGCCTCTTCTTCTCTGCTATCATTTTCCAGATGTGGTGGGCTCCCTTCACTGCCTATCATCCTTACAGGGGCTCCATTCTCTATAACTGCCTCTGAGTTGCCCAGTACATCCTCATCCTGCAGGAAGCTTCCCTCCACTGGTAGCAGACTCCTTGCAACCATATGTGCCCAGGCTATATCTGCATATTTAGTGGTACGCTAGGGAGGAGACAAGCTATGGACCTCCCTATGGCTATGGCATCGAGAGATAGTGATTTCATTGTGCTGGTCTGGCATTGATTTGACCTTCTTTAAGTCCCACCCTATCCATCTGGTCAAAATTAAATGCTACCTGTCACCATGCCAAGCCTGGGGATGAAAATCATGAGGTCACCCATGATGCCCAAGGCTGGCTGGTACCCCACAGGAGTTGTTATTGTAGCGCAGGCCTCCCCCCTCCTACGTTCATGTCTGAGGCCACTGCAGTACTTGCCAAACTCCACCAGACAGGCTTATGGTACAAACACAAGTCACTAGCAAGGGTGCACGGAGCACTTCACCAGCTCTATTGATCTCAGCAGCACATTGCCTGCCTGGTTTCAGCTGGTATCCTTGTTGTGTCATCCCATTAGTCAAACAAACTGGAAAAGACACTTCGAGGACAAATGAAGTGCTCTTGGGAAGTAGCTGAGATAATAGTCTGTAGACCAACAGCTACTGTGTAATTCAGAAGGTACAGTGAATTTGTTTTAACAACATGTTTTTTTCTGAATCTAGGGGAAGTATCAGTTAATTATATTTTTATTTTTGTTATACTTTTGTTTCCAGAGCTTTGTGATCCAAGGTTGTCTTCCCTCATCCATACCCAGGCTCATGGGGAATATGCTGTGACAATTATGTCTTCATTTGCAACAATGGCAACAAGATGTTAGGTCCCAGTATGGAAGGGTTATTTTTACACTGGTCTCTTATAATGGCAAGCACCTGTTTTCACCACTCCCCATCCCAAGCCATCCAATCCCATGCCATCTCCTCCTTCAATCAGAGACATCATCATGATGGTAATATTGTATTTGGATTACCAGGTGGTGCAAAGATGCAACTCCCCAGGAGTGCAATCTGGAAGTCTCCGCCCCCCCCTCACACACTACCCCTTATCATTTGGACCCCCTCTGGTGACAGTTGATTTTACATTTACAAGGCTGGATGGCCATCACCATGGCAGTCCAGTGGCTCTACATACCATAATGTGAGCCAAAATCTTTTTTAGTCAGTGGAAGCCCTTCTCTGGATTCAGTACAGCATTTAACTAGCCCTGCCATTATAGCCCTGCTGTATTCTGGTTCATCCCTCCCTCCACAGGGTTCCTGGTGCAGCACTGTGATTCCCTATACCACTTGCCTGTGGAAGGGTGGGCAGGTCACAGGAAGACAGGGATTGCAAGAGACATGTGTATGGTGGCTCTGCTTCTTTCCCCATGTCATCAGTCATGCATTTGTGACTTTGCAGGGAAGGTCTGCAAGCATCCATGGGGTTGCCAAGTCACAACTGGTGTTCAGTGGTCACAGTGATCAGCTAGAGACTGTGACTGTGGCAGCTAATTTACATATTTTGTTATGTACTATTGAAATATACCACCTCTCTACATGAATATTAATCACAGAGGAATCAATATTTTTTTCTCCTGTACCATAGATGTTTTTGAATAGGAAGCCCATGTGTTTGAAAGTAGAAATATGGAATCATGACTCACCTACCAGTATACATAACCAAAATCCATACGTTATTAAATGCTAAGTTGTGTAAGACAGCCTGTCAGTCTTATGGGATGAAGATAATGTTTAATAACAAAACTAGTTACTTTTTCATTGCTGGTCCTATGGACTTCATCACTCAGAGGCCTGACTATGATTACAAATCTAGTGAGGCAGCCACTCCACTGGATTTGGAGTCAGACTTCTGAGTGAGCAAGTGAGGTTGCAGTGCACTACACTAGAATGGAATGTTCTGCCATTAGGGAATGATACGTCTTCACAAGAGGAAAATATGGCAAGATGAATAGAGCCATAAAGCCCATAGGACTGGCCCTGAAGAAGTAACTAGTTTTGTTATGAAATGCTGGCTTCATTCTATAAGGCTGACAGGCTGTCTAGCATAACTTAACTGATTAACAAAATATGGATTTTGATTGCATATACAGGTGAGTGGATCGTTATTCCATACCTCTGGTTCCAGTAAGTGGGACCCTATGGAATAGATCCTTCTCAGTGATCTTGTTTCTGTGTTGCAGATGAGTAGAGGGATGCCTGGTCTTATGATAGAAGGCCATTGGTTTGCCAATGATTTTGCAATCATCTGGACTGAAAAAGGAACTATACTCAAAATTTACAAATATGTTGTGCAGTGTTTTGATTTGTGGGTGTAGTCCTAGTGTGTCCTTCTGTTGTTGGCTGTTAGGAATTTTTTTTCTAAATTTGTCTACTAGTTTCATGGCCCCTGAGGATCTCAGTGTTTGAAGTTTATATTGCTTTTCTTTTTCCTACAATTCCTCCTGTCCCATGTGACTGTGATGTGTCTATGACTGGAGATTTAGCAATTGCTGGTTAATGTCAAGGTTACAGCAGTAGAGCTATGAGTTTTAAGTGCCTCTCCTTATCCAGTGAGCACTAATAAAGGCTACATTTGAAGTTTGGAAAACACCCGAGGGACAACTGAGTGGGCTGTTCTGTAAGGAAGCAGCTGGAGTCTTCACTGATTATAGCACTGATGATACAGGGTGATTTGTGCTCTTTTTTCATGACTGTGTGTAGTGTGATGAAATAAAAAGCATTAAAAACAAAACATTTACTCCTATTGGCTAGACCTAGACATATATGTAGAAAACAAAAAGATTGGATTAGAAAGTTATTTAGTTGAGGGCCAGAATGTCAGGCTCCTAACAACAGATTGCTTCTGCAGCAGCTATCATTCACTGAATCAATGGACCTGGATGCATCACTGTCGCATGAGACAGGATGCATTGTAGGAAAATTAAAAACAATACAAAATTCAAACATGGAGCTGTCCAGGGGCAATAAAACTAGTAGGCATTTTTTAGGAAAAAAAACTTTGAATGGCTAGCAAAGAAAAGGGAACACTAGGACAGCACACAGATGAAAATACTCCATACAACATACTGCATGTTTTTGCAAATTCTGACTGTAGTTCTTTAACATTAACATGAAAGGAGCAGCTTGCAGTGAGCTACTGGCCAGCAGCACACAAAACAGGAGAAATCTTGCTCGAGTTCTCATTGGAAGACAGCAATAACTGTTTACCTCAATAATCTGCAGGAAAGGTCTTGGTTATTCTCTAGTTGTCTAGTGTGACAGTTGTGCTCAGTGTAAAGTCTTTTGAACAAAGTTCTGCTGCCACCCTTATGGAACAGCTTAACAGGGTTTCCTCTTTGGCCTGTTAACCATATGACACCTTATTTGTGTACCCACAGGGCTATGGCTCACCTGTGTTAAGGTTGCCTGAGGATGTCCCATGAATTCTCACCTGTGAATGTTCCAGATTGTTCTCAGTAGATGTGTCTTCAGAGTGCAGTTGTCACTGCCTGGAGTATGCAATTCTGTGCACATACACCAAATTTTATAGGAAAATAATCTCTATTGACTGTTTACAGGGGTTGTTCCTGTACATGTGTGATGCTTTTAAAAAGAACACTCTGCAATGACCAGATAGCTAAAAGCACATGGTTCTGATTCTTAGAAGGTTTCCAAAACTGAGTCATGCTCTGAATGTTCTTCTTTGTCTCTGACTCCAACAATCTATACTTATGCCTCTTCTGTCACAGCAAAGGCTGAGATCCTCAGTTCTATAAGCTTGCTATTCTAAACATTCTTTCAGGGGGGTCCACCTACTGCTGAGCAGTCTTCCTATCTCAGAACCCTGGATGGTGCTAATGACACCTCTAGCCTGGGAACCAAAAAATGTCCAAATGGTTTCTCATCCCTGGACCCACGTCTGTTTAGAAAATAACAGAAAAAAATGCTCGTGCTGTGTAAATAAGTTATGTGTTCAGAAAGCTTGTGTTCGTATCTCTACACAAATGACAGCTTATCACATATGATACAGTGCATAACTAGAATAGCTATACTTACTTGTAGATCCATGATGACTCTGAGGCCCTGATGTACCACTATCAGGTGCAGATACTACAGAGTATAAATAATCTGGTCACCTCATTCTGGGCTATTTCTACTCTCCTTTTGCCCAATTTATTTTATCTGTCACTCAGCTCAAGTTCGTTTTTTTTTTCTCTATCTTGGTTTGATTGGTTTGGGCTGTGCTTTTTCTTTGGCCTCTTTGGCTGACTATCTCAGCTCCTTTGTAGCTCTGTTTGCCTCTTAGGTGCATAGTGGTCCCCCATGCTGTCCTACCATCTAGTAATTTGGCCCCTTATGATTATTAAAGGGAATCTGTCTGATTCCCTGTATGATTAGTTCAGCAGTTACCATATATGCACAGAAATGGATTAGAAAGAATACATTTAGAAAACGACTTTAATAAAACACTGAAAAATACTTTTAGATAGGGATATGGAGGCATCCATTTTGTGGACAGGAAGAGTGTTGTGGTGATGTCTCTGCCTCACCAGTGTTAACTGTGTGCAGTGCAGCAGGTGAGAAGAGTTTGACTGTGCTGTTAAGGATCCTATTATATTCTGAAGAACATCCTAGATTTTATGTTTGGCAGAGTGCAACAAAAGAATAATGCTTTTTGTCATGATCTAACAGAATCTCTGTCTGTAGGAGAAGTTTGCTTTAACTTGCTTCATTGCACACTGTTAGAGCTGGTGAGGCAGTGACGTCCTCACAGACCCTTCTTGTCCACAAAATCGATTCCTTCACATCACAATTTTAAAAGTATTTTTCTGTCTTACTGAAGGCATTTTCGAAATATAATCCAGCAGTTTATATATTAGATCAACATAGTAACCTTTACAATAATTATATAGTATTGGTCCGAAAGCTAAAGCAATTTGTTCTTTTTGTAACATCCTTGTTTGTCCAATAAAGGGTATCAAACTGTCTGTTCCGGAATAATTATATAGGGAATTGTATGGATCCCCTTTAACTACATTTGGCTCATGACTGGCACTCTTCACTCATCAGGTACTTCTGCCTGCATGCAGCTTTGCATTTACTTGGGGCTGCAAAACTTACATTTCACAATACGTACCATGCTTAGCTTTTGAACCCAGCCGAACATTGTTTTTACCTTTGGACCCATCCAAAATCACACATGATCTTAATCTTTATGGCATTATTGTCCATTAAAATTAGAACAGTTATACATGCTGACCTTCTTCAGGATCAGGCCCCAGCAGATCCTTATACTGTACCTGTATGTCTACCTTCTAGGTGTTCTGTGATATGGAGACCAGTGGAGGAGGATGGACCGTGATACAGCGCAGAATCAATGGCAGTGTTGACTTCCAGAAATCATGGAAAGAGTACAGAGTGGTAAGTTTCAGTTGTACTGTATGTGTAAATAACCTGTGCAATGTTTGTAGCTCATTTTTCAAGACTGAAACTCAGCGGGCTTCTTTGTTACTGCAGCTAATGTTAAGTGTGAGCACAATTTTCACTTCACAGGCCTTCTTGGTTCAGAATTAGTTTTAGTTATTATCATGGACTGGGGGTTAGTAAAGGCAGAGTGAATATTCACAATACAGTTAAGGGTGTGTTGGGGGTGTTGAGCCAATGATTACATTGGAAATGAGGAACTGCACACCACAAAGCAAGGTTTATTGAACGTATACATATACTGTAGTAGCACCAGCAGCCCAGCTTTCAATGTATAAGTAATGATCAGTTACCCTCCCCTTTGGAATATGAACCAGACAGGCTTGGGGGCTTCAGCACTTCATTCTGGGGTTCAAGGTTCCTCACCTTCCACCTCCCATGATCTATCTTATATACACTCTCCACTTGTTATTTTACAAAACTCAGCATAAATCCATATTGTCATATTCTTATATGCATAAGACAAAATTTACTAATAAAGAGAAAACTGAATTGAAGATAAGCATGTCAGATGCAAGGACTGGCCTGGTAGTGCAGTAGTAGTAATACTGTTGCTCAATATACTGGTGACCTGGGTTCAGGAATAGACTTAAGTCATTCTGGAACTGACTAGGGGGGAGAGAGGGTTGAGAATCTCAAGGGCAGCTCTCCTGCCTCAGGAAGAAGGAGTACTGTGCTCTGCTTCTTGACTGCCACCTGTTGGGGGCCAGGTAGCAGTACAACAGGAGCATATAGACAGGGAGTGGGGCAGCCACCAGATGCCATCATGTGCATGTGTGCATACCACTGCATGCCAGAACCCTCAGGGAGAAAAGCATGGGCTGGCGGAAAAGCCCTGTTCCACCATTACATCAGAACTACTGCCGGCCCATGCACAATTGATATGGTAGGCCATCCCCCACTATCTTAGTACTGCGCAAATGGTGAATAATTGGTAAGTCCATGAGAAGGTCAGCGACGGGACTGGGGACTACTGTTGGGTGAGCTAGGGGATGAAAAGAAGCTTAATACCAAAGGTAATATACTGTAGTAGTGATGTTGATGCAGCTTTACCTAGAGAGACTTGTTGACATCAGCTGAATGACTGAATGGCTCAACAGAAAGACACCATGCACCTATGCTGTCCTAAGCTGTGGAGCACTACTAGAAAATGCTAAACCAGTCCGAGATGGTTTCCTCTGTTGCTGGTCTCCCACCTCTGTGAGGTGAGAGCCTTTCACTGGCTTTGGGGAAAAGCTCAGAAGAGTACATAAAAAGACAGTAGCTGGTAGCCCTGATTACACTGACCAAGCTTATTACACAGTGGTGTGGCTCACACTGGTGTCAGTCTGGGTATCCTGTGACTTTGGCAACTGCGATTGGGCACCTACCAAAAGGGTGACTCAATCATGGTGCCTGTCATTGGGGCAACTGGGGAAGGTGGGCGAATGGATGGGGGGTGCGTAAAATAGTGACATCCTGTCGCTACATGCCTACATGCATGGGGAGGGGAGCAAGCACGGCGAGCATGGGGTGGGAGGGGATGGAGGGATTTGTAGGGGGTGGTGCCACAGTGAGTTGCCAAGCTGCTTCCATGGCATGGTGAGTGGGTTCAGGGCTTCGGTGGAAATGGTGCTGGGCTTGGGTCCAGGCACAGGTACTTTTTGTTGCACCCAGACCAAAATTTTATTTTTTATTTTTGCCATGTTTGCACCCTCCTGACATGCACCCCCTGGAGTTGAGAATCCTTAAGTAGGGGGGGTGTGGGGGTGCAGTGCCCTGCATAAAATTAAAAATGCCAACTCCCCGGCACTGTTTTGCTGTGCACCGGGGAGTATATCACTAAAATATTTTTTCTGTGATGTGCCATCACCTTAACCACAATCGCCATTATCGCATAGATATGGCATTCTGTAGCTGGTTGTTTCTGAAGCCACTGGTGTACACCATTTAAGGATGTTGGCTTTCACACTGGTGTCTTGCAAACTGCATTGTGGGACACATCCTTCAAGGAGTGCTATGGCTCATTGTGGTGCTATATTACCCCTAGGCAGTGATGTATGAAGTGACCACCATTTACACTACAGTGGTAGTCATTGCCATTTTGAAAGATTTTGCACTGGGCATCGGACTCGTGGTGTGTTTTTACTTTTTGTTTCATTCCAACATCTGCATTTGTTGGACACAGAAGTTCCTGCAATAGCCTGCAGATGTCGCTGTTCAGCATTTATACTGTGCATGCATCACCCTCAAGGATGGTCAGGAGACAGCAGTGTGCAGGCCCTCCAACTCATAGGTGATCTAGGACAATAAATATTCTAATTCACACTTTATAGCCATGTATTGATGTCTGAGGAGTGTGGGCCCTTTGAAACATTCTTTGCCACACCCAATGGAATAAGTGTGTGTGAGTGTGTGTGTGTGTGTGTATGTGTGTGTATGTATGTTGGAGGGGGTCCTTTGAAAACACTTTGTGCCATTCCCAACTGCCTACTAATGATTCAGCAGGCCAGATTATACAGCTTCAACTGGGGAGAGGAGCATGCCTCTCAAGCTTTTGTCACTGAAATGGAGATGAATACTCAAAATGAGGTACAGTGTGGGGGATTGTGCCATATAATAAGGGACACTTCCTCATCTCAATGAGAAGAAGGGCCCTTTGAAACACTTTGTGATGTTCCAAGCAGAATATTTAACAAATCAGCAGGTCAGGAGATACAGTTTTCACTGAGTACAGGATGCCCTTTGAAACACTCTGTGACATTTCCAATGGAACACTTATGAATCAGCAGACCGGGGATACAGCTTTGACTGAGGAGAAGGAGCCATTTGAAATACTCTGTGCCATTCCCATTAGAACATGGGTGGAGGGGCCTTGGAAACACTCTGTGCCATTCCCAACTGAATACTTAGTGAATCAGTAGGCCATGGGATACAGCTCTCGCAGAGGAGAGGTGGCCCTTTGAAACAGTCTGTGCCATTCTCAACTGAATACTTTTAAAGAAGATTGTGAGGCTATAAACATGCCCACTGGAGTGAATGTGATAATTCTTAAGTGCAGCATGGGGTCAGCTACTCCGTATTGTGAAATGGCAGCCTTGGCCAATCAATAAAAACTTATTTCTTGGAGTACTTTTTCCTCCCATCTGCTGCCTCCTTCATGATGATTCTTACAACCTTAGTTTCCTGCTACAGCCCTCCCCACAGACAGGATTAACAAATCTGAAATCACACTTCAGGATGCTGCCCGGCTAAGTGTTGGATCCTGACACTACAACACAACCTGTTTTTTTTTTTTTTCTGAATTTGAAACCAGATGTACAACGTATATGTGCAACGGGCAAATAAAGGGCAAACAAAGTAAATAAATGGGCAAATAAAGTAAACTGTGATGGCACAAGGGCCAAAAAAAGGTCTGCACAGCAACTTGAACTACACTGTTTAATAAAAGACACTTCCTCAAAGATGGAGATAAAAGCTCAGAATACTGTGAAAACCACTGCATTTACTTGTACACTGTTTATTTTACATTTGGCATCTTAGAATTATGAGTTTTTGATCACAGCCAGAACATACAGTACCTTCTCTGTGTGGGCAGTACCTTTAGAATCAGCAGGCTAGGGGATACAGCTTTGACTGAGGAGAGAGGGTCCTTTGAAAACACTGCATCATTCCCAACTGAATACACAATGAATCTGCAGACCTGGGGATACAGCTGTGAAAATCTGTACCACTTCAAGGTGGAAGTGGGGGCTGACTGCAAATAAAATAGAACCTCCTCCCATGCTACGACAAG
Organism: Neoceratodus forsteri; assembly: GCA_016271365.2. NCBI lineage: Eukaryota > Metazoa > Chordata > Ceratodontiformes > Ceratodontidae > Neoceratodus > Neoceratodus forsteri. Next base: position 116,263,863 of record JADMNL010000028.1, read on the forward strand.
ACCTGGCAGGTGGCATGTCATTGCACATCTGAATAAAAACAAGACAGATGTAGTACAGTATAGAAATAATTATTTATTTAACACAACACTATACTGAATTCCATCAATGGATGGACAAATCACTGCAGATCATTCCCAGTCTTCCCCCCCCCCTCCTCCTCCTCCTCTAAATCCTCCATGAAACCCTTGGGGATGATGGCTGCATAACTCCTCTCCACCAATATCATCCTGCCTAGAGGACCATGATACCATTGAAATGAGAAGAACACAGATGACAGCCATGAGCAGGTTGTACATGCAAGCCTGTATCTGTATACATCCTGCGCACAGTTTCTCCCACCATACACATACCTGGGATGGCTCCTCTTGGGACCACAACTCCCCCCACATCATCCATGTTTTGTTTTGTTTTGCTTTGTTTATTTAAAATCTGGTAGGACCATGGATCAAAGGCCTGTTTTCACAGGCGACCAGAACATTTAAGAAATGTACAATACATAAATGAAACAAAACAGACAATATAAATACTCATAACAAATCAAATGAATCTAACTAGAAAGGCATTTACATTGAAAATTGTGGACATCCCTGCTTTCCACCCTCCAGGACAGGAAATCAGGAATATATAGTGGCCATGGCTTCCGCTGTGACTCCACCACAGATGTTGCCCCATCGGATTGGTATCACCATTAAAGAACTATCTGTTCTAGATGTCCATGAAAGTTCTGTGGTGATATAAAGATGGAGACAACATCAAGGACAACACACACACACACACACACACACACACACACACACACATGGAATGTATGCTGTGGCAGGTGTGTACTGTACCTACCTCTGGAGGCGCAGTCACCTTCCACATCATAACCCCCCTCCAGGGAATCCTGATAAGTGGAGAGGGACACCCTCCACAGCTTTCTGAGGTATACCACCAACTTCCCCACAACTGCTGCCAACACACCTCGCACATCTTGTATTTCCATGCTGATGGAATGTACTGGATTGGACCAAGACAGCACACAGAATGTCAAAGCTCACATAGGTGAGATGTTCTGTGAAATTCATATTGTGGGGCAACATTTTGGGAAAAATGGGTTGGACAAAGTTAAACCAGCTTTACACATCAGACGCCCAACAAGTGCATCATATCCAACAGAGTAGCACAGCAGAGGAGCAGTTCAGCACTATTATCTTCCCTGAACTTGGTGGAACTGGAGTCTGCATCAGCATCCAACAGGTACTATATCACTGGGCATGGTGGTGCATGATTGTGTATTGTGAAATTGTGGGAGAATGCTTCTTCGTCACCGTTAGAGTTCCATCACCCCTGTGGTTGGATTAGGGAAGATTAAACTTAAACTTGACCTTGTGTCTGAAGCAGAGTTGATACACTTGCTCTGTATTTGCATCTTACATTGACCTACAGTGCCTCACATATCCCATTTCAATAGAAAGCAAGATGATAAATGCATAGATGTCAGAGTTTAAATGGTGTACATAACATGATACAAGAGCTTTCATAGCAGAAATTAGGAAACTTACTGCATTTGCAAAATGCAGTCAATAAAAATTATTTCTTGAAATACTTTTTCCCTCAAGTCTGCTGCCTCCTTTATGATGATTTCTACAACCTTGTTTTTCTGCAACACCCCACCCCCAACAGATGGGATTAGCAAACCTGAACTCACACCTCGGGATGCTGCCCAGCTAGGTGTTGGATCCTGACACCACAACACAGTTTGAGTTACTATACTGTAGGTCTTCAGAATTTGAAACCAGCAGTGGATGACTTTGACACCCATCCTCCACAGCTGTGATTAGCAAACCTGAGAGCATGCCTCAGGATGCTGCCAGGCTAGGTGTTAGATTCTGACACAGCAAAGATGTGAGGTCCAAAACTTGACCAAACACTTAGTGTGAAAAACAGAGTTTAATTTTATTATTATTTTACGCTGCATCACTTTATCCATGTGATCAATATATTTATTACATTCTTCAACTGTCAGCAGTCTCGTCCAAAACAGTCTTATGCCCCATATTAGCTGAGCACAGTTCCTTTTAACATGCCTACAAATGTAATGCTTCATCTGATGCCATACCATCTCTACTGGGTTCAGGTCTGGCTATTCAGGTGAAGTCCTGACCCAATTCACTCCCTTCACCTTTATGAACACCCCAGATGATGCATGCTTTGGGTCATTATCTGTAAAAGAGAAAGAGAAAGAACACATATGTAAGTAAATACATAAAATACTGCTCTGTATTCTGTATCCCCACCATGAACACAGAGATACTGTCAATGTGAATTGCTCTGCCAGTATCAAACCTTGGAAAAGCTGATGCACACCTGCAAACACTCAATAAAGGGCACCAATGTACTGGACGGTACTTCCTCTCTACAAAAATCACCCTTCATGATGCCATTGAATAGTACTGTCAGCTCTGGGCCACGGCACAAGATGGCACTCCAGACATGTATTTTTAGAGGGTGTTTGGGCTGTGGTTTCAGTATGAGAAATCAATTTTTCTGGAAAGCCATGAGGCAAAAAAGATTGCATTACTATTATACGCTCATCAGTAAAAATAACATTTGAAAATTGTTAATTTTCTTTGATCCTCATCTTAGCCCATTCCAGTCACTTATGTGTGTTGGCTTCACGAATAAGAGGGCAGATACTGTTGGGTGAAAAAAGGACTGTCAGTATTTTCCTCTTTTTAACCACAGTGCATTTTCTGCAGTACATAAACCATATACATTCTTATATTGTGGGTCACTACATTAACAAAACATGAATTCCTTACAAAGATAGGCACCAGAAAATTGATTACATACAGTACAGTGATGCAGTGGGCACAGTATTGTACTTACTGTACTCTGCCATAACGCCATTCATTTCGGCATCATATTTGTCTGATGATTTGGCTGTTGAGCACCCCCATTCTATGAGTTTCTGATGGACCTCTGCTGCACTGCTGTCATCATCCTCCATGGTTAGCTGTGCCACAATTTGGGAAACCTCACTGCAAATAAAACATTAATACACATTAGTTAATGGTGAGGCATCACCAGAATTAAATAATTCAGTTTTAACATTCATTGCCAAAGAGGCAGCATAGGATTCTCTCACTAACTTGTAGCGTTATGTGGCTTACTCAAGGCCACAGAGGCAGGACAGGACCATCTCACTGCATTGCGTATGGTGCTTATGGTGTCAAAGATGCCCACCTAGTGCACATTGTCACCTTGTGTGGATGTCCTTTACATGGCCAGAATGTTTTTGTAGAGGGCAGAGAAAGAACTTGATGATGCCAGCTGCTGCAAGATAGTTCTGCCTTGCCAGCAGTGGAGTGTCATTTTTGCATATTTCATGAACAATATTGCTATATCTCTCACCCGGCTTCTTGGTCATAGTAAAAGTGTAAAGGTGGTCGTTTCTTGATCTGCAAATCTCCTCCAAAAGATGTGGTTACATAACACAAAATGCACAGTAGTAGAAAGGGTACAGTAGGCATGGTCATGAATTGTGACAAATCACATGTTTGGGATTAAGGAGCGGAAAAGTCAGATGTTGGGGTGCAGGGTGGCATGACATAACTGTGTTAGCCAATCTGCTCTTGGCTGATAGCTGACGTCAACTCTGGGAACAGTATAAAGGGGGGCTTTGTTGAGACAGAAAAATGTGATTACAGACATCTGACTGAAAGGCAGCACTCTGTGTCACTGTATATTATACTGAAGAAGACTACCAGATTTGGAACTGCAGACTTCTATAGGACCACAAATGTAACCAGACCTGACAGGAACAGAAGACTGGTAATGCAACGGAAGAGCCTCACACCTATAAACAGAATGACATGGGGAAAGGAAAATGCTGCACCACCAGTAAAATACCAAATTTTCAGAAAGAAGCCCAAGAAATAAATGGTAAGACAATATTCTTTTGTATTATTATTTTGAATAACGGCTATTCCTATTGCTTTCTACTGCTGTGAATTTCACACAACTCTATGAATATGACACACAAATTTACCCTTGATCACCAAATATTTAGTGGTGTGCATTATAATGTTAACATGCAAACTACCAACAATTTTAAGTAACGTGATAGAAATTGTCCTTAACACTAAACATGTGTTGCCCATTATTTTTGAAAGTACTATTCTTTTAAGTAAAAATGTGCATTGAAATCTAGTCACCTGAGCCTCACTTTTCAAAGACCAGTGCTACACATTTCAATACTGCACTAGCAATTATAACTGTCAGTGTTGGACTCGCCCACTTGGATACCTGGACATTTTCAGGTGGGCTCCTGCCACTTGGGCTCTTACCTAACTTCCAAACTCTGAAAACCTGTACATTTATCAACAATTTTATATTTAAATGGGGTGTTCTGATCACCGCAAGAAAATATTAAGTGCAAAAATAGAGCATTTGTACGAAATTTAAGTTTAAAGCTGACATGAATGACATTCCAGGCCCCTTTACTCATTTTCCCTGTGGGCTCAGGATCAAAATTTCAAGGTGGACCCCCCGCACCACATTTTGACCCTGATAAGTGTAGTTTGCAGGCATTATTCTGTTTTAAGTACTGTATTTTGGTTCTAACTGTATTCCTCTGTTCTAGACAGTGTGATTTCATTGCCAGGAAAATGAACCATTCTTTTATAAATAGCAGGAAGAAAATCTTATGTCCGCATCTAAGGCACAAGAGGAGGCACCAGTACAGGACAGGGCAGAACTCAAGCAGCAGGACCATTCAGAGGACACAGAAGCACCCGGGCAGCTGGCCTGTCAGGGGGATATGGAAGCACCAGAGCAGCTGGCCCATCAGGAGGACACTGAATTACCCAAGCAGCAGGCTGGTACAGAGGACCAGGAAGCACCAGAGCAACAGACAGAGGGCACACAAGGGAAAAGGGCAGCTACAGAGAACCAAGGGACTGGGACAGATGTGAAAGCATTTAGAACATGGAACAGAGTGGGAGAGAGACCGAATTTGAATGTTTTTAGGCAGAAGAGCATAAATGAATGGAAGCAGGAATGCCAAATAGGTAAGCAATACTATGGAACATCTAAAGGTAGGGCAACTTTCTCTGCAGGCAATGATTCAAAACCTGAGATGAGGAATGAGGGAGCTGCAACAGAAAATGTCAATGTCATGGACGTCAACACCACTGTAGAGGCATAGTACAGCTAGTCTTTTCAAAGATTCTAAGAATATAGAGGCAGAGGAAATGAGAGACTTGGAGCAAGACCGTTACATAGTGCTGGAGACAATGGCAGATGAAGGGGTACCTGTGTCGGTTCCACTGAGAACAGTTCATGGGCACATCACAGGATTCAATGAACATTCTGCCAGATATGGGCATGTTGCCTCTCACAAGCAAAAAAGAAAGGGATATGAGGTGCAGGAACACAAACAAACCAGAATTCTTTGCAACCCTAATTTTTGTGTGCCCTGTTGCGGTGCAATATATGTGGAATGGGCAAAAATGTAAACTATGATGGTACAAAGGGCAAAAAAAAGGGCTGCCCAGGAACCTGATAAATGTTATCCTGACCCATGTGAGGCACACTTTGATTTAACACCACCAATTCTTGGAAAATAAGGGACAGAATGAATGAATGAACAGCTATGAATGGTGCAGAAAGGTGAAATGCCCACTGACATAGTACAGCACCTTGTGATCATTACATGACTGTTTTCATATTATGCATTTGTGCTTTTGTCCCCAGAAATGTGTGTTAGCATATTACTGCCTTCTAAATATCTAAGCAATAATACCCAACAGGGTGGGCAGTACTGGGCAATACCTGACCGCCCAGGTGTGTAATGAGTCCCGATGCCACAGGCAGAGGGCCTTATAGCTCCTGGAAGGTCCAGTATAGCCCAATCCTACACACCCTGAAGGGTATTATTGCACTTAGAAAATGGGCACTGTAATGTACTTGTTTGAAAAAAAAAATTTTCATGTTTAAGCATTAAAACTCTTAGATATTTTGTTTACTCTGTAGTAAAATAGTTCCTCCACCTGCATTAGAGTGCTTTCTTTTTTTTAGCTTCAGAGTTTTGTCCCAGCGGAGACTCTATAGATGTGCCTATTGTTATGGTTATCCTTTCACCCACAAACTTAGAGGTTGTGCAAGCTATCAGAAAAAAAAATGAAATTAACTCTTTCAAAAGAGGTACATTTATGCTTGTTTTAATAGTATTGCTGTGCATTTTGAGGTGGTGTTACACAGCAGGGGTACAGTTGTAATTGTGAAGGTACCAAGATAACAGAGGTCAAGTGAGCTACCAAATGAAATGAACTGCTTTAAAAATGGTACATTTATGTTTATTCTAATGATCTGATGTGCATTTTGAAGTGGACTGCAGAGCATGGCGATGAAGGTACCAGGATAATTGGGCCGAGGAGTGGCACTGGCAGTTTTGTGAGTTTTGCTGCCTAGGTATGGAGATGAGCTGCCGGCTCAGACGTCCTGCTAGATTGACTGGCATTTGCAGGAGCAGAGCACAGGAGTACCTCTCTTGCAGCATGGTACTTTGCTGAGACTACAGAATGCTTCTCCCCTGGAAAATATGTCTACTTTTCATTTATTAATGCTTTTCATTCATGGGGTGACTGGTTGTATGATCCATTACATCTGCCAGCCTTTTGGTGGTAGAGGTGGTGGGAATGAGGTTGCGAGTAGCTGACTAAGTGAGTAGGAAAACAATGGCAGCTAAGGATTTTGAAAATTCAGGGTGCTCAATGATATTCTAAGTGATGGGGCACCCTGAACTGGTACTTGTGCTTTACCGAGCTCTATTGAAAAATAAATGCATGCCTGACCTTGGCTTTCAGCCAGTCAGGGTGCTTTATTTTTCAAGTCCATTTTCTAATTTTATTTACTGTACATTGCAAAATCATCATTGTAAAAATTGCAGTGTTATAGTGTATAATATCCTATTGCTCCCTGCAGTTTTCATCAAAAAATCAGACCATTGTGTTCAGGAGTTGTTAATTTTTTACTTTGCTCCATGCTGTATATTGAAATTTTTCTTTTTACATTGCAGACTATACTGTCCTGTATAAATACCAAAAAGTGTGGTATTTGTGAGTTTTATTTTTGCTTGAACAATCGTGTTTGGCTGTTTGAAAATAAATATCTTTAAAGGAAGCTGACTTCTGAGTTATTCTCTGAACAGTGTTTTTTTTTAAGATAATTATGGTTTGACACAACACAACTTGCGGAGGGGGTGTTAGAAATACAGCAAAAGCAACAAAAAGGATAGGATCACACATGACCATGTTAGTTAGAGAGCTGAGGCTCAATTTTCAAAGCATGGTGCAGAGTTTGTGCCAAGCCCAGCGCCACAGCACTTAGGTTCCGGTGGTGTGCCAAATCCCATTGCCGCAACTGTGCTCAATTCTCAAATCTTGGGCACAGTTGCGACACTTTCCACATTTTACAGCTCCTTGCACCAAATATCTGATGCAAGCTGCATAAAAACAGCCCCCAGGAATACCGCAAGCTGGACCAGAAAAAGTTGGTCTAACTTGCGGCACCTGGTACATGGGTTAAAACTCTCGAGCACTGGCCGGGTGATTGCCGCAAGTCCCTCTGCACCATATCTTCAGTGCACCCAGGGCTTGTGGCAATTGCGGGCTTTGAAAATTGAGCCCCTGGTGTTTACTTCTAATAAATGGACAAGTGACTATTTTATTTCTTGTATTTTTGTATGCTAGTTACTTTTAAACTTTTTATATAGAGGATAATGGATGGTCTTCTATCATTAACCGGTTTGTTAACCATCGAGAGGTTGCCAGGGTGAACATGTAAACCTCGAGAGCGAAGCTCGAGAGGTTTACATCACCATGGAGATGCAGAGCAATGAGTACTAATGCCCGTAGTCTGGGTAACAAGCTTCCTGAATTAGTGGCCTTGATGGAGGAGGAACATCTGGATATCGTGGCAGTCACAGAAACATGGTACACACAAAACCATGACTGGGACATAAACATACCAGGATACACTGTCTACAGGAGGGACAGGGAGGGTAAAAGAGGAGGAGGAATAGTTCTTTACATAAGGAAGGAATAAAGCAACAGAGCAAAAGGGTAAACAGGGAGGAGAAGAAGCACTGTGGGTAAATTTGGAGACAGGCAATGGCACCACAATCTGCACAGGGTTAGACAGACCTCTTCTCAGGGGAGGAAATGGACAGGGAAATGATAGAAAGTATACTTAGAATGGCAGAAAAAGGAGAGATATTGCTGATGGGTGATCTGAATACGCCAGATGTTAACTGGAGTGCAGTTGCAGCTGCCACTTCGAAGAGTGCAGTTATTCTAGATGCCCTACAGGGGGCATGCCTTAGACAACTAGTACTGGAGTCCACTTGAGAGGGAGCAATATTAGACTTGATTCTCTCAAATGGAGATGGAGAGAGGATCACAGATGTAGAAGTGGGTAGCCATCTGGGAACTAGCGACCATCGAACAGTATGGTTCACAATAAACACAGCAATAGAGTCAAGCCATACAAAGACAAAAGTACTGGACTTTAGGAGGGCTGACTTTGCTAAAATGGGTGAGTGCCTAAGGAATGCACTAGCAAATGGGCAGGAAGGAGGGTGGAAGAACAATGGGGAATAATAAAACTGCCATCACAGAGGTAATGAGCCTTTGTGTGAAGCAAATAAACAAAACAAGATTGCTGTATGAAACCACTATGGTTTTCAAAGGAAGTGGCAGGAAGGTTTAAGAGAAAAGAAAGCATTCAGGAAGTACAAGGAATCGGAGAAGGAGCAGGACAGAGAACTGTACTGTTAAAGCAAAAGGAGGCTGGGAAGGCAGACAGAACAGCAAAGGCCCAAACCGAGGAAAAGATAGCCAACTCAGTTAAGAAGTGGGATAAAACCTTTATAGGTACATCAGGAGCAAAGGAAGACCAAGGGAGGGATAGTGAGGCTTAATAAAGGGAGGGAGGGTGGGCAGAGGGAGACTGAAAAGGCAGAGATACTAAACAAATATTTTTGCTCAGTATTTACAAATGAAGAGGGGGAGGTACATAAAACAAACATTAGTAACACTCTGGATACAGAAGTTGACACCAGCCCATTTACAGAAGAAAGGGTTCTGAAAGAACTCTAAAACTGAAGGTGGACAAAGCAATGGGGCCTGATGGGATTCATCCCAGAATTCTAAAAGAGCGAAGGGTAGAACTAGTGACACCACTGACTACCCTTTTTAACAAATCATGGGAGGATGGGGTGGTACCCGAGGACTGGAGGAGGGCAGATGTGATTCCCCTTCACAAAAGTGGGAGCAAGGCAGAAGCAGGAAACTACAGACCTGTTAGTTTAACCTCAGTGATAGGGAAAATGATGGAATCACTTCTGAAGGAAAGAATTGTCAAGTATCTAGAGGCCAGAGGGCACAGGACCTAGGCAGCATGGATTCACAGCAGGAAGGTCATGCCAGACAAATCTGATAGATTTCTTGACTGGGTGACCAAAGTAGTAGATCAGAGAGGGGCTGTGGACATGGCCTACCTGACTTTAGCAAGGCATTTGACACAGTCCCACACAAAGATTAATATACAAGTTAGCCAGCCTGGGAGTGGGTCCCAAGATGACAGCCTGGGTAAAGAATTGGCTGGAGAATAGGACACAGAGAGTAATAGTAAATGGAGTCCACTCAGAAGAAAGGAGGGTTACTAGTGGGGTACCGCAGGGTTCAGTATTAGGACCGGTCCTCTTCAATGTCTTTATAAGCGACATTGTAGAAGGACTGGAAGGAAAAGTATGTCTCTTTGCAGATGACACTAAGATCTGCAACAGAGTTGATGCACAGGGTGGGGTGGAAAGGATGAGAAGGGACTTGGCAAGGTTAGAGGAATGGTCAGATGTATGGCAGCTTAGATTCAATGCTAAGAAGTGCAAGGTAATGCACCTGGGAAACAAAAACCCAGGGGAAGAGTACACAATGGGGGGTGAGATACTAACAACAACAAAAATGGAAAGGGACCTGGGGGTAGTCATATCAGATGACCTATAGGGGGCAAGCAATGTGAGAGGGCAGCAAGGAGGGCTGGGGGTTACTGGGATGCATAGGGAGAGGCATCACCAGTAGAAAACAGGAAGTTATTATCCTCTGTACAGACAGCTGGTGAGACCCCATCCGAATACTTGTGCAGTTCTGGAGACCCAATCTCCACAAAGACATAGACAGGATGGAAGCTGTCCAGAGGAGGGCAACTAAAATGGTGCAGGGTCTGCACCGGAAGACATATGAAGAGAGACTTAAGGAGCTTAATATGTATAGCCTCGAGGAAAGGAGGGAGAGGGGGCATGATAGAAACTTTCAAGTACCTCAAGGAATCAACAAAGTCCAAGAGGTAGCATCTTTCAAAAAAGAGTGCAAGAACAAGAGGGCACAATTTGAAGATGGGGGGTGGCTCAGAGGTAATTTAAAAGTATTTTTCACAGAGAGGGTTGTGGATGCATGGAACGGCCTTCCGGAGGAGGTTGTGGAGTCAAAATCAGTGGTGGAATTCAAGCATGCATGGGACAGTCATAAGGCAATTCTGGGGGTTGGGGGTAAGAAGAAGTAGGCTGCTGGTTAACTAGGATCTGCATCTTATCCAGTAAGTAGGGAAATGGGCAGACTGGGTGGGCCAAGTGGTCCTTATCTGCCATCAAATTCTATGTTTCTATGTTTCTATGGCAACCTCGAGACGGTTAACCAAACCGGTTAGCGATAGAGGGACCACACATTATATTTTATAGTGTATGGTCCCCATAAACTGGCAAAACAAACTAATATGGCTTACTTTTAGCCCCACCGCGGACGTTCTGGGTCATTTTCTGGCCACTGCGCTGGTTTCGGGAAGGCCGTCGGTGCGCGAGATCACAGGTACACGCATGCGCAGATGGGCCTCCGTTTGTAATCCCATTGATATGATGTACTCAAGAGAGGTTTATAACCATTTACGTCATAGCGATGGGATTATCAAGAAATAATTTTGCCGCTTTTTAGCGGTAATAAGGGCGCACCATACATTATAATAAAATATTTGTTAGTGCAATGAAACAAGTTGGGTTTTACCTTTGCTTTTTACACTGCTAGTAAAAAGAATTCAGTAGAATTCTGGTATTGTGATGTCAGAAACGGCCAGCTGCTTATGAGCCCAGTGTATTTCAATGCAGAAACGAAATATATTTTTCTACATTTCTCAAAAGAAATAGATACTTCTTTCAAAGTGTTAGTTCACTATGAAATCTGAAAACAGGTTTGCAGTTTCCTGTTGAAATACACTGCCTGCCTTGCCAGCAAAACTTTTCTGACATCATATTACAAGAATTCCATTGAATTATTTGTTTACTAGCATAGCTGTTGGCAAAATTCAAATAAAATGATAGAGTAGTTCTTCTGAATGCATAAACCAATATTGGATGTCTTTGGCACCCATCCCCTACAGCTGCGATTAAGAAACCTGAGTGTTTCAGGATGGTGCCAGCTAGGCTAGGTGTTAGGCCAGATGTTAGATCGTGATAAAGCAGAGATGTGGAAAACAAATAAAAAAACAACAAAACATGTTTTTAATGGGCCAAACCAAAAAAAAGACTGCATTCAGTAATCATTATTTTTGCAATGTAGCTTCCCATTGAAATACACCACCAGCCTTGCCCCTAAAACTTTTCTGACATAATACACAAATTCCATCGAAGCCTTTTTTTTAAACTAGAACACACGCTATCTAAATACAAATAAAATTATGAAAAGGTAATTAAAGAAACAAATAAAGCAGAACAAAATGATTACAGAAGCATGTAAAGGCCCCAAACATTCATTCTTTAAAATATCCATCCTTACAACTCCAACCTTTCCTTAGCCGGATTCCAGCCCCTGATAGGGCTTGAAGCAGCGTGGCCATGGCTCGTTCAGCCAGCCACCCATGCCACCTCCACAGGCCGCCTATGACCTCTCCTTAGCTGGGTAAGATCTATGGCCTGACCCATAAGCACTGAGTGGCCCCCATTGGCCACCACTCGCTGCTGCCGCTTGCTGATTGGACTGCTGAACTTCTCTCGGCCACTGATTGGTCACGCTCTTTTCTGTTCACTATCTGTCTTCTTGGGCTTCTGTACCCACAAGATTGTTTTGAAAACTGCTGAAAATTTGTTAACTTGCTTGCTGTTGTCTGTACCTTTTACCAAAACTAGCCACAGCCCTCTGTTTAAATCTCTAAATTCTAGAACCTGCTTTGTAAACATCTGCCTAGTGGAAACTGTCTAAAAATCTGTTAATTAAGCTAACAGTAGACGGATTACACTGCCATCATTTGTCACCAAAGCTGTTTTGTTTAAAGTATTTGAACCTGCTTTAATTTGCTTAGTCTGCCTCCTTTGTCTCTCCTAACCTCAATCTCGGAGCTGCCACTACCTCTCTTCCCCCCCTCCCTGCCATGTAATTCCCCTCTAACTTCGCTTGGTCTCCTAAGCTGTGCTTTACTTCTCTCAAACTTCTCTTTGTCTCCTAAACTGTGCTGTTCTCCCTGTACTCTGGTGTGGCGCCAGAACAAGCTATCCTCCATCTTGGTCCTGGTCGCCCCCCCCCCGTCCTACCTAGCTTCTGACTCATTTCCATTCTCTCACTCTGCTCCCCACGCCCACCAATTTAGCCCCTGTCTCACTCCTTTGTTTTCCCCCTTTACTAATCTCTTCTCTGGTTCCCTCCCCACAGATTCCACCCCCTGATGGGGCTTGAAGCAGCACAACGATGGCTCATTCAGTCAGCTGCCCACGCCACCTCCACAGGCTGCCTCTGACCTCTCCTTAGCTGAGTAATATCTGTGGCCTGACAGGTAAGCACTGAGTGGCCCCATTGGCCGCCGCTCACTGTTGCCACTTACTGATTGGACTGCTGAACTTCTCTCGGCCACTGATTGGTTACGCTCTTTTCTGTTCACTAGCTGCCTTCCTGGGCTTCTGCGCCTAAAAGATTGTTTTGAAAACTGCTGAAAATTTGTGCCCCCCCCACCTCCTGCCCTTAATTAAATAAGCCTTACTGTAACTCCTCCCACCTTTATAAGAGGCCTCTCATTTTGAACCCAATTGGATCTCTACCTTTGGACCTCCACTTTCGACTGCTCACACACTCTCTCCACTCCTGCACCCTACCCACTCCCATCCTATCCGCACTCCACTCAGCTCTTCTCTCACACCTGTCACACCTTCTACCTACCCTCCCAATTCTTCTTCTCTGCTCCTGCTGGGGCTCTCTCTCTCCCTTTATACTGGCTTGACCCTCACGATCTCTGATCCACAGAGCACAATGGCATGTCCATCTTGCCTTTTTGTCTAGCTATCCTAGCATCTCTGGTACCTCTCTGCTATCTTCTCGGAGCCTGTAACCCCTCTCTTCCCCTTAGCTTCCTAGTCGACTATCTCTACACCCACTCAGGCACTTTAGCCCTTGCTCCCAGCTCCCCAATCACACCCTTTCCTGACTTTATCTGGATGCACTCAAGTAAGCATGGCTGGGGGACACTTGCCCAATCAACTGCCATTCCATCTCTGGCACACATTACATCTCTCTGGAGTCAGAAACAGCACCTCTGCCTATGCTCCCAATCAAAGTGGTTGATTAAACTCTCTTCCAGACAAATACGTTGGTGCACTCTGAAGCTACTGCTCCTCCTGCTCCTGCTATCTGGTAATATTCACCCCAATCTTGGCCCAATGACCATCCACTCAACCACCCAAGTAAAGTGGACTGGGTCTCTCACCTTTGCAACAATCAACATCTGTAGCCTACTGCCTAAACTTGATGCACTGCAAATATTTGCCAACTTTCATAATCCGCGGGTATGCTCATGGATGTTGAAACCTGGCTCTCTCCAAAAATCCTGGACATGTCTATTGCCCTACCAGGATATAGCGTCTTTAGACTTGATAGAAAAACAAGAAGAGGCAGGGGCTGTGCAATATACCTGAAAGAGCCTCTCTTGGGTCACTCTTTAGAATCCACAGTCTCTAATACATCTGCACAGATTCTACCTGTCGAAATCATTCGAGCAGCCCATAACAAAGCACTGACAGTTGCTGCAGTGTACATCCCCCCCCCAAAGAACAAGGCAAAGGTATCAATGCCATCCTAGACCTCACACGAACCCTCCCCCTAGCTCTGAGAAAATTCTGTTGGGGCGACTTCAACGTTAACTGGCTGGCACCCGGAAATAGGTGGTATCAAGGATGTGATCTCTACCATCAACCTTTCTCAGTTAGTCGACTCTCCCACTTGGCACAACTATAAAACTGGCACAAGTACCCTTCTGGATTGGGTACTAACTAGCCATCTGACTCGCATCTCTAACATCTCCATCCTCCCTGATTCAATAAGTGACCATTCCCCAGTCATCTGCAAATGGTCTAACAAATTTACCATGCCTCCGCCCTTACTCATCTCCAGTAGAGTCATCCCCAAAGGGCAGCTGAAACACGTTAAAAACCCACCTTAGACAACAAGATTGGTCTCCTATTTACAATGCCACTGATGTCAACTTGGCCCTGGAATATTTCATTAGCATCTTTAATGCCGCCTGTGACTCCCATGCCCCCTTCAAAAAATGCAAAGTCAAAGGCCTGTGGAACCCTTGGCTCCCTGCTGAACAACTTGCTCAACTAAAAGCTAGGGACTGTCTCTGGATGTAGGTACGGGCCTCAGATATTTAAGCTGACATCCAGAACTACTAAAATGCTCGTAATGCATGCACAAAATCCATTCGACTAATGAAAAGCCTCTATTATAATGAAGTTCTCACAAATACCTGGGGACATGGCAAATCTTTCTGGAACAATATTAATGAAGTTACTGGGAAACAGCCTAAAACTTCTCCCACTATGCTGAATATTGATGGGGCTACTATTCTGGACCCCATAACTATAACAAATACTTTCAACTCAGCCTTCACTGACCTCAGCACTGTTCTCCCCCCTGACTTTTTCAATAATGATGATGCTACTGCACATGCTACCAGCTCACCCCCTTGTTCTAAATACCCACCATTCTACTTCAAGGCAGTCATGATGCATGATGTCCACACATACATTAGTAAAGCAATTGCCAAGACCCGAATAAGTGGGGACTCACTTGACCTAAAACTGCTATCCCTCACTCTTGATGAAGTACTACCCCCACTAACAAAAATGTTCAACCTCTCCCTCAGCCTCAGTCAGTTCCCAGATAGATGGAAATCTGCAACTGCTACTCCTATCCACAAAAGTGGAGACCGGGCCTGCTATATGAACTACCAGCCTATCTCCATTTTGCCTCCCCTCTCAAAGGCCATTGAAAGGATTGTAGTGGATCAGCTTATGGATTACCTGGATAAATACAATATCTTGTGCACTCAGCAACATGGGTTCAGGAAGGGCCACAGCACCACGTCAACCCTATTGGAATACACTGGAGCTATCCACAGTTCCCTGGATAATGGTCATCTAACTGGATCCGTCTACTTTGTCTTAACTAAGGCTCTTGACACCATCCATCATTGCCTTCTGATAGACCAGCTGCTAAATGCCAGGCTCGTGCCTATGTCCACGACCTGGTTCAAAAGTTACCTTGAAAACCGATTGCAAAGAGTCAAAATTGGTGACATCCTCTCTGACGCTAGACTAGTCCACTCTGGAGTCCCACAGGGATCAATTCTAGTTCCACTACTTTTCAGTCTCTTTCTGAATAGCCTCCCACAGTCCTGCCATGAGCAAATACTACTCTACACCGACGATGCCGTAATCCACTCCACCTGCAAGGAACTCCATCCCCTTCAATGCAAATTACAGCTTGGCTTCTCATCAGTCGAAAGCTGGTTTACTAAACACAAGTTAGTCCTCAATTATAAAAAAACAAAGATAATGCTTTTCTGCAGCACTCACAACAAATACAGGCATCATCCCTTGACCATCTCAAACTGCAATGGTGCTACCCTTGAACAGGTATGCTCCTTTAAATATCTTGGAGTCACAATCGACAGTCACCTATCCTATGGTCTACACATCGACAACTTTGCTAAAGCTGCTAATAATCGTATCTGACTTCTCTACAGGCACAGGCAATGCCTTACTCCTGAAGCTGTAAGGGTCGCAGTTCAGAACTCTGTGGTCTCACTAATTGACTATGTCCTTATCGCATATGGCTCTGCCACTGCCACTGCTCTCCGACATATAGCTACGGCCTTCAACAAAGCCTGCTGGCTCATTTCTGAAGCCCACCGTCTCACCCAGATGTGTGACTTCTAAACCCTAACTGGCTGGTTACAACTCTCTAACCACATAAAATCTCAAACCTGCTTAATGGCCAAAAAGACAACCCTGAGCTATTCCCCTCCTGGCATCCAAGTTCTCCTTTCTCCTGCTTGTAATTCACACCTTACTAGGGCCTCAGACTCTCAACTCCTTCAGCTCTCTCACTGCCGTACCTCTCAGGGGCAAAGAGCATTCACCTACAGGGCCCTGTTCTGGTTAAATGGTCTCAGTAGTGACATCTCCTCCTTTCCCAAGCTTGGCCCCTTCAAATCCAGACTCCGTCTACTCCTCTCAGCCTCCAGCACTGCGACTGTTTCCCTTAAACAGCCCTCCTGTCCCTCAGTCATTCTCTGCTACCACTGCCCATTCTACTCAGTGCTTACTTTCTTCCCTATCTACCTCCTTCCCTTCCCCTCCCCTCTCTCATGTCCCCATCCCCCTCCTCTCCACTGCACTTCCCTATGTGCTGCTGACAATGCCTTTGTCTGCTCCTCCCTTTTGTATCCTTACCTAGCACTGTCTCAATATGTATGTTTGCATAGACAAAATAAGTTAAGCCTCCATGTTTCTGTAACCCAATGTTTATCCGCAACTCTTTGTACTTAATTGTCCTGTGTTGTATTGTACACCATCTGACGTGTAACCATTGTAAAAGAGTCTCAGCTCAAAGGTACTTGTAATCTTAGATTCAAATAAAAAAAAAAATTACAAAGCACTTGCTAAAGGTACTGTAGCTGTTGATTTTGGCATGGCATTCTTACCAGATTACAGGGAGGATGGAGGGAGAGTAGGGGAAGGTTGCAAGGATGACCTTATGCAAAGTACAAAAATGAGGGCTACCAGACACAAATGTGTATTGGTTATTAGGTGTTGCCACTTAAATGTGCATTCAGCCACCAGTGGCTATGCAACCATGCCAAACTGAGCAATGGATCACAAGACACTTAGCGACAGGCTAAAGAATTACAAAACTCAGCATTTGCTTCTCTGATATCGGACAGCATGTTCACAGACCAATAGCATGCTGCAGTACACTATAATGTATGATATCTTTGAAAGTGGAGATTGCTACCACTGTACACTTAAAAACACCCACACCATTTGAACTCCTCTGTCTAGGGGAGGACCATAGGAGCCACACCAGTTTGATAACCTGTCCAAAGGTGTACTGCACTCACTGGTGCCAGCCAGGGTGCATGTTATAGGTTTTGCTGACCCAAACCTGAATGACTTCCCTGAGGAAGCTCTACTGAGTGAAGTGCTGGGGCACTTGGCTAATGACTTTGTGACTCGCTAACGTCTTTTGATGTACTGATGGAATTTATTTTGGCATTTGGTCCAATAAATCTTTTGGGCACCAACTTTAAAGAGGGACTACAGTCAATATTTCTGGCATCAATAAGTTTCAGAATTTGGCTCAGCATAGCCCCAATAAGCCTCATGCAAAAAATGAGATCTTTAAGCTACTTTATTTAAAAGTTACAAGTCATTTTAAAAGCCTAAATTCAGTGCCTGTTCAAAAAAGCCAGTTTCAGTGAAGAGCTGCTGATGATGTAATCTCCAGAACTCAGAATCTCATCTTCCCTGTCAGCAAGCTTATAGAATCTGTTTCTTCAAAGGTTGGAGTTCATGTATAATAGTTTTCACAAGTAAAAGAGGCAGCAACATTCAAAAAACATTGCTATAACAACTGTGTGTTTCAGGTTTTGTAAAAAGGTTGATAAATGTGTATTTTTTTATTTTGGTGCCTTTATGTTGTGGTCCTTTTCTCCAGGGTTGCTGAATGCTGAATCATAGCGCACTGCAATGAGATTTAGTTTGTTTATTTTTTATACTGGGAAGGCATGTGAGCAAAATTTCTTGTTTTCACTGCTGAGGTTTGCAGACTGAATGATTTTCTGATGTGAATGGCTGTGAGCATTCACACATGTCATTCAATTGAGGTGATTTCTCAGGATGTCACTTTAAAATAATTATTCTACCTCCCTGTAAATGGGGGTGGAAGAGATAATGCTGTTTCGAAACCTTACTATGAGTTTCTATGCAGTAGGCAACCCAACCAACCTCGGGCCAGATATTCAAAACTTTGCTCTGGGGCAAAATTAGCACTGCAAGACAGGCAAAATTAGCCCAGAATCATTTGCACACATATTCAAAGGAATAGCCCCAGGGCTAAATGAGTTGAATATAGCATGCAAATGAAGGCATGCAAACAGGGCTTAGAGTGCAGTGCAACAATAGCCCAGCAAATAAGACAGAACTGAATATAGCAACCAAGAGCAGGCTGAACAATGTGAACAACATGTGTGCTAGCAAAGCAGTGGAGCACAACAACAGCAAACAGTGCAGGCCAAATACTACAGAACCATGTAATGGAACATTACAGTATTGCACTGCGCTAACACGTTTGCGTATCGCTGACACGTTTGCCCGGTGCTAAAGTTTATTATATTCAAAACTCCAAAGCAAATGAGCTACAGACAGCCACATTAGCATCTCATTACAGCCTGCCTTGCATGTAGATTGCCCGGCGCTATAACATGATGCACGCAGCTCCACCTGTAGGTCTGACTAGAATTACAGGTTGGTAGCCATGTTTCTTTCTGTGCTCACAGCTCCACCTGTAGGTCTTACTGGTATTACAGGTCGGTTGCCACATTCATTGTGTGCTCAGAGCTCACAGAACATTAGCTGCAGTCTTGGTTTGGACACAGATGCAAGGACTAATGTGGCCCAGGGGAGTAGCACTACAGGAAAGGGTGGTTGTGCTGCATGCCAGAGCCAAATCATTGTTCCTGCCTAAGTGTTTATCAGACAGTACAATACCACACAGCAAGGTACACAGCAATGCCTATGGTGTGTCAAGCGTCAGGCAACACTGACTGGTGATATCCACACAGTGACAAGCACAGCTGGAAGGTGTGGTCTAACAGTGGACACCACAGTCATACTATCCTGTTACCCTCATGTACTGCACCAATGGCATGGGATCCCCACACCACCATACACATGGCTGTCGGTGTATGCAGGGATCCCGGACAGGTGTAGGGTATGTGCCCAAGGGAGGCACACACATACCATCATACTGGCACACTGCTGTCAAGAGCAGTACCATCAGTGGAACATGTGCACTGTGTGAATGGCCCCAGCCATGTGGCAGTACCTACTATGTGGTACAGCCTGGCCACCTGTACACCCTCCCCTCAACGCCCTCCATTCCCCCAGTGCAGCATGTGTCTGCTTGACTGTGTTGTTGTACCCCAGTGGGGGAACTGGAGGTGTGTGCTGCATGGATGCACTGCCATGGTGTCCACTGGGCATTGTGGCACCCACTAATGCCTGGCAGGGTTAGGACTGGTGCCAGATGATGGTGACATGGGTGGTGCTCTCTGTGTGCAGCATGTCTCTGCCATGTACAGTATGTGTTCTGTTCTTTGTTTTTTATCACCTTGTTCACCAGATAAGCACACTGGGCCTCAGGAATGACCCAGAGACACTAACTGTGTGGCTGAGATGCAACAGTGTACAATAAAGGCATACAATGCACAACAACACACAATACACAAATATCACATTAGGTACACATTACAATACCATACAAATAGTTTGTTGCTGCAAGTGGTGTTCTAGCTCAGTTGTAACAGTTACATGAGTGATCACTTCATGGCACTGTTGGGGCACTGCATTCCACAGTTTGTGTGCCTGTGCATATGGAGTGGCCCTGGGTGGCCACCTGCCCATACTGCCTCATCATTGGTGCATACAGCCTTGTTCCCTGTTGCTGCTGTGTCCATGCCCCCATCCTGGGTTTGCCTGGCATTAAGACTGCCTTTTCATGGGCGATAATTTGCGCCATGCTACAAGTTGCGCTAACGCACATAGTGCAGCGTTATACTTTTGAACATACCATTGTACCTGTATGCATGTCCCTGTCCCTCATGTTGCACCATGCATACATTATCTCATAGCGTTGGCACTACCACATTGTGCCGGTGCTCTTTGGCCTTCTGAATAAGCACTCTGGCGCAATCATGGCACAATTGATTTGTGCCAGGCGCAAAGTTTTGAATATCTGGCCCCTAGTGTTTTCTCCCTGACAGACAGTTACTTAACCTACATTCAGACTCATCTATGTTGTATTCCACTTTAAAATGATAATTATACCAGGGCTAACACTTCCACCACTAGCAGGAATTAACATATATTAGGCCCCTGTTAAAGAACACCTTTCATGATGGTCCAAAAAGTTACATCTTGTAGTCATTATATGCAGTACCAGACCTGAAAGGGTGCTTGCATTTGTTATTTTTGGCCAAGGTTTACTCTGCCTTCCATAATTTGGATTTGTTTTTGAGCCCTGCTTTAGCCCTGCTGCTGGCTCCTGATGGCATCACTGTAGGGCAGAGGAGTGACTCACACTGTGCAGTACAGTGCAGTCACAGCAGTTCTGCAAGGGAAAACTGCCAGTACTCAGGTGTACATACTACATTCTCCCTTCCCCAATATACTCTGTTAGCAATGCATTATGCCAAAATCCAAATGACTTGTCAGTATGTTTTTTTTGTAAAATTTACTTTTTCTGCCTCAGTAACAAAGCATGGGGATTGAGAGAAGATAGAGTTGCTGTCAGCATCTTTCCCAGTCCTTTTGACTTTCTTGCAAAATTTACCCCATTTTGTGAAAGACAGGACATGGAACTTACAAGACCAGGAGGCTGAGTTTCAACTGCTAGGAAAAGACATCTTATAAAACAGAACAATATTTTGTTGAGAGATAGAGAGAGGTTGAGATTTAGAGCATCTTTCTCAGTCCTTTTGACTTTCATGCATATATTACCCCTTCTTGCACTAATTCTGGAATTGCATTTCATTCATTTTGCAGAATGCAAAAACTTACTGCAGAGGACAGTAATGAAATACAATTCCAGAATCATTGCAAGAAGGGGCAATTTATACATGAAAGTCAAAAGGACTGGGAAAGGTGCTCTTTAACATTTATAAAGCAGACACTGACAAACAGCAGTAAACTTACCAACATTATGCAATACGAGCAGCAGTACAGCTTCCTAACAGACACAGTAGAGTAGCACCCCAAATGGTATCAGCAGCCTGGAGGCATGCTGACTCAGCATTCAGCAGCCCTGGAGAAATGGACCACATCAAAAAGGCATTAAAATATGAATTTGTCAACTTTGTTCCAAAACCTGAAACACACATAGTTTTTATAGAAATGTTTTTTGAATGTTGCAGCTTCTTTTACTTGTAAAAACCATTGCACATGATTTTCAAACATTTGGAGAAACAGGTCCTGTAAGCTTGCTGACATGGGAAGACTAGACTGCGAGTTCTGGAGATGACATCATCAGCAGCTCTTCACTGAAACTGGCTTTTTTGAACAGGTAGTGAAATCAGGGTTACAAAATAGCTCATAACTTTAAAATGAAGTAACACAGAAACCTAATTTTTGGCATGTGATTTATTGGGGGTATGCTTATTCTAATTCTGCAAAGTAGCACCTTTGTCTGGAGTCCCTCTTTAAGAGTCTAAAGTGTTCTGCTTCAGTGCACCTCTCAACACATCAGCTCTGGAGTGCAGTTGGCCGTTGGTCTTTTTGCACACCAGTTTGATGCCTGCACAGTTTACATTCACAAATATATACTGGTGTGACTCTATAAACCACCTACAGTGGTGTAGAAATGGCAAGCATAAACTGGGTTATTGCTACTAAAAGGAGTCCAACCTGAGTTGTGTTGACTAAGACCTACAGTCATGCATTGACTGAGTGATAGGATAGTCAGTAAAAGTACAAAAGGTCTGAATATAATTATATTATAAAACACTGCAGTTTGTCATATTTAGGGTTTGCTATGTAATGGACGGGACAAAATAGAAGGGAGCAACTCTGAAAGATGGATAGCCATGGGCAAAATAGTTCATGGATAGGACAACAAGGGGGAAAGCACTTAGAAATAAGGAATTAGGATGATTTTATGAAAAACTGTGTTGCTCAGAAAATCACGTGGCCAGTAACTGTTACCCTGAGGAAGAGTGATTTTTCCTTCAAAATGTTAACAGGCAACTTTAACAGTACTGTAACCAATGGTTATTAAAAAAAAATTTGAAAATTGTAGAACATATATGATGAGTCCGTTTCTCCAGAAATTGTAGAGAGCAAAATAATCCACCTCTCTAGACTCCTCACACATGCTGTCTAAACACAGAGT
The DNA here is from genome assembly GCA_016271365.2 of Neoceratodus forsteri. Lineage (NCBI taxonomy): Eukaryota > Metazoa > Chordata > Ceratodontiformes > Ceratodontidae > Neoceratodus > Neoceratodus forsteri. The sequence continues at coordinate 116,286,390 of JADMNL010000028.1, forward strand.
TAAGAAATGTGAAAACAGTAAAAATAGGTGTGGACTGACAGTTTTCCCTTTACAAACCCTTTACTATTGTAACGTATTCTGTAGAGAAAGAATTGTATAATAATCAGGACTGTGCATACAATAGGGCACATCAAAAGATGTTCCAAGCTGATGAAGCAGAGGAAGACAAAGATGAAAATAAATAAAACAAAATCTTGTTAGAAAGGGCAGGGGCTTTAAATTTCCCACAGTGACCTCTGGTCCAAACTTAGCTGTGTGTCATTGGCCAGTGAGGAGATGTGCCAAGAAAATTCATTTCTCCATGCTCCTGTGAAGCATTTCCTGTGTAAATCTATGCACTTCTCGTAAGGAAAGAGTCCAAATGAGAATGTAGAGGTCAGCTGTGCTGACTCTGCAGAAACAAAAAAGAAAAAAGGATAATTTCTCAGAGATCGCCTGGATTCCCACAGTGTTGAGCTCTACATTCTACAAAAATAAACATTTTATTAATTGTGGTAAATGGGCCCATTGCCATGGAGAAATGAGGAAGAAGTGTATTCTAATCAACATGGCTTTTTTTCATCCACTTTTTTTAACGACTTGTTGATTAAAAGCTTAAGCATAAGAGGACCCTCCCCCGCAATGTACACGTCAGCAAGCATTGTGAGTTTTATACATTTATTAGCCAGCTAGAGCTATGTGAATGGAAATGGGTAACCTCGTGGAACTTAAAGGACAACTGCATTGAACCTATAAGTTAATTTTTCCCTGCAGGAGTTTATTTTCACTGGAGGTGAGTACCATGTTAGAACTGCATGATGTACATACTGTACCGTTCAACTGCTATGCATTTCACATAGCACTATATAGTTTACATATAATGTTAGAGTTATTTCTGAACATACAAACTATTAAAAAATGAAACTAATATGACAGAAATAATCTTTAACGCTAAACATATAGGGCCAGATTTTCTGATGACCCCAAATGCCACGAGCCCCGGGTGCATTGAACATAAGACACATGCGGCTTGCTGCATTCTCCAAGCTGGCGATCAGGATTTTCTATCCTGGGTGCCAACTTTTTCTGGTCTAGCTTGCGACAATCCTGGAGGGCTTTTTCTACAGAGCTTGCACCAGATATTTGGCACAAGATGCTGTAAATCGTGGAAACCACTGCAGCTGCACCTGTGATTGTAAAATTGGGTGCAGCTGCGGTGAAGGGGTTCGTCGCCCCACCAGAACTTAAGTGTCATGATGCAGGGCTTGACCCAAGCCTTGTGCCAGACTTTGAAAATCTGGCCCATGGCATTCACTTTTCTTAGGCTTCTTATTCTTTAACATAAGAACATGCTATGCATTCAGAGGAGAGCAACCAGAATGATCCGGGGCCTGGGGGATATGACATATGAGGAGTGACTAGGGGAGCTCAACCTGTTCTTGCTGGAGGAGAGGAGGGACCAGGGGGACATGATTGAGGTCTTCAAGTACCTCAGGGGAGTAAATAAGATAAGCTGAGATAGGATCTTTCGACTGAAGGAGGGTGGAATCACCAGAGGACACAGCTGGAAGATTGAGGGTGGTAGGATTAGGGGGAAAAAGAGGAGGAGGTACTTCACTGAGAGAGTGGTGGAATTGTGGAATGCACTGCCCAGGGAGCTGGTACAGGCAGCTACAGTGGAGGGATTCAAGAGAGGTGGGACACGTATAGGCAAGGGGTGAAGCAGAGGCTGGTTTGCTCGGGGGCAGGACTGGGGGATGAAGTAACAGTGGAAGGAGACAGATAGAGGGCTATGGTACCCAAACAGGGTGCTGAAGCACGAGCAGACTTGATAGACCAATAGGCCTACTCTGCTGGTGTCTAGTATGTTAGTATTCTCACCAGATGCTCTGTATTTTGAAGGCCAGCATGATGCATCTTAATTTTGAGGGGTTGAGAGGTATGATGACATAGTGTTAAAAAGAGTTTGTTGTGCATGGAAATCTATACACTGAAAAATGCAGTTGTGCTACAGTAGTTATGTCACTGAAGCAAGTAAACCATAAACCACTGAACTTGTGCCATCACAAGTTTTGAATGTCGTGGTCTAAGTGTGAAGGGTGGTCAGATGAATGGTATGTAAAAAAGGGATACCTCCCAACAGGGAGGGAGGACAAGTTGTGGGGAGGGTGTTTGGGCAAGCTGTTGTGAGAGTGGTCAGAGCAGTAGCAGTAATAAAGGATACAGAACCATTGTGGGGAGGAAAAAGTGAGTTTGCTTTTTTAATTTTTTTTTCATTTCAGCCTGCCTGTTAGAAAAGTGGAGATGGAGTCTCTGTCCTCTATATAGCTACCCACTCATTATACAGAATAAGATATGGGCAGTTTGGGAAAATATAGGGTTTAAGGGCTGAGCTGTGCACTATATTTGAAACTGAGCTGGCATGCCAAATGCTATTCTGGGACTATTTTTTTTGGTGTGGGGGAACATTTAGAAAAAATCATTAAAATGCTTAACATCATTTTATTTTTGTGTATCCCTATCCTCCCCCACCACCCCCCAAAAAAAAACAATCTCAGACACATTTTATTATCACAATAAGACATTCCGAGGTGTGCTTTGTGGTGGGATAACAGTACTTCTTGGGTGGTTAAAGGCATTTGGCAATACATCGTGCCTCACAAGACACCCAAGGTGTGTCATTATCCCACCACAACGCACATTCTGTCATGTCTTATTGCTTAATAGAACAGTTCAAAAATGGCACTTACCAGCAGTATGTAAATCAGAAACAGCTGAGTTTGCTAAAAGTTCAGTAAAGATAGAATAAGAGTAAAATATAAACTAAGATTTGATGCACACCTGCATCTAATACTGGTCTTCGGGTATAGTACAATTATACAACAGGTGAGGAGAGAAATACCATAGAGTAAAACTGATATTTTTGGACCCCACTTTGCAAGACTTCATGATGCCTTGCATTTTGGGGTATGTCACAATTGATACCTAGCAAAGCTAGGTACATCACAAAGGAATACTGAGCCAATCAGAGAGCAGTTTGTACAAATCTAATGACATCATAATAGCCATGTGCAGTATCGAAGCCAGCAGTAGTACTCAAACATAATCAGTTACATCTTCATAAAAACAGATGATTTTAAAGTTATAACTATTAACCCAGTCTTGTATGAACTGAATATGCAAGGGTCTGACTTACATATAATAGGCAATTTATCATTGCTTGTGAGTAGGCAAGACTTCCATAACTCACTTGTGGCTCTGCCACTTGTGAGTTATGGCCCTGCCCCCTCACACTTGAAGATAAACTGCACATTTTGAGTCAGGCCATTGCATCTCCCGTTTCCGCTGTTTCTGTAAATGTTACCAATTTTAAAAACTCTCAGGGGACCACCAGTGGTGCAGGTTTTGAATTGGTGGTGGTGAGGGTACAGTATATAGTACAGAACAGTGTTGTGTGGAATTTTGCAAATTCTGACAGAACAGAATTCCGTGGAATGTCTGAGAACTCTGCCCGATTCTGCAGAATTTCATTGGTAGTGGAACTCTGTTATTTTCAAAAGTGGAATGCTTTTTTTATGGATATGTAATCTTCAGTTTACATAAATTGTGGTGTCCTTTTCTACAATCTGCAGCAAATTATCCGTAGTTGAATTAATCAGCAGTACGTTATTCAACGGTTGGCATAGCAATGCTTTCCAAAGTTTCGTAGAAGTGAAAAGAAATTCTAAAAAGTCTCTTGGAAGTGGAATTGCCATTTTGCATAAATTCCACCGGCGGAATTCCACATTCCACCCAGCTGTAGTACTGAAGTGGCGGGCAGTTTCGTGACGTAAAACTCCTCCATTCCTGAAGCAAACCAGGATTTCACAAAATGCAGAAAATGAGACATCTGCCACAGTTTAAAGCAGCAGTGCATTATAGAAGAGACAACTGCGACCTACACTTTTTATTCTATTTTAGGTTACTCCTTATTTCCTGACTTGTGTGATACCCTTCTTTCCCTATACTGAGTCTGGTTTAGCACTTTTTTCACATTTGAAATAATAAAAGGAACACACCTTTTAATATGGGTCAGACCGGATTTTCTTCAGTATTCTTAGCTGCTTTTGTGCTCGTGTTGTCCCATAAGGTTAGTGAGCAGTGCCTGCTGCAAGTTGGATTACTATAGTCACAAGGAAAGTGATCCTGAACAGTGGGTGCTGTTCTGTACTATATACTGTACCCTTACCACCACCAATTCAAAACCTGCACCACTGGTGGTCCCCTGAGAGACTACTGATGAAAACCTGGTCAGAACCTTTTAGTATTCCAAATACAAACAAAAATGATAGAGCAGATTCAAAATGTGGAAAAAAAAAAGACTACCAAACAAGTCAGGAGACAGGTGGCAATCTAAAATAAAATAAAAAAGCATTGTTCAGAATTTTCACTGCTATCATGCACTGCTGCTTTAATACTTAATGGACTGCGACAAACTCCAGCACAAATGTGATGCTCTTAATTTGTCATTTTGCTGACATGTTCAGCACTTGACACTGCATGACATAGTGAGAGGCAGAGAGATGTGGCTTTGAAGAGAAATAAAGACTTAATTGAGGTAAATTCATTTATTTATTTTAGTTTTTGTTGACCAGGTAAATGCATCAGGCAAATGAATACCCATTTTCAGGCACGACCTGGGAGATTACATACAAGAAAACACAGAGTACAACACTTTGTAAATACAGGCAGTGTAACACATTTAGGTAGAAACATATCACAAACATGAAAGTATAAGCAGACATGAGTAGGACTAAAAGTACATAACAGACAATGAGAAACAGTGCAAATATTGAAATATATCCACATTGTGCACAGGGAGATGCATGTTGAGCTTTACATGTTTGCACAATTACACCATATCATAACAGGTCACAGTAATAGCACTAGAGGTATAAGCATTCTGTCTCCCTTCTCCCATGTGCGTAACTTTCATGAGCCTGCCTTTTGTTATTTATTTATCTGAAATTTGTTGAGCAGGGATAAGCATGCTGAGCTGGAGCTCGTTTCCGGGTGCGACCCAGAGGACTGGTTATAAGTGGGAGTGAACAGTAACCAATATAGTGATAACAGCACACGTACAGCAACAAGAACGTAAGGTGCAAATAATCAGTTGCAGAAGTGTAAAAGCAAGCAGATATTTGCAGATGCATGAGTTACAGAGTTACAGAGTGGAACAGCAATAACAATAATATGGTGGCACCACTGGTGCCCGTAAAGGAACAACATAATGCATGGCACAAAAAAAAAATCGAAAGATATGCAATACGTAAAAAGTGGAAAAAGCTCAAATACAGTGGAAAACCAGTGCTATGAATTAAACAAATTGTAAAAATAGCCGTGGGGCATGCGTATACTATATTAGGGTTGAGTAGGCAGTTTAATGTTAATCGCTGCAGAGAACCAGGCACGCCACTACAAATACAAATAGGTCCATAAGCTGGATGTTACTACCGTGCAAACATTTTCTTTGTGCAAAAAGACACGCTGTGCAAACACTTCAAAACACACACTTGTCGGGACACACCAGCAGGCTGGTGGCAATTTGGAGTGTTCGTGGTCAAGTGCCTGGCTTTGTGCAGTGACTGTCAGTAAGTTAATACTGTGAGCACCGCGTCTTCTGCTGAGTGACCCTACAAGAGATGTAGTTTAATGTTAAACCTTGATTTGTGCACCTTAACAGCATAGTTGTCCCTGAATGGGACAGCCTGAAATTTTGGCAAGCACGGAGTCAATGCTTGGAGCTATGGGTCGTGTGAATTTGGTAATGGTAGGTTCAATGGTTTGAAAGTTCTAGAAAGTTGAAAAGCCCTAAAATATGGAAATTAAACCATTTTTCTGCTCATCAGTAGTACAGAAACACCTGAAAGTTAATTTACCAGAGTTTGGCCCAAGGATGCTTCTTTGATAGGTGACTTCACAGAAAAATGTGTAGTTTCTGAATGACTGAAAAATAATGGGTCATTTTTGCATGTGCACAGAACGTATTGTTAAGATAACTCAATTTTTGCCAAACTGATATATTATATTTAGTTATTTAACTTTGGTGACCAAGCAAGTACACTGGCATGTAAATGCCTTTTACAGGCATGACCCGGGTGCAGTAGCACAGGCGAGAGCAGAGATACACAATACTATAGATGTACTGTAACAATATTTACAGTATTCATTTCCTATTACATTATTTACAAAGGTGAGCAGTATGTACCGTAAGGAAAATTGTTTGGGGGCGTGGCCTGACTGAGGAGAGAGATGGCTGTGTAGTTCAGCAGCTCCGGGACCATACAGCTAACATCACAAATATTAACGATTCATATTCCATTGCAAATCTAAAAATTGGTATACTTTCTTTCAGCTACATGGCATCTGCAAAAAAATCTGCCAGAAAACAAGCTCCTCTATGTTTTCTGACGGTAAAACCGCCAGAGTCTGCCAGCCCGAGACAGAGTCTCAGCTCAAATATGGCGACCACCTCAAGTAGTGGCCCTTCTATCCAGAGATCCGACGCAGCTGAGGCAACTAATCAGTAGCCGCCCGGATCTATGGAAGCTCTTTTAAATAACTTAAAGTTTGATCTCACAAGCCAGATGCGAGCAGGATTTGAAAACATAGGCTACCAGTTAACGCATTTACAGAATAAATGGCTTGAGTGACACGGTAGATTTGCATACAACCTGTTTAGATGAGCTGGAGCAATGGGTGAACAACTGGGAAGATGTCCAGCAACGAATGGAACTCAGCCTTCAACAGGCACTACAGGAGCTAGAAACCCTAAAATCTACCCTGAACGACCATGAGAATAGGTGCTGCAACATTCGTATTGTGGGAATGCCGGAGGGATCTGAAGGGAAGGGCTGTGTGTCTTTTATCCAAACCTGGCTCAAAAATAAACTGAACTTACCAGAGGATCCTGTGCTTGAGATCCAGCGTGCTCATAGATCCCCGGGGTCACAGAACAGGCCCAAATGAACGCTCTCGGCACGTTATTGTGATGTTCCTTAGATTCCCGGTCAGGCAGCGTGTGTTGGAGATGGCCAGGGAAGCGATCTGATTACAGGAACAGGGCCGTATGGTGAGCATATACCCCGATTTCTCCAGGCATCTACAAGGGGAATGACAGGCCTTTACGCCAGTTAGATGAAAACTCCACGAGATTAATTGCCAGTTTTCACTTCTGTATCCTGCACGTATGGTGATTCGTCCATGAAACAGAGGGAGCAGAATCTTTACAGACCCTGAAGTGGCCCTGTGTTTTGTGGAGCAAGAGCTGATGACTCGGCAAGAAGAAGCTGCGGGGGCTCGAGGAGCTGAGAGCTGAAGATTAAAACAACGTTCACGAAGATGAACAGAGACTTGAGTATTGCAAACATATTACTGCTGTTCTTGTTTGTCTTAGACCTGGGAGAATAAACACGTACCTTTATAAAACAGTCCTTAGCAATCACGAGAGAGGGGAATGTACTCTATTTTTTTTTTTTTGGTGTTTTCCCCATATTTTTTAATTGTTCATTCTCCAGGGGGCCCACTATGCTATCCTTTTTATGGCCCATGTCGATTTGCAGTTATACAAAGGCTCAGAGGTGCTTTAATTAGAAGGGTGTGTCATGGCCTCCATCGGGATGAGTGATATGTATGCGGGATCCGTAATGGAGATTTCTCCAGCCTATAGGAGCTGGGCCCTGAGTCCTCAGTCCTGATTATTTGAGGGGATATCTGACCACCCTTTGAAGATCTCACCCAGACATTTGTTTCTTTGCCCCCACCATCGTGAGAGAAATAATTAGAAAATGGAGGTATCCGGAGACATGCACTGTTAGGCATGTTTCTCTCACACAATGCCAGGTTTTCCCCACAAGAGCAGAGTTTGGACACGAGGTTTAAATCGAAGTGCACAAGTACCTTGCTTATAATTGTATTAGCTGCAGCTTCAGCTGGTGCTGTGGTATCTAGAAGGGTATAGAAACCTTTTGTTGTGCTAAGATTAATCCCTAGTTGTTCCTAAATAGGATGGATGGTATAGATACAGGGTAAATCTCCCTGAATCTGAAAAGAGTTACTCAAGTCCACTTTGACATTCCCAAGGATCTATCTAAGCTTTAAAGGTTTATTTTGCAAAATTTTTAGCAATGGACATTTGCATTGTCTGGAGGCAGGGGGAAGAGACGGGGAACTTATCAGCTCCTGTTTCTTTTCTTTTCTTTTCTTTTTATTATTCTTTTGGGTTACTTTAGTTTTAATTGCAGTGTGTATTAACAGATGTTCCTGTGAGAGGACCCTTGAACCTGTAAGGGAGGCAGAGCAATTCTGTTTAATCTGTATCAGCATGTGAGGGGAGTCGAGAGATAGTTGGGCCCCCAATCTGGGGGGTGCACCTCTTGTTCCCTCCTCCAGGGGTCTTTTATCTTTAATCTTTTTCCTGTTCTTCTTATGCTTGGAGCACAACTATGCTAGGAGCAATACCCCGCCTCTGAGGAGAAGAGTCTCCTCCAGCCTTCTGCCCAGGACATTGTAACCAGAGGCATATTGTTTTTTTCAGTTATGTATTGTATAGTTCGGCTGGATGGCCCCACCCCAGTACATCCACGAACAGTAGCGGGGTGTCTGGTGGGGGTGTAAGTTGTTAGTTACACGGGGGGGTTCTATCATTTGGGTGGGAGGGTTATTAAGTGGGGTTGGTTCAATTTGTTAAAATGTTGGGGTTGTTGGGGTTATGGAGGGGTAAGGGTGGGAGTTATTGTTTTCAAACAAAAGGACAAAAA